>OY728119.1:860193775-861417704 GCA_963277665.1 Viscum album
AAAATTCCATCTTCATACACAAAGTCTCTCAATCTCCCATCATTCACAGCTTTAATCTTCTTCTGAAATTCTTCATCATCGGTTTGAGAACTCTTAATCCTTTCTAGTAAAGATGGTTTGGCAACCATTTGAAAAAGCATTGATGTTTCACCTTCCCTGGTTATTCCCATGTCCATCTTCACTAGATCCATGAAAATTGGATCCCTTTCAATTCTCATCATGTTCAAAGCTCCATGGTCTTTTCTGCTCAAAGCATCTTCCACCTTGTTTTCTTTCCCCGGGTGGTAGTGTATCGTGCAATCATAATCCTTGAGTAATTCAAGCCATCTCCTTTGCCTCATGTTGAGTTCTTTTTGTGAGAAAATATACTTCAAACTCTTGTGATCAGTATAAATCTCACATTTTTCACCATAGAGGTAGTGTCTCCATATCTTCAAAGCAAAGATCACAGCTGCTAACTCAAGATCATGAGTAGGATAGTTTTGTTCATGAATTTTCAACTGTCGTGATGCATAGGAAATAACTCTATCATTCTGCATAAGGACACAACCAAGTCCTTTCTTTGATGCATCACTATAAATAATGAACCCATCATTCCCCGATGGTAGAGTCAATATAGGAGCATTGACTAATATTCTCTTCAGTTCTTCGAAACATTCTTCACACTCTTTTGTCCAAACAAATTTAACCCCTTTACGTGTGAGCTTCGTTAATGGGTTAGCCAATCGGGCAAAATTCTGGACGAAACGTCGATAATAACCGGCCAAACCAATAAAACTACGTACCTCAGTTATACTCGTAGGTGCTGTCCATTCTTGGATTGACTTGGTATTAGAAGGATCAACAGAGATTCCATCTTTAGAGACAATATGGCCAAGAAAAGAAATATCCTGAAGCCAGAATTCACACTTGCTAAACTTCCCATATAATTCATGCCTCCTCAGAGTCTTCAAGATAATGCGCAAGTGATTTTCATGATCTTCGTAGGTTTTGGAGTATACCAAGATATCATCAATAAATACCACCACAAATTCATCGAGATACTCCTTGAAAACTCTATTCATCAGATCCATGAATACAGAGGGTGCATTAGTCAATCCAAACAGCATTACGGTAAACTCGTAATGCCCGTACCTGGTTCGAAATGCTGTCTTCGGAATGTCTTCCTTCTTCACACACAACTGATGGTATCCAGATCGAAGGTCAATCTTTGAAAAGTATTGAGCTCCATGCAGTTGGTCAAATAAATCATCAATACGAGGTAGGGGATACTTGTTCTTTATCGTTATAGCATTGATCTCCCTGTAGTCGATACATAACCTCATAGATCCATCTTTCTTTTTAACAAAAAGAACAGGGGCTCCCCATGGAGAAACACTAGGGCGAATAAATCCCTTATTACTCAATTCCTCTAGTTGTTTCTTTAGTTCGACTAATTCTACAGTGGCCATTCTATAAGGGGTCTTCGATATAGGCCTTGATCCAGGAATCAAATCAATGGAAAACTCAACTTCTCATTCTGGAGGATGTCCAGGTAAATCTTCCGGAAATACATCTACAAATTCTTTCACAACAGGTACATCCTCTATTTGAACATTACTTTCCTCACCGACAGTTATTTCATTCTCTTCCTCCCCAATAATTGAATTAAGTTGAGCTACTGGGGGTGGATCTAAATAAGAATTAGGTGGTGACGATTCTGCTCTAAAAATAAGGTGTTCCTTATCATTATCATCAAGAATCGTAACCTCTTTCTTCTTACAATAAATCTTCGCATCATAGTCTGAAAGCTAGTCCATACCGAGGATTATATCAAACTCAATCATAGGTATGACGATGAGATCAGCAGATAAAGAACATTTATGTGCTCTAATGGGGACTGATTCACAAAACTTTGTTGCAATGATAATTCCCTTAGGAGTTTTAACTGACAACTCCCTTATTAAATCAAATTGGAAATATTTAATTTTCTTAGTAAACTGGGAAGATATGAAACAATGCGATGATCCAGAATCAAATAATGCATTTTCTAAACTTGAGGAAACCATTAAATTACCTGCCACCACGTCTTTCGGAGCTTCTACCTCAGCAGTAGTGATAGCATATGCCTGGCCTTGATCCCTTGGCCTTTTCTGAGGTAAGTTCTCCTAATGCTTAGGACATTCATTTGCATAATGCCCCATCTCCCTGCAATTGTTGCACTGAATGTTGGTAGCTTCCTTCTTCCCTTTGCAATCACGAGCTTGGTGGCCTTTTTCACCACATTTGTAACAGACGCCCATTCCCTTCAAGCAAGTACCATGGTGTTTCTTCCCACATTTACCACAGGATGGATATTCAAACTTTCCCTTCTTCCCCTTATTTCCATTCCCAGATTGATCAGTAGGCCTCTTCTTCTCTTGCTTTTCTTTAAAGTCATAAGACTTAGAGAATTCCTTTTCGGTCTTGATAGCACATGAGACAATGTCTTCGTACGAAGAAAAGGATTGTGAGACTAATGCTCGACGAAGAAATGGTTTTAACCCATCAAAGAAACGATCAATATTACTTCTTGGGTTACGTATATAATCTCCAGCATACCTTGCTAACCTTGTAAAGTTAGCCTCATACTTTGTGACATTCTCATCCTCCTTCTATCTCAGACTCAGAAATTGCCTTTCCATATCTGGTCGATGGTCGAGAGGAAAGTATTTTTCTAAAAACAGATCTTTGAACTCCCTCCATTCCATATTTGATACTTCATCATCTTCCTTCATGTTTTGAATCAATGACCACCATTGATCAGCATCTCCAGTGAGGCGGTAAACTGCCATGATAACTTTTTCCCTTTCACTGCTCCCCAAAGCCTGAAATATTTTCTCTATGGAATTTATCCATTGCTCAGCTACTAAGGGATTTGTAATCCCATTGAACATTGGTGGTTGTTGCCTCATGAATCGATCTAACATTGATCCTCCATGCTGTGGATCAGGGTGCTCCATACGGGTAAGGTTATTATTCATAACCTGAGTAAGTTGTCCCAGTATGGTGATTAGCTGATCCGCACCAGTTGCATCACCAGCCCCACTATAATTATCTTGAGCAGGAGGGCAATCCCTACATGGAGTGTGTGCATTGATACGGTTTCCATTTCTTCCACTAGGCTCCATTTCTAAACAATGGCATAAACTAGATCAGTTTATGAATCAAAATAAATAATCCTATACTTATAAAACACTTAACATAAATTGAAATATTTATGGATATAATCCATAATCATAAAAATGTTTTCTTTGAGGAAGTATATACTCATAAACCCTTCATAATGATTTTTAAAGAAAATGAGATTTATCCTAAGCATATCCCCCGAGAGTGTCGTAACCAAGAGTGCAGCAAGGCCCGTTGTCGTGCACCAGTTCCCGTTTGAGTCTAGCTCAAAGCGGTGTTTTCGGGTTTTACCCCTAGGTACATCTGTGCCAGAGCTGCCTCTACCTGCTCGTATCCAGACAGGGATGTATTTCTTGGAAAACTCACAAAATCTCTACAATACCAAAATTCTAGGAAGTTCTTCTATACTAATCCTCAAAGTTCATCTTACGTCTACGTGCTCTAATCAGAGTTTATCTAAATCTAGCTTCCAAGGTTTGTACTAAACTTCATCTGATACCAACTGTAACGCCCCGAACCCAGTTACCCAGAGTCGGTGCATTAATTACATAACATTGGCATGATCACAAGAAAGATCAAATCTCGAAAGACCGATTGGTTTAGTATCCTTGGAAACACTAGATATATTCATAAGTTTTACATTACATCATCAAAATAAAAAAAACTACTACAACAACATATTATCTCTATAGTCCACACTATTAACCCCTCATAATATCCCTGAAAGTCATTCATAATTTACTTCTTCACATCCTGGGAAAATAAAACATAGAAAAGGGGTGAGCTCAAATGCCCAGTAAGGATAACAATATAGCGGAAACTTTCATAAATAAGAATAAACATTTAAGGCAATGTATAACTAAAACAAAATCCTTTTAAACTTTAACTTCAACATAGTATGGCATAAATAAAATGAAATAATTCCATTTACTTATTCACATGGATATTCTACTAATCGAATAATCACATGCAATATTAATAACCACTTTCATAATGATGGAATGCATAATGCCAGATTATCATAACCACATAGCCAAGGCCTCGTGCCAAGACTACAAATAAGATTTTGCCAAGGCCTTGTGCCAAGACACTAGTTTGTCTCATGAGACCTACCGATGCATCGAGGAGCTATAGCGGGCTCCACCCGTCACATATTAAGTCCAATGCATTCCCATATGAAAAGGTTTAAACATAACATAAACATTCGTATTAAAACTAGCATACGAAATGTCAATACTTTCACCATAAACCATGAATGGTATATAAAAAATAGCACATCCACAGTCAAACATATCACAAATCCTTCAATACAATATAAAAGTTTTGTATCATAATATATAATCCTCAAATAAGCGTAAAATCCATTAAAGGATGTTGACATAGATGAAATCAAAACTCTTTTTAAAGAAATATCTCTTTCTATTTTGAAATCATTTAAGAGACATATATTTATAAAATAAAACATTTTCTTTGAAAATATTCTTATAAGCTTGTAAGGGAAGCTTTGACTATTTTATAACGGCGGAAAATAATTGCACCCGCCGTATAAGTTAAAAAAACATTCTTATCTTAATTCTGTCGAAAAGGTTAAAAAGCACCTTGTTTGGAAAACGACGGAAAGATTCCCTTATAAACCTCTTATAAAAATTCAAACAAGGGTATAAATGACTTTAACCCATATTCTTTTAAATATTAAAAATGTTTTGAAATACATTTTTAAGAAACATGGATGTGGATGATAACGAGATCCCAGTAGATTATTACGTATAAACAACCTCGGATAATGAAGAGATTGTGAAATAACCCTTACCTTGTACTTTTCCTTGGTTGGGGTAGGTTAACCTCCTGTATAATGGTGAAATAATTGTTATTAAATTATAAAAGAATCATATACATTAATATGATATCATATATGATCTTTTAATATTGATTTGATAATAATATCTTAGTATTATCGTTGTTTCGGGTGTTTACTTACTTGTTTTATTTTATATGTTTTGTTACGTAAGACATGTTTGTAATGGATAGGTTGTATATTATTCATATCTAGAATGATATCAAGTCCTTAAACATCATTTTTAAATCATCAAATGATAATTACACTTGAATGGATACGATGGAGAATGAATCTTATCGCGTTTGTGGAGATGGTAGTCCGTACGTACGCACGAGCGACAATATCATTCTTTTGATATTAAAATAATATATAAATGGATGTTATATCATATATAAAGAATAATTAACATGTTATATTTATTATTTACATGAGTTTAACATCATTATTATACCCATCCAAATAATAATATATTGAATAACAATTACACCACGACGTGGAGACGGTAAGCCGTACGTACGCATGTATGGTGACATGTTATTCAAAGGGTGGATAGAATACTGAATATTTTTGTACCATATTTATAAAAACATCATAGTATATGTGAGATACTGGAGTTATTATTTTAGAATGGTAAGAACAAAGAAAGAAGAAGTGGAAGAAGAAAGGAACTTGAAAAGGGGTGGTGAAAACATTACCTCTTCTTCGGGCTCTTCCTTTTGATTTGATCAAAAGGGCTCCTTAGGTTGGCTTTATGATCAAACTAAGGCCTCTAGGTTGTAGTGAGGGAATTTGGGAGATTATTTGGGCAGAGTTTGGCCGAGCCAAGTGGCTTGAGAGGTGTGAGGAATGAGTAGAAGTGGTCTCCTTTTATAAGGGAGAGGAGGGGCTCTTTAGGAAAGAGTGAAAGTATTACTTTATAATATACATATATTCGGTTTATAATGGTCCAAAAATCATTGAGGTAGAATATAAGATGACTCATATTCTAAATAACATCAACCAATAAGAATTGGACAGGTTTTAGATAATGTTTTAATCATTATAATCTTATTTATTTAAATGATTTATTAATGAGGTAAACATTGCATCATTATTGTGTCATTGATAATTTAAATTATTTGATGTCTGAAAATTATAAATAAAATATCATTATGTAGGAAATCGTTTTAGCTTTCTAATGAATATTTATAATTGAAAATCCAACATGTATAACCCTATGTAAAAATTTTTCTTCTAAAAGATGTAAGCTTATGCCATTTTTATTTTTATTTTAACTTTATTAATATAATGTGTCCCTACCACATAAAAGTGGCTCTAAGGGGTCCCCAAATCAACCCAAGGATGCCCATGGTCGGTTATGTGTCCACCAATAAGTTTAGGACACGTTTTAGGGTAATTTTTTATTATTATAATATTATTTTTTTAACCCTTATTTACCGGATTTACCCTTTAACCATGGTAAATAAAATATTTACCATAGTAATTATTCAAAATGTGTAAAAATAAAAGTTACCTATTTACATAATTTGGAAATCATGATTTCAAATATGTAACCCATTTTTCCAAATTCAAAACACAGAAGTGGCAGAAATTAATTTAAAATTAATTCTCGTTGTTAAAATAAAAAGCGTGTTTTTAAGCGATAATAACTATCAAAAGATTAACACTTGTTTATGTCTGGTTTAATTGTGAAATTATGTCCAATGACAAACATTAAATTAAATGGTGAAAATATATTCTAAATATAATTTAAAACCACTCAAATTCATAATTTATCAATATTAATTATTTTGATTAAAAAAGTTGATTTTAATTAAAATTTAGTAATTTTCACTATTCATCAAAATATAAAAGTTATCTGAAAAGTACCAAAATTTCACCTTAGGCTAAATTCGATATTCCGAATCCAAAAATGAAGTCCATTTTAAAATATAAAATATATATAATTTCAAAAAGTAGGTATTACTATTCACAACGGCTAGTTTAATTAGTTGTGGTGTGTGTTAGAACTCGAGGTTGCGTACAACACACGCTATCGCATTATTCGAAGGGAAACGTACCGTGGAAGCTTGGGGTGTTACATCAATATGATACAAGATGTGTCCAATATTACTCAAGGAACATGTTTCTAGTTTTAAATTGATATTTTAGTTCAAAAACACACACCATATATAGAAAAACAAAGAAAAATCATTTCGATTGTGTCGATACTTTAGGAAAACAATGCATAAATCATTTTTGAAATGTTTTAATCAACTAAACCACAATATGATACATGATATGCCCATTATAACTAAAAAAATTTGTTATCAGTTTATAATTGAATATTTATTTCAGAATTTGTTTCACCCACTAAAAACTGATAAAACATTTTTCAATTTTCTTGATAATTTAATGCAATAATTCATCTGTCATTTTGACATGTAGGAATTAGTCTCACATCAAACTAAAACACAATGTGACCAGTATAACTCAAAGTATGTTTTTTTAGTTTAAATTTATATTTCAATAAAAAGGAAATTTGACTTACTCAATACTAATAAAACACATTAGGATTGTTTTTATACTTTTTTACAATGATTCATAATTTATTTTTGACATTTATTAATTTATTGTACAGCAATCCAATGCATGGTGTGAATGTTAAGAGGCTAGGAGTTTTTTTTAATTTTAAATTGAAATTTTATTCCAAAACACACATAAAAAATTAAAAGTAGAGAAAATCATTATTATGGTCTTTAAACCTATGGAAAATTATCCATAATTCATTTTTGATGTGTTGGAATCTGCCACACCTCGGTCTGATACATGGTATGCCTGGTATGACTCAAAGTGTTAGTTATTAGGTAAAAATATACAATTTAGTTCAAAATGAGGGTTTCTCATTAAAAATGAATAAAAACAACTTTTATTTTATTTATAATTTAGAAAATTTGTTAATATTTCATTTTTGATATTTAGGAATAAGCCTCAAATCATAATAACACACAACGTGACTAGAATGGCGTAAATGACGTTTTTTAGTTTAAATTGATGTTTTAGTAAAAGAGACATGTTACACACTCCAAAATGAGAAACTGTATTCATATTTCATTTATAGTTTAGTAAAATGATTCTTAAGTAATTTTTTATGTTTAAGAATTAACTACACATCAATCTTATGCACAGTGTCACCAGCATGACTCTAAATGTGACTTTTTATTAAAAATTGTAATTTTAGTTCAAAAAAAATTACATACTCAAAACTGAGAAGAAACATTCGGATTGTTTTTACATACTATAAAAATTATCCATATGTCATTTTTTATGAGTAGGAACTAGCCTCTCCTAAATTTGATACATGGTGTGCACGATATTACTCAATGTTTCTGTAATCATTTGAAAATTGACAATTTAGGACAAATAATGTGTCAATCACAGAAAACTATAAAAAATATATTGTCTTTATATATTAGTAAAATGTTTCATAAGTCATTTGAGACGTGTGCTAATCAATATCACATCAAAAAGATAGATGATTTGATCAGTATGATTTAAAGTGTGTGTTTTCAATCTAAATTGACATTTTTTAAAATAAATCATGTGACATGATAAAAAACATAAAATGCCTTCATGTGTTTTTGAAACTGTATAAAAATGATCCTTGAGACATTTTTGATGTCTAATAATTAGCCAAATTTCAATCTGATGGACATTATAGCAGTTATAACCCTAAGTGTTTCTTTTTATTTAAAATTGACATTATAGTTCAAAACACACATCACATAATCAAAACCAAGAAAATGATTTCAGATTATTTAAATACCTCAATAAAATTATATATAAGTAAATCTTGACATGTAAGATTCAACGTCACCTATATATGATACGTCGTGTGCCTGTTATGACTCAAAGTATCCGTTAGTAGTTTAAGAATGATTTTATTTTAAAACATGTCACTCAATGAAAATAGAGAAAACGTGCTCATATTGTATTGATAATTTATGAAAAAAATTCATAATTCATCTGTGACATTGATGAATCAATTTCATTTCAAAATAACACATTAGTTGACTGGTAAGACTCAATGTTTGTGATTTCATTTTAAGTAGACATGTTAGGAAAAAAGATATGTGATGTTCTCAAAACTAAGAAAAAAAATTAATATTTTCTTAATACAAAATGAAAATTATCCTTACTTCATATATGAAGTGTAGGAATAATAATCATATCAATCAGACATGTACTATGATTGGTGTGAATCTATGCGTGTTTTTTATTTTAAATTGACATTTTAGTTCAAAACCAACATTATATATTCACAACCAATAAAACATAATCAAATTATTTTGATGAATTAGGACTATGATCTATATGTAATTTTGATATTTTGGAATCATCCACACCATAATCAAATAAACGGGGTATTTGATACTACTAAATGAGTATGTAAGGAGTTTAAAATTGATAATTTTGATCAAAATGTAGGTCACTCACTGAATACCGAGAAAACACTATAGGATTGTAATAATACTTTTGGAAAATGATTTATAAGAAATTTGGGATGTGTATGAATCAGTCTCATGTGAAGTTGGATCATGATGTGACCAATATGACTCAAAGTATGTGTTTTCAAATTAAATTGGCATTATAGTAAATTAGAAACCCAATATACTAAAAAATTAGAAAAAACATTTGGTATGTCTTGATACTTTAGGAAAATGATCATTAAGTCATTTGTGAAAAGCCTAAATCATCCACAAATCAATTCAATGCATAGTGTGATCAGTATAACTCCATGTGTATCCTTTTATATAATATTGAAATTTTCTAATATATTGTTTCATATTTATGTTTTATTTATTTCATTATAGTAACACTAACATAAGAATTGTTTTTTTATATAGCATGATTATTTTTCTCAAGTTCGGGTGCTTTTTACACCATATGATACTTTGATTGGTCTTTTTTAGAGGGGATGGGGTGCCAAAGATAATGAAACCATTGATGTTTCTGAATGTTTATAATATTCCTTGCTAATTTAATTATACAAAATTGTGTTTCAAGTGTTTATAATATAGTTTTTTCTTTTATTTTTTATTCCAAATTTATTACAATAAAATTATGAATTTTTCATATATTGGTGTATTTCATATTACCATTTATAGTAATTTTAATAGTACACTATATTTGGTCATCCTTTTTCTATGTTAAAAGTACCACTTATAAAGGGAACTCATTATCAGTTTTTTTTATCACTGATAAAGGACCCCCCCCCCCATTCTTTGGCACTGAAAAAAGCGAACCACTTTTAATGATGAATAGATTAATTACACCTTTTTAGAACTGATGAAGGAATCATCTAGTGATTTTAATAGACACTTCTGTAATATCATCAAAAAATAAGTGACTAATGGGAAATTTATGATGCCATTAATTGTAAATACACATAAATTTGTATATAAAATCCTCTTTTGAATAAATGAATTATTAAATATTTTATTTATTGAAAAAATATGAAATATATTTTAATTTGTAGCATTTTAATCTATAGTCATATTTTGACAATCGGCCTCAAAACACTATTAAACATCATAATCTTGACACTATAGGGAGAATGGTTTTATTCAATGGGACAACTATGGTGAAATGGTAACCAGTTGCAAATAATTAATAACATTGAGTTATTTTTTATGGAATTAGACACTTGTCACAAATAACAATATATTTTGATGTATTTTCAATGGGATTTGAGTCATGTTGAAAATACTTATGAAAAAAACATCATATCATGGGAAATATATATTTGCGATGAAATTAGGATTTCCATCACAAATAAATTTATTTGTGACAGGATCCTCTTCTATCATAAATACTCATAAATACACTTCATTCATATATGATATTATTTGAGATGAAAGGAGTATTTTCATCCTAAATAGTATATTGGTTGAATAAACAAAATCTATTTATGCTTAGTAACATTTACAACATATTTGTTCATCCATAGAAAATTCATTTCCACTCACTGTAATAACTACTTATATTGGTCACTATTTGTGGTAGATTCTATCAAAAATAAAATAATCTTAGAAAAATTGTTCCTTAAAAATATTCTATCATAACTAATTGAACCTTTATAACGTCATTGAGCATCATTATTCCATCATAATTCTGGAGCATCACTTTCAATTTCACCATACACACAACCAAAAACACGATTTTATTCAGCAAAATTCTTTATTATCACTAAAAAACGGTAATAAAAGTTTCCCCTTTATCAGATCATTTATTAACACTAATAAAAGTTATAATTTTTAAAACATTTTATATAATCAAAAATAAAATATAAATATATATGTAAATTTATATTGACATCAATATTATATATTTTATAAAATATTAATTATATTATACTTATTATATAATCACACTAAATATATAATTTATTTTGGGGAAAGGGTAATAAAGAAATTAAAAATTAATAATAATGAACTATTTTTTAATTAATATTGAGTAATAGTCACTAAATTACAATTAAATTATTGAAAAGTTCAATAAATTAAAAAATGATCAAAAATAAAGTGAAAACATGACTCAGACTTCAAACAAACATAACATTTGATCAGGGAGTCAATTTGATCTTCACCATATATAAAATCAAAGATTGAAAAAATTTATACAACTTGGTGACCTGAGGGAAGCCATATCAATGTTTTTTAGGTCAAAAAAGGACTGAAATACCTCTAAAACTGTGTTCTTGGGATACCTTAATTCTTTACCATTTGATAAAATTTTTGTCTCATTTAAGGATGTGTTCCTTTATTTTTTTAGTGGAATTTCAATTTATTCTCTAGGATGACAGTCATATGATTATTATGGAGTTAAGATTTTATTATTTTTCATATTATAGTGTTATATATAGTTAAATATAGACACATATATACATATTTTTATATATTAACCCATAATAATTAAATTTCACAAATAAAGTTTTCAACCTATTTACATGTAACATATATTTATAAATACATTTGTGTGTGTATATATATATTTATAGACATACACAATGTATATATAATGTATATATACATTTATGTGTGTGTCTTTCTATATTGAAAAAAACATATATATTTATCTATATATTATAATATATGTATATAAATATTAATTTATAGTATATGTAAATAAATATAAATATGTGTAATTATTTTGATAGACAAACATATGTTTATATATATATATATGTATGTACATATGTATAAATTTATAAACACACACACACACAAAACATATTTTATATATAAGTGTATATAAAAATTATACAGATATATAAAAATATATGAATAAATATATAGATAAAAATGCAACTAAATATATAAAAATTAATAGATAAATCATAAATTAAAGAAGAAAACAACATAGAGCAGTGGTTAAGGAACAACTATATGATGGTGGTGGTCCCAGGTTCGAATCCATGTGGTGGCGGCCATGGGTGTGGGCGAGAGGATTTGTATAGCAATAATAAAGTTCGAGGGGGTGATGATGAGCAATGATAAAAAGGGCCGACACTAATAAAAGTGGGAGTGACCTCCCTATGAATCTCTCATCATTTGAATTTTTTTAAACTTTTAACAGTGCTATTTTTAGTGGTCATGAAGGACTATTTTATCTACGCTTCTTTTATTGTTGATTAAAGGGGCATTTATCAATTCTTTTATGATTTCTAAAAAAAGGGAACCCCTTTTAGAGATCTTTGGATTATCATCCCTTATTTAGTGTGGATAAAGGGTTTTTTTCTAGCATTGATAAAAGGGGGATCAGTAGTAGTGTTATAATTTTTAATTTTTACATGAACATCTTCCAGATCGCATAACTATTTTTATTCTAATAAAGCATTGTTTTTAAACTATATATTTTAAATTTTTTAAAATATTAATTTACTTAAATTACTTTTTATTAGGAAAAAATATTAATAATTAGTAATAATAATGAATAATTCTTATTAATTTACAATAATTATAAACAATTAGTAACACATAGTAATATTTAGAATTAATTAGTATTAATTTGTACTAATTATTAGTAATTGATAGTAATTAATATTAATTGGTAGTAAAAGATATTTTTTATAGATAATTTGTACTAATTAGTAATAATTGGTAATAATTTTGAGTAGTCATTAATATTTTCAAATAATTATCAACAATTAGTTATTATTACTAATAACATGTAATAATTAGTAAAAATTTCTGATACATATTTAGTAATAGTTGGTGATAATTATCAATAGTCATCATTTGTAATAAATATTTATAATTATTGATAAATATATAATAATTACAGATAATTAGAAATAATTGGAAATAATTATCAGTAGTTTTTAATAAATACCAGTAATTAGTATTAATTAGAAATAGTTATTATTGATTGGAAATATTTAGAAAATATTAATGATAATTTTTAATAAATACTAATAATAATATAAAATTTATTAAAAATTGTAGATAATTATTAATAATTATTAATAACTATTATTAAAGAGTAATAATTACTCAAAAATTGTAAATAATATCGTAAATTAGTAAAAAATAATTATTATTATCATTAAATAGTACAAAATTACTTATTATTAGTAATAATTAGTAATAATTAGAAATAATATTAGATAAATAGTAAATAATTTTTAATAATTACTTATAAATACTAAATATTTTCTAATAATTGGTTATAATTAGTAATAACTAGTAATAATGACCAATAATTAACAGTAACTAATAGTTATTAGAAATAATTATAGATAATTATAAAAAAATACAAATAATTAATTATAATGAGTAATAAATAGTTATAATTACATATAAATAGTAAATAATTATTAATAAATTATAATAATTGGTATTAATTAAAATTAATTATTAATAATTACTAATAATTAGTATTAATTAGTAATAGGTACTGATAATTAGTAATAATTAGTAATAATTAGTAATTGTTACTGATAATTAGTGATATTTATAAATAATTATCTCTAATAGTATTAATGGTCTCTAAAAATTCAAAGGTACTATTGATACACTCCATCGCAACTACATGAACCAAGTAATATTTTCTTTATCTTAGAAGATAACCTTTTGAGAGTGATCTAATAATGCCATAACCTTTTTATTAGTGGATTTCCCATCATCCTTTCATAGTGTTAGTCATAAATAGAACCTTTTGGAAACTCTACAACAAGAAATGGAATGACTTTAAATCTTAGAGTAAATGAAAAATGAATGCATAGAGTCGTATTAAAATTTAAAATTGAATTATTCTTCTTAAGCAATGAGGTCAACCTCTTCTAGTAGGGATTCTTCATTGTTGGAGTCAACAAGGATTCTAGCACAATACTTGATTCTCCCATTCAGGGTGTTCTTACCCATCATCAAAGTAATACTAATGCAGTTGGCAAGATCATTCAAGATTTTTAGATGCCAAAAAAAGAAGTTAATCTCATACAAACTAATTAATATATGTGAATTTGTATACTTATGCATGTAAGGATGAGTTATAATTATCGACAATTAGAAATAATTAGTAATAACTAAAAATAAATAATTATAAATAGGAATAATCATTAACAATTAAGGGTAAATAGTAAACAATTACAAAAAAAATAAGTAATAGTTACCAATGGTAATAATTGACAACAATTAGTAATAATTAGTAACAGTTAATGATAATTATCAACTATTAGTAATGATTTGTAATAATATATAAAAAAATGAATAATTAATAAGAATCATTTTTTTCACCATTTTTTCAGTTAGTAATAATTTATTATATTTATTTATAATTCGTAGTAATTATCGATAATTGGTAATAATTACAAGTAATTAGTAATTTTCTTATTTTCTTATTTTTTTTCATAGATCATCCCTTCCTTCTACCAATATAATCAGAAGAAATATTTTCCTTTCATTGTTTTATAAAAATATAGAACAAGGACACAGAAAACATATTTTTTAAGAGTTCGTGGTTGGAAATATCATTGTAGAAATAAAAATGGTACTGGTATTAATCGTTTATATATTGAGGGTGTCAATTTTTTTTACTATTTAAATCATCAAAAATGGAATTTTTTTGAAGGGAAATTATTTTTCCATGTTTTTTATGTGATCTAAGGACATTTGAAATATTTTATAGTGATGGGTCTCTTCTATTTCATTGTTTTTTAAAAATATTATGCTTTTTTGTATCAACATGGTGAGCCTAATTAAAGAGAATATATAAATAATTATGCTCCATATACATCAATCATTCAAACTTTAGTATATGAGGGTTATGGATCTCATTTTCACCAAATAGAAACATAAAATTATAATTCATCTCCTGAGTTATAACCTTCTAATTTTTATGATTTAATGATGTATACTGGGGGTGCCTTATATCTCGGTTAAAATATAATAAAATTTGAAACTATAAATAAATTTATAGCTATTAAATAAAATAATATAGTTTAAAATTGTTGTTATGGTCATATATTTCATTTGGTTATATCATTATTACATTAGGGTAATGTGTTGCCTATAAATTTCTGTAAAATAAAATGGTCAGTTCGTAATCTGGGTCTTAGTTATCAAATGAATGATGCATGTTAAAATTATTTCATCCTATATTGTGGTGAATATTATTCATTACATAATTGAACTAAATATGGATAATTGAGTCATAAAGAGGAACAACATGGATAGCGTAAATTTGTTAGTGTTAAAAAATTTATATATTTTCCTCTTATAGTTGTATTGAAGCATTTATTTATGTCTCACAACACAACGTCATTGATGACATGGAACATATCAAATATTTCTCTCAGTTAAAGGTTATATCATCATTTTAATATTTATTCATTTAATATTTTGATTAGCTGCATCCATATTTTTCATCAGAAGTATAGAATGAGAGATTGGTATTTTTTTATTAATGGTTTTAGTATATTTTGTTTCTATTTTAATCAATATTCTTGTTTTCCCTAAATTTAAAACTCTAAAAACATGACACCTTGTATTTTTATGAATGAACTATATATATTTTTGACATTACTAATTCTTGGAAATCCGAAAAAGAATATTAAGGTTTATTTGAATCAATATATTGATGAGTAAAATCTATTTGGGAGTAATGGTGTTAAAAAATATAAAGTAGTTGAAAAATTAATATCATAATGAATGTTTCATTATTGTGGATAATTAATGACTTACTAGCTTATAGAATTTTATCTGGTTAGAATACACATGGTTACAAATCATGTCCATATTTTATGAGTGATAGAAAAAATTTATGCTTTTCAATGGGATAAAACATTATTCTTCATATTATCTTTATATATTTATTCCCATCTATCATCCTTTCAGAATAACGATAACTATTTTAATAAAAAATATAATTTAAGGAGATGTTACACTATTAATGATCGTAGGTATTGATATAAACTCTATTATCTATTAATTAACTCCCATTATATCTGGATTGATTGTCAATAAACAAAAAATAGATGGATCTGGGAAAGATCATAATTGGATAAAAGGATTATGTTTTGGGATTTTTTAGATCGGTGTGATTTGTTGGTTCATAACATGTTAGATAACATGCATATTGACAAAAATTGTTTTGATAATATATTTTATACAATATTCAACATGCCTAATAAGACTAAAGATAATGTAAAGTAATGATTAGATCATGGCCAGATTTAAAGGGTTCTAGAGCTTTTTTAAAAAAAATCATAGACAAAAAATTTTAATGAATCCAAAATATGATGGTACAATTCCAAAAGAAAATAGTTTATTATTCTAACAGTAGATTTCATATTTGAGGTTACTGAATGGTTATGTCTCCAATTTGGATCAATTTTTTGGAAATGGTTATATTTTAGGATTAAAAAGTCATGATTGTCATGTTATATTGGAAAGAATACAATCTATAAACCTAAGAGTTTTTTTATATTATTTTATTTAGGATGTGCTGAAAAAAAACTTCATCTTTTTTTTGAGTGTGGAGATAGTAGACTTTGATGCATTGAGTAGGCATTAACAAGGTGTTGTTTAAATATTATGTAAATTTGGAAAAAAATCACAGACTTTCATTGATTTAAGTAAACATTTAATATTACATTTTCAATTTGATGAAAAATGTGTATGACCAGTATAGTTCTTATGGATCTACCTATATGAAAATTTCATTTAGGAATTAAATAAAAATGTATGTAAAAAACATCAGTTGAAGGGACAATTGAATAAGTGTATTTATAAGGGGAAATTTAATTTTTATGCTCTCATTATTTTTAATACAAATATTGTTCTAAATATATTCAATTGGGTCATAATGAGGGAAATGTTGATGAAGTAAAGAAATAATAATTATAAGTTTTTTAATCAGCTGGAACATAGATTTCGTAGAATTTATGAAATATGGATATTAGGTGATGAAAAACACAAAGCTCATACATATGTTCTATTAGGTCCCAATGTTGTGATGGAATATGGTCTAGAGGGTGGCTAATAGATGAGATTAACTTTTTTAAATAATTATATTATTTATTTAATATAATTATTAAAGTTAATAAATATAATTAATTTGAAACTGACATAAATGAATGAACAAATGATGATTTTATAGTAGTTTAGTCCAATTTGGTCCTAGTATACTCTTATACATCTCTAATCAGCAAGAGATACATTGTGCACTAATATAATTTTTGAAGGGGAATCATAACCTGATTACAGTATCATTTTATACAAAGTGGGGGGATAACCACACTAACACACTAAATTTTTTATGGGGAGTAAAAACCTAAATAAAAAACTAAATTTAGAAAATGGATTTAAAAACTAGAAAGGTCTTGAATTTATAATTCGGTAGTCACATACCAATTAAGATAAAAATTAATACTTTCGTATACAAAAGAATAAATTGAGAATGAGATTGTGTGTGAGGGGTGATAATAATTGCTACAGACTCAAGAAACCTTTACAAAATAGATAGAATATGGATAATGATGAAAGAATAGGTATTGGTTCTTGAGTATTGTATCATAATGTCCTATCAAGATAGTAAAATTTGAAGTAGATTATGTAAAATCATATCATCCATTAGAAGAAAAAATAATTTCACATGACTTGGTTTGTTAAACTCTTCAAATATCAGTTTAATACATTTTTAAATTCAAATTTCAATTGGTATTATTACAGTATTTAATAAAAAAATTACTAAACTACATAAAAACATGAAAAAAATGTTGAATAATTATCTATGTTATTAAAAAATTAATTTATTAAATAATAACTCGATGAAATAAACTCAAAATATAAAAACATAAATTTAAAATAAAATATATTGTATGTGTTTTCATGAATAAAGAACAATTTAACACATATTTCAAAAATATTTAAAATATTTTAAAAGTGCTTATTTTGAATTATACATAATATATATATGAATTATATAAATTAATAAAATAATTAAAAATTAAAATAAGATTTGTATTAATCAGATTATCAAAATTAATGAAGAACACGACATCCAAAAAAATATGGATTTAAGAAAAATTTAAATAAAGTGTTCAATTGACCATGGACACCAAATTCACATGGAGTTGGTATACTTATAATTCCATGCAGTCAGTTCGAGTGTTCATATATTCTATATACGTACCCTGTGAGAAAATTATAATATGTGGTAATTAATCTGATCAGGTGAACAAGATGCGGTTAGTTAAAATATATATTGTTATAGGTATACTTATCATGAATTCATGGTATTTATACTAACCATGTGAAAATTATAGCATATGGTAGGTATGGTTACCATGTGAAAAAATATAGTGTCTTGTAGATTTACATACCATGAAAAGAAAAAAAAGGTGCAATAACTATAAAATAAAAAACATTTTTTGAAGACTAAGATCATATGATAGAAGGAGTGACCCATGATGTAAATATTATCTTACATGAAGCATGAATGTGAATACTTCATTCACACATTATTCATACTGAAAAATATGATAGCTTATACAGTCGGTTGAGAAATAGAAAATGTGTTAGATTTAACCATGTTGACTGTCAAAAACCAGACTATATATATTAAATATAAAAGGTGAAGAAATGGCTGGTAGTGACATGAAGTGACTTAATGGTATTTATAGCATACTAACACTTCATTTAGTAACTTGAAATAGGGTTCATGCGGTAAGTTGTAAATAGTGTTCATGGAGGGTATATTAATAGATGTAGTAACATTGAAAATATTCATGATAGATTGAAACAAAGGTTCATGCTAAGTTGAAAAATGGGTTCGCAAAAGGTTTGGAAGATGGAGAGAGAAACTAAAATAGCTTGATTTCTAAAAATTCATAAAAAATTAAACCATCTAAAAAATATATTATCCAAAGTTCTAGTTGATATAAATATATATAAACTCAATACATATAGAAAAAATAAATTAAAATATCAATCCAACATCTATGAAGAAATATGAAATATAAAATTGAAAAATATAAAATAAAATTTATAGAAATAATGCTTAAATTAGTACAGAATTTCCAAAAAAATTGTGGCCTATTAGTGAATTTTAAATTTGGTTTTGGGTGCTGTAGAAGTTCCTTTGATTGTTGTTATATTAAAATTTCTGTTAATATTGAGTTTTCTAAAATCATAATTGATTTCATATTCACATAATTTTTTTTGCTAATTTATTTAAGATCAAAACAAATGATTTACCTTGGATTAGGAGCTTTTCTTAAATGTAGGTATTCGTAATAAGAAAAAAAATTCTAGATTACCATCAATTTACTATAATAATCCAAGTACAAAATCCATCTATCATCGATCCATTTGTGCTCCTTTAAGCTCTGAGAAACACCAATTGATTTCAGTGTTCTAACATGGAAGATCAATTATAATGCATCATTCTTTTTTATCATTCATCCTTTAATCATGAACAATTATATCTTTCATTTCTTGTTATTGATAGGGGATAAAAATTGAATTTCAGAGTGAAAAATTCTATCTAAAATGATTTTCTATTTCTTAATTGAAATTACAAAATAGACATAACAATCTATTTATAGAGTTAGGGATTTTTTTAAAATATTATTTTATTAAATATGAAACATTAAGAAATATTTGAATCTTTATTAAACCCCATGAAATATATTAATAACATTATTATAATATTATTTCTTGTGTTCTAACTTGTGCAATGACAAATATTATTTTACCAGCTTGTAGTTAATATTTATCCCTAAATGTGTTCTTGGTCTATTTTAAATCATTAACATTTATTTAATGCTTGGATAAATATTTTATACATTAATAAATATTTTTCCACAAACCAGGGAATAAATATATAATTAATATTCAATTCTATAAATATATATTTTTTATTCACAATCTGATGAATAAATATTTAGTTAATTGAAATGTATAATAAATATTGAATAAAATTGTTCTTCATTCTTGAGAATAATATTGATTCAATGAATTAAATTAAAATAAAATTTAATCAAGGTGAATGAAAACAATTAGACCTATAGGATCCATTTTCCATTGAATTTGTTGGGTACTCTTAAGTTCCAAGATAACTATCTAGAAACAGGTCAAGTAACCAAAGAGAAATAACATAATAATGAAAAATTGAAAGCCACATACAAACTCATCTTGTTTAATATAATCTTTGTCTCATTATCTAGTCAAGAAGGTTTCACATCTACATCATCCACCAATATGTTTGATATGTATTACTAAGAAAATCTTAAATAAATGTCTTTTCACTATGACCATGGAATTTATGGGAGAGTTATATTTCAATCAAAGTGTTGAGATTTCAAGTTCCACAAATATGGAAAGGACAAATCCTTCCTCAAAGTATCCATTAGTAACATGTCATTCATTGAACACCCATAATACCCTTCTCCTCACCAACATAAGGTGTGACATTTTTTTTCATTAAATCTAAGTGCATGATCTATGACATGCATCGAGGATAATGTTACATTCTAAGGACTATTACACATGCACATATATAGGAATATAAAATTACACCAAAACATGTAGAATTCTTATTTGTAGGTCTATTATCATAATCTACCATCATGGAAATTACTATGTACAAACTTCATGAGAATAATCCATGCCCTATTATGAGTAATCGCAAATGATAGTATATTTAAAATGTTCCCTTTCATGGTATGTTATCCAACCATAGAACTAGTTTTAAGAATATCATCATAATATTTTGTTTCTCGTCATAGTGGACAACTTATATGCCATTTCGTATGTGACCAATTATCTAGTACATAATCACATCAATTTTTTACTAAAAATAAATATTTGATTCTTTATATAATTTAATATTCAAATCATTGAATATACATGTAATCATAAGTTAAAAATTAGTTGGTTCTAGGGATCCAACCCCCTCAAAATCCAACTTGAACAAGATCCAACTACTAACAACTGGTTAGCCCTCAATATCATAAAGATACTGACAGAACACTTTATTTTAAATTAAACCAAAATACAAAAATGAAATTTCTAAAATGTAACACCCTCAATCTTCCACGGTATGTTTCTCCTTTAATAATTTAATAACTTGCGGTGTACGCAACATGGAGTCATATCACACAACAATAAATTAATCTAGCGGTTTTAAAGCCAATTATGAATAGTAATACCCAATTTTCTAAATTTAATAAATTTTATTTTCCCAAATGGGATTTAGTTTTCGATTTCAAATATCAAAATTATCTTAGTGTGAATTTTTTATATTTTTCTGAAAACATTAATTTTCTGATGAACAGTCAAAAACACTGTGTTATTGCTTTAAATAGATATTTATTTAAGTAATAATTATTTTTATTTAACTTTATTTTATAGTAAAAAAAGATACATAATACCTATATTAGTGCAATTTAATTCATTGGAGTCATTTTATAATAAGATTATATATATATATATATATATAATTTCATTGAACATTTTAACGTCTTTTACAATCCATTTAGGCACGTTCGCAAATTTTCATAAAACTTAATTTTACCACATTTTTTAATTGAATTTCAAAAATCTGAGAGACACGGTTGACATCAGTAAGTAAAATTTGGTTCAATAAGATTAAAATAATTTTTGGTGAACAGTATTTTTGAATTTTATTTACCCCAGTTAAAAGTAAATATGGTAATTAATGGTAAAAATGATATTATAATTACCCTAACACATGTCCTAATTCAATTTTATAAGTGTATTTCGACCAAAATAAACCTTATTAATAAAATATAATCTACTTTGATCCACCTGGATTTGATAGGGACATTTATTATTATTTTATTTAATGAAAAGTTAAAAGTCTTTCAAATTTTAATAACTAAAAAAATTTCAATATAGGGATATATTTAAGATAAATTATATTATAAATTTTCATTAGAAAGATGAAACGGTTTTATACCTAATGGTATTTTATTTATAATTTTTAGATATTAAGTAACTAAATTTATTTATGACATAATGATGATGTAGTAATTACCTTATTAATGAAAGATTGACAGAATTGATATTATAAATATCCAAATAAATGTAACTTGAAAATTTTGATTCATTAAACTAATTTTTTATGTTAATATGACATGTTAGGATTGATTTAATTTATTTTTTTTAATTAATAAAGTTTTTCTAACTATCACAGAAAGAAAATACTAAATAGTGTCAAAATTGACATAAATGAGTTTCTAAAACAAATACTATATTATTAAATGATATAATATTCCTAAAAATATAATGTTTACAAAAAGGACTCATATAATGATATATATGTCATTAAAAAACTATTTTGTGTTTACTTGTATTTTTATAGTATGTTTATTAACCATTTATTATAATAATACAAGAAGACATGGTAAAAGATAAACTATTTAACTTGTAGTTTAATCTAAAAGATAATGTTAATATGGTGACCTAAACATGTCTAAAACATAATTTTTGAAGGCATTTAGACCCATCCCCACCTTATCCTTGAAATAAATTATTTTTGGATCCATTTTAAACCGAATATGATTGTATAACAAATTAATATTTCAAGATTTTCCTAAAGTGACCATCACCTCTCATTTAAAATGGTACTTCCCCTTCTCTCAAAATCACACCACCAAAAATCCATTTGTCTCAGACAAAACCTTATAAAATATCCTCCCAAATACCCTAAATTCATCCTATAGGCCTTACTTTTATTGTAAAGCCAACCTAAGGATCCCTTTTGAGAAAATCAAAAGGAAGCACCCGAAGAAGAGATAATAATTTCATCACCTCTTTTAAAGTTATTTTCTTCTTCCAGTTCATCTTTCTTTGTTGTTTCCAAACCAAAATAATGACTCCAGTACCTTATATAGACTGTGATGTTATTATAAATATGGTACAACCATTTTCATTATTCTATCTATTCTAGGAATGACAAAGTCACCAAACATGTGAACGTACGGCTTACCGTCTCCACGTCATGGCGTAGTTTGTCATTCAACACTTCGTTATTTGGATGAGTTTAATAATGCATATAATTGATGTAAATAATAAATATAACATGTTAATTATTCTTTGTATATGATATAACATCCCATTACATATGATTTCCCCTACAATATAATGATATTGTTGCTCACATGTACGTACGGATTACCGTCTCCACGAACGCGATAAGATTCATTCCCCATTATAAACATCCAAGAATAATTTTCATTTTATGATTTAAAATAATGTTTAATAACATAAAATAATTATTTATATGAATCAAATACATCCTATCCATAACCAACCAGACTTAGATAACAAAACATATAAAGGAAGACGAATCTGTTAACACCTGAAACAGAGATACTACTGAAATATCATTAACAAAACAATATTAGAAGATAATATATGATATCATATTTATGTGTATGTTCATTGTATAATTTAATAACATTTATTTAACCATTATAATAGTGTTTAACATATCCTTTAAAAAGTAATAATACAAGGTAAGGGTTAATTTTACATTCTCTTTATTATCCATGGTTGTTTATATGTGAGTATCTATTAGGACCTCTTTATCATCCACATCCGTGTTTATTAAAAATGCATTTCAAAACATTTTTACTATTTACTAGACTATGGATTAAAGTCATTTATACCCTTGTTTGACTTTTTATAAAATTGTTTGAAAGGAATCTTTCCATCGCTTTCCAAACAAGGTACTTTACTACCTTTTCAAAAAAATATGGAATGAATGTTTTTTAACATATACAGAGGGTGCATCTATTTTCAGCCATTATAACACCTTCGATGATTCCCTTAAAAAATTATAAGAATATTTTCAAAATAATTTTTTCTCTTTACTGTTGAATTATTTCAATGTAGAATGTAATATTTCACTCAAATAGTTTTTGTATTGATTTCATCTATGTAAAAATGCATAGTTGGATTTTATATTTTTTTGAAGTTGATTTATTATGATACAACATTCCATATTGTATTGAAGGTTTTGTGATATTTTTTACTGTGGATGTTCTATTTTTATACCATTCATGGTTTGTGGTTAAAGTATTGACATTTTGTATGCTAGTTTTAATATTAATGTTTATATTATGTTTCAATCTTTTCATATGAGGAATGCATTAGACGTAGTATGTGAAAGGTGGATCTTACTATATCTCATCGATTAATCAGTAAGTCTCATGAAAAAAAATATTATCTTGGCACAAGGCCTTGAAAAACTCTTATTTGTATTCTTGGCACGAGGCCTTGACTATGTTGTTATGATTTCCAACATTATGCATATCATCATTATGAAATTTTATGTTGATATTACATGTGATTATTTGACCAGTACAATATCTATGAAAATAATTAAATGTAGTTATTTGATTTATATTTTCCATGTTATACTAAATTTTATGTTTAAAAATCTTATGTTTTAGTCTTATCCATTTCATTAAATGTTTAAGCTTATTTATGATTGTTTCTGCTATATTGTAATCCATACTTAGCATCTGAGATCACCCCTTCCTATATTTCATTTTTCCTAGGATGTGAGGAAGTATATCATGATTAACTTGAAGGGATATGACTAAGGATATGAGTGTGTTCAAAGGGGATATAATGTTGTTTTTTATGATATAATGTAAAACTAATATATGTAACTAGTTTTTCTATCGCTACTAAACTAATTGGTATTTCGAGACTTGATCTCTTATGATCATGTCAATGTTATCTAATAATGCATAGACACTAGGTAACTAGGTTTGGGCATTACAGTTGGTATCAGTGGAAGTTTAATACAAAACATGGAATCCATATTTAAAAAAACTCTGATTTGAGAACATTACCCTAAGATAGAATTTGAGTATTATTATTGAAGAACTTACTAGAATTTTGGTAATGTAGAGATTTCGTATATTTTCCAAGAATACATATGTGTATAGATACGAGCATGTTGAGGAGGCTCTAGCATATATGTAAGAAGCAGTGAAAACTCCGACATGGAGTTTCGGGCTTGACTCAGGGTATCCTGGTACACGAAAAAAGGCCTTGTTGTACTCTTGGTTACGACACTCTCAGGGGATATGATTTGGATAATTCAAATTTTATTTATAAACAATTATGAAGGATTTAGGATTAAATACCTCCTCAAAGAAAACATTTTTTTATGATTATAAATTATATGCATAAAATGTTCAATTTATCATAATTATTTTTCTAGTTTGGAAATATATATTGTGATTTATAATCTAATCTAGTGTATGCCATTGTTGATAAATGAAACCTTATAGAAGGAATGGAAATCTTATAAATTCAAGTTATCTATGTAAGGATTTCCATCCTTCTCAAAATAATTATAGTGGATCTCCTGATGCAACTGGGGTTGAACAACTTATAACCATTATGGTACAACTCACTTAGGTTATTAATAATAACCTTACCAATATGGATCACCCTGATCCACAATGTGAAGGGTAAATCTTAGACTGCTTCATGAGGCAAAAACCAAAAACATTCGATGGGACTATAAATCCATTTGTAAATGAGAAATAGATAGGTTCCTTGGACAAAATATTTCATGCTTTGGAGAGTATTAAAAGGGAAATAGTTTTCATGGTAGTTTTTTGCCACACAGAAGATGCAAATCAATAGTGGTCATTATTTCAAAACAGAAATAAGCATGAATAAGTATCCAATATGGAATGGAGGGATATTAAATAGATTTTATTAGAAAAATTATTTCCTCTTGACCATTGAGCGGATATGGAAAGGCAATTTTTGAGTCTGAGCCAAAAGAGGATGAGAATGTCTCAAATTATGGGGCTAAATTTACAAGGATAGTAAGGCATGTTGCAGATTATATTTGTAAACCAAGGAGTAAAATTGATCAATTATTTTACAGGTTAAAACCATTTCTCTATCAAGAATTAGTCTCACAATCCTTCTCATAGTATGATGATATTTTATCAGGTGCTATCAAGATATAAAATGAATTCTCTATGTCTTAAGATTGTAAATAAAATCAAGAGAAGAAGAGATCTGCTGAACACTTTGGATGTGGAAATATAGGGAATAATGGAAAATTTGAATTTCCATCCTGTATTAAATGTGAGAAGAGACACCCTGGTACTTTCATGAAAGGGAATGGGAGTCTGTTACAAGTGTGGGGAAAAAGGCCACCAAGATCTTGATCGCATGTAAAATAAAGAGGTTCTTAATATTGAATGTTACAATTGTAATGAAATGGGGAATTATGAAAATGAATGTCCTAAGCGTCAGGGGAACTTACCTCAAAAAAGGTGAGGGGATCAGGGCCAAGCTTATGCAATCACTACTACTAGGGTTGAAGATCTAAATGATACAGTCGCAGGTAATTTAATGTTTTCCTCAAATTTAGCCAATGCTTTATTTGATTCTAGATCATTGCACTATTTTATATCCTCACATTTTTCTAAGAAAATTAGTTGTTTCCAATTTGATTTAACATGGGAGTTTTCTGTCAAAAATCTTAAGGGAACTATCATTACAACAAAGTTTTGTGAATGAGCTCCCATTAGGGAAAATAAACGTGCTTTATCTACTGATCTCATCATCATACCCATGATTGAATTTGATATAATCCTCAGTATAGATGTGATTTCGGACTATGAGGTAAAAATTTATTATCAGAAGAAGGATTTTACAATTATCGATGATGATAAAGAGTAACTTATCTATATAGAAGAAATGTCACCATCTGATTCTTATCTATATCCAACCCCCAATAGCTCTACTAAATTCAATTATTGGGGAAGAATAAAATGAAATAACTATGGGTGAGAAAAGAAATGTTCAAATAGAGGATGTTCCTATTGTTCAAGAATATGTTGATGTGTTTCCAGAGGACTTACCTAGACATCCTCTAGAATGATCAATTGAGTTTTCCATTGATATAATACCTGGTTCAAGGCCCATATCAAAGACCCCGTATAGAATAGCCACTGTGGAATTATTGTAACCAAAAAACAACTATTGGAATTGAGTAATAAAAATTTATTATCCCTAGTGTTTCTCCATGGGGAGACCTTGTACTTTTTGTTAAGAAGAAGGATGGATCTATGAGGTTGTGCATTGACTACAGAGAGATCAATGCATTAACAATAATGAATAAGTATCTCCTAGCTTGAATTGATGATTTATTTGATCAACTTCATAGAGCTCAATATTTTTCAAAGATTGACCTTCATTTTGTATATCATTAGTTGTGTGTGAAAAAGGAAGAAATACCAAAGATAGCATTTTGAACTAGTTACATGCATTACGAGTTTATAGTAATTCCTTTTGCACTGACTAATGCACCCTCTATTTTCATGGATATAATTAATAGAGTTTTCAAAGAATATATTGATGAAATGGTAGTGGAATTTATTAATGATATCTTGATATACTCTAAAATCTACTGAGATCATGAAAATCGCTTGCGCACTATTATAAAAACTCTTAGAAGAAATGAATTATAGGGGAAGTTTAACAAGTGTGAATTCTAGATTGAGAGGATTTATTTTATATTCCATATAGTCTATAAGGATGGAATCTAAATTCATCCTTATAGGCCAAGAGTAACAAAAGAATGTCCAGTAGTGACGAGTATAACTGAGTTACACAATTTTATTGGTTTATCAGGTGATTATCGGCATTTCATCCAGAATTTCTCCCAATTTGCTAACCAATTAACCAAGCTTCAACATATTGGAGTAAAATTTTTTTGGAAAAAAGAGTGTTAATAAGTTTTTTATGAACTAAATAGAATATTAGTCAATGCTCCTATCTTGACTCTATCATCAGGGAATGATGGTTTTGTTATTTATAGTGATGCATCAAAGAAAGTACTTGGTTGTGTCCTTTTTCAGAATGATAGGGTAATTTCCAATGCATCACGGTAGCTAAAAATTCATGAAAAAAACTATCCCACTAATGATCTTGAGTTAGAATCTGTAATATTTTCTATGAATATTTGGAGACACTATCTCTATTGAGAAAAATGTGAGATATATACAAATCGAAAGAGTTTGAAGTTTATTTTCTCACACAAATAACTCAACCTAAGGAAAATTAGATGGCTTAAACTACTCAAATATTATGATTTCACTATGCACTACCACCCAAGGAAGTCAAATAAGGTGGCAGATGCTTCGAGAAGAAAGGATCAAGGAGTTTTGAACAAGATGAGAGTTGAAAGAGATTCTATGTTCATTGATCTATTAAAGAAGGATATGGGGATAATCATGGAAGGTGAGACATCAATACTATTTCAAATAGTTTCCAAAGACATATTTACTAGAAAGGAAAAAAAGTTCTCAGACTGATAATGAGGAGTTTCAAAAGAAAATTACTATTGTGAACGATGGGAGATTGATTGACTTCGTATATGAAGATATAATTTTGAAATTTGGGAAGAAACTTTGTGTTCCTAATATACCTAATCTAAAAAGGGAATTTTTGGATGATGATTATAGCTATAATTTCTTTATACACCATAGTATCTCTATGATTAATAGATATTTGAAGGAACATTTTTGGAGGGAGAACATGATGAGAAAGATTACTAATTATGTGTCAAGATGTATCATTTTTCAATAGGTTAAGGCTGGAAGACAACATCTAGGAGGAGTCATGCAACCTCTTCACATACCTGAGTGGAAATGGGAAGATATTATGATGGAATTTTTCATGAGGCTACGAAATACTTCTAGAAAGAATAATTCAATATGGGTCATGGTTGATCATTTTACCAAGTCTGTAAATTTTTTTAATATAAGCGAATATTTACCAATAGAACATTAATCAAGACTACATATAAATGAATTTGTATGACTTCATGGAGAACCACTATCTATTGTTTATGAACGTGATCCCTATTTCTCATCAAGATTCTGAAAAAGTATTTAGAAACCCCCTAATACTGAACTTTGATTAAGCACTTCCTACCACCCTCAAATTGATGGACAATCAGAATGGACTATTTAAAACTTAGAAGACACGTTGAGATCTTATTCTCTTGAATTTCAAGGTATGTGGTATAAATTTTTACCTATGGTAGAATTTTTTCTATAACAATAGCTTCCATTCAAGTATTTATATGGCACTATATGACGCATTATATGGAAAGAGATGTCACACACTAACTTGTAGAGATGATGTTGGTGAAAGAAAACTCGTAGGACAAGAACTTGTTGAGGAAATAATGGAAAAGGTGTGAATTATCCAAACCCACATCAAAGCAGCTCAATGTAGAAAAAAGATTTATTCTGATAACTGAAGGAAGGATTTGGAATTTCATGTATAAGATCATGTTTTCTTGAAAGTATCTCCATGGAAGGGTGTTATATGATTCGGTAAGAAGGGTAAATTAAGTCACAGGTACATCAGACCTTTCAAAATTCTAGAAAAAATTGTAGTTTTAGCTTAACATTTGGAAATTCCTACATGTCTCTCTAAAGTTCATGATGTGTTCCACATAACACTGTGGAAAAAATACATGCCTGACCCAACACATATACTCACCTATGAAGAAATAGAACTGGAACCTAATCTTTCTTATTGTGAAGTGCCTATCAGAATTCATGATACCAGATAATAAGTGCAGAGAAACAGGACGACTCTTCTGGTAAAGTTTCTTTGGAGATACCATAAAATGGAGGAGGCAACGTGGGAACCTAAGGAACGTATGATGAAAAACCACCTGAATTTTCTTATGCAGTAATATTCAAGAAATTTCGAGGATGATTTTTTTTGGAGAGAATAATGTAACACCCCATGATTCTATGTTACATTTCCCTTTGAACAATACAATAGCTTGCGTTGTACAAAACTTCAAGTTCTCGCACACCAAGACAAATTAAACTAGCCATTTTAAAAGTATTTATGAATATTAATGCACAATTTTTAAAAATTTTGAATTTTGTTTTTTTAAAATGGACATTATTAATGGATTCGTAATATCAAAATTATATTAGGGTAATTTTTTTGTATTTTTCTGAAATCTTTCAATTTTTGGTGAATAGTGATAAACATTGCGTTATTGTTTAAAACAAACTTTTATTTTAATAATTATTATTTTTATTTAAATTTAATTTAATGTCAAAATAGATACATAATAACAATATTAGTACAATTTAATTAATCGGGGTAATTTTATAATAAAACCATATATATATATACATTTTTATTGATGTTTTTAACCTCTTTTACCCACCTTCTAGGAACATTTGGAAATTTTCATAAAACTTAATTTTTCTGCTACTATGAATTGAATTTCAAAAATCTAAGAGAAATTGTTGACATTAGTATGTAAAATGTGGCTCAATAGTATTAAAATATTTTTTTGTGAGTAGTACCTTTTGAATTTTATTTACCATGGTTAAAAGTAAATTGGGTAATTAAAGGTACGAATGATATTATAATTACCCTAACACGTATCCTAATTCTATTAGATGTGTATTTCGACCAAACTCAACCATAAGAATAAAATATTATCCTTTTTGATCCACTTGGATTAGATTAGGAAATTTATTATTATTTTATTTGATGAAGAATTAAAAGTGTTGAATTCAAATTTTAGTAATTAAATAATTTTTAATATAGAGTTATGCATTAGATAAATTCGAAAATACATATTAATTATAAAGGTTAAACTCTTTCCTACATAATGGTATTTTATTTATAATTTTTACACCTTAAATATTTAAATTTATTTATGACACAATGATGGTGCAGTAATTACCTTATTAATGAAAGATTAAAATAATTGAAATTATAAATATTCAAATAAATTTAAATTGAGGCATTTATGCATTACACTAATTTTATAGGTTAATATGACATTATAGGAATCATTAAATTTTTATGGTTCGAAGTAATCAAGTCTTTTTACTTTCACAAAAAAATACTAAATAGTGTCAAAATTGACATAAATGAGTTTTTTAAACAAATACTATATTATTAAATGATATAATATCTTTAAAAATATAAGGTTTGTCTAAATAAATCATATAATTATAGATATGTAATTAATGAGTCACTTTTGGTTGTTTTTTCTTTTTATAATAAGTTTATTAACCATTTATTATAATAATACAAGAAGTCATGGTAAAAGTTAAATTATTTAACCAGGAGTTAAATATAAAATATAAGGTTAATATGGGGACATTTATCTTGTGTAAAACATTTTTTTAAACAATTTATACCCATACCCACCTTATCCCCGAAATAAATCCTTTTGGAGCCATTATAAACCGAATATGATTGTATAATAAACTAATATTTCAAACTTTTCCTAAAGTGTCCCTCGCCTCTTTTATAAAAGGGATCTTCCACTTCTCTCCAAATCTCACCTCAAAAGCCATTTGGATCGGCCAACCCCTACTCAAATAACAACCCAACTACCCTCAATTCTTCCTATAGGCCTTACTTTTATTATAAATCCAACATAAGGATTCCTTTTGATCCAATCGAAAGGAAGAACCTCAGGAAGAGGTAATAATTCCATCACCTATTTCAATGTTCTTTTCTTCTTCCACTTCATATTTATTTTTTGTTTCCAAACCAAAATAATAAATCCAGTACCTTCTACATATTATGAGGTTATTATAAATATGGTACAACCATATTAATTATTCTATCCATCCTATAAATGACAAAGTCACCATACGTGCGTACGTACGAATTACAGTCTCCACGTCTTCGTGTAGTTTTTCATTCAACACTTCATTATTTGGATGGGTATAATAATTAGTATAATTAATTTAAATAATAAATATAACATGTTAATTATTATTTAAATATTATATACCATCCAATTACATATTATTTCACCATCAATAGAAGAATATTGTCGCTCAAGTGTACGTATGGATTACTGTCTCCACAAATGCGATAAGATTCATTCTCCATCGTAACCATTAAAGAATAATTTTCATTTTATGATTTAAAATAATGTTTAAAATATTAATATAATTTTTTATATGAATCAAATAAATCCTACCCATAACAAATATGACTTATGTAACAAAACATTTAAAGAAAAATGAATCAGTTAACACCTAAAATGATGATACTACTGAAATATCATTAACAAAACAATATTAGAAGATCATATATGATATAATATTTATGTATATGGTTCATTTAACATTTAATAACAATTATTTAACAATTTTATAGGAGGTTAATATACCCTTGAATATGGAATAATACAAGGTAAGGGTTAATTTTACAATCTCTTTATTATCTGAGATTGTTTATACGTGAGTATCTACTTGGACCTCTTTATCATCCACATCTGTGTTTCTTAAAAATGTGCATCAAAAGATTTTAATTATTTACTAGACTATGGGTTAAATTAATTTATACCATTTTATGACTTTATGTATAATGGTTTGAAATAAATATTGTTGTCACTTTCCTAACAATCTTCATTATGTCCTTTTCGACAAATTAAGGAAAAAATGTTTTTTTAACTTATACAGTGGGTGCGACTATTTTCTGACATTATAACACCTTTGAATATTCCCTTACAAGCTAATAAGAATATTTTCAAAATAAATATTCTCTTTAATTTTTAATTATTTCAATGTAGAATTTAATATTTCCCTCAAATAGTGTTTGGATTGATTTCATCTATGTCAACATCCTTCATTGGATTTTACATTTGTTTAAATTTTATTAATATGATACAATCTTCCATGTTGTATTAAAGGATTTGTGGTATGTTTGACTATGGATTTTTATTTTTATACCATTCATGGTTTATGGTTAAAGTATTTGCATTTCGTATGATAGTTCTAATACGAATGTTTATATTATGTTTCATCCTTTTCCAAATAGGAATGCATTGGACTTAGTAAGTGATGTGTGGAGCCTGCTATAGCTCCTTGATGCATTAGTAGGTCTCATGAGGAAAACTAATATCTTGAATAAAGGCCTTAAAAATCTTATTTGTAGTCTTGGCATGAGGCCTTGACTATGTGGTTATGATTTATGACATTATGCATCCAATCATTATGAAATTATTTATTGATATTACATGTGATTATTCGACTAGTAGAATGTCCATATTAATAAGTAAATGAAATTATTTGATTTATATTTCCCATATTATGCTGAATTTTAAGTTTAAAAGGATTATGTTTTAGTCTCATACATTGCCTTGAATGTTTATGTTTATGTATGAATGTTTCTGCTATATTGTTATCCTTACTAAGAATTTGATCTGACCCCTTTTTATGTTTTATTTTTCTCAATATGTGAAGAATTATATCATGATTAACCTTCATGGATACACCAATGTATATGAGTGTGTTAAAAGGGTACACAATTATTTTTTTTATTTCATGATATTATTTAAAACTTATGAATGTATCTAGTACTTCCATGACTACTAATCTAATTGGTCTTTCGTGGCTTGATCTCTTGTGATCCTTCCAATGTTATGTAATAATGCACTGACTCTTTGTAACTATGGTTGGGTCGTTACATAAATCATTTCCTTAAAATGTATCACAATATGCAACATTCTCAAATATTTTAGATATTTATACCACTAGTTGTAATAATTTTTCTTGAATATTAACTTATCTATTATGCGATACTAGATAAAATGTAACTGAATTAAGAAACATTTTCAATTTAGTTCATTAGTAGTATTCCCACTTCCAAAGTCACTACAAACTCATATGGATCAACTTTTCCAATTACCATTCGATAGTTCTAACTATAAGTCGATGTAGTTATGTTGGATCTATTTGATATTAACATAACATTCTTCATGCATTAGTAATATTATACATCAGTTTATATAATGGAACCTGAGATAAATTCATATTCCATAATTTTGTGAAAATATATTCATCTCAATAATATTTTCCTATGCCTATGAATATTCTAAAAGAGGATTATATGGCAACAAACATTCGATCATGAATTGTTGTAACATTTATTTTTCAATACTATGTTAATATATGTAATATTACTAGGTTTAGTAAACTCGTGGATCTATTTTATATATCTTGTTCCCTAGAATATGGTTTCTACTTTATGTCATACTTAGAGAAATATCATTACTCGCTCTTAGCAAAATAGTAAGATATAAAATTTATTTTCATATTTTATAAACATACCTACTGTCGATACTTATAGAACTTCCACTAACTAGTTAGAATCACATGCAACCTAATAATTTGAAGAGAAAATCCATGATCACTGTTTCTGATTTATTCATAAATGATTTTTTGAAATATAAATATCTTATTGAAATTTATTTATATCACCATCCATTCTAATTTATTTCTAGTAGAAATTTAAAATTGGGTATCCTATTAGTCATGTCATATGGATATCTTCCATTTGGATTCCTCCAAATGAGGTGGCCTTTACTATCAATATCCCAATATGATGATCATAGAAGTATGATTTTGATAATTATAATTCAAAAATAATCTTAGTCATTATGATTGAAGTATATTTTTTTGTATAATAAACCTTTTAGTAATTAATTATGCATTATTAGTATTGTCTTATACCATCAATGTATAATTTCCCTTTAATACTCACCACTAGTATCATATCTTAGAAAAATTCAAAATATGGAGACCCCGAGTCTTAATACATGGAATTTATTAATTAATTATATACATAACTTTTAACCTTACCCTATTAATATTTAACGTCTCATTTAAGGAATAATTATTATAAAATAATAAATGTATCGCACACTATGGTGAACAAAAACCATCATTTTGGTTACAGATTCATACACCGTATGTGTCTCTAGAACTAATCCTACCACTAAGATCTATGGATTCAAAATTTTCTATTCCAACACATGTTCATTTAGAACATTAAATCATTAATTTCAATTATTCTCCAACTATATTCTAATATATAGGATTACATAATGGAAATATATTTGATCCTGAATATATTTTTATATCCTAAGTGGCTATAGGATCATTAACATTATATTCACCATAGTGTTTGATGTTAATTTGAAGCTAAACCCATATTTTAACAAATAGTTTTTAAAAAAATTGTCTTAATGTACTAATATATTCATACCAAGTCCCGATTGATCTGATATCCATTAGAAAAATTAGTTGGCATCTGATTTTTTTGGGAACTTTTTTTTTGAAAAACCTGTCTTGGAAGAAATAATATAAGATTTGAAATATTTATAAGACTCACCATTGATCTTTATTTTACCACAATATTGAAAATTATGTGTATTATAAAATTTGGATTTGGGATTACTTTTACTCTACTAGAACTATCAATAAAAAATTGGATTATATATTCTCTGAAAAGTCGTCTTAGGGAATTTTTCAATCTTTACCCTGACAAATAATAAACTTCATCGATCATTTCTAAATTTCCTAACAGAAATGTAATGATGTATATGATAATATGTGTGGATTTAGAAAATTTCACCTATCCATGTTTAACATACTTTAATATCATTTTGATGTAACTTTATGTATAATGGATATTTTATCTTAACAAGATAAGTATTTGTTAGTATACATAGTATCTAAAATCAATATCTTTTGAAATACTTTTTTAATGGTATAAAAATTCAACAAAATCTAGTTTTATTTTATAAAAAGTTATCTTATTATAATAATGTAGAAAACTTTTAGTTTATATTCATCATTCACTAAATAGTGAGCTCCCCTTGGAAACACTTATTACAATCTCGAAACACCCCTTAGAGAAAATGATAAATAGTGACCTCCCCTTGGATGACATTAGAATCACCCCTTCTCAGCTCCTTTTGAGTTCACTCTATAACCTTTCTATTCTTTTGTAATTACTGTCTTTAATTATATGTTTGTTCAAAGCATATTGTATTTAATACAAAATTGATGAATAAAAAATGACGAATATACCTGAATTAGATGGAACTGATTTCGTTTTCAATTCTTTGAAATTTATTTTCTAATGTCCATGAATTATACATGAGATTGAAATATCATCAAGATCATTCTTATACTCTTCAATCCTTTGTATCTTTGAAAGATATTGTAAATGATATTTTGGATTTATGTTATCTATGGATTATTTATAATTGAATTTAAAACTTATCACACTATGGATGGACAAAAAGGATTCTACCAGACCTTATCTATTTGATGAGGTATGGATAAATTTTTCCCGAATTAATTATCCATATTTTTTATTAGCTCATGGAAAAATAAGAAAAATCATAGAGGTAAAGATAATTAAATAAGATTAATGGATAATTCATTATCTAATTGGAATCCTAGTTTTGAAAATTGGTCAATTTACCCATGAATTTTAAAAGCATGAACATTAGCTAGATTGCTTTCTTCTAGATTACATTGATAGATTGGATTGGATATATTATTTATCTCAATCATTTTTTTTCTTTATTAATTGATTATAAATTATATATTATAGTGAAAGAAACCATACCTTTATTTTTTATCATAAAATCTTAAGAAAAAATTTATAATATTATATGATGAACATAGAAATAATCCTCAACATATCTCTAATAAGATTCATATTCAAATTCACTCACTTGGTGGGGTCGTAGGACATGAATAAGGGATTCGAACACATAATAAAATTTTTCAAAATAATAGTGCATAAGATATATTATTTTAAAATATTCGTAAATTTATTATTTATAAGGAAATAATCCATCTTAAGAAATGGTCAGAATGTTTTGTGATTTTGATTTCCAATTTTTAAAATTATTAAAATAGATTATTAGTACATTTCATGATTAAAAATTCTATGAGAAATAATAATAATTAAATTTTTATTAAATCTCTAAATATTTTATCAAATCTCAATAATACACACCATTGAACTCGTAATTTCTAATTAATTGGAATTTCCAGTAGGAATAATAAATATGCCCCTTTGAATATCCCTGATAAGGGTTATTCAAGTTACATGAATGTTTTTATGTAGGATTGTCTATGCCAATGATTGGCTTACAAATCCATGATCTCTTGAGGGGATCACACAATTCAGATATCCTAACAATGATTTCCTCAACAATGCCTCTAAATTACAACAATACTAGTATGGAATACTCCTCTTGATTAAGAATTGATAAGTAAACCCAAATCCTTCAAAAAAAATTCCCCTTATTAAAATAATTGTCCCAATAATGGTTTTTAAAACATTTTTTCTATAGGTTTAAATCATAATAATGTAATGGAAGGTAAAGTTTGACTTAATATTTAATTGAAGGATTTTAATTTATTATTCATAAATATTATCTTAATTTTCTTTTACATAAATTTTTAATATTAAGTGGACAATGCATAATTAATTAATCATGTTGAATAGAACATTTATGCATAATAAATTTATATAAATTCCATACTTTCTCATTAATTCATTTATTTATGAGATAAAGGTATTATAACCATAAAATAAATAATGTGTAAAAAATATTTTAATAAATAATAAATTACATTTTCATGAACTTATCTAACAAATGATTTATTGAGCAGACAATAAATCAACCTATGGCCAAGAAGACTAACTCCATGTGTGGGTCTTAGCATGGGTTGAAGCATTCCACTTATCCACCTATGTATCATCTAGGTTGAAATTTTTATAGTTCTTTCTTGAATAGCCACCACATTCCTTGAGATACTACATTAATTACATGTATTTATAACTCACACATAGTTGAGGAGGACTAAATTATTAATTAATGGGTATTTCTTAAATAAATATCTTCACAAAGGTCCTATATAATAATAGAGAGAGCGATGGAATTTAGGCCATCATATTTAGTTTTATATTAAATAATTTCAAAACCATGAAATAAACTAACTTAAAAATTGAACGCCTACATAGTTCTTAGTAAAGCTCATGAATGTAAATTAATGTAATTTTTATGCCAAAGAAAACTTGTTAACATTCATTTCTATTCATTATTAATTATTAATATAAACATGCTTACATTAATTAAATAATTATTTTTGTTTCTTCTTGATCAAAATATGAATTTATTTGGAGATACCCACCCTTAATGTTATTCATTGAAAATAAACGATTAAACCAATAATAAAAAATTTATTATAATTAATTACTTTACCAATTAAAATTCATTAAAATCATTATTAATTTTCGAAAAAAAAAACTTATTACAATCAATAAAACAAGGTTTTAATACAGGAATTATCAATTTAATGTACTTTAATTATTTCCTTAATTGAGAGACTACACAACATGTACTTAACAGTTACATTTCGTGTACCATGGTTGTAGTGTACTCGAGCTACATACCTGGGACTTTAATTGTGTACCTCGACTGTAATAAATGTTCTGTACAATCTAGATACACATCGTGCATCCCACTTTCAATGTGTCTGTAAAACCCATAAAATAATTCACTATGTTTATTAGTTAGGACTACATGACATGTAAAGACCAATTACATAGCCTACATCGCTCTTGTCATGTGTCTACATAACTCACCTAATGGCTCAGCATGTGTTGTTAATATGGTAAATGATGAACCACACATCTTTTACAATACATAAACTTGATGTATATTAGTAATGATTCAATCTATCAATATAATATTGTTTAACTATGTAGAATGACCACATTTATTCCATGACTTTTGTTGCTAACCCATGCAGACTACACGATGTGTACACTGAGTACGCCCCGTGTAATCTGACTTTCCATGTGCTAGGTTGTTCTATTCTACACAAGGGGCGAAGTAAATAAGACTCAGTTAATTACTTTTTGGAAAGTCATTTATCCCATGACACGACCAGGTGCAGTAGCCCTGGGTACACAAATTTTACTCCTACTACAATTTGTGTCATCATATTCTATCTGACCAGATTTCTTGACATTTCCCAATGGAATCTAAAATAATTATTTATATTTTCTTGGACATACGAAATTTTGAATCTTGAATGAAAAAATTTAAAGCTCAAAAAAAATATTAATTCAAATTGGATTAATGAAAAAATAATATGAAATGAAAAATAACAATCACTACACATATTGAGAAAAAATTAAATAAATAATTATAAACTTAAAAAATGAATTCTTTGATACAAATTGTATGTTCTAAGAGTCACGTGCATTCCTTTAGTGAGTGATATATTTAAATTTCATTTAATATTGAGTTTCCCAAAACATTATTAAATAATATTATCATGTCAAATTTATAATTAATTTATTTATTATCAGATGAAATGATTTATAGTCCTCTGATCCTTTCTACGATGTTAATGCTGATCATTTGAAAATATTTTCTAGATTACCTTAATTTAGCTATAATGATCAAAGTGTAAAATCCCTCTAGTAGTGATTCATAGGTTCTCTTTGAGATCTGAGTAATGGTAATTTAATTCTAGGTTCTAGAAATAATTAAACAATTCCACTTTGATAAAATATAAGGAAAAAAATTTAAATCATTACCCATAGATTCAATTGTTTCTAATTGGAACTCCAAACAACAATGAATTGTGGGAGAACCATAAATGGAGAGGGATAGATATATTTCTCCACAACCTAGTATTTTAGGGAATAAATGGGAAATAAATTTAGGGAATAAACATTTAATCTTATGGGGGGAAATGGTAAATATCCCTATTTTAATGAAGCACTCTATTAGTCTTCGAGAGTTTCATAACCATCTATTGTCCACTATCTAGAGTTTATGGATTTGGTAGGGATCCTACATGACTTACTGTAATTTGTTGAGTGTTGAAATAGTGGGCCCTTTAGACCCAACTATTTAGTGTTTTTTATTACCATTTTTTATATTTAGTTAGATATACATGATGTCATCATACCATTATATTGTATAATTTTTTGCATCCACTATTGAAATGGTAATATTGAAAGAATAATTATTCTATTGGAAGGTTATATCAGATCCCAGGATATAATGAGAACCTCTAGATAATGAGACACTAATCGTAAATATAGGTTATATGGTCTAGATACATATTACGGATTGGATGATGTAGATGTTTGACTATCAGGTGATGGGGGGTCATAAGAATTGAGACTTTTTTTCATGAAGTTCTCAATTGGTGATCTCTAGTAGTGAGATCAAAAGGAAAGCCCTGCCATTAAAAACACCACATGTTTCAGGTGTTATTGGATGTTTCTATCAATAATCATTTATAATGGTTTACGGACCTGAGATCATTGAATGTTTATGTAATTTTATACCATACTTTGATTCAAGATGAAAACCATGATATTGAAATTTTGGTGAGGTAGTTTGAGTTTGGTGTGTCAATAGTGACATGACATTGGTTGAATGGTCAAGAAAGTATATGTCTCTTCCTGGTCATTAAGGTAATATATCTCATGTCATTTTGATATGGATAGTAGTACCTTCATAAGACCACGACCAGGGTGGTGGAGGGTAAGTCTATCCAGTTAGATCAACAAGTAATAAAGCAAAAAAATTGCGATGACATGTGATTGCATCCTGCTTTATGAGATATTAATGACAAAGAGATTATATTACATAGTATGTGTTCGTAGGTTGGTTGTCACTGTTTTGAAAATCCTTATCTTTTTTGGGGCCATGATGGGTTTCTATATCCTTCTCTTGGTCTATAAATATTATTCCCTACTATAGAGACAAGGTCATAGAGGATTAGAATTTAGGTTCTGGGTACAGCAGAAGCGCATTGGTGGGTGTACCCAACTAGAATTTTTCCGTTAACGACGATCAATCAAAGAACTGTCATGATAATAAAATGATAGATCCTTAGAATATAATGAAGAACGAAAGAAAAAAAGGGGATTTACTGAACCATAGAGATAATCATCATATATTTTTTGTAATTAATATAATTAAAATACAAGAATTACCTGGATAAAATTCTCTCTTCGTTGATGTTTCCAGGAATGATCTGATGTGATCTGTCGTTGTGTCATAGAATCCAATAATAGGCTTACTCCAGCAGAGATCCACATATTTTCTATGTATCTTTGGACATCAATGAAGTGATCTCTAGGTGCTAGCATGGAATATATTTTTCTTGTGATGTCCTTCTTCGATCACCTTGAGAACCACTTCCAAAGTGCTCTCCTAAATCTGCTGGAGGAGGATCTCTCTCGTAACATGAGAGCATTCTTGGAAGAAGAAGAAGAAGAAGACCTATTATAGCTTGATAACTTTTTCTAAATCCATTGGGCACAACCACCAAAAAAATATGGCTAGGCTCATAAGAATAATATAATTGGGATTTTAATTACATAGAATAATAAAATTAATTAATTAAAAAATCATTTAGTCATTTCATTTAATTCTTACTAAGACCTCATGTCTAATAATAGCAGTTCCCTGTTATTATTACTTGACATGCGCCCAAAGAATTACACATAATATTATTTGATTAAATAAATAATATTATTTATCACAAATCCCTAGAAAAATTAAATTGCATGTATATTAAAATCTAGAGCGTGTACTTTTGTTTTTCCATTTTCTTTATTTCCTCCAACACATTTATTAGACATCGAATAATGTATATTTATATAATAAATAATTATCACTACATTACTCACTAATAAATATATTATTTCACCCACAATATATTATCTAGAATAACTAGTGTCGAAATAAATGAAATCAAACATCCTTGAATAATTATTAAACCACAATAGGGAATAATCTGTATTCAACTTGTTAAATGAATAACTAACTGAGATACTTGGTTACACTTTCTGTGTGACCCTCTAGGCCTCTTTATCAGTGTCATTAGGTGAGGCCTGCCTAAAGTCCAAGGTCATCTTCTAGAATCAAAGCAAGGAACCCCTATAGAAAGAAGTTAACACCACAATGATGTTTCACCTCATATAAACGCTTATTGTGTAATGTAATCCCGTTGTCTTGATATATCAAATCCAACAGGTTGCATGCTAATGTCATCAAACCATGTTCTCAGTTACTCTTTCTTTGAATTCATGAAATTGAACTTTTCTGTTTCTTACCTTGGCCAAGGACTTATTTAAGATATACCAATTCCATCAATGGGCCTAAGATATCAACTTCTGTTATGGAACAGAATGGTCAAATTCTTTCTCACATTATCTATTAATGCAGTATTACATGCGACTTACCCAACATATACTACCTCGTTGCAAATAGTGTGTCATCATAGTTTTCATCAATACATCTATGTGCGTGAGTTTTAATACCCATTAATAATAATATTAATGTCTAAGGATGAATGAACACGTCTGAAGATAGGAACATCCAATCACACTATGAAATGTTGATTTCTTACTAGTTGGTCTCGTTCTCATAATATCCTCTTGGATATTACCAAGGGAGCACACCATGAAAAAATTCCTGAAGTATTTTGAGTCCTCACCCCTAATGGTTTGTATTATTTGTTTCCCTCAAATAACATCATCTATCTATAGAACCTATATTCCATAGTAGTGTTATGGACATTCTGGATTCTCATCATAGCAGGGATCTGTTAGGACCTTTTGGTACAATAGATATCCTTAGGACATTATCACTTACATTATCACGTAGTAAAACAATCAAGTTGTGATAAAGTTTTTATTAATGAATAAAGTACTAAGTAGATGGTTCTAGTACACCAACTCAAACAGACTATTACTTGGACTATAGAAAAATTCTAACGTCCATTAACCCATTAGAACTCACATGATATTCATTCTTCTACCGAGATAGGCCATTAGTTATGGGGTCTTCCAAATTCTATTATGTGGACAATCTGATCGCTGAAACATAACCCCTTTGATAGAAATATCTTAAGAGATGATACTTTAAGAGAATGTACATTGTCTTTTGATGTGACCTTGGTTCTTTTTCAAGATCCACTGTTGAAGTACTATCACAATAAAATGTGATAGGGTCTCTACTGTTAGGCTCCCCATCATTATCATGGAAAATTTCCAAATCCAGACATAATCCATTACTGTGTCATAAGCTGTTATATATTCGGACTACGATGTAGAATTAGTCACAACTGGCTGCTTTGAACTATTCCAGCTCACAGCTCCTCTATTGATATAGAAAACAGTAAGAGTTGGTGTCCCAGAAAAAACTGGTTTTTCTATGATTACATGGATATTTAATTTATTATTACATAATATTCATTTTTCTGTATGATTATGATTTAATAATGTCCGAGAATATTTGTTTCATTGATAAGGTCATGGATGTTCCCCACTAGGATGAAACCTTGAAATGATATAACAATATTCTTAAATATAGTTCTGTGGTTGGATGACAGGCTATGATGGGAAACATGGCATGCAGACCGTCAGGTGCAAGTACTCGTAAGGAGATGAGACTTCCTCTCATGAAGTTTTCACTTTGTAATCTCTAAGAAATGAGATTATGAGAATAGACACACTCGTTGGAATTCTGAATATTTCGGTGTCATCAGATATTTCTATCTTCGAGCATGTGTAATGATCTTTAGAGTTTAATATTATCATTAATACATATCACGACTTATGAACTTTTATTTACTGATGAAAATCGTCATGCAAACAGTTGGCAGGAAGTAGGGTTCGATGGGTGCATCACGAGTGGCATGTCATTAATGGATAATTTGATGAAGGATTTGTCCCTTCCATTTATGGAAGTTTATATCTCATCCCCTTGATTGAAATAGAACCATCAGGAAAAAATCCTTGGCAATGGTGTAACGACGAGTTTATTTCAGGTAGTCAGAGAACGACGTGTCTAGTATAATAGTTGATGACATAGTCATGAAACCTGCTTGATGAGATATTGCGAGAAAGGGATTATATTAAATATTGAGTGATCTTATGTGAATATCCTTTTTGTGACATTACGTTTTTTATCTTGGGTGCCTTAACCCGTTGCTAGACAATACTCTTGGACTTTAGGCATGGTCGCCTACTGCCAATGAGAAAGAATCCTAGAGGGTCACGCACTAAGTGTTTTGTTGGTCACTGTTAAATTCTATTTGAATTTAACTAAGGAAATAAATATTATTCTTATTATCGTGGAATAATTTTATTCAAGTTACAATAATCCCATAAATTAAATTAAATATATTTATTTATTTTATTAAAAATTTAATAAATATTTATTTACTAGTTTATAAATAAAATATTTATTTAAGAGAATAATTTATTTATTTATTTATTCAAATGTTCAATAAATGGAAGTTCTTTTCGAACGGAACAAGGTCGGTCCAGTAGTAAAATAGTTTTTCACAAGATGGAAAATAATTACTTAACTAGTTTTCACAAATTAAAATAATGCTGAAATTATTTTATGACGTGGAATTTTATTTATAATTCCATTTTCCCAAGTTGGCGCACCATAAATAATGAAATGGTATTATTTTTTAATTCATGGGTTTTCTCTAAGTTAATGAATGTATTTTATTGTTTTATGTAATTAAATATTGTAACTGAAATTCCATGTATATAAATAGGAAAGTACGCATGTTGTGCTAGACACCACACCACATTACTGGTTAATTGAGAATTGCTGATCCAAAAAATTTCTATCTTGAATCTTATTCTCTCCCATCTCAAGAATGAGAGACGTTATTTATTGCTGAAGAACAAGTGATCAAGAACAACTTACACTAGACACTCACTTCACCGCACTAGCACTTGGAGAATGAGAAGTGATGATCGGAGGTCATTGGAGCACATGTGGATCACTGCTAGAGGGATTCTATTTTGGAACCATACAAGTGCAACAAGAAAATACAAAAGGGTCATTCCAGATTATCAACATCGTCAACGAAGAAAAATACCAATGATACAGGTATTATTTTTTCTTTATGAAATTAATAAAATTAATTATAAATATGATGTGCAAGATCATATCTATGGTTTTAGACCTCTTTCATCATTATCTAAATATTTGATAATATTCAGTGGAGACTGGCATTCATTGTCGTATTGATCCCAGAATAATAATTGATCATGGTAAACATCAATGTTTGGTACCGACCCAACCATGCTTTCGCTACCCCCAGAACATTCAAGTGGTATTAGAGGGAGGTTACGTCATAGTTTAAAATTATTTAAATATTTTGTTGATGAATTATGCATTTAATAATTTAGTTTTTTCAATTCTTATTAATCATACTACAATCCAAATCTCAAGATCTATTCCTCCTCTTTCATTTTTCATTCACCATACCGTAACAATATTTTCTTTTAATTTTGATTAAAATAAAATAAAGGTTCTCATCTGGAGGTGCCAAATCTTCTAGGTCATACAAAACTAGAACACATGGAAAGTATCCAACAGTACATGTTGTGTAGTCAAGATTCAATGCATCAGACCAATCCACCAAACAAATTCATGTGTCAGAGTCTTTCTAAGTCTTAAATGACTCCATTGTTGACCAATAATAGGTGGCACACTGTTTCTGGATTACACGCCTTGTGGCCCAATGGACATGACGTGTAGTCCCTCCTGGTTAGGGTTAGACTGTGTACCCCATACATGGCTTGCCCGACTGGAGACCATGTAATGAGGAACTACATAGCGTGTGGCCCACTGGACACACTATGTACTCCAAAGATTTCCTATGTATACTCACACACTGTTTCCCAAGGCGTTTACTTCGGATAGATGGTGAAAAATAATACATGACATGTAATTGGAACTACATGTTGTGTACTCATCAAAATTACGTAGATTTATTAAAATTTAGTATTATATCATGAAAACCCTTGAGATGTGTACCATCATGCGGGCATAGAGATTAGGTACAACACATGATAGGTGTTTTATATATATGTGTTTAATTTAAAATCTACATAATGTTCATTTCTACTCATTGGGTAGTTATGAATAGGAATTCACTGGGTTGCCTCCAAGGTACAAGTTACGTACAAAGATAATTTTAAATGGATTTATTTGTTTAAAATTATGATTGATGAGAATCTCATGGAAATTTAGAAAAGGGTTTACGATAAAATAATTGATTATTTAAAGATGATAATTAATTGATTCAAGCACGATTTATCTTAAACAAGAACGATTAATGAATTGATTTCTAGTTTTATTTCTGTGTGATTATCGTTTCATGTATGGATGATCATGAGCTAGACCAAGACCTTTGTATGTGGATGGATTATTTTAATTTATTTATTTGAATTAAATTTGTTGGCCTGCGATCCTTCTCCTCATTAATATGTAGGTAATGCATGCCCAAGGTTTATTTTATGTAAAAACCTTTTTACCCCTCACCTACATGAGCGTTAAAAAAGGAATTTGCAATGGATGGACATCCCATGCTAGTGTAGGCAGTTCAAGCTAGATCCAAGACGAAACAAATCCAAGGAGATACATAGGTGGACAGGTGGAAGCTGTTAACATGAACCAAAATGGTTTAAGGTGTTTCTCCAGTAGTTCAGGGTTATTTTATCAACTACTAGTTAAACTAAACATTAGATAATCTCATGATCATTTCATTTACTTTATTTTATTTCTGTCAGTTGCATGGTTTATAATTATGGACGTGTTTTCAAGATCACATAATTAATGAATTAAACATGCAAGGAGGATGGAACTAAAATAAACTTAACTTATGAGTAAATATTATCAAGGCATGGTTAATCAATTAAGTATATTCCACTTAATATTAACAAGAGTGTGATAATTATAATAATCAATTCATGTATAAGAGATAAAAAATCCCTCAAATAAAATATTAAGTCCGAAGAAGCCTTTTGTTACTTGATTAAGGGAAAAACTCAATAAAACTATGTGTTTGACCAACCCTTGTTGGGACACTTACTTTTATTCAAGAAGACCTTATGAAAGATTTTGAGTTAACATAACCATATTAGATTAAGAGGAGTAGCCTTTGTTAGACTTGGTGTAATACTGGAGGCAAGAGGTGAGGAAATCCAAAGTCATGATTTTAGGATTGGGGTGTCCACTCAACATATCAAGCAACTGCAAGCCTATTGTTGGAAAAGAATTGCCAACCTAAATACCTTTTAATAGCTTGACTAACCCTTTTGGGGGTTATTAAAAGGGTAATATGGATCCTTGCCACTAGAATGTCATGGAAACTAGACATTCCAAGTTCAGTGATGAGGGAAATTGGGACTTGATAAAATTGTGGGAGACTTAATAAAATTTATTATTTCATATAAAATGTAGTCAAGAAAGTACTAATGAAATTATATTTTAATTATAGAATAAAAATGAAAAACTCGTCAACCACACTATCCCTATGATCAATTCTAGATAAAGACAACATCCTAATCAAAAGTAACTTCTAGGAATGGTTTAGACGCCATCGGGTTATCCTACACCATGAATGGAAGTCTTACATGCTAGATTTGGCATCACCTGATCCGCCTGCCAAAGAGGTGAGTGATGAGGATTTCCGGGTCTCTGAGAAACATATAAACGACATGATCGACGTTCAATGTTTGATGTTATCATCAATGTCAAGTGATCTCATAAAGTCTCATGAAAACATGGATTCATATAGCATGCTTGAGAACCTATGTGGTCTTTACCAAGAGAGAGAAATGCATGAAAGGTTTGAGATCTCTAAGGAACTCTTTCAGAGTAATCTTGGAGAAGGTTCCCCAGCTGGGCCTCATGTAGTCATGATCATTGGCTACATTGATCACCTAGAGGTTCTAGGGTTTAAACTCCCTGAAGAACTAGGAACTGATATCATTCTTGAATCACTCCCTTTGATCTTCTCTAACATTGTTGTCAATTTCAATATGAACAACATTGAGAAGTCTCTATCTGATCTTCTTATCCTCATTCGCCTAGTGGAAAAAAATATGAAGCGTCAAAAGCCTTATGTCCTTATGGTGAATAAGAGGAAAGGGAAGGTGATGAGCTTTAAGCCCAAAGCATCTTGACGGCCTTCCCAGAAAAGGAAGATCAATGGGGAGGTAAGGGAATAGGAGGTTGTTTGTTTCACATGTGGCAAGAAGGGCCACTAGAAGAAGAACTGCACCCAGCCTAAGAAGCAATGGGAAGCTTCAGGTGCATTGTTATCGAATGCAATCTATCTATTTCTATAAAATGGTTATTAGATATAGCTTACAGTGCTCACATATGTATCAAAATACAGGAACCGTGTAGATTCAAGAAGATTGATCGAGGGGAGGTAGATCTACGAGCAACCAAAGGATCTAGACTTGTTATTGTAGTTGTCAGGGACTACCACCTCACGTTGCCAACTGGGATGATCTTGGTATTAAAGGGTTGTTATTATGTGCCTTTTGTTAATAAAAACATTATTTATGTATGTATATTAGATATAGATCTATTTATTTTCAATTTTGGAAATAAATGTTACTTCTTTTACAAAGATATCATTTGTTATGGTAGGAAACAATTATACAACGAACTTTACATGTCAGATTACACAAACCAAGTAATGGAAATCGATAACAATGATACTTCACATGACTCATACTACACCCAACTTTGTCATAACCAGATTGGTCATGTAAATGAGAAACACTTGAAAAAGTTAAATCATTATGAATTTTAGATTCATTCGAAATGAAACCACTTGGAATATGTCATGTAGGTTTACAAGGCAAAATGAAAAAAATCCCCTTTTAGTGGGAAAGGATAAAGGTCTATAGAACTTCATGAATTTTTTCATACCGTTGTGTGTGGACCATTTCTAGTTGAAGAAATGGGAGAGTACTCATACTTCAAAACTTTTAATGATGATTTTAGAAGATATGGATATATCTATTTAATGAGGTATAAGTTGGATTCTTTTGATAAGTTCAAAGAATACAAGAATGATGTTAAGAACCAGCTTTGTAAGAATATTAAGAAACTCCTCTTAGAATGAGGTGGAAAATATCTTAATCAATACATCATTGATTTCTTACAGGAGTTTGGGATCCTATCCAAACCCACTCCTCCAAACACACCCCCAGTGGAATGTTGTGAGAGAATGGAGAAACTGAACCTTGTTGGACATGTTTAGATCGATGATGAGTCTTTCTATTCTTCCATTAACCTTTGGGGGATATGCGTTACAAATAGATCCACTCATACTAAACCATGTACCAACTAAATCAATAAATGGTATTCCATACGATTTCTGGAGTGGATTAAAATCTATGTTATCTAATTTACATGAGTGGGGTAGAGAAGCGTTTGTTAAGGCCTCTTCAGATAACAAACTCTCACCCTGAGGCAGAAATTGTACCTTTATAGGATACCCCAAAGAAACGTGGGTATATTACTTATACAACCCCTTGGATAAGAAGGTTATAGTGTTAATAAATTCCATATTCCTTGAGAGGGAGTACATCTCCAAAAGAGATAGTGGGAGTGAGATAGACTTTGATGAAGTCAAGGCTCAAGGTACACAAGAGTTGGTACAGGAATAGATTCCACAATTCCCTGTGGAAGAATAATCTGTTCCAGAGACACAAATAATATGTAGGAGTACAATAGAGGTTAGAGAACCAGAACGGTACAGTTTTTTGTTACAGAGGACAGTGACTCCTTATTAGTTGATAAAAATAATCTACGAACCTACAAGGAATTAGTAAGTGGAACATACGTTGTTATGTGGCAAGTAGTCATGAATTATAAAATGAATTACATGTACCAAAATGAAGTCTAGATTTTTGGTAGACCCTCTCACTGATGTAATGCATTTTGGTTGAAATTGGGTATTCAAGAATAAACTAAACATGGAAGGACAAGTCAGTACCTATAAGACACGACTGGTTGCAAAAGGTTTTAAACATCATCAAGGAATTGACTACGATGAAAACTTCTCACCAGATGAAATGCTGAAATCCATCGCAATTATACTTAATATTGTAGCTTACCATGACTATGAGATTTAAAGGGATGTCAAAATAGCATTCCTTTACAGGAACCTTCAAGAAGATGTCTACATGACACAACCTGAAGGTTTTGTGACTCCAAAATATGCCAATAAGGTATACAAATTGATGAAATCAATTTATGGATTAAATCAAGCATCCAGGTCATGAAACATACATTTTGATGAAGCCATAAAAGAATTTGTTTTTATCAATATTGAATGTGAACCTTGTGTCTAAAAATAGTTTAGTGGGAGTGTAATCATTTTCCTAATAGTATATGTTGATGACATATTACTTATTGGTAATGAGATACTAGTTTTACAGTCTATTAAGGCATGTTTGAATCAATGCTTCTCCATGAAATACTTGGGTGAGGTAGCATATATTATTGGGATCAAGATACATCGTGATAGATCCAAGAGATTTCTGGGCCTATATCAAAGTGCATTCATTGATAAGATACAAAAGAGATTCGGTATGGAACAATCCAGGAGGCGATTGTTGCCTCGGTCATATGGAACTCATATTTATAAGAAAATGTTTCCATAGACACATGAGGAATGATAGATAATGGAAAGGAATCCATACACATCAGTGATTCAGTCAGTCATGTATGTCATCCTTTGTACTAGGCTAGATGTCGCCTACGCATTATGTGCGGTAGGAAGATATCAAGCTAAACCAAGTGACCACCATTGGATGGCAGTCAAGACTATCCTAATGTATCTGAGGCGTAATAAGGATATTTTCCTGGTTTATGGAAGAGATGAGGAACTAGTCATCATAGGATATGCTGATGCTAGTTTCTAGACTAATCAAGATGAAATGAAGTCACAAATGGGATACATCTTCACTTTGAATGGAGGTGTAGTGAGCAGGAAGAGCTAAAAGAAGAGTGTGGTCACAGATTCTATAGTAGAGTCTGAGTATATCGAAGCTTCTGAGATAGATAAAGAATTAGTTTTGATGCAAAGCTTCATTTAGGAGCTAGATGTGATACCTAGCAGTAAAGATCACATCACACAGTACAGTGATAAAACTGCTGCGGTTGATCTGACAAAAGTGCCAAGGTCACATTAGAGGATAAAGCACATACATTGTAAGTATCATCTCTAGAGATATGTTTCTCTGAGAGGTGAAGTTGCAGTGAGTAGTATTTCATAAAAGACAACGTGGCTGACCCCTTGACTAAAGCCTTGATGTAGATGAAACATGATCATCATGTGAGGTCTAGCCGACTTAAAGTCATTGGAAGTTGGCTATAGTCCAAGTGGGAGTTTTTTTAGAGTTTTTGTCTTATAACCAATGGTTTTTCCTTTTATTACATGGATATTTATTGTATTATTAAATATTTTTCATTGTTATTCAGGATTATGATGTATTAATTTCCTAGAGTATTTGTTTCATTAATAAGGTCATCGTAGTTCCCCGCTATGATGAGAACCTTGAAATTATATAACAATATTCTTAAATATAGTTATGTGGTTGGATGACATGCTATGATCGGACACATACCATGCAGACAATTAGGTGTGAGTACTCATAAGTATATGAGACTTCCTCTGATGAAGTTTGCACTTGGTAATCTCAAAGATAGGATATTATGAGAACATACCAGCTAGTAGGAATTCCTTGTGTTTTGGTGTCATCGGATATATCTATCTACGAGCATGTGTAATGATCCTTAGACTTTAAAATTTTCATTAATACGTGTTACGACTTACGCAATTTGATTTACTGACGAAAACCATCATGAAGACAGTTGGCAGAAAGTATGGTACGTTGGGTGCATCATGAGTGGAATGTTATTAATAGATATGTTGAGGAAGGATTTTTTCCTTCCATTTATGGATGTTGATATCATGGCCCTTTGATTGAAATAGAACCATCACCCGAAATTCCATGGCCATGGTCTAATAACGAGTTTATTTCAGGTAGTCAAAGAATGATGTATCAAGCATAAAGGTTGATGACATGGTCATGAAACCATCTTGATGAGATATTGTGACAAAGGGATTATATTAAATAGTGAGCATTCGTATATTGATGTTGTTATTGTGACTTTATGTTCTTTCTATTGGGTTCCTTGACCCATTTTAGACTGTACTCTTGGACTTTAGGCAAGCTCGCCTAATTCTAACGAGAATGAATCCTATTGGGTCACACACTAATTATTTTTGTTGGTGTTGGATAAATTCTATTTGAATTTAATTAATGAAAAAAAATAATATTCTTAAGACCATGGAATAATTTTATTCAAATTAAAATGATCGCATAAATTTAATACAATATATTTATTTATCTTATTAAATATTTAACAAATATTTTTTTAGTAGTTCATAAATAAAATATTTATTTAAGAGAATTATTTATTTATTTATTTATTTGGGTTTTCAATAAATTAAAGTGGAGTTAGATTAGACCAAGTTCGGTCTGAGTGTAAAATAATTATTTGTAAGACGGTAAATAATTATTTAAATAGTTGGTACAAATTAAAATAACGCTGATATTATTTTATAACATGGAATTTTATTTATAATTCCGTTTTTTTCAAGTTGGTGCACCATAAATAATGACGTGGTATTATTATTAAATGCATGGTTTTTCTTTAAGTTCATGAATGTATTTAATTGTTTCTATGATATTAAATAGTGTAACTGAAATTTCATGTATATAAATAGGCACGTACGCCTATTATGCCAGACACCACACCACACACTTGGTGAATTGAGAATTTTTGAGCCAAAAAATTTCAATCTTGAATCCTCTTCTCTCTAATCTCAAGAACGAGAGACATTATTCAAGGACAAAGAACAAGAAATCAAGAACGACTGACATAATACCCTTGCTTAGCCGCGCTGGCACCCGGAGAACGAGCGGTGTCAATCGGAGGCCATTAGAGCACATGTGGATCACCGCAAGAGAGATTCTAGTTTGATATCATTTTACCCCGCTCAATGCATAGGTAACATCAAGACCGGTACATAACATGGAATAAATGAGGGATTTTATAGCTGACTCGTATGGGATCTTACTCATTCTATCCTTCTCTTATTGTGTCTGAGAACACATTTTCTTAGAAAGATGTAGGCTATGTGACAATGGAACTAATCCCATATTGGATTGTTCTATACTAAATATCTTTAATATCTGGTCAATGTATGTTCCCAAACTTAGTCCAAGCGGCCACATGGATCTATCACAAATGATCTTGATCCCCAGAATGTTTTCAGCTTCACCTAAGTCCTTCATAGAGAAACACTTGTTCAACTAGTCCTTAATTGACTGTAAGATTGGTATATCATTTCCAATAAGTAATATGTCATCAATATATACTACTATTATAACAAATTCATTCCCATAAAACATCTAATAAACACATGGCTCACGTTTGTTCTTAATGAAACCAAATTCTTTTGTGGATTCATCAAATCAAATGTTCCATGACTTGTATTCTTTCTTTAATTCATAAATGGATTTCTGAAACTTGCAAACATGTTTAGCTTCACCTGGTCTCAGAAATCCTTTCAGTTGTGTCATATAGACATCTTCCTAAAGTTTCCCATTAAGGAATACTATTTTGACATCCATCTTCCAAATCATGTAGTTATGGTAAGCAGCTATGGTAGGTATGATTCTTATGGATTTAAAAATGGAAACAGGCGAGAAGGTTTCATCATAGTCAATTTATTGATGTTTTCTGAATCCTTTAGCCACTAGCCTTGATTTTTAGGTGCTAAATTGACCTTCCATGTCCATATTTCTCTTCAATACCCATTTTCATCCAACATGCTTCACATTAACCGGTTCATCAACCAGAACCTGGACTTTTTTCTGATACATGGAATCCATCTCAGATTTCATAGCTTCTAGCCATCTTATAGCTCTACAACTCTCTACTGGTTCCTTGTAGATAGTTTCATCATAGTCCAAAAATAATGATTCACCATCCTCAGTGACTAGGAAACGAAATCTATCCAGTTACCTTACAACTCTTTAGACCCTACACAGTACTTCTGTTTCTAGAACCTATTCCACAGGGACCTATGGAACTTGTTCCTATACCAACTCATGTGTATGTTGAGCACCAACTTTTTCAAAGATAGTCTTTCTCCCACTAACCTTCCTGAGGTTTTGATCTATATTAAGAAAGATGTATTGTATGGCTATATTCACTTTCTTGTCTAAATGGTTATATAGGTAATATCCTTTCATTTCCATGTGATATCCTATAAACATCCACCTCGTGCCCTAGGGTGATAGTTTTTTGCCTAAGAAGGACTAAAAATCACCTTGTATCCCCATACATGTGTGTACGATAAAATGGGTTTCTCTCCATTCTATAACTCAGAAGTAATTCCATTTTCCACCTTAGTTGTCACTCGGTTAAATGTGTATTTTGCAGTTTGTACTGCATATCCCCCAAAGGATAATGGAAGATCAGTAAAACTCATCATCGACCTCACCATGTCCAACAAGGTGTGGTTCCTCCTTTCCCTAACACTATTGCACTGTAGTGTATAAGGGGGAGTGAGTTGCGATAGAATCTCTAACTCCTGAAAAAGATCAATGAATACTTGGTTCAGATATTCTTCAGCTCGATCAGATCAAAGATTATTTATCTTCATACTAAGCTGATTCTCTACTTCATTCTGGAATTCTTTAAATTTATCTATGGCCTCTAAAGTATACCTCATTAATTATGTATATCCATATCTACTCAAATAATCAGTAAAAGTAATGTTGTAGGAATATCCACCTATATATTCTACTAGAAATGTCCCACACACATCTTTATATATAAATCCTAGAATCTTTATGGCCCTTTCACCATGTCCACCAAAAGGCGGATAATTTATTTTACCTTGTAAACAAGCATGAAATATATCAAGTGTTTTTAGCCCAGTAGAGTCTATATAGCCATCTTGGTAGAGCTTTGTCAAGCGCTTCTCGTTTTCATGACCAAGATGGTGATGCCACAACTGGGTGTTGTATGAGTCAGGTGAGTTTGCTTCGTTATCGATTTCCAACACTTGGTTTTCGTAATTTAATACATAAAAAACATTATTTAAATGCACCATACCATAACATATGTAGTTCTTATAAAAGAAACAACCATTATTTCCAAACATGAAAATTAATCCATCCATATCCAAACATGATACAAGAATTAGGTTCTTGGTAACACTAGGAATATAATAACACTTATGTAAAACCAAAAACATCCCAGTTGGAAATGAGAGATGGTAATCACTAATGGCCAATGAATCCATCCTCGAGCCATTGGAAACTTTAAGATTACCCCTCCTCTAGAAATATTTATAAATCTAATTGGTTTCTATATTTGGATATAGATGTGCGCCCGAAAATCATTATCTATTAAAAATTTGTAGAAATGGAAATATTAAACTCAATAATGAATGCACCTTTAGAATCCCCATGATTTTAGGTTCAGTTCCTCATCTAGTGGACTGGATTACCACATAAAAAACATACCACCTCCATTCCTTACCCTACCTATTGATCTTCCCCTTCTTGGAGGGATAGTTCTCGGGGGCTTCAAACAATTTATAAGTCCTTGGTCCTTTTACCTAGTCCTTCATTTTCTTATTCACCATAAGGATTGCAGGTTTGTCAAGCCCCGTATCCTTATCTACCTGGAGTATTAAGGTCAGAAGTTCAGATATAATTTTCTCATTTATCACATGTTATAGTTGAAAATTAATCTAGAGAAGGTCTTGGGCAGTGATGATAGGATTAGATCTATAGGCAACTCATCCGGGAACATAATCCCTAAGATTTACAGGCGTTCAATGTAGCAAATACACTTGACTACATGAGGCTTGGCTAGCGTAGAATATCCAAGATTAGTTGTAAACAAAGCTTTAGAGAACTCATATCTCTCATGTCTTCCCTTCACTAGATAGTGATCCTTATGGTGAGACATCATGATATATTCGTCCATGTATTCTTGTTTCTTAAAGAGATCATTAGACATGGATGATAGCATGAAATTATGGACATTTGTGGAATCATCCAAATGATTCATATATAGATATAGTTCCTCATCACTGGCCTCTTTTCCAGGAATAATTGAAATAGGCTCTTCCAGTACATACAATTCCATCTCATGTCGAAGAATGGCGTGTAAACTCTACTTCCACTCCTGCAAATTGGTACTGGTGAGAAGGTTTTCCTTATCGAGTATGGTTCAAAATGATATGTTTGAAGTCATTTTTCTTTCCACTTCTACAAATTATGATGAGAAAAGGATTAGTAATTTATCATGATAAAATTGAAATTAAAAAATAAATACTTATTAGTCTCCCACTATTTTATCGCAATCCAATAACTCTCACTATTGACATTAGAGTATTCTATTGCTTGAATATTCTAGTGGTAAGGATCCATATTTTCCTTCACATTACCCCAAATGGGGTTGGTCAAACAAATTTAATGGTTTTAAGTAGGCATTCCAAATTCCAACTACATTAACTCACAACTCCTTGATCCGCTGAGTGGACTCCCCATTCCTGAAATCCTTTTATTTTGTATTTCCTCAACATTTTCCTCTTGGTCACACCAATTCCTGATGTGGCAATAAAACCTTGATGTAAAGCAAGTAAATTAAACCCAAAACCTTGAATTATAATTCCCCAAAATTTGAAAGCACCCCAAATAGGTTTGGTGAAGCACTTGGAACTATGGTTCGATTCTAACCAAAATTATAGAAGGCTATATCGACATAATATTTGTTTGAGGGATATTATCATTATACATCAATTTCCATTTTATGAAGTTTCTTACATGCTTGTTAATATTAATTGGGATATACTTAAGTGATTGACCATGTCAAAGATAATATTTACACATAATTCATCCTTAATTTAGTTCCATCTTTCCTTGTTGTTTAATTCATCAATTGTGTGATCATGAAAACACACCCACAATAAATAAAACATACAAATGAAAAATAAAATAAAATAATTGGTATGATCGTGAGAATGTTCTATTGGTTAGTTTATATAGCGGTTGATAAACTAAACCAAGACCTAGGGGGGAAACACATTCATCCTTTTGGGTTAGTGTTTACAGTTTTCCACTTGTCTACCTTTGCAACTCCTTGGATTGGTTTCACCTTGGATCTGCACTTGAGCCACCTCCAATACCTTATGAGCACCATTAATTACATATTCATTTATCTAACTTGTAGGTGAGGGGTAGAACATGGTTTTAAATAAAAGAAACCATGGGAATGCATGCCCTACATATTAATGAGGGTAAGTCTCATAGGACAACAAATTTAATTTAAATAAAAAAATTAAATGAATCCATCCACATAAAAAGGTCATGGTCTAGATCATGATCATCCATGTATTCAATGATATTTATGCATAAATAAAACTAGTATTCAATTATTTAATCATTATTGTTTAAGATAAATCACGCTCGAATAAATTAATTATCTTTAATTTATCAATCCTTTTATTTTAAACCCTTTTATGAATTTCCTTGAGATTCTCATCCATTATAATTTTAAACAGATAAATTCGATTAAAATTATCTTTTTATGTAACTTGTAACTTGGAGGAAACCTGATGAATTCTCTTTCAAAACTAACCATTGAGTAGAAATGAGCATTACACAGATGTTAAATTAAACACACAAATATATATAACACCTATCACGTGTTGTGCCATTGATTTACGCACACACAATGGTACATGTCTCAAGGTTTTGTATAATATAATAATTAATTTTAATAAATCCGTGTATTTTGGATCAGTACAAGGCATGTTGTTCTGACTACATAGTGTGTACTATAGTTCACTGTCCATTCGAAGTACATGCCCGGGGACATCGCGTGTAGATGTACTTCAAAAATATTCAGAGTACACGATGTGTACAGTGGTCCACCCACCGTGTAGTGTCTTTATTACATGGTCTCCATGCGGGAAAGTTGTGTATAGGGTACATGGTCCAACCCTAACCTGAAGGTACTACACGTCGTGTCCAGTGGGCCACACAATGTGTAATCGGGAAACCACGTGCCACCTATTCCTGGCCAACACATGAAGTCATTTAAGACATAGAAAGGCTCCAACACATGACTTCATTTGGTGGAATGGTCTGATTCATTGAATCTTGACTAAATGGCGTCTACAACCGAATGCATGTCGTGTGTTCTGCTATTGTAGGACCAGGATGCTTTGGCACCTATGGATTAGATCCCCTATTTTATTTTAATTAAAATTAAAAGAAAATATCATTTTTCTAAGGTGAACATGAAATGGAATAGGAGGAATAGTTCACGAGATTCAGATTTGAAAAATGATTTACTTGAATTGAAAAAACTAAGTTATTAAATGTGTAAATCATCAACGAAAAACTAAATAATTAAAATCATCAATATGACCACTCTGATACAACTAGTAGGTTTTTAGCTTTGCAGAAGTGCATTGGTGTGTGTACCCAACTAGAATTTTTTCATTAACAACGATCTATCTGAGATCTTCCATGATAATAAAACATTGGATCTTCAGAATAGAAAGAATAAAAAAAGTGGATTCTCTAAACCATAGATAGGTTCATCATATGTTGGTTATAAACAATTTAATTAAAAGACTAGAATTTACTTGATTGTATTTACTCTTCATTGATGTTTTTGGTCATGATCCAATTTGATCCACCATTTCATCACAGAATCCAAGTATAGGATCCCTCTAGAGGTGATCCGAAAGTGTTTTACATATCTCTGCACATCACTGAAGGGATCTCTATGTGCTAGCACAGAAGAGCCCTCGTTTGCGAAGTCTGCCTTTGATCGCCTTGAGAGACACTTCTAAAGCGCTCCCCTTGATTCGGTGGAGGAGGATCCCCCTCGTAACATGAGAGAGTTCTTGGAAGAAGAAGTAGTTATCTCTTGTATTGAGTGATTTTTCTAAATATGTTGTGCATAACCACCAAAAAAAATATGGCTAGGCTCATAAGAAAAATATAATTGGTATTTTAATTACATTAATTAATAAAATGAATTAATTAAACAAAATCATTTATTCATTTCCTTTAATTCTTAGTATGACCCCATGTCTAATAATAATAGTTGACTATTATTATTACATGATATGCACCCAGTGAATTACACCTAATATTATTTAATTAAATGAATAATATTATTTCTCAAAAATCTCCAGAAAAACTACAAGTCGTGTATATTAATATGCAGGGCATGTACTTTTCTTTTTTCATTTTCTTTATATCCTTCGCCACATTTTTAAATAAATATCACATCATTAGTGACTAATAAATATAATATTTCACCCGTAATATATTCTCTCGAATAACTAGTGTGGAAATAACAGCGATCATGCATCCATGAATAATTATTAAACCACAATCCGGAATAATCTGTATTCAACATGTTAGAGGAATATTTAATTGATATACTTGGATACACTTAGTGTGTGACCCTCTAGGCCTCTTTCTTGTTCGATTGAGGCGGAGCCTGCCTAATGTCCAAGGTTAGCATCTAGCAACGCCAAGGCACCCATAGTGAAAGAAGATAACACCGCAATGATGTGTCACATCCTATGAACACTTACCGTGTAATGTTATCCCTTTGTCTTGATATCGCAAATCAAGTAGGTTGCATGCTAGTGCTATCGACCCATGTCCTCGATTATTATTTCTTTGAATTCCAAAAATTAAGCATTCCATTTCCAAACCATGGCCATGGATATTTTTAGGCTATATCAATTCCATCAAAGGGCCTGATATATCATGTTTTTTTATTGAATAGAAGGGGCAACTCCTTTCTTGCATTATCTATTAATGCAGTATTACTTTTGACGCACCCAACATATCGTACCTCAATGTGAATAGTGTGTCGTCATAGTTTTCCTCAATACATCTAAGTGCGTGAGTGGTAATACTGATTAATAATAATAAAAAATTCTAAGTACCAATACACATGTTTGTAGATAGTAACATCCAATGACATTATGAAATGTGGATTTTTCTAATGGCGGGTCTCATTCTCATAATATCCTCCTGGATATTACCGTGGGTGCACACCATGAAAAAGTGCCTCAATGTTTTATCAGTCCTCACCCCTAAAGGCATGTATTATTTGTGTCCCTCAAATAACATCATACGACCATAGAACATATATTCAAGAGTAGTATTATGGCACTTCTAGGTTCTCATGATAGCAGGGATCCGCTATGTCCCATTGGTGCTATAGTTGTCCGTAGGCATTATCACATGAATTTTCAAATAGAAGAATAATCAAGATGTGATAAAGTATTTATTAATGAATAAAGTACAAAGTATTTGGTTCTAGGCCACCAACTCCAATGCACACACAATAGCGCATTTGAGTATATTCCATATTCAGTTGAATATAATATTTGGACATTGTGGGCTGCACTATTGGGGTTTGCGATTTTCCCAAGGTTAAACCATCACCAATACAATAAATAAATTCATATTATTCAAGTTATGAATAATGGGTATTGAATTTATTTATCAATTGTATTTACATGTTTTAAGTAAATATGTGAAAAATATTATTTGAATGAATATTAAAATACTCAAGGTTCATTAATATTTGTGGCCGTAAAATATGAGTCAATGGATTAATTATTATCAAATAATATATTTAATAAATTACAAGAATTGGATAACAATGAAAAATAATATTTAGGACTCATTATAGTAGTCGGAATATTAATTAGTGTGATGAATTCATTAGGGGCCAGTCCAATATTTCCAGGTATGTTCATTACACACTATAAATAGATGAGGGGAAGTGTTTTCCATGTACTATTCACTACATGTCTATATCCTCCTCCCTCTCTTCACATCCTAGAGAGAGTGGCTCTGGATCCAAGGAGCTCGGGTGGAGCTCTCTCTCAGGCATCGAAAGCAGAGTGATATGGTGATCATTAGTGTATCAAAGGAGTCGTCATGTCTTTACACTAGCACTCAGATTATGACGATCGGAGCTCCAGCAGGTTTCTTGAAGTGTGTGTATGATATTGAGAAATTCGACTTCAGATTCATCGAGCATTGATCTCCAAAGACAAGAAGACTTCATGCACAGTGTTAGATCTAGACCAAGAATTTTACTATTTTATGTTGTACTAAAAACCCTTCACATGAGATCCTTGGATTTAATCTGGCATCGTTTCACCGACGTTGACAATATTACATCGATCGTTGGTGGAAAAGTTTTAAATTCCCACCTGTTTGGGGATTTGGCTACACACCTGGTTCCTACAAGTGGTATCAGAGGGTTGTGTATCGATTTTAAGCCAAATAAATTAAATGTTTATTAATTTTATAAGAGAGCATCATTATGGTTCCAACGCTGCAAAGGAATTGTGAAGCCGATATCAGATGGCCAATCTGAGGTCATCCGATGTTTTAAAATCGGTTGAACTCCTCATACCCTTTGGATTTCCGGTTGTCGGAATAGTGTTTTCTAAGACTATTTTTTTTATGAGAATCTTAATTATTATTATTTTACTATAAAAACATATTTTTATTATAATAATAATTATAATAATATTTTATTATATTAATATTATCTATTTAATTACAATAATGATATTATTATAATATTATTATTATTTTTCTAAAACCCCATAAAGTCTTTAGAAAAATTTTAAGGGTGTAGAAAAACCTAATAGTTGGGTGTGGAAAACATTAAGGGTGGGATGTTGTCTGGTATAACAAGCCAAATTAAAAATAAAAAAAGGACTTACATTATGTATTTAAAAAAATAATAATAAAGGTGGTGGAGACCCAACCGGGTATCCCTCACACGGTAAACATCAACCTCACATAGGCCGCCTCCTTCCTTCTGCAGGCACATCGGTGCCCGTGGCCTCCCTCCTCTACCGCTCTACTGTGGCCAGCCAACCCCCAGCCCGTTCTTTTCCTGATGCTTCGCTGCAGAACCACTGAGGCGACCTCCTTCCCCCCATCGTCTTCTACTTCATGCGATGCACCAGGCCGACAAAGCCGTCGAGACCCATCTCACCTCGTACGACGATCTCCCACACCCCACTGACACCTCTTCTCATGCGACCAATATCCTCCTCAGGTGCGCCTCCCCGACTAGTCTAGATCTGCACCGAAGACCATGGGCCACCTCCTCCTTGGTCATCGCCGCTGCACGCAGACCCACAGCAGGTGGCACCGCTACTTTCCCATCGCCGGCAAGACCCGACCGCCCTGGCCGCCCTAGCGTCACCTCTTCCGGTCCGGCACCCTTCACCACCTTCCGTTGCCCCGTCCGGTGACCTCCCGCACCAGGAAGGTGCCCCAGTCCCAGCTCTTCCTCGTGCATCACACACAGGTCAGTTCGGCGGCCCGTGCTGCCTCCTTTTCCAAAAACCACCGTGCGTGCCAAGCATGTGGTAGTCCATTTTTATTGCCCAATTAGGAGGTAACCGTATTCACAACATAGGTTTGCTCCGAAATAGGTCTGGGTGGGTCTGCCCAGCTCAGAATGGGCTTGGACGGACCAGCTCGGCATAGAATGCCCCTGTCTCAATCGGCACAACTCGAGATGGGCCTGCGATAGTTCGGCTCAACCCGCACAGACCCACTCAAGGTTTTTGAGGCCTGGATAATTAAATTTAATAAAAAATTCACTAAATTAATTTATTTAATTACAGTTGTTAATTAAATTAGTTAAATACTATTTTGGATTAATAATTACTCCAGTGTAATTAATTTAATTTGGAGTTTAAAAAATTTAATTAATTAATTTAATTTTTAGTTTTGAAATTAAATTAATTAAATGGGACTGAAGAACATTGAAATATTGAATTAAAAATTAGAGTGGAATTTTTAATTCCATTAAATTCCGTTGAATTTATTTAATGCATGTTTAATTTTATTTTCGTATTTTTTTAATATGCACAAGTAAAATTGTATGCTGATCACGAGCCTGAGACCAACCAATGCATGTATGGTGTATGTTTATTTAATTTATTTATTTATTTAATTGTTGCAAACCTGTTTGTAATAATTAGATAAATAAAAGGCAGTTTGTGTATCATCTTAGTATCATTATATGTATAAGGGTCTGCATGTCCTCTTCTCTAAGATGTACTTTTTACTCCCCGAGATCCCCTCACCTGCATGTGAGTAATGTTGTATAATGACGAGATGAACAGTGACACAGTTCGTGACAATTCATGGTGGTGCACCAACCAGGAGATGTGATGCATTGGATGGGTAGATGGTATAATACAAGTTTCAAGCTACGTGACTCAAGGTATTATCCTCAGGGTTTAGGTTGGTCCGTTATTCACTCAATGGACCAACCATTAGTTATGTCTCATGATTAGGTGTTTCTTTTTATTTCTGCATGGTTTATTTTTTTTGAATGTGTAGTTAGAGTTCGATCACATAGAATAATAATAAATAAGCATGCAAGATAAAATGAACATGTGACGTGTTGAAATTTCTATATCTTACATGGACAATTGTGGGTGTTATCCCATAATACATGCTTATAAAATAGAAAATGACTTATTTCATCAGATTAAAAATAATAAAACCCTCAAATATATATTAAGTCACTAACGCCTTCTATCACTCAAATTTTGACAAAAACCGGCTATTTGATGTTTCGATCATGCCATAGCTGAGGGTGCCTCTTACTACCGGAACGTTCATATAAGAATGATGTGTTTACTTAACTAAATTTACAGCAAAGAAATATCCAAATCTAGATTGTTGTAATTTTAGAGGCAAGTAATTGAGCAAATCAAGAAATGATTTAAGAATTTGGTACTTCACTTAATGGATCAAGGAACTGCGATTCCATGCGGCTGGTCAGCCAAAAGCCTACCTTGAACCCTCCAAGTAGTGGTGTAGCCAAAACTTGTAGACTATGAGGGTTGGTTCAGGGATCCTTGGCACTATAATACTCAAGCGATAGAGTATTATTATTCTATCACCGAGGGATCCTATAATCTGATAAAATAGTGGGAGACATTTAATTAATTTTTTAATCAAAATTTATAAATATGTAATCAGATAAAAAACACTAATCTGCTAAACTTAGTTTTTGTGGAAAAATGGAATTTTATACCACCTGTTTAAATATTGTTATGGATAATGGGAAAGTCAATGTCCACACTGGCACAAGTATTCAAAAATAGTATGGGCGCTTGCACATAGTACTATGATATTGGCAATTCAAGGTTCCGGTGTCCCCAACACTGTTAAACTACCTCAAGAACCAAGGGTGAAATTCCTTACTGGAGACTAATTTATAAAGCATATGATAGTTATATCATTATGCTATCATCAATGTCCGGTGTCAGTTGCAGTTTCTAAACCATGAAATGGATGATAAAACATGAATTCTCAGCTCTAAGATGTATGCATGGAGAAAGCGGGGCAATGATATGAATAAGACGATGTTACACTAGCATGTGTAAATAGAATGATTGGTTATGATCTTTTAATGTATCCCTTTCTCATATCATTTTCTCCACTATACTCAATTGTTTTTTTAAGTTAGAAAACAAACATGTATTGAGTAAATTCTTCATTACCAATTTAATTAAGGTTATCCCAGTGAATAAGAACAAAAGGCAGGTATGTTTTGATTCTTATGGTGAATAAATTTTAAGACAAGGTGAAAAGGTCAAAGAAATTTAATTCCAATGAAACATTCACAAATGACCTTCAATGAAAGGCTTATTAATACGGCGTTATTTTTACTACATATCATGAAATAATATTGTGGTAGTTTAACAGCAATAAACTAATTTAAATAAGCAAGTTACCACTTCTACTTCAGGAATATTCATCAATGTAATGTTTCTATTTTTCTACTTGGTTATTAAATAAAATATTCTTTTTACATATGTGTATTTAAATACAGTTACCATGTATGTATGGAAATGTTACTAGATGTCATGTGTATTCTCCAAGTGGCTTTGAAAGGGTGATACCTAGTCCAGTGGTGGGATGTACATGACCACTTAATTTCCAAGTGAAAGATTCATGTGGAACTATTATTGAGTATAACCAAAAACATTACTCTCATTTGTCCTTGGTCATAAGAAGACATTCTTCCAGGTTTCAGAATGAATGTTGTTTTTTGTATCTAATACTCAATCAATAGTTCATTGAAACATAAATCATAGGCAATAAACTGATGAATATGAAATGTAGGAATTATACCCAGTTATGGGAAGATAATTCTTTGTCAAGCAATACTTAATGTGGACATCATGTTTATAACTTGTGTGGTACTTAGGCTCGATAAATCCAAACACCATTGGTATTATTGACGTATTTAGTTTGAACAAGAAACCTTTAGAAATAAAGGTATGTCACAAAGCTTTCAGAATCTGTTCCGCAAGAAAGCATGAACTATTCCAAAAATAATCTACCTATATATATCTACTTCATAATATTTCATTAAGTAATTATGGAATGTACTAGTGAAGTAAATGTATGGTTAGAAGATATGAGTTTCGTCGGGATGGGATACCGAAGAATATATTGACCAAGCATTCATCAATCATGATAATATAGCATGGAGTAATTCCTAAAATCTCATTAACTTATCAACATCACGAAATTGATGTTAATGGGTAGGATTGATGATGTAGTCTTACATATAAACATTGATCAACCAAATGAAGAGTGGAGTACTTCCTAAATGCATGTTTATACATCAAACTCATGATGTAAAGAGTATCAATGTTGCAACTTGCAGAAACATCCATTATATTTCATGACATGCTTAGCAAATAACGGAGTCATCCCATAACTATATGTCAACTATGATAAAAAATATAATATGAGTCATAGTATGATGTAAATCCATTATTTCATAAGTAAATGTGTTTGGATGCTACTAGTTTGTTAGGACACGAACACACTTGCATCAAGACAAACACATTGTGCATTTAGTGTAATAATCCTAATGGTTGCTTAGGATATTACATAAATAACTAAGATATAAAAGTAGGTAGTCAAGTAATAGACTAAATTTCTATATAAGGGAGAAAATATCTATTAGAGATAGTGGGAGCTATATTCACTTGTGTAAAGTCAATGCTCAAGATGAAAAAATAGTCGTAAAAGGAAGTAGTTCCAATAGCGCATGTGGAACCATGCAGGTTCCAAAGACACATACTGCTTTGGAAGTATAAAACCATGGCGATGGTATTATATTCACCACAGTTGGAGATCTATTATTCATTGTGAATAATATTTCCTACATGTAAGTAGTGTATGGAAATTAACTATTATTGACAAGACAAATAACAATTCAATAATGGATTCCATGTATCAAAATACAAAGGGTCTTGTAAATTGAATACTATAATGGGTATTCAAGTGAGTTGATACATGGATGGTATAAGGATGGTACCAAAAAGGCTATATTGGTTTGACCAAGTCATTATTCCTAAATCTGTTATAAATTTACTTTTTAGACCTAATTTTTATGATCATATTATTTAGCATTGGATGACGTGACCACCAATCATGGATGGTGTTTATACAATGCAACCAGAAAGGGATGGTCATGCCACAAAATTCTAATAAAGGTTGCAAGTTACTGAAATTCAGTTTAGGATTAAAGTAAAAAAAAAAGATCATAGAATATGAATTTTCTACAAATTTTTTCCATTTGTCAACCAGAGGTTAGTGGGAGCGCCAAATTTTTTCAAGAAAAGTATGTTCGACAACATATGGAAAATAGACATTGTTCTTACATTTAGTTAAAACGAAAATGAAATTTATTCTCCAACGGATGACTTTAAGTTAAAACCTATTTTATAGGGAACATGGTCAACTAGGGTAGATGTATAGGTTTCCTGGTCCTAGTCAGTCATACATATAGTGACATTGTATTGAAAAAATAAAATTTGGAACAATTCTAGAGATGAATTTTTGCCTAAGTCACAGGGAATAATCTCTTCAGGTTGACATGTTCGGGACATGGGAAGAGATAAACATGGTAAGTCAAAGTCCATAAACTTATTTGATGGATTAGTCATGTATTCCATGATATGTACAAGAATTTATATTTCCAGGATATTCTTTGTAATAGGAAAATATTTCTTATATCGAGGAGCACTACAAGGTATGCTGTTAGAACTATCTAATTGTACTTCGGCAAGTACAAAATTTAAGTACCTGGTATGTGGATAAGAAAGGATACTAGTTTTTTGACGGTAAAAACTATTCTTTCATAGATCAATGTGATCTACTATCATAGTAAGGCTAAAGATGATGAGTGAGTAAAGCTCATATAAGCCAATGGTAGCCATACCTACAAATACCGAGTACATTGCATCTTCTGAGGTAGATAAGAAGTATTAATTAAATTCAGTGATTTTTTCTAGTTCTTGGATTCACACCAAGTATAGAAAATAATTATAATAAGTTAAATTATGATATTCTTACTATCAAAGATGTCAGGTTATGATAGTGGACATGTGAGATATACTTAGGATACCATCTCTTGGGAAGTTTTATTCAATGAGAGAAGGTCAAAATAGTAGAATAGATTCATAGAGGAACTATGGAAGACCCAGTAGCTATAGCCATTACTCAACAGAAACATGATGTTCATCATTTTAGTAGCTGACAAGTTTGGTTAGCAAGTTGGATCTACTAGTAGTGGGAGTGTTGAAATAGTTGGTTCCCTAGACCCAACAATTCGATGATTTTGATTACCATATCATGTATATAGTTACCTATACATGATCTCATCTTACCATTATAGTGTAGACTTTTCTATGTCCACTATTGAAATGGTAATTTCCAAATATTAATTATTGTATCGAAAGGTTATAGCAGATCCTAGGAGATAATGAGAACCTCCAGATACAGTGAAATTAATCTTAAATATATGTTCTATTGTCTAGATACATATTACTGATTGAACACAGTAGATGTTTGAATATCAAGTGACGGGGGATCATAAGCATTGAGACTTCTTATCAAGAAGTTTTCACTTAGTGATCCCTAGTAGTGAGATCATGTGAAAAACTTCACCAATAGGAACACCACATGTTTTAGATGTCATTGGATGTTCCAATATACAATCATGTGTAATGGTCTCCTGACTTGAGATAATTTCCAGTGTATGTCATTTGATCACATAATTTAATGCAAGAAGAAAACCATGAAGATGAAATCATTGTGAGATAGTTTATGTTGGGTGCGTCAATGATGGCATGCCATTGGTTGAATAGTCAAGAAAGGATTTTTCAGTTTTGAGTCATGGAAGTAATATATCTTAGGTCATGTTGATATGGATGGTAGTACCTTCATAAGAACATGGACATGGTAGACGAGGGTATGTCTATCCAGTTAAATCAATAAATAATACAACAAAAAATGGATGATGACACGTGAGTGCATCCTGAATTATGAGATATTAATGGAAAATATATTATATTACACAGTACGTGTTTGTAGGTTGGTGGTAATAACTATGATATTACTTACCTCTTCAGGGGCCATGATGGGTTGTTAGATCCTTCTCTTGGTCTATGAATACTATTCACTACTATCAAGATAAGGGCCTAGAGGATCACACAAAATAGCATATTCTAGAATCCTCGTTTTTCAGTTGAATATGATATTTAGATATCGTGAGCCAACCTATTAGGATCCGAGATTTTTCCAAGGTTAAATGATCACCAATATAATAAATAAATTCATATAATTCAATTTATGAATAATTGGTATTGAATTTATTTATTTATTAATTTAAAAGTTTTATGTAAATACATGAAAAATATTATTTGAAGGAATATTAAAACATTCAAGGTTCATTAGTATTTGTGGGAGTAAGCGCTGAGTTAATGGATAAATTATTATCCCGTAATATGTTTAATATATTACATGGAATTTTTAATAATAAAAAATAATATTTATAACTCAGTATAGTTGTCAAAATACTATTTAGTGTGATTAATTGTTCATGGGCCGGTTTGGTATTTCCGTGTAGTTTCATTTCACTCTATAAATAAGGGAGGAGAGGAGTTTTCCATGTACTAGTCACTGCCTCTCTCTCTCCCTCCTCCTTTCTCTCCCACATCCTCTAGAGAGAGGCTCTGGACCCAAGGTTCTTGGATAGATCTCTCACTCAGGAAACACAAGAAGAGCGATGCAGTGATCATCCGAGTGTTGAAGGATTCCTCTTGTTCTCATGTTAGCACTTCGATTACAAAGATAAGATCTCCCGTAGATTTCTTGAAGTGCGTGTGGATGATCTTGAGGATTTAGACTTCAGATTCTTCGAGCAGTGATTGCCAACGATGAGAAGATTTTGTGCACAACTTCAAATCTAAAACATGCATTTTACTGTTTTATTTTGTTCTTAAAACCCTTCAGTTGAGATCCTCATCTTTAACTGGGGATCGTTTTACCAACATCGACAGGATTACATTGATCATCAGCGGAAAACATTTAAAATCCCACCTATTTTAGGCTTCCACTTCATGCCCGATTTGTACATTGAGGCTAGGATTTTGGATTTTTCTATGAGTTTATAATTTCTATTTTCCCCTTGCATGGTTTGCACACCATTCACCCTTCTCCTACAAGTCACACAGCCTTGGAGTACAATTAGTACTAACCTTGCTCTAACCATATTCCAAGAACATTGTGTTATTGTTTTCTCTATTTTAACATCCCAAATCCCCAGATCACCCCTATGACTTATCATACTCTAAAAAAATACATCATTGACTATTCTAAAATGGGTGTAACCAAAATTAAAATGAAATTGAGTCTCATCAAACCCCAGGATCATAAAACTCCCCACCATAATTCTTCTCACTACCAAGAAGCCTTGATGATCATCCAACCTCATCACACAACCTATGTCGATCACTTACATAATGTCCAATGACTGTGTTCTATTTTGAAAACCCAAATTGCAACCAAGGCACAATATTCATCTTATAGAACTCAAATGGCCAAAAATCTAAGACTGTGCTCGTTTCAAAAATTGAAACACCAAGATGACGATTATGCGATCCCATTTAACTAAAATACTGATTATTCAATTGTCTAGTAACCTGCAAGAGCTATGGGTTCCCCACAATAAGATTCAGATTACCACCATCAATTCCTGATGATTAGCACCTTCTCCTTCAGAATATTCCAACAGAACCTCGAACTCATGATCCCCCAAAGAGCCCATCATGACCCCCAATTTATTATGCCCCAACACTCACATGAACACCAATTAGATTTAAAACCCATCATTTCCATCTAAAACCCATCATTTTCATGTAAAACCAACTAAAAAGGATGTATACCCAACATTTGTTCAAGAACTAAAAACATGATGTCCTTCCATAAAAGTCCCTTTTTATTTTCACGAATCACTCCTATATTATCAAAGATAACATGTAGTATGGGGTTTGAACCGAATCTGTTCTACACATTATAGGAAGTCATACAATCTTCAATTGACTCATCCGAAAAATTTCTGACTCCAACATTTGACATTTCTCCATCTTACTTGAACACTATGACTTCATCCCTGATGAATTACAAAACCACCCAAACACAGCCACATGTGTCCATAACCAAATCCCAGAAAGACTCTGTAGTCGAAATCTTATCTATACCAACACCATCGTCATTCCCTACAATTCCCACCAATAAATTTGTCAATTAAAAACCATAATATATGTTTGAACCACCTTGATCCCAAATCCAATGCTCGGCTCAATAATCCCTCCCATATGATTCCATGTTAGCATTCCTTACAGAATCCAAGAATGCACCTCATTGATTCTATACTATAATCTCATTTCCTCCCTTGACCAATCCATGATGAGCTCCACATGTCCTTGACCCTTCCAGCATGAGGGTTATGTTCCAATTATAGACACATTACATCCCACCTTAATTCGGTCCTTTTCAACACCACACTCATGCAACTCCTAAACCATGTATCACGCTCCCACTAATAATGAATCCATGAAGAAGTTGAGGTGGCCTTACTCTCACCTGAGTGACAAAACATAACATCAACTATCGATCGTTATTAACATCTGAGAACGGTACTCATGAAATTATCCCACAATCGGCCCTTCATATTACCCTTAATCTTAATGGAAAATGGTGCCCTTCCCAACATATGGATTCACTTACACCACTCTGCGAGTTCCACATCCATGGAGTCCTTTCAAAAAACTATAAAATACTTTTATGTAGTTTTAAATATAGATAATTCTCTTATAGTATACTTAGGAAGATGTCATGATTTTTGTAATGACCTAATGTATTATCAATTGAAAATACGTTATTATAATTATAAAATATAATCAAATGAAATCACAACACAATGAAATACTGAGTACTATTTGACCTTAAAAAATAATATTTTCACTTCTATGTTATGAATTCCCAAAATCTGACATACACGGTTGCGTTCAGTATTATATTTAGTGTCTGGTAGAATCAACTTAGTTTATGAAGAATAGTAACATAAACTTATAAATAGTAATTAATATTAATGAATAGTATGTTGGACATAAAAATAGACACTTTACTCATGAATGTACAAATAAAATTTATACATCTCATAAGTGAAAAAATGATCATAGTATAAGTATTTCTATTTTTGTATGTCATAAATATTTTGATTGCAATTTTATTATTAATTTGATAATTTAAAATGGAAATTTATTTACATAAAAATTAATCATAAATATTTTTTTTCTTTCATTATGGTTATATGATAATTTTATGGGACCTTGATTAATTTTTCAAGGTGTTACAAAATGAGTTGTAGTTTTATTGATGTTTTGTTTTTGAATAAATTATTATTTTATTGAAAATTTAAATTAATCATATTTAGAAAATTATGTCTGAAAAATGCGGTTTGATTTTAGATTCTACATGTCAAAAAATGGTTATGGTGAAATTTTTGGATTTTTCAAAAATACACGAATTTTCTATGAATAGTAAAATATGATAATTCATAGTAAATGCTAAAACATGAATTTTTTCATCATGAATTAGTCATGGATGATATAAATGAACATTGGTTTGAAATAACATGAAGTTATTAATATTTTTGGTCATAATCATTGAACATTGTTTCTTGTCTTGAGAAAAATAATTAAATAATGAAATAAATATTCAAAATTCACTTCTCTCCTCCACCATAGAAATCACCAACACTCCACTCTTATCTTCAATTTTATCAAGACCTTTTCCTTGCATATATTCTAAAAAAAGTACTGCCCGTGCTCCTCCCCATGTTGAAAATCCCTTGGTCTCCTCAAAAGACAAAATCCTCTCCTCTTAATAGGATCTCAAAGGAGATAAACTCAAGAGTTAAATTCCTCCTTCCGAATCTTTTTTTTTCTTCCAAGTTCTTTTCTTTTATTGGTTCTTTCCTCACCTCCCTTCACCTAAATCGTATGATAACTTATATAAAAAAAAGTTCTGGAATTATATTATGATAATGTTATATTTTATCATAATATCTCACTCCCACTCATTTTATTCAATAAATGAATATATTGTCAGAGATCTGTTAATTTATCACATTCAAGGATGACATGTTTTTAATTTTCTTTATAATATTCAAGACTGATCATGAAACCATTTTAATGGTTGAACCAGAACGTAATATATGTATTTTATGTTATTTTATGTTATATGATTCATATAAATTCATGATGTAAAATAATAATACCAAAAACAATCTAATTGTTAGAAAAATCACCACATTAACCCAAGTGTTTGTCATTAACATTTTATATAATGATTCACCTTCACTCCAAGTAATATAATTAAATTTACAATCATTTAATGTTCTGGATGTTCAATAATGTCATGTAACTTCAATTCTGGACAACCACTCTCACCATACATGTTTATCCATTCATGTATACAAGTAAACTGTACATGAAACAAACAGACCCAAACAATGAAATTAAACCTCATAACCAGTCCAAAAGGTTATGAATGAACTCATAAAGGTTACACTAAATCATTTACTTGTAAAATTGGTTCATTAATTATTAATGAAGGAACCTAATTGGATTATTTAGGCCATTAATATCAAGTGTAGAACACCATTGGACTTATGGTAAGTGATCCTCTCTATTTCACTGTTATTCAAGAATGTCCTCTATGTTTTTCCATTCTATGTATAATCTCTAATGATGGGGTACGATTTTTCACCTCCCCCATACATCTCTCATGATTTATATGTGATGAGAAACCCCTTTATCTCTCATTAAGCCCTCTTTAGAAAACCTAATATCGTGTTGATACTCCATAAGGGATTCCAATCAAACTACCTTTGTTCATTCGGGTTGCTCTATCTTTCTTTTACCCAAATAAAGTTGTCTTTTATTTTTTATGTAAAACTTATACATACTATTTTTATCTCCATAACCATGTTTCAATATCCATTCCACATTATATTTTATGAATATACATGCTTTTAAGTTATTCCCTCCTTAATACATCCCAATAAGAAACCTCATTTTAAGGGTACTTCCCAATGTTATTACCTAGTCATTAGTGCACTCTACCATTTGATTAAATCCATATTTTTTGTTATAAAATCAGTCTTTTTATCATGGAATCAATAAAGTTTCACTTCCGGTTTTATAGAAATGATTATTTCCTTTTTGAATTTAAATTCTCATTAGTATTTTCCATAAAACTGCACTAAAATTTTCTAATGCTAATAATATCCTAAATACTCTTCTAACATGTTGTAACTTATGTTTTACATCACTTACCAGGATATATGCCTATTTTACACAATTAATTTCTTTGTATTTTTTAATTCCTTTCTATCATGGAAACATTTATGATATGACCATTCATTATGCTTTATGACAAGAATGTGATACCCATTTCTTTCCATGGGTTATCTTATGTTTATGTATGATGGATTATGTATGATTATTTATGTGGAAAGAATATTCACAAACATGTTAATATGGGTTCTCCCAGATAGTGATACAATGCATTGGGTAATGTTTAGTCTCATGAGATATTATGTGCAACAGTCTTGGTAGTTATCCTTGACTCATGCTACCATGTGCAATAGTCTTGGTGGTTAACCTTGACTTATGTACCTCTATGTGCAACGATCCTTGACTTGTTCTAAATTCCAAATTTATATTGATTCCCCAATACCATGAATTAATTCTTATATGATCCAATGTTTATATGTTATGATTCTATATTCCATATTATATCATTATATCATGATCTCTAACCCTTGTTCTAAAGCCTTATTCTTATGTTTAATACCTTACTGGGATTATAGCTCATCCATGCGTTCATGTGATCCCCATGGTACCCTATGTAGATGTAAGGTCTCAAAGAAAGTTAGGTGCTCTTTATGAAGATTAAATAAATAAGTGTTCTATTAGTCCCATGTTATAAGTTTTATGTACCTTGTCTTCAATGGAACTAGAATTCATGATCCTTGGCTTGTACATGGATGTATAATTATGCTTAAAATCATGTAATGTTATGTATAAAAGGATTGGTTTGTAGTCATATTATGGTCTACTAATTTTTGGAGGTTAGGAATAGAGTAATTTAGTAAGAACCTTAAAGATGAGACTAATAATAAGAAAACATCCCAATATTTTAGTAGGTATAGATTAATTGGTTTATCAAGAAACCTCATCCATGTCTGGATACAAATAGGTAGAGGTGGAGCTGAAATAGATGTATCTAGGGGTAAAACATGAAAAAATCACTTTGATCTAGACATGAACGGGAACTGGTTTACGATAATGGTCATTGCTTTACTCTTGGTTTGACACTCCCAGGGTATAGGCATTGGTAAATTCATCATATTATTGCAAACCATTATTAAGGTAATAAAAAAAGATCCCATAAGAATAGTATAAAAGAAATAGATCAATAATAACCTTGATTTAATCAAATAGAATCACATGTTAGGATATACTTCTCCATTACAAGTTTATCCTTTTTTGTTCAAAGTTTCCTTTTTATTCTCAATATCTAAGTATTTAAGCCATCTAATTGTAAATGCTTTTTCTTAGTTAATGGTAAGAAATATAAGAACACTGCCAATAGTCAATGTGATAGAGAATGTGAAAATTTCTCTAATGATATGCTTGATATGATATGAATGGGTGCTCAAAACTTCATGAAAGTACTCGCCTAGTTGGATCAAGTTATGAATAATAACTTGAATCATGTGGAACACCCTCCTACGCTATGAAAAGAGAAAATTGTTACTGAATCCTTAATGTGGAAAAGGACTATAATGTTTAGTTTATCTTATGATCCCCTCCTCACTGAATAGTGGATTTACTCCATTGAAAAGATATTTTCTGACCTCCAGTGCTCAAGATAATAGAAAGTTGTGCTGGTGGTATATCATTATGAGGGGGAATCTGATCAATGGTGGACATTGATCAAGAATAAAAATCCCCCAGAGAAAATCAATTCCATGGATTGGGAGGAATTCAAGAGAATTTTTTTCAATAAATTTATCCATGAACCCTCCATATCAAAATGGAAAGAGATTTCATCTGACTCAAGAAGATGTAATATTAGTCAATAGGGGTGTATGAAGAAAACATTACAAGGCTTGAAAGGTGCTCTTATGGATTTCTCATGAACATAAAAATCAAAGGGGATCTCTTATTTAGAAGACTAAAGCTAAGTCTATGAAAAGTGATGGCCATTTGAGACATTGAAAACTATGAGAATATTTTATGTTGTTCTATAAAGTTTAAAATGGAAATCAAAGACTCTCGATGGTATCATGGGCCCAGTTATAAGAAGAGGAAAATAAGAATCTCATGTCGGAGGTCCCACAAATAAATTCCATGATCGGATGAAGCTCGATCATCCCATGTGTAGAATTGTGGGAAGCAGCATCCTGGGAACTGTCTAAAGGGAACCAAGAATTGCTTCTTATTTGGAATGCTAATACATATGGATAAAAACTGCCAATGAAATATGAAGAGTCCCACTAATGTGGAAGAATAAAGGAAATATCAGATCAACATTCAGCTGGTACTACAGTGATACAAATCCAAGGAGCATGGGCATTATGAGAATAATTATTCTAAGATGAGGGTTGTTGGATGCAATCAACAACAACCTCTAAGGCAACAGGTAAGGTATTATGATATCACTACAACTGAGGTGGAGTTGAAAAATGATGTTGTGATAGGTATGATAGTTATTCATTAAAGAATTGAGAATATATTATTTCATTATAGTTCTACAAATTCTTTCGTATCTTGAATGTTTAGTAGAACTATTCAAAGACCACCACAAAATTTGGAGGAAGATTTATCTGTGAGAATAGAGAATAAGAAAATTATTGCATCCATGGTATATAAATCCTTCCTGATAAAGGATTGTGGACTGAACCTCCTAGAAAATCATAACATTCTTCCTTTAGTGGAGTTCGGTGTTATATTGGAAAAGGATTGGATATCTTTATACAAATCCAACATCAACTATCAATAAAGAGAGATCACCCTTCACATCCCGAAGCATCCTTCAATTATTTACATGTGTAAGGAGGAAGTTGAATCTCCATTAGAATCACCATCTCAAGTGTGTGTATTTCTGCTTTATGAACAAGAATATATAGCTCAAATGATTGAGAGAAAGGAGAGATTAATGATTGAATACATGCCCATCGTGAGGGATTACACTGATTTATTCCCTAAAGAACTTTTTTCTTCCTCCTTACTGATAGGTTGAGTTTTCAATTGAACATATTCCTAGATCTAGGCCTATATCAATGATAACTCATAGAATAACCACCGTAGAGCTAGAAGAGCTGAATAAGTTTTTAAAGGAGAATCCGGAGAAGGGTTTTATACACCCATGTGCTTCACTGTGGGGGTGCGATAATCCTTTTTTTCAAGAATAAGGATAGAATAGTGTGCCTCTAAATTGATTATCATGATCTCAATAAAATCATGATGAAGAACAAGTATCCCCTTCCACAGATAGATGTCTTGTTTGATCAGCTTTTTGGGGCTATATATTTCTCTAGGGTGGATCTTCAGTCGAGATATCACCAATTAAAGGAGATGAATGATGATATTCTCAAGACTGCCTTTCAAATGAGGTATGGACAATTTGTGTTCATAGTTATGCCCATCAGACTCACTAATGCTCTGGAAATTTTCTTGGATATAATGAATAAAGTCTTTATATATTACCTTGACAAATATTTGGTAGTATTTATCAACAATACTCTGATATACTCCATGAGCAAGGAGGAGCATTAGCAGCATTTTGACACTCTGTTAAAGACATTGTAAAGAGAGATGTTGTATGAAAGGTATAGTAAATTTGAGTTATAGATAGAAAAAGTACCATTATTAGGGCATGTTATCACTAGTCAATGTATACCGATAGACCCTTCTAAGACAGAGAAGATTGGAGAGTGGCTTAGGCCAATATCTTTAACGGAGATCTATAGATTTTTGGGTCTAGCTGGGTATTATCGATGATTTGTGACGAACGTCTCATGATTTTGAAACCCAATGACCAAGATGACATGGAAGGGAGTAAAGATCGTCGTACTCAAAAATGTGAATACTGTTTTAAGGGTTTGACAAATAGGTTGATCATTACGTCAGTACTCACACTCCCAATAAGTGGAGAACTCCTTTTGTTGTACAATTATTCTTGAAAATAGGTCTTAGGTAATGTGTTGATACAAAATGATAAATTAATAGCCTATTCCTCAAGAAATTTGAAAATATATGATCAAAAATATTCTATACATAATCTGTAGTTGGAGGTTCTGGCCTTTGCATTAAAAATCTAGCGACATTGTCTCTATAGTGAGAAGTGTGAGATATATACTGATCATAGGAGTATAAAATATATATTCACACAAAAAATAGCTTAATTTTCCCCAGAGAAGATGGATATAGCTCATCAAGTATTATGATTTCTCAATCCACTACCATCTCAGTAAGGCAAATAAGGTGGCAGATTCTTTAAGAAGAAAGGATCCTACATCTTTATCAATATTGATAATTGAAAATGATCCGATCTTCTTAAATTTGTAGATGATAGACATTGGAATCATTAAGGGATTAACATAATTAATCCTTTCTCAAATTATTTCTCAAGCATCCCTCGTGAAGAAAATAAATGATGCTCAAAGAAAAGATGCGAGAATAATAAATTGGTGGAAGCTATCGTAATTGGGAAATCCTTAGAGTTCATGATTGATGATGAAGGAGTTGAGTGATTTGGATCATGATTATGAGTACTATCTAATCCAAGGATAATGAAGGATCTTCTGAATGATGGTCATAGCACAACCTTCTCTATTCACGCAAGGAGTACAAAGATGTATCGAGATCTCTGAGAGTAATTTGGGTGGGATAATATGAAGAAGGATATTGTTGAGTATACATCAAAGTTACCAGTGTGTCAATAAGTGAAGGGTTAAATACAAAACTCTAAGGTAATGATAAAACCACTACCCATAACAACATTGTAGTGGGAGAACATCACCAAGGACTTTTTCAAAAGACTTCGAATGACATCTAGAAGAAACAATTTTATATGGGTCATTGTGGATCGCCTTACAAAGCCATCTCACTTTATTGTGATTTGAGAGGCCTTCTCATTGGATCATCATTCATAGATATATATAAAAGAGGTGGTAAGGATACATGGATTAACAAAATCTATTATATCTGATTTAGATCCTAGATTCACCTCGATGTTTTCGAAAAGTCTCCAACATGCTCTAAGCATTGAACGAAAATTCAGAACAGCCTATCATCCTAAAACTAATAGTCAAGCTGAGCTAACTATTAATACACTGGAATATATATTGAGAGCATGTTATATGGACTTCAAAGGATGATGATACCAATACCTTACACTGATTTAATTATCATACAAAAACTGTTTCCACTCAAGAATCCAAACAACACCATATAAAGCCCTTTATGGGAAAATGTGTAGAACACAGGTGTGTTGGGATGAAGTTGGTGAGTGTATGCTTCTAGTACATGAAATGGTTTAAGAAATGGTGGAGAAGGTGAAAACCATTCACTAGCACATCAAGGTAGCCCAATGTCAATAGAAGAGTTATGCAGACAAGCCTTGATGAGATGTTGAGTTCAAAGTTGGAGACATGGATTTTTTACGCATGTCTCCATGGAATAAGGTCATGAGGTTTGGGACGAAAGTATAGTTAAGTCCCAGGTACATCGACCCCTTCGATATTCCTGATTGTGTAGGGATGGTGGCCTATCGACTAGAACTTCTACCTATAATGTACAAAGTACATGATGTCATTCATGTATCTCAATTAAATAACTACATACCAGAGCATTTATATATACTATCTTCAAAGGTGGTATAGTTGGATAATGATGTTTCTTACGAGAAGCAGCCAGTGAAAATCTTTGATCGTATTGAAAAGTTTCTACATAACAAAACTACACACCTGATCAATGTACTATGGTGGAACTATATGTATGAAGAGGAAACATGGGAACTAGAGTAAAGAATTAAGGAAAAGTACTTGCACCTGTTTATGGATAAGAATGAAAAAAAGAAAAAGAAATTTTGGGGGAGAAATTTCACATGGGGGGAATAATGTGATGACCCAATGTTTTATCAATGGAAAATACCTTCATATAATTGTGTCATATAATCACACGAAATCACAAAACAATGAACTATTATGTACTATGTGACATTTAAACATAATATTTTTACTTCTGGGGTTTTGATTTCAAAAATATGACATATACGGCTGCATTCAGTAAAATATTTAGAGTCTAATAGAATCAACTTAGTTTTTGATGAACAGTAACATTCCCTTATGAATAGTAATGAATATTAATTTGGAAAAAATAGGAACTTCACCCATGAATGTACAAATACAATTTAGTCATCTTATAAGGGAAAAATGGTCATAGTATAAGTCTTGGTATTTTTGTATGTCATAAATAATTTAATTACAATTTTATGATTATCGTAAAAAATTAAAAATGAAATTTAACTTCATAAAATGTAATAATAAAGATTTATTTTATTTTATTATGGTTATAAGATAATTTTTTGGTACCTCGATTAAATTTTCAACTTGTTATAAAATGAGTTATTATTTAAATGTTGTTTTTTCGAATAAATTATGATTTTATTTAAAAATAAAATTAATCATATTTTAAAATTAATTTTGAAAAATGGAGTTCTTTATTTGAATCTACACATTTAAAATTGGTTAGGGTGAATTTTTTGGATTTTTCTAAAATACATGATTTTTTATGAATGGTGAAATACGATAATTCACAATAAATGCTAAAACCTAAATTTTTGCATCATGCTTGTGTCATAGAAGATTTAAATGGCCATTGGTTCAAAATAACATGCACGTATTACTATTTGTTTTCACAATCATGAAACACTATCTTTTTATTGAGAAAAATATTTAAATAATGAATTAAATATTCAAATTTCACTCTACTCTTCCACTATAAACCCACTCACACTCCCCTCTTCTCTTCACTTCTCTAAAGCCTTGTGCCTTGCCTATATTATCACCAAATCACTCCCCAAGAACCTCCCCCATGTCCAAATGCCCTTGGTCTCCTCAAAATACCAAATCCTCTCACCTTATGAGTATCTCAAAGGAGATATACTCAAGAGGTAAATTCCTCTTTCAGGTTCTTTTATTTTCTTTCATGTTATTTTTTTCTTGTTTATTTATTCACCTCCCTTCACCCAAATGGTGTGAAAAATCCCATAACAAACATGTAATAGAATTCAATTATGCTAATGGTATATTTTACAATAATCTCTCCCAACATCCTTTTATTATATAAATGAAAATACTATCTGATATGTGTTGACTTATCACATTCAAGCATAACAGGTTTTCAATTTGCTATACCATCTTCTGGAATGGTCATAAAACCATTTTAATTATTGAACCAGATCATAATACATGTTTTCATCTTATTTAATGTTATTTAATCCTTATAAATTCATGATGTAAAATAATAATACCAAAATAAGTTAATTGTTAGCAAAACCGCCACATTAATCCAAGAGTTTATCATTAATGTGTTATATAGTGATTCACCTTCACTCCAAGAAAGAAAATTAAATTTAAAACCATGTAATATTTTGGATATTCACTAATTTCATATAACTTCAATTCTGGATAACCACTCTCACTATAAATGTTTATCCGTTCATGTATATTAGTAAACCGAACATGAAACAAATAGACCCAAACAATGAAATTGAACCTCATAACCAATTGAAAAGAATATAAATGAACTCAAAAGGATATTCAATATCATTTACATGTAAAATAGGTTCTATAATTATTAATTAAGTAACCTAATTTTATTATTCATGTCATTAATATCAAGGCGAGAACACCATGGTACTTAAGTTAAGGGATCCTCTCTATTTCACTCTTATTCAAGAATATCCTCTATGTTATGACCTTTTATGTAAAATAAATAATGATGGGGTATGATTTATCACCTCTAACATACTTAACTAATGATTTATAAGTGATTATAAACCCATTTATCACTCAATAATACCTACAAAGTACACCTAATACCATGTTGATATTCCTTAAGGGATTCTACCCAAACCACCTTTATTCTATCGGGTTACTCTATCTTTCTTTTTACCCAAAATGGAGTTGTCTTATATTTTTCTTTAAAACTAACAAATACTATTTATATTCTCCAAATAATGTTACATGATCCATCTCTCATTCTATTTTGGTGATATACATTCTTTTAAGTGATTCTCTCCTCGATACATCCCAACTAACAAACACGTTTTAAGGGAACTTCCAAAAACTTTACCCAATTTATAGTACACTATACCATTTGTTTAAAGACAAATTTTTTGTTATAAAATAAGAATTTTTATTATGTAAACCTTATTTTTCAATTCTGGATTTATATAAAATATTATTCACCTTTTATTTTAAATGTTCTTTAGTATTTTCCTTAAAACTGCACTAAAATGTTTCAATGGAAAGAATTTTCTAAATATTCTTCTTACATATTTTCACCTATGTTTTATATCAATTAACATGATATATGCCTATTTTAGCCAATTAATGTCAATTAATGTTTTAATTTCTTTCTCTCATGGACACTTTTATGATATTCCCTTTTATTATGTTTTATGACATGAATGTGATACCAATTTCTTTCCATGGGTTCCCTAATGTTTATATATGATTTATTATGTAAGATTATTTATTCCATTTTATATCATTATGTCATGATCTCAAAACCCTGTGAAAATCCTTATTCTTGTGTTTAATCCCTTATTGTGCTTTTAGCTCATCCATTTTTTCATGTGATACCAAAGGTATCACCCTATGCATATGTAAGGGCTCAAATGATGTTAGGAGGTCTTTATGAATATTAAATAAAGAAGTGTTTTTTTAGTCTCATGTTTTAAATTTATGTACCTAGTCATAAAATAAATTATAATTCATGATCCTTGGCATGTACTCTAATGTATAATTATGCTAAAAATCATGTAATGTTATGTGTAAAAGGCTAGGGTCACTGTAATGTTGGCCTCGATCACCTCTAAAATGGGAGTGCATTATGATTTTATGATCGAATACTACAATAAATGATCGATTCAATATGTCACCTCTTATTATAGGGACATATAATTTCCTAATAATTCCCCAAGTCTCCTTGATCACATGTGTCTCATCTACTCTTAGTATCCATGAATCATGTGGAACTCAAATACAATAATTTACTACCTCCTCCTGACTCTATGCCATGAAACTGTGAACTAACATTATCTATGGAATTAACACAACCACACATCCCATGTTCTTCAACAAAAACAAAAATGATTCACAAAATAAATGAAAATCATTCATTACACCAATGAAAAATTTAATGGTTCTGTAAAAAAATTTGATGCATCACCTTGATTTTATCAAGAACAAAAATTTTCTATTATTGAGATAATAGTTCCTGTATCTCAAAGAACATCACACATCTCTAGCACATTCCTATGATTCTAAACATTCTAGATTACCCAATTTTGCAAAATTTCCCCTAACCTTCCACTTAACATGACTCAAAACCCCATGAAACATACATCACCCTTAGTAGGATCAAACAACCACTCAAATAGAAAACCATGACTCATCTTTCATCAGACCCATCAGTCTTGAAGTATTCTCAATGTCCCATCTAACAACATTACCTTTATCACATGTTTGGTCAAACCACATGACCACATGTCTTCCTGAGTGTCATCCCTAGATCAAGGGAATATTTTTATCCTCTACCCCCTCATGTATATTCCATAAAAATTAAACATCAAATCTTTCATCAGTCAACATTAGAAGAACAGGGCTAGGAACCTGAATGATCCTGCCAATAGAACATGTCCTCAAAGAAAACCACAAGAACTCATGGTACTTCCCTCAAAAAAGTAAACCATGGCATAACCACTACTTTTATAAAAACTAGTTGGAACCCACTGTTTATTTATTTACACCTCTAAAGGATCAACCTATGATCCACATTCAAAGAACCCAAAACTCTGGGCTAACCACCATCATGGTTTCCATCAATTACTCAATTCCAAGGACTCATGGCCACCACTCGAGTGGCAGTACCAAAACCAATATCTCTCCCCCTGTCCCATACACACATAATCTCACACATGTCCCTCTTCACAAGTGGAACACTTTCCCCCATTCCAAAACACATAGATAATAGTTCACTAAAACCAAAAACTTACTCTTGGTATCATGTACATAACAAAAAAACTAATAAACATGGAACCACAACCCAAGAAACCCATTTCATGGTCTAATTTACATCCATCGTGATCAACACCTACTATAATTTGTAAATAAACATTATGAGATAAAATTTCACAACCACATGGCCATAGCCTACATAAAAGAAAAAAAATTAGCATTCAATTATCCAATACATCCAACATAATTAGGGTCTCACAAACCATGAACCATGGTCTCAAAAATGAGGAAAACATAGTGAAAATCGTGACCAAGGTTCTCAAAACTAGGGCACTCTCGGTGCCAAAACTACCCATACACATGACCAAGGGTCTTTATTTATTTATTTTGCACGTTCACTTTTTTTCTATTTGCAAATTTTTCTCTTTACATATTTTCCAACATCTAGTATCAAAGAGTTTGATTTTTCATTCATATTTTTTATGGAAGTGAATTACAGTTGGATAATTTTGTTGAATTTTACCAACTACCATATGTGGAGAGTAAAAATGAAGGATCTTATTTTTGTAAAGTGAATTCGTCGTCCATTGTATAGTACTAAGAAGATAGAAAAAAATTTCATATAAAGAATGAGATTTCATGAATGATATGGATTGTGGTTTCATTCTTTAATGGGTCAAAAATAATGTGATAAACCATATTTTCAAAATCTCCCATGCCAGAACTTTTTTCGAGAATCTTGAGACAACCTACACTTCAAATACAAGAAACAAATAATTAGTTCTTCTCAAAAAAATATTGAATTTGAACTATAAAAACATTACATCTATTTTTGAATATTTGAGTGCATATCAAGATTTTGTGATGAATTTGTAGGTATGGGTATTGATTTTAAAGATGAGGTTTTCAAAATTTTTTATTTAAAATCCCCTTGATTCTTGGGATAATTTATGTGTTACTCTAACTGATTCTTCTCCACATGGTGCAGTGTCATTCATTTTTTATATGAATAATATTTTAAATGAAGAGGTTAGGAGACTGAATCATGATAAATCATCTTTAAATATTTTCATGATAGAGAATAGGGGGAGAATCCCAGAAAAGAATCATGGATAGAGTATTCGTGGTAATGGTAATGGAAAAAGAAAATACAGGTAGAAGTAGTGAGAATTTGAAAGTCATCGTTATGGTATTAAATGTAATGTTAAAAATATTTTTCATTAGCTGATAAGATAAAAAAAAATTAAGTAAAAACTATAGAATAAACATAGTGATGGAGATGATTTTATTGCTTCCACTATAGGGGTGATCATGTTATTATTTATGACTCCCTTAATATTTTTTTTGAGAATTCATGTTTGGTTATTGATAGTGGTACCTGTTTTCATGTGACATATATGATGGAACTATTCAAATATTATTTCACAATTAATATGTTGATTTTTAATATGGGTAATTATAGTCATGATGATTTTGTGGGTATCAGGACTGTTTTTTTGGAGACTGGCATATAAAGGAAGCAAATTTTGAAGAATGTTAATCAATCATATGAGGTTTGTCTGAATCTTTTTTATACCAGAATTATTCATGATGAAGGATTTATCAGTGGATTTTTTTATGTCCAATGGAATATTTACAAGGGTTCATTGATTGTGTCTCGGGGGAATAAGTAGTCAGGTTTTTACTAGACTAGATATTCTATTTCTTGTGATACTGTTAGCATTATTGAGTGTATTGTTTCATCCAAGTTATGGGATAAAAGGATAATTCATATTATTGAGAAGGGGACTGGTTGTTTGGATAAGATAAATATTTTTTGAAATTTTATGTGTTTCGAATTGGATATGTGTGATCATTGTGTGAATAGAAAATAGATTAGTTTGAGATTTAGTAGTCATCCTTTACAAAAGAAGTAACACGTACATGAATTAGTATATTATGATGTTTTTGGTCCTTTGAAATATAATAAATTTAGTGGAGGAATTTATTTTGGGACATTTATTTATTTATAAACTTGTGATGTTTTGTTTCATGGTTTGAATTTCGAAATTCTGGTTCTTAGTGTTTTTAATAAATTTCACATTTCCACGGAGAGGGAATCTGGTAAGAAATTGAAAATTATTCACACTGACGATGGGGTGAGTCTTGTGTATTTTTTCATAGTAATTTAGGTAGGAAGGTAGTTGTCATCAGAAAACAAATCCCAAGACATCCAACATAAATGGTGTAGTTGAGCCGATGAATAAGACTTTATTGGAACGATTTCATTGTTTACTTTCAAAAGAAAAGTATCCTCAACATTTTTGGGGAGAGGATTTACATACAGCTACCTAAATTTTCAATTTATCACCTCTAGATTCTTTCTAGAATGACACTTCCAAAAAACATATGGGAAAAGAGATTAGCTATGATCGCCTATCAATTTTTTGTTGCAAGGATTTTATTCATGTGCCTAGATATGAGAGATCCAAGATGGATGGTAAGTCAATATATTATTTTTTTATTAGCTATGGTCATGATGAGTTTGGGTACATGTTTTGTGACCCTTCATTGAAGAAACATTCCAGACAGAGCGATGTAGTTTCTAAGGAGGATCGGACTATTACATATATTGATAAGGGAGAAAATTCTACTTCTCCAACTTTTGATGGATTATTCAGTATCGAGAAAGGTTTTGTTTCACATTTACCACATATTTTTTGTTATGATGGTCATGTGGATTTGAAGAATGATGTTCAGGTTGAATGGATTAGAGTTGATTTTTTTTGAATCACTTATTATTTTTTATGAATTGGTTCTATGGTTTATTGAGGAACATGCAGTTCCACTAAGGAGGTCTTCACAACATCGTACCATTTCTACTCAATATTCACGTGATTAGTATGTAATTCTAACTAAATGGGTGTAAAAAAAATCATTTGATGAGGTAATGGAAAGCTAATAGAAGGATAGATGGGTTACATCAATGTATTAAGGGATAAAATAATTACATGAGAACCATATAATTGAGCTAGTGAAATTACCCATAGGTAAGATAGTATGGAAAATCAGTTGATTTATCAGTTTAAAAAAGAATAATCTTGTTATGTTCCTTGATAAAAAGAAAAGTTAGTTAATAATAGATTCTATTAGATAATTGGTATCGATTTTGATCAGATTTTCTCACATGTTGTCAAAATGTATTCCATTCGGGTTCGTCTTGGTTTGGTAGATAGTTTGAATCTACAAATAGAGAAGATGGATGTGAAGAAAAATTCCCTCCATAAAGATTTGGAGGAGGATATTTATATAGATAATCCAGAGGGTTTTATAGAAAGAGGTAAATAAAATCATGTCTATAGGTTAAATAAGTGTTTTTATGGTTATATGAAAGCTTTGAGGCACTTGTATAAGAAGTTTGAATATGTCATTTTTCATAAGGGTTTCTAGAATACATATTCACTAAATTATTTTTGTTCATAATTTTACTAATGATGTTTTTATTATGTAGTTGATGTAAATTGATGATATGCTCATTTTTTACCATGATCTTTTTAGAATTGACATATTCAAGAACAATATTGTCAGTGTTTTGTGGTGAATGACTTGGGGTCGTCCTAACATATTATTTCCATGTTGATATCCCATGATAGAAGGAATGTGAAATTATGGTTATATTAGGATAGATATATTGAGAGGGTTCTTTGAATATTTCTTATGGATCAAGAGAAGGTTTTTAGTACTACAATTTCTTTATATTTTAACCTCAGTACCAGTCTTTCTCCTTCTACTGATGATGAGAATTAGGAGGTGCAGTACATAACTTATTCATCTCACATTGACTGTTTGATATATGAAATGGTATGTTCAATACCTGATATAGCTCATGTAGTTAGTTTGGTCTGTAATTGTTTATCTAATCCATGTAATGATCATTTAAGAGAAGTTAAGTATATATTTCATTATCTTGGTGGTACTTCTGATCTGAGATTGTATTTTGGAAAAGGGAATCCTATTCTTTGGGGATTTATAGATTCAAATATGTTAGGAGATATGTATTCCAGGAATTACTCTATGGGATATTTGATCAATTTTTCAAGGGGGTCTATATCTTGGAAGTATAGATTATAGAGATGTGTTTCTTTATATACTATAGTTTTAGAGTACATTTCATCTATAGAGTCATGCAAATAATTATTGTTCATGAAATATTTTACTCAAAAGGTCAATTTTAGTTAGTACATGTATGTTTTAATTAGTGATAGTCAGAGTGATATTTTTTGGGATTGAATTAAAATTTTCATGGACGGTCAAAAAATATCGACAATTAGTATCATTGGATTTGTGATGTACTTGATTTGAGATAGTTAGAGATTGAGGAGATCCCGACTAATGGAAATAAGTCATGCATGTTGACCAATGGTTTACTCAGAGTTAAATTTGAGTCTTTTCGACTGATTGTAGGGATGGTGGTGATCCCCACTTGATTCGAAGGGGAGTTTGTTGGGAGCCTCTTCAATTGTCGTACAAGGTTTTTAGAAAATTCAGAGACCTATTCTTTGGGAGGAGTTTCATTTCCAATGTGGACAATTTTTCCTTCAAAAGGAGGCAGTGGAAATGGCTTGAGATACAACGTCAATATATTAGGAGAAATTTATTTTTGTGATCGACTTTGATTAAATGGAAATTTTATTTATATCTTGGTGATTTTTTTTCACTTGGTTATTCATTCAATGGTCTTCAGATCCATTCATTCATATTTATTATTTTATCTTATTTTTCAAATAATGTTCTTTTTACAAATCCACTTTATGCATCTCTTTTCCAATGTATGTTTTCTTCTGTTGTATCATAGAGATATACTTTTAAGGTCCCTTCCATTTTGGGAAGTCTCTACCATATACACATTGATATTAGTGGATTTCACTTCTAGACTAGGTCCCATGGGTTTTTCTATCATTGTGTTAATCCATGTTAAACAGTTATGATACCAACATTTTTTTTCAACATATTTATTTTCTCACGGCACATCGGATTTTGTTTTACAAGTTTGTTTAAAGATAAAGTAATTTATTTCTTTTGAAATTTCTCTTTGGTGTTTGTTTTTCATTTGTTGCTTCCCATATTTCCCAAAAAGAGGTAAACCAGGAAAAAAAATATATACCTCTACAGTATGGGGTCATGCTTTATTTGAAACAAGTATAACCCGCATAATAAATAAAAATGAAACCCACTAAATATGTTTGGATCTCCATAACAAGAAAAAATCAAGTCTTCCTTGGATGCAAAAAAATGTATAAAGAAATATAAAAAAGTAATAAATTACGAAAATATTAAATGAATAAATATTTAAAATAAATAATTTAAAAATAAAAATTATCATTATTATAGAATAAATAATATTAAGTAAAATTAAATGGATGAATATTTATCCTAGGGACATATCCTAGTGGTTACACCTTTGAGGGGTCTCACAGGAGGTCTTAGGGTCAAGTCCCCCCCGAGTAATTATAGGTGCATAGTTTCCTTGTTTCTTGGTCATCTCCCACCTTAAAATATATGAATTAAATGAATAAATTTTATAAAAGAGTTAAACTTTATAATTAAAAATCAATATATTTCAAAAAATATAAATCGAATATATAATATTAAATATATTTATTACTAAGAAAATGAAAAATGAATATATGTTAAAATGAAAATGAATAAATATTAATTAATAAATCATAACCATATTAAAAACTTTACATGTTTTGATTTATTATTTAATATGAATTTATTTACATTTTAACCTATTTTTTTAGTTCGGTCTTGGAATAGTGGAAAGCACCCTGAAATACTACATAAAAAACCTAGGATTAAATCTACAAAGCATCAAATATTCTGAGGATTAAAAAAAGGCGGTGATTCATAGCCAGTACAACAGAGGTGTTCTATGAGTGACACATCGGGTGGCTCGGTTAAGCGATGGAATCACGATTGGGGCATACAGGGTAGCTCTGTTAGGTGATGGAAATCACTATATGGGCATGATGTGGGGCAGTTCAGAAAACAACATTCTTGAAGGCTCCTCAAGAACACAGTTATGATGAAAAAAATAGTTTTATATTTTTGGAACCTAGGGTACAAGATTTGTAATGTACATCATGTCCACAAGGCCTTCAAGCCATCAAAAATTGGTGGGTTGTCCCTTAGGGGGCTATGACCCACTTATCGGGTTGTGTGTGATTTATTTCTATGTTTCATTATAATTGTACCCATAAGTACTTAAAATGTATATAATTAATAACACTTATTCATTTTTTAATATTTTAACATGTATTTTTTATTTTTCATCTCCCTGCCTAAACTATTGTGATTAAATTAATGGATACTAAAAGGTGTGAAATTTAATAACTAAAAATAAATATATTAGTAAATATTAAAAAATGAATAATTTCAATTAATTAGATATATTACAAAAAAAATTAAAAATGAATATATGTTAAAGTAAAAAATGAATACATATTAATTACTTTTTCCCAGCCATATTAAAGACATTACATGTTAATGAATACAAATATTTGAATGGTATTGTGGCATTTATTTTTCATGTATTTGGCATAATCCCATTTTGAACTGGGTTGGGGGACCCTTACATGACCTACATGCCTAGAGACATAAGGCCCAGTTCATGAACCGAAGGCCTAGAGGCACAATACCAATACATGACCCGACAACCCAACCAAACTACACTATAACTTCCCTTCCCTAGAATCTTTATCATTGAAGGCACCTAGCTCCCCACCTCACATTTGTTTCAGCTAGAATTACCTCACACAGAGCTGCAAGGGGCCTGGTACCGATGGTCGATGTCATACCCTCTCATTCCTCCAATTTGGTCAGTTCTAGTATAGTGGTTTCTACCACTCTAAATCCTCACTAGGCCTGCTTTTTTTTTTTGTGGTCTTCCCATTATACTTCCTCATATTTTTGGCTTAATGTCACTACAACTCGAAGATTATTTGTGGAAGTAAATCCTTGTGGCTGAATGCCTTCGTTGGCTCGAAGGACATGAGACCCATATGCGAAAACTGATGCCCTGAAAGACCAAATTGGATGAATAATATGGCTAATACAGTATGATAAATTATCAGTTACATTACGTCTATAGTACCCCAAAACTTCCACTCCACCCATATTTGATCATGGGTCTTTCGAAGCCAAGTAGAAGCCTCTAACACTATGATACATGCTCATTTTCATTAATTAATAAACATACACAAATAAAGAGAAAAAATAGATAAAATTAAAAAAATATTAAATGATGAAAAATCAATAGTGTATAAATTACAAAACAAATTTCATAAAATAGTTAATATTATTAATGAGTAAATAATATTAAAATAAATGTATTATAATAAATATAATAAAAATTTAATAAATTACAGAAATATCATGTGTGTCTGTGTTTCTACATAAAATTGCGTTAATTTTGTATTCGTGTCTATAAAATTAATGTATATATGAATGACAAATATATATGTGTTAAATTGAATAAATAAATAACATTTATATAATATACATTAAATTTCTATTACTCAATACTAATTAGTAAATATTTTTATTTAATATTAATTTTTATTTATAAACCATTTTTCACTATATTAATATAAAAATATGAATATATTTCTATATTAAATATATTAAATACATTAATTAATAATCATGTAAAAATGAAAAATATATATAAATAAATAACAAAAATAATAAAATAATAAATATAAAATTGAATAAATTATTAAAAAATATAAAAATACGTAACATTATTAAAAAATAAATAATATTAGTCAAATGAATTTCAAAAGTGAGAGAAATTACATAAAAATGAATAAATTGAAAAAAATATTAAAAAATGAACTTTATTTTTAATTATATTAGTATAAATACTTATGTTGTGTGTATATACAAATATATGTGTAAATACATATATTTTATTACATAACTCATATTTAAGTAACCATTATATATATATATACATATTTATGTGTGTGTGTATCAATATAAATATATTTCAATATTAAAAATAATAAATATAATAAATAATAATATTGTATAATGAAATATTGAAAATAAATAAAGTGAAACATTTATTAAATGAATAAATGTTAAAAATTATTAAATTCAAAACAAAATACATAATATTATCAATTACTAACTAATATTAAATGAATGAATCTTGAAAATTATTGTAATGTATTTAAATTTGTATAGATTGAAAAAATATATATTAAAAAGTTCATAAGAGTTATTAATTTTATAGTTTTACAAAACATAAAAATGAATAAAATCTCAAAAAAATAAAATAAAAATTATAACTGAATATATAACAAAAATATTGAAATCTTATTAAAGAAGAAAATAATAATGAAAATAAATAAATAAATAAATAAATAAATATATATATATATATTATAATGTAATTAATAGTACATATTAAATAAAAAAAATAAACAAAATTTAAAAATTAAAAGCATCATATATTAATTATTAAAAATAAATAAAAATAAAATAAAATGATAGTATTGGAAATTTAATATTTTTTTATGTTTTTTTTAATGTAATCGAATAAATTAGGTATATGTGAAATTACCACATGAAATATTAGGTGTACGTATACATATTTAGCCAATATTTTATTTAATAATTAAATATTAATTATTTGATATAGGTGTTAAATTGAAAAAGAATTGATATAACTAAATGTTATTAAATGTCAATTAATTTGAATTAGTCAATATTATTGAATAATATTAATTGTATAATTGAGAGAAAACTAAATATATGACATATATATGACGTGTAACTACATATTTAGTATTATATAAATAATATTTAAGAAAATTATATATATATATATATCAAAATAAATAAATAAATAAATATATTAAATATGATTTTTAATAAAATATTATTTTTTCCCAGAAGATTACCTTTTCTCTGTGCTAAGACATGTGGTGATAAATGTCACTATTATTAGTGCTATAAAAAACATTAATGGATATAAACTTTATCGGTGTTTAGGAGAATCACTGATAAAGCTTGTACTTTTGTCAGTGAATTTCTAAGTGTGGATAAAGATACACTTTTTCAACGCTTTTATATAGGGTTGAAAAAACACCACTTTGTTAGTAATTTTTGTTTTATTTGATAAAGGACACTGCAAAATATTCACGATTCTCTAGTATTTATTATACATGTGTGTTTGTGTTTGTGTGTGTGGGTGTGACTCTCCACCCCCCTCCATCCATCACCCTTATATATATATTTTTTGTGTGTATATATATATATATTGTGTGTATATAGATAAAAATGTATATATATTTTAATATAAATGTAATTCAATGATTAAAGATACATAAATATATTTAGACAATCAAACAACACAATTTTCACTAGCCATATATATATATATATATATTTATATATACTTATTTGAATATATTTATAGGATAATATTTATTTAAAAAAAATTAAATATATATATATATGTATGTGATTATTAATATACACACATATTTATATATAAAAATTACATATATATTTCTAAAGATATATATATTTATATTATGTTTTTTCAAAGAAAATGAAATTGTTAGATTGTTATTTAAAATAAAATGGATAATAATTATTTCTTTATATATGTTATATATATTTATATATCTAAAATGATATTTTATATGTAAATATGTATAATTATTTTTTATGTGATTAAATTTTTATATATAAATGTATATAAATATGTATAAGTATATATTTTCTGAGATAAAAGAGATAGTGTATTACTGTTCAATCAAACGAGACCTACAAGTCCAATCAATGAAAGAGTCTACCCAACAATGATCTCCCAAAGATTTACCATTACACACAAAATGATGAGCATCGAGATTACCCCCTCACTTGATTAATTAAGATTTTCATTTCGAGAAGCTTAGGATCATGGACCAAATATTTCTTAAAATAAGGCCAAAAGGCTTTTAGTCCTTCTTCTTCTTAGATAAGGTAGTAATTAGTTCAAGGCAATCAGATTCGACAAAAAAATTATTCTAATGTTTTGAAGGATAATGAAGGATCCCATGAAAGTAGGATGATGCATCCACTACTAGAGGACTCCAAGAGGCTTGAACACCCATTGAATGAGCTTCCGCAACCTGGATATAGATATAATGGGCAATGAATCCAACAACCAAACTCAAATTAGCAGAGATAGATGTATCTGTGATGATTTTGATAAAACCATATGGGAATAGAGTCTAGTAAAGAGATTCATGACCAATGATAACCAAAGAGGACACTACATCATTCAACTTCCAAAAATTCATCCATTTTTCAGCCCTCTCAACCCAAATATGATCTTGGGTCACATTCTTTTGGAAAATGGACTCATTTCCCCTTTTCCAAACCAATGAATCAATTGTGCATATTAGTCCCACCACTCTCGGTTCTAATGAAGACACCCATTTTTTAATATTTTAAACCATCCCAATAGGCCAACCAGAGAACACTTAAAAGTATAAATCACATTACTTCTACACCTATTCCACCCCTTGATATAAGAGAATATCATGAAAAGGATATTCTACATCTAGGAGGTACACATGATAGTCATCATCCTCCATAAGATGTGATTTCACTAGAAAGTAGCAGGTTAAAAGTACACTAGTGTAATCCTTCCACAAAACAAATTCACCTTGGTTGGTGAATTCAGTGACCAAGGACACTTTCAATGACTATCAAGATAGAACTGAGCCAAACTATAATCCTATATTTTGTTTTCGGAATGAATTGAGTACCTCTTAAAAGATTCCCCAGTCCAATAAATCTAATAATTACCCATTCCTTGCATGAGAGAAATAATAAAAATGATATGATGATAAAACTCATTTAAGCAGATGAAAATATTTCCCCTATCCCATTTTTCAATAGTTCCATTGATCGTGTATCACACCATTGAATTTTCCAACACCGATACAACAGTCGAGGAATCCTTAAGGTTGATTCCATCTTCCATCAAGTGATCATTCAAGAAACTAACATCATTTCCATAAGCAATTATTCAAACAAATCATCTGTCAATAATAGATTTATCTTCCCAAATGATTATTTATATAAAACTAGGCTGTGATCCCAGCTGGGCATGCAAGAAGTCAGAATGAGGGAAATATTTTTCATGCAACTCCTTTGAGAAGAGATAATTTGGATTGGACATAAGGATCCATCCTTCATTATCCAATAGAGCCTCATTAAACCATTTTAGATTCCTAAATCTGAGACCTCCATGTATATTTGAAACACAATTTTTCTCTCAAGACACCCAATGGGTGTTATGTTTTCTATTGTGAGAGCCCCACCAAAAGTTATCCAAAAAAGATTGGATATACAAAACGAGAGTTTTTGGAAATTAGAATAATGAAATTACATAATATTGAATTTTTAGGCCACCAAATTAATTAGAACATCCTTCCCTACCTTGTAAATATTCATATGAGATCATGATCAAATCATATTATCCACCTTATCCATAATCAAAGTGGAAACATATTTCATTTATGTGCTAACAAGGGTTGGGAGGCCCATGTATTTAAGATTATTTAAACCTGAGTAAAATTGCACACCCACTAAAACTCCTCCATATTCTCTTGTAACATGCCTTTACTAAAGTACAATTCCTACTTCAAGGGGTTAATATGTTTTCTTGAATCCCTATCATACAAATTAAGGACTTCCACACTGAACTGCATTCCTGTGGGGTATCATGTGAAAAAGGAGAATATCCTTTTTAATGAAGAGATGGGAGATAGGATTTATTTAGAAAAACCTTAGAACCATGGTGAATTCATTTATCCACTACTTCTAATAAGATATGAGAAAATACATCATCCTTTGGAATGAAAAGATAATGAGAGAGTGGATCCCATTGATTCAAACCCCTTTACTATTTAAAACTATCTGAAGGGGACCCATTAATATTTATTCATAAAGGACCAGACGGAACATAGTTATTGATATTGAATATCCATTTTCTCCAAAATCCCGACCTATGAAGGAAGAGTTCATGAAAAGTCCATTTGACCCTATTTTATTCTTTTATCTTATCTAATTTTATTTCCGTAACACATTTTTTGATGATGAATGGATTTTCCTAGAGTGGAATAATTCATATGCATTGGTTGCCTTATTAGTAATGTATCTCCTCAGAACAAAATCACATTTTTCTTCTCATACAATAATCTAGAGGAAATATTTAACCCTATCAAAAAAGATCTTGGAATAGATTTTTTAAATAACATTACACCAAATGATTTCTCAAAATTCCTTGATTTTTTGTAGGCAATGAGTTTTTTGCATGAGATTAATAAAATTTTCATTTAGGTACTTGATATAAGATCTTCATACCCCAGAATCCATCAACACGATAACGACATTAGGCCCAACAATGTTCCCAAATAATGCATGAAACCCATCATGCCCTAGGGCCTTTATGAGTGTGTGTGCATATGATTAATTATAAATAAAACTATATTATGAAAATATGTAAATTTTCATCACCATAATATCCATATGAGTGTAATACTTTAGATTAAATTTATTCTCCATTTAAAAAATGTGATGACCCTATTAAACAAAGGTTAAATTCCATCGAAATATAAAATATTTGGGTATCCCTAAAAAAATACAATTTTAGACTTTTTTAGACCCCTTTTGACCTCATGAAAATAGTTACCGGGGATTTTCTAGTTACCACAACATATATATCTTTAAAGAATTTGATTTTATATCAGTTCAAGACCAAACTAACATCTAGATAAAAATTTAGGATTGTTTAAAATTTATGTAATGTTTTTAGTTTATCTTCACATATTAATTAATTAATTAATTTTTTCTATCACTAAATTTTTATGAAATATCTATTACTGAATAAAAATTTTAAAAAAATTAATTAATGTTAATTTTTATTTTTTTGTAATATAAATTCCCTAATTATATTATATAAAATTTTGAATACTTGTTTAGAAACTAATACAGAATCACGATTTTTGCCTATTGAAGCAGAAGACCACCAAAGGTCAACACTATTCGTATGTATCAGCGACTGCCATTAATATTCCCCACAAAAAAAAACAAAAAACTCGAAGGCCCAAATCAGATGAATAGTAAGGATGATACATTACAATATAGTATCAGATACATTACTACTTCTGTAACCCAGAATTTCACCTCTACCCTGTTTTTGATCATGGGACTTTCGATGCAATATAGGATCCTCTAACACTTGGATACAGACTTATTTTTTTAATGAATAAACATGCATAAATAAATATATAAAATAGATAAAATTAAATAAAATTAAATGACTAAAAATAAAAAATGTATTAATTACAAAAAAAATTCAAAAAAAAAATTGAAAATTAAAAATGAGTAAATAATATTAAAAGAAATAAATTATAAAAACTATAATAAAAATTGATTAAATTACAGAAATATCATGTGTGTGTGTTTCTATATAAAATTTCATTAATTATGTTAATGTATCTATGAAATTAATGTATATATGTATGACACATATATATGTTAAATTGCATAAATAAATAACATTTATATAATATATACATTAAATTATCATTACCCAATACTAATTAGTCCATATTTTTAATTAATAATAATTTTAATATATAAATCATTTTTCACTATATAAATATATAAATATGAATATATTTTGATATTATATATATTAATGGAAAATAATGTAAAAATTAATATCAAATATTAATAAATTACAAAAATAATAACTGAATAGATATAAAAATGAATAAATTTTTTAAAAAGTAAAAATAATTAACATTATTAGTGAATAAATAGTAGTAGTTATTATGAAATGTTATTAATGGATGTCATAATTATGAAAATAATGATGAATCCCCAATTCCCAATTAATTCCCCTATTAATGACCAACCTTAAATATTCTCAATCCATTGGTATTCTAGTCGTTGGATTAAATATTATAAGGATTAATTTGAACCGTTGGATCAGATCTCATGTACTATATAAATATGGTGATATGTTAATAAAATGGGATGGACTTTGAGATCTACATTGTGTTCTTTACTTTTGTATTTATTTTGTATTTGTATTTCCATTTGTTGTTATCATCTTTATACGCAAATATGACATCTGATTTATCAACGATGCGCTTCTCCTATGATCGATCTTACATTTCCGGTTTCGAAATGTGTCGCGGTTTCAATCAGCGTTCGATCAATTTCATAACACATTATCAGCATGATCGTCTTCTTCAAATTTTGCATCGTGACATCGATGCCTTCATCCCCATCATCAGCATAAGAAAAAGTTTGTGGGAAAAAGGTATCTCAGATGTTTTTATAATCATTATTCTTTTGACATACTCTTTCACATGCGCATCGGCTCCACTCATTCGAAGTGATACATCAAAAGGGCGAGTCTAATATTATATTTAAGATATTGTTACATTTATTTTTCCCCTCTTGATAAATCTGAAAATAATATATGAATTCCTTAATCTTTTGTTGCAGGAAAACTAATGAGCTCCTGAAGAGCAGTAATGACTCACGGTTGAAAAATTTCATTTCATTCCCTCGAGAGAATGTATTTGATTAATAACTGATGTGGCCGATGTCAAGACAAACATCATTCATCAAATGAATAAAAAAAATACACCACCAGAAGTGGCTAAATGATGAACATCACGTACCCATCGTACGTCGAGCCTTTGAACAATGAACATCTCTTACCCGTCGTACGTCGAGCTGTTGAACGATGAACATCACATACCCATTGTACATTGATCCATTGAATGATGGACATCACGTACCCATTTTACATCGAGATGAGGTTTGATTAACATCACGTACCCATCGTACATTGAGCCAAAGTTTGATGATCATCGCGTACCTGTCGTATGTCGATCCGAAATTCTCTAATCATTCCATGAACTATGAAATTTAATATCACTTATTTCTTGTTCACCCTAAAGGTGTCAAGTTTGATTATACTATATAAAGGTTCATGATGGAGATGATATTTACTTTGAATATTTGTAAATATTTGTTTTATTTCTTTTCTCTTTATTTTATTTCTTATAAAATGTTTTAGAGAAATTAAATATTCTTGATAAACAAGAGTAAATATATTATATATATATTAATCCCCCAAAGTGGATGAAATTGATGAAATTGCTAAAATGAATATTCATGAAATTTTCTTGAAGACACTATAAAACTCGAACAAATAATTTTATTCTATTCCCTGGAGTAAATGAGAATATTTATTGAAAATGATTTATTTCATTCCTCGAAGTGAATGTAAATATACCTGGTTTTATTATAAATCATGTTCAAGGTGAATATGATGTTTTTCGAATTATCATTGTGTTATATTTGTTTATAAAAAATAATAAAAATATAACCACCCGAAGTGGTTTGATGATAGTAAATATTTACAGATCACAATGAATTTTATTGATATTTATAAAATATTGCATCCCTAAAGGATGATATGAAAATAATGTCCTTTGACATTATATTGAAGAATATCTTCATTTATAATTTATTGTTCCCGCAATGACAATATTAAGGGAAACATTATTATTTATCATATTCTTATGGTTTATCAATACCATATCATGTAATTCATCTATCCCCTGAAGTGGATGTTGTTGTTCATATAATTCATAAATGAAATGATTGAATTACATAGTTTTGATAATCCGATATATATTATGAAAATTATTTTACCACCTGAAGTGGTTAAAAAAATGATCATCATAATCAATAAAATTTATATTTTATGCAAGATTATCATTATTGATAAATGATAAATTATCATTCATGGATCATGAAATCCGATGAATGAATTAATTCCCTGATGTGAATGTAGTTTTAACTACTATATCTCATTCCTTGAAGCGAATGAAATTATTCATGATTTTTTATGATTTATGATATCATGAATATTTGAGAGTTGATGAGGTTTGATCAAATGATTTATCTTTCATTTGATAAAGAGAATTTTGTTTATGAATTATAATTTTGGATGGTGATAAAGTGTGTCGTGAATCTAGAAGACTCTTCCGCATTAGTTCTCGCTACCACATTCACCAGCTTTAAAAGACGCGGGGGATCCTATCCCAGGTAGATGTATTGTAAAATAATATTTGGACCTGAAGTTCCAAAATATTTTGGTCAGAAGTTCTAAATTATGCAATCATACTCTTGGTGATGGGCCTAACCTGTTATGATTATATTATGAATTCATCAACCACCATAAGTGGAAATTCTAACGACAAATATGAGTTTTCAAAATGAATGATCCTGAAGATCTTATATGTGTCGATCTTGAAGCAAAATATTATTTTGATTAAATTCTTCAAAAGAACTCATATATGCATTAGTATATGCTCATATAAGTACATTTATCGGTAGTAAAAATTAATAAATGACTCCAGAAGAGTGAATATATTTCTACCTGGTAGTACAAATTCATAATTCTTTGTTAAGTCTCAATGAGATATATAAATGGTATTCTTGAAAATTAATATCATATAGAGACAAAAGAGGTACCTCGATATGTAACAAGCATTCATAAAAGTGATTATAATGAATTTTTTATGTACAATCAAATCAATATTGGTAAACTAGAAGTTTACTGATCCTGGGACTTCAAATATATGACATGATGATTTAGGCCATCTGGGATTAATTATAATGAAAGATACTGATTCAAGTAAACATGAGCATCGATTTATTGATAACATAGTAGACATCCATCATGGGGAGAATGATGAATTTATTTAATAAATGCATGTCTACAAAATTATCAATGAATATATTATCATTAAGTCATTATGAATTCCCCCTGTATGATAATTTACCATGAGGTACCCATTTTTGAGGTAAATTATTTATATTATTAGCAGCTATTATGGAAATAAATTTACCATATACTTATGAAGAAGTATATATGGGTGCTCCCACCTACCATATGATCCATCTATATGAAAGTTTCATCCACTAAGTGATCACATGTGTTATTTGCTGCTGGTGAGTATACATTGTATGATATTCATGTTGATTAAATGTAATATTGAGTATCATATATTATATGGTCCTACAGAACCATGGAAAAGATGCTCACAACACTTACATGAATGCAAAGTGCTGAAAATCAATAGTCTGATTATACACACCTGAAATGTGGTTGAACTGATTATATAAAATCATTGGTCATCATGAGTAGAGAGCAATAAATATATTTTCCCTTTAAGAGGAAAATGAATATATCGACCACATTATATCTTTTTAGATATTGTCCTTAAAGTGACAATGGCACCAAAAAAATTATGAGATCTCAATAAAATGTTATTGATGATATATTTTCTATGAATACTTTTAAAACTCGTTGACTATGGATTTTTATAGATGTCAACATCATAATAATTGGCCAAAATTATTAAATGAACTTATGAAATGTTCATCATATAAAGTCTGGATTTATTATCCAAACTATAAAGTCTATTTAATATCAATGAAATTATATTCTTCCTTATTTGGATATTTATATGAATCCCAGAAGGATTTGAAACGCCAGAAGCATATTAAAAATTATGGAAGTTTCACTCAATCTGATAAATTATGCGGTTAATTGAATAAGATTTATCCATATCAAGTTAAGGAAGAATATAAGTTGAATTTATCATCCCATGGTGTGTATGAATCATTGTATTATTAAGGTGTTTTTAAAAACATCTACACTCTTGAATAGTTTTCTGAAATCAATGAATTATTTGATCATGAAATTACATGGAATGTCCTTGTATTTTGAATTAATCATCTTGAATATGAAATATTAAATTTTTGGAATGGTTTTACCCTTAATGAATAGTTAAAGTGATAGATTTCATACATAATGGGTTGATAAAGAACATACTTATACCAGAAGGATTAAATATAAATGCACATTTTATTAATATATGAAGGATATACATGTACATGTGCGTATGTACCTTGAAAATGGCAATGAATCATATTATGATGCAAAGTAATGTTATTCCTTATTCATTGAAATCAAAAGGGTGTAGATTATTATTATTCAAAAATTCAAAAATGAATGTTTTGGTTATGAATTGATCATGGACATTCTATGAGATAAATGATGATCATTATGAATGGGAGATGTAGTTGTTGTACTCTTTTTCCCTTAGTCAAGTTTTTTCCACTGGGTTTTCTTGATAAGGTTTTTAACGAGGCAACACTCAGGGGACTTGATGTTATTGTACTCTTTTTCCCTAATCAAGTGTTTTCTTCTGAAGGGTTTTTCCTTGATGAGGTTTTTAATGAGGGAATCATACATCATAATAGATATCCAATGGAATGTTATAAATTATTACGGATATCTATAATTAATGGAAATTTTTGGTCTTCCCAGTGAGTTGTAATTTTTAATGAGACCATTCATTATTACCTATGGTCTTCCTCCCATGTCCTGAAGATATAATTAAATAATAATATTAATTGATGTCCTAAAGACACAATTTAATGATATAACCAGAGGGAGTTGGGAATGCAACAGTCTTTTTACCTTCATCAGGTTTTTTCCCACTGTGTTTTCCTAATAAGGTTTTTAATGAGGTAGCATGAAATGAAATTTTTTTATTTTTGATTCACTTATTTTTCCCACAGGGTTTTTAAGTGAATATTAAAATAAGATTCCATGAAATTATGACATCCAAGGGGGAGTGTTACCAAATGTTATTAATGGATGTCATAATTATGACAATAATGATGACTCCTCAATTCCCAATTAATTCCCCTCTTAATGACCAACATTAAATATTCTCAATCCATTGGTATTCTAGTCGTTGGATTAAATATTATAGGGATTAATTTGAACCGTTGGATCAGATCTCATGTACTCTATAAATATGATGATATGTTAATAAAATGGGATGGACATTGGGATCTACATTGTGTTATTTAATTTTTTATTTATTTTGTATTTATATTTCCATTTGTTGTTATCATCGTCATACGCAAATACGACATCTGCTTTCTCAACGATGCGCTTCTCCTACGATCGATCTTACATTTCTGGTTTCGAAATGCTTTGCGGTTTCAATCGACGTTCGATCAATTTCATAACAGTAGTTAAATAAATTTTTAAAGTGAGTGAAATTTACATAAAAATTAATAGATTGAAAAAATATTAAAAAATTAATAGGGAGTTTTTAATTATATAAATATAAATAAATATATTGTGTGTATATAAAAATATATATGTAAATACATATTTTTTATTACATAAATCATATTTAAGGAACCATTATATATATAAATGTATATATATAAATATGAATATATTTCTATATTAAATATAATAATGAATAATATTTTATAAATAAATATTTAAAATAAATAAAGTACAACATTAAACCCTTTTTTATCGATTTTTTCTAGTGTTAAAAAACCATCGCATTGTTAGTTCTTTTAGTTTGAGTTGATAAAGGACACTAAAAAATATTCGCAATTCTCTAGTAATGATTATAAATGTGAGTTTTCATTTTTTTCTGTGTATATGAGTGTGTGTTACTATGACTCTCTCCCCCTCCCCCTCCCTCCCCCATATATATATATATATATATATATATATATATGTATCTGTGTGTGTGTGTTTGTGTGTCTGTGCTTGTGTGTGTGTCTGTGTGTATAATTATTGTGTGTCTATAGACACGAATGTATATATATTAATTTAAATGTATTCTAATGTTTAAAGATACATAAATACATATAGACAAAAAAACACAATTTTCACTATCCATATATATATATATATACTTTAATATATTTTTATATTAATATTTATTAAAATATTATTAGAATATACATATATATATATATATGATTATTAATACACACTCATATTTATATATAAATATTACATATACATTTCAATATATATATATATATATATGTATATATTATGTTTTTGGAAGGTAAATAAATTGGTTAGATGGTTATTTAAAATAAAATGGATAATAAATATTTATTTCAAGATGTTATATATATTTATATATTTAAAACGATATTTTATATGTAAATATGTTTAAATATTTATTTATATGATTAAAGTTTTTATATAAATGTATACAAATATTTATATGTATATATTTTTTGAGAAAAAAGAGATAGTGTATTACTAATCATTCAAACTAAACCTATATGTCCAATCAGTAAAAGAGTTAACCCAATAATTATCACCCTAGGATTTCCCGTAGCATGATAAAAGATGTGCATCCAGATTACCCTCACTTGATGAATGAAAATTTACATATAGATATGCTTTGGATCATGGACCAAATATTTTTTAAAATAAGGCCACAAGGATGCTAGTCCACAGATAAGGCAGTTATCAGTTCAAGGAAATCAAATTTGACCAAATAAATGTTCTAATATTTTGAATGAGCAAGAAGGATCCCATGAAGGGTGAAAGATTCCTCTGATACTAGAGGGATCCAAGAGGCTTGAACACCCATTAAATGAGCTTCCACAACCTAGACATTGCTATAATGGTCAATGAATCCAACTGTAACGCCTCGACCCTAGTTACCCAGAGTTGGTGCATTATTACATAACATTGACATGATACAAGGAATCATGTCCCGAAATACCGATTAGTTTAGTATCCTTGGATGTACTAGATACATTCATAAATTTTACATTACATTATGAAATGAACGCATCAACAACATTTTTCCCCTTTGAACACACTCATATCCTTATCCTATTCCTACAGGTCAACCATTAAATACTTATTCACATCCTAAAAAAATAAAACATAGAAAGGGGTGAGCTCAGATGCTTAGTAAGGATAACAATATAGAAAAAACCTTCATAAACAAGAATAAATAGTTAAGGCAATGTATAAGACTAAAACAAAATCCTTTTAAACTTAATCTTCAGAATAATATGGAAAAAGATAAATTCAAATAATTTGATTTACTTATCCACATGGATATTCTACTAGTAGAATAATCACATGAAATATCAATATCCAATTTCATAATGATGAAATGCATAATGCCATACTTCATAACAACATATTCAAGGCCTTGTTCCAAGACTAAAAATAATATTTTTTCAATGCCTTATTTCAAGACACTAGTTTGTCTCATGAGACCTACCGATCCATCGAGGAGCTGTAGCGGGATCCACCCGTCACTTACTAAGTCCAATGCATTCCTCATATGAAAAGGTTTAAAGAAGACATAAACATTTGTATTAAAATAGCATAAGAAATGTCAATACATTATCCATAAACCATGAATGGTAAAAAAATAACACATCCACAGTCAAACATATCTCAAAACCTTCAATAAAATATGGTATATTTGTATCAAAATAATTCAACTTCAAACAAGGTTAAAATCTATCAAAGGTGATTGACATAAATGGAAATTATTTGTCAAACTCTTTGAGAGAAATATCCAATTTTCATAAAAACATTAAAAACTCACACAATTTAGAAAGTAAGACATTTAAAGACATTTTTGAATCAATGTGTTTGAAACCACTTTGAAACTATTGAAAGGAATTAACATTTTAAAAAAATTCATGTTCATATAAATAAATCCTTAAACCCATTTTGAAAACATGGACATTAATGAGAATGATTTAGGAGAATAAATATTTAAACCATTTAACTGATGATCTAGTTAAAGAGTCCCTTCCATAAATCCTATAAATATTCCTTTTGAAATATTTCTATGAAACACAGATGTGGATGATAAAGAGGTCCCAATAGATATTCACGTAAAAAGAACCTCAAATAATGAAGAAATTGTAGAATTAACCATTACCTTGTACTTTTACTTCAATAAGGGTACATTAACCTATTTTATAATAGTTAAATCATTGTTATTAAATTATACTTGAACCATATACATAAATATGATATCATAAATGATCTTCTAATATTTCTTTGTTAATAATATTTTTGTAGTATCATCATTTTGGGTGTTAACTGATTTGTTATCCTTTATATGATGTGTTATGTAAGCCATGTTTGTTATGAATAGGATGTATATGATTCATATAAAGAATTAAATTTTTTTCATAAACATTATTTTGAATCATAAAATGGAAATTATTCTTTCATGATTATGATGGGGAATGAATCTCATCTCATTCAGGGAGACTATAATTCGTACGTACGCACAAGTGAAAATATCATTATATTGATGGTGAAATCATATGTAATTGGATGGTATATCCTATATAAATAATCATTAACATGTTATATTTATTATTTAAATCAGTTATACTAATTATTATACCCATCCAAATAATGTAGTGTTCTAATAACAAACTACACCACGACGTGGAGACGGTAAGTTATATGTATGCATGTATGGTGACTTTGTCATTTGTAAGATTGATAGAATAATAAATATGGTTGTAACATATTTATAATAACATCACATTATGTATAAGGTATTGTATTTATTAATTTTTTATGGAAACAACAAAGAAAGAGGAAGTAGAAGTAGAAAACAACATTAAAGAGGGTGGTGAAATTATTACCTCTACTTCAGGTGTTTACTTTTGAGTTGATCCAAAGGTCTCCTTAGGTTGGATTTATGATAAAAGTAAGGCCAATAGGTTGAATTTAGGTAATTTTGGAGGATATTAGGGTAGGTTTTGGTCTAGCCAAGTAGAAATGGAGGTGTGAAATTAAGAGAAGGGGAAGCACACTTTTATAAGAGAGGTGAGGGTCACTTTAGGAAAAGATTGAAATATTATTTATAATAAACTCATTTTAGGTTTCTAATGGCTCTAAAATGAATTATTTAGAAGATAATGTGGGTATGGGTAAAAAATATCTCAACCAATAGGTTTTATACTTGTCTATCTCATCATATTAATCTTATATTTTAGATTTAACTCTTAGTTAAATAGTTTGACATTTTCCATGTCTCTTTGTATTTTTATATTATATGGTTAATAAAATTACTATAACAAGACAAGATAACCACATTGGGTTAGTTATTAATATATATAACCTTATATAAGTCCTTTGTCTGAACCTTATATTTTTAGGAACATTATATCAATTAATAATATATTATTTGTTTTAAAAACTCAATTATGTCAATTTTGACAATATTTAGTATTTGATTTTTTTTGAAAGCCAGAAAAACCTTATCACTTTGAATAAAATTTATTTATCCAACCCTAACATGTCATATTAACCTAGAAAATTAGTGGAATTAATTATAAGTCTCAATTTACATTTATTTGGATATTTATAATATCAATTATTTTAATATCTCATTAATAAGGTAATTATTGCATCATTATTGTGTCATAAATAAATTAAATTGTTTAATGTATAAATATAAGAAATAAAATACCATTATGTATGAAATAGTTTTATATTTCTAATGAATATTTATTTTCGAATTTATATTATGTGTAACACTATATTAAAAATGGTTTATTTATTAAACTTTGAATTTAACTCTTTTAGCTATTCTTTAAATAAATTAATAATAAATGTCCTAATCTAATCCAAGTGGACCAAATATGATCATATTTTATTCCTAAGGTTTTTTTTGGTCAAATTATACTTATCCAATAGAATTATCACATGTGTTAGGGTAATTATGATATCATTTTTACCTTTCATTACCCTATTTACTTTTAACCGTGGTAAATAAAAGTCAAAAGTTACTATTCACCAAAAAGCATTGTCATCTTATTGAACCACATTTTACTTACTGATATTAACGGTGTCTCCCAGATATGTGAAATTAAACTCACAGAAGCGGTAAACTTATGTTTTATGCAAATTTGCAAATGCTCCTAGTATGTGGGTAGAAGACTGTATAAAGTTCATTAAAATTTTCATATATCCAAACTTATTAAAAAATGACTCTAATTAATTACATTAAACTTATATAGGTATTATGTATCTATTTTGACCTAAAATAAATTTAAATAAAATAAATAATTATTTATATAAAAAGTCAGTTTTAAACAATAACTCAGTGTTTTTCACTATTAGTAAAAAATTGATAGTTTTTAGGAAAATACCCAAAATTCACCCTAAGCTAATTTTGATATTCTGAATCCAAAAATGAAGTCTATTTTAAATGATGAAATTTATAATGTTTCAAAAATGGGTATTAATAATCATAACATAAAGTTTAATTAGTTGTGGTGTGTTTGAACTCGATGTAGCGTACAACACAAGTTATTGTATTATTCAAAGTTGAAATGTACCGTGGAAGCTTGGGGTGTTACATTCCCCACTCCTTAAAATAATTTCGTCCTTGAAATTTCTAGAATATTACTGCATAAAAAGAATTGGGTGGTTCTTCCTCATATGTTTGTCGGGTTCCCATGTTACCTCTTCAATCTTATGGCTTCTCCATAGAACTTTTACCAGAAAAGTCGTTCGGTTTCTCAGTAGTTGTTCTATTGTATCAAGAATCTTGACATGCTCTTCACAATAAGACAGATCTAGTTCCACTTTAATTTCCTCTTAAATGAGTACATGCATTGGTTCAGGCATGTATTTTCTCAACAACGATACGTGGAACACATCATGAACTTTTGAGAGACTTGGCGGCATTGCCAAAAAGTAAGCTACAACCCCAATTCGTTCAAGAATTTGAAAAGGTCTTATGTACCTGGGAATTAATTTACCCTTCTTACCAAATTGTATAACTCCCTTTCATGGATATACCATCAAGAAAACATGATCCCCTACCTAAAATTCTAAATCCTTCCTTCAGTTATCGTCATATCTCTTCTGCCCACTTTGGGCTGCTTTGATGTCGGTTTGGATAACCTTCACCTTTTCCATCATTTCCTCAACAAGTTATGGGCCTACGAGTTTTCTTTCACCAACATCATCCCATAAAGTAGGTGTGTGACAACCCTTTCCATATAACACTTCATATGGTTCCATCTGAATACTTGAATGAAATCTATTATTATAAGAAAATTCTACATATGGTAAATATTGATCCCACATACCTTGAATGTCAAGTGAGGAAGATCTCAACATGTCTTCTATCGTTTGAATAGTCTGTTCTGATTGCCCATCAGTTTAAGGGTGGTAGGCAGTGCTCAAGCAAAGTTCAGTATCTTGGTATTTCTGAAGAATTTACCATAATCATGATGTAAATCTGGGATCATGATCAGAAACAACTGATAGGGGTACTCCATGAAGACTTACAACTTCATTAATATACAGTTTTTCTAAACCTTCAAGTGGTAAATCTTCTCTTATAGAAAGAAAATGTGATGAGTTGGTAAGAAGATAAACAATCATCCATATTGCATTATTCCTTCAAGGAGTCTTTAGTAGTACCATTAAAAAGTCCATCATAATATCATCCTATTTCCAATCAGTTATGGTAAGATGTTTCTTTACTCTTCTAGGATTTTGTCCTCTAGCTTTAACTTGTGGACAAACCACACACCTCAGCAAAAAATCAACAATCTATCTTTTCATGTTGTCCCACAAATAAATGTTCTTTCAAATCTCTATACATATTAGTACTACCAGGGTGTATAGATAAATTGGAGCTATGATCATCATTCAACAATTTCCTTTTTAGATCAGGTATGTTAGGAACACAAAGTCTCTTCCCAAATTTCAAAATTCCCTCTTCATATATGAAGTCACACAATCTCCTATCATTCACGGCTTTAATCATCTTTTGAAACACCACATCATCAGTCTGAGAACTCTTTTTCCTTTCTAGTAAAGATGGTTTGGAAACCATTTGAAAAAGTATTGATGTTTCTCCTTCCATGGTTATTCCCTTCTCTATCTTTACTAGATCCATGAAAATAGGATCCCTTTCAACTCTAATCTTATTCAAAACTCCACTATGCTTTCTACTCAAAGCAACCTCCACCTTATTTGCCTTCCCTGGGTGGTAGTGTATAGTGAAATCATAATCCTTGAGTAGTTAAATCCAACTTCATTGCCTTGTGTTGAGTTATTTCTATGAGAAAATATACTTCAAACTCTTTTGATCAGTATATATTTCTCATTATTCACCAAAGAGATAGTGTATTCATATCTTCAAAGCCAAGATTACAGCTGGTAACTCAAGATCATGAGTGGGATTTTTTTTTTCTGGAAATTTTAGATGTTGTGATGCATAGGTAATAACACTATTATTCTTCATAAGGACAAAACCAAGTCTATTATTTGAAGCATAACTATAAATAACAAACCCATCATTCCCCAATGGTAGAGTCAATATTTGAGCATTGACTAATCGTATCTTCAGTTTTTCAAAACATTCTTAACACTCTTTTGTCCAAAAATTTTAACCCCATTACGTGTGAGATTGGTTAATGGGTTCTTCAATTGGGAAAAATTCTAGACAAAATGCCGATAATAACCTACTAAACCAATACAATTGCGTACCTCAATTATACTCGTTGGTGATTTACATTCATGGATTCAATTTTCCTTACAAGTATCAAAATAGATTCCATCCTTTGAGGGAATATGGATAAGAAAAGAAATCTCCTGAAGCTCGAATTCACATTTGTTAAACTTCCCATACAATTCATTTCTTCTGAGAGTCGTTAGGATAATGCGAAAGTGATTTCCATGATCTTAATATATTTTGGAGTGTACCAATATATCATCAATAAATACCACTAAAAATTATTCAAGATATTTATTGAATACTCTGTTCAATAGATCCATGAAAACAGAGGGTGCATTAGTCAATCCAAAAGTCATTATAGTAAACTCGTAATGCCTGTAACTGGTTCGAAATGTGGTTTTCGGAATGTCTTCCTTCTTCACACACAACTGGAGATATCCAGATTGAATTTCAATCTTTGAAAAATATTTACCTCCATGAATTTGATCGAATAAATCATCATTATGAGGTAGGTGATACTTGTTTTTTATTATTATATCATTGATCTCCATGTAGTCAATGCACAACCTCATAGATCCATCTTTCTTCTTAACAAAAAGGATCGTGGCTCCCCATGGAGAAACACTAGGGTGAATAAATCCCGTATTACTCAATTAATCTATTTTTTTCTTTAGTTCTACTAATTGTATAGTGTCCATTCTATAAGGGGTCTTTGGTATGGGCCTTGAACTAGGAATTAAATCAATGGAAACTCAATCTCTCATTCTTGAGGATGTCCAAGTAAATCCTCTGGAAACACATCAGTATATTCTTTCACAATAGTTGTGTCCTATATTATAACATTATTTTTCTCACCCATATTTATTTCATTCTTGTCTTCCCCAATAATTGAATTTAGTAGAGCTACTGGGGGTGGATCTAGATAAGAATCGGGTGGTGATGTTTTGGAGCTAATGATAAGGTACTCCTTATTATCATCGAAAATTGTAACCTCCTTATTATTTTAATAAATTTTCACATCATAGTGTGAAATACAATCAATTTTTAGGATTATATCAAATTTTATCATGGTAATGATGATGAGATCAGAAGATAAAGAACATTTACATGCCCTAATGGGAACTGATTCACAAAACATTGTTGTAATGATACTTCCCTTATGAGTTTTGACTGAAAAATCCCTTGTTAAATCAAGATGGAAATATCTAATTTTCATAGAAAATTTGGAAGATATGAAACAATGTGATCATCCAAAATCCTGTAACGTATTGGATAAACTTGAGGAAACCATTAAATTACTTGTTACCACATCTTTCGGAGCTTCAACCTCAGCAGTAGTGATCGCATAATCTGGGATTTTCTTTCAATGCCTTTTCCGGGGAAAGTTTACTTGGAGCATAAGACATTAGTTTTCATAATGCCTCTTTTATCTGCAATTATAGCATTTAGTATTGATAACCTCTTTCTTCCCCCTGCAATCACGAGCTTTCTGACCTTTTTTACAACACTTTTAATAGAATCCCATTCCCTTCAGGAAAGTACTGGGGTGATTCTTCCCACATTTATCACAGGATGGATATTCAACTTTTTCATTCCTCCATTTATTTCCATTTCTAGAGTGTTCAATAAATCTCTTCTTCTCATGTTTTATTTTAAATTCATAAGACTTAGGGAATTCTTTGTCTGTCTTGATAGCACAGGAGAAAATATATTTGTATGATAAGAAGGATTGTGAGACTAATGCTAACCAGAGAAATGGTTTTAACCCATAAAAGAATCAATCAATATTACTCCTTGGTTTAAGTATATAATCTATTGAATTCCTTACTAACCTTGTAAATTTAGCCTCATATTTTGCGACATTCTCATCCTCCTTTTGACTCGAACTCAAAAATTGCCTTTTCATATCCACTCGATGGTCACAAGGATAATATTTTTCTAAAAAAATCTCTTTAAACTCCAACAATTCCATATTTTTTACTTTATCATATTCCTTTGTGTTTTGAATCAATGTCCACCATTAATCTGTATCTCCTGTGAGGCGATAAACTCCCATAAAAACTTTTTCCCTTTTGATACTCCCTAAAGCGTGAAATATTTTCTCTAAGGAACTAGTCCACTGCTCGGCTAAAAATGTATTTGAAGTCCCATTGAATGTTGGTGTTTGTGGCCTCATGAATAGGTCTAACATTGATCCTCCATGTTGTGTATTAGGGTACTCCATACAAGTAAGGTTATTATTCATAACCTATGTGAGTTGTCCTTGTATTGTGATAATCTGATCAGCACCAGTTGAATCACTATCTCCACAAAAATTATCTTAAGCATGAGGGAAATCCCTAAATGGATTACGTGTGTTGATACGGTTTCAATTCCTTACATTGGGAACTATTTCTAAAAAATATCATACATTAGATTAGTTTATTAACCACAATACATAATTTGGAACTTGTAAAAAAAATAACATAAATTGAACAGTTTATGGATATAGTCCATAATTATAAAGATGTTTTCTTTGAGGAATTATATACTCATAAAAACTTCATAATGGTTTGTAATGAAAATGAAAATTATCTTAAGCTTATCCCCCAGGAGTGTCGTATCCCAGATTGCAACAAGCCACATTGTTGTTCACCAGTTCCCTTTCGAGTCTATCTCAATGCAGTGTTTTCATGTTTTACCCCCAGGTACATCTGTTCCAGAGCCACCTCCACCTGCTTGTATCTAGATAGGGATGTATTTCTTGGAAAAATCCCAAATTCTCTATAGTACCAAAATTCTAGGATGTTCTTCTACTCTAATACTCAATGTATATATTAGGGTAACGTTCTCTAATCGGAGTTTTTCTAAATCTCGTTTTCATGGTTTGTACTAAAAATCCTCTGATACCAACTGTAATTCCTTGACCCCAGTTACCCAAAGTCGCTACATTATTATATAACATTTTCATCATACAAGGAATCATTTCCCAAAAGACCGATTAGTTTAGTAACCTTGGAAGTACTGGATACATTCATATGTTTTACATTACAACATGAAATTAAAACATCAACAACATTTATTCCCATTTGAACACAATTATATCCTTAGCCTATCCCTACAGGTCAACCACTAAATAATTCTTCAAATACTATGAAAAATAAAACATAGAAAGGGGTGAGCTTAGATTCTCAGTAAGGATAAAAATATAGCAAAAACATTCATAAATAAGCATAAAAAATTAAGGAAATGTATAAAACTAAAACAAAAAGCCTTTTTTACATAAACATTCAAATAAAATGGAAAATATAAAATAAAATAATGTCATTTACTTATTCTCCTGGATATACTACTAGTCAAATAATCACATGGAATTTCAATATCCAATTTCATAATGATGGAATGCATATTGTCTGACTTCATAACAACATAGTCAAGGCCTTGTACCAAGACTACAAATACTATTTTGTCAAGGCCTTATTACAAGACACTAGTTTGTCTCATGATACCTACTGATGCATCGAGGAGCTATAGTGGGCTCCACCTGTCACTTACTAAGTCCAATGCATTCCTCATATGAAAAGGTTTAAACATAATATAAACATTAATATTTAAACAAGCATACAAAATGTCAATACTTTATCAATGAACCATGAATGTTATAAAAATAACACACCCCCAGTCAAAAAATATCAAATAACCTTCAATAAAATATTGTATATTTGTATCAAAATAAATCAACTTCAAACATGTTTAAAATCCATCAAATGATGCTCACATAGATGAAAATTATTTGTAAAAATCTATGAGATAAATATACCTTTATCATAAAAACATGTTAAAGTCAAACATTTTAGAAAGTAATACGTTTAAAGACATTTTTGAATCAAATATTTCTATACCACTTTGAATCTTTTGAAAGGAATAAACATTTTAAAAACATTCATGTCCATATAAGTAAATCCTTAAAAACTATTTTAAAATAATGGACATTAATGAAAATGATTTAGAAGAATAAATATTTAACCCTTTTAAAATGATGATCTAGTTTAAGTGTACCTTACAAAAAAACCTAAAAATATTCCTTTTGAAAATATTTTTATGAAACAAGGATGTGGATGATAAAGAGGTCCTAGTAGATACTAACGTAAAAAACAACATCGGATAATGAAGAGATTGTAGAATTAACCCTTACCTTGTACTTTTCCTTGGTATAGGGCACATTAAACTCTTATATAATAGTTAAATCATTGTTATTAAATTATACAAGAACCATATACCTAAATATGATATCATATATGATCTTCTAATATTTCTTTGTTAATAATATTTTAGTAGTATCATCGTTTTGGGTGTTAACTAATTCATTTTATTTCATATTATTGGTTACGTAAGACATGTTTTTTATCAATAGGATGTGTTTTATTCATATACATAATGATATTATGTTTATAAACATTATTTTGAATCATAAAATGAAAATTATTCTTGAATGATTACGATGGGGAATGAATCTCATCGCATTCATGGAGACGATAATCCATGCGTACGCAGAAGGGACAATATCATTATATTGATGGTAAAATCGTATATAATTTGATGTTATATCATATATAAAGAATCATTAAACTGATATATTTATTATTTACATCTGTTATACGAATTATTATACCCATCCAAATAATGAAGTGTTTGAATAACAAACTACACCACGGTGTAGAGACGGTAAGTTGTACGTACGCACGTATGGTGAATTTGTCATTTGTAGGATAGATAGAATAATGAATATGGTTTTAACATATTTATAATAACATAATATTATTTATAAGGTACTAGATTTATTATTTTTGTATGGAAAGAACAAATAAAGAGGAAGTGGAAGAAGAAAATGACTTTAAAGAGGGTGGTGAAATTATTACATTTACTTTGGGTGTTTCCTTTTGAGTTGATCGAAAGGGCTCCTTAGGTTGGATTTATAATCAAATTAAGGACTCTAGTTTAAATTGAGAGATTTTAGAAAGATATTGGGGCAGGGTTTGGCCGATCCAAATGGCTTTGGAGGTGTGAAATTAAGAGATGGTGAAGTGACCTTTTATAAGAGATGTGAGGGTCACTTTAGGAAAAGCTTGAAATATTATTTTATAATAAAATCATTTTGGGTTTTTAATGGCTCAAAAATTAATTATTTCGAGTATAATGTGGGTGTGGGTCGAAAAACTCTCAACCAATAGGTTTTAGAATGTTTTAGGTCATCATATTAACCTTATCTTTTAGATTTAACTCTTAGTTAATTAGTTCGACATTTACCAAGTCTTTTTGTATTTTTATATTATATGGTTAATAAAAATACTACATCTATCCAAGAGAACCTAATTTGGTTAATTATTAATATATAAAACCATATATAAGTCCATTTTATGATCCTTATATTTTTACGAATATTATATCAATTAATAATATTGTATTTGTTTTAAAAACTCAATCTTGTCAATTTTGACACTATTTAGTATCTGATTTTTTTTGAAAGCCATAAATAAATTATCACTCCAAATAAAATTTATTAAACCAACCCTAAAATGTCATATTAACCTATTAATTATTAGAATTCATCATAAGTATCAATTTAAATTTATTTGGATATTTATAATATCAGTTATTTTAATATTTCATTTATAAGTTAATTATTGCATCATCAATGTTTCATAACTAAAATAAATTATTTAATGACTAAAAATTATAATTAAAACACCATTATTTAGGAAATATTTTTAGATTTATAATTAATATTTATATTTGAATTTATATTATGTGTAACTCTATATTAAAAGTGGTTTAGTTATTAAACTTTGAATTTAACTCTTTTAACTCTTCTTTAAATAAGTTAATAATAAATGTCCTAATCTAATCCAAGTGGACCAAAAAGGATAATATTTTATTTATAAGGTTTTTTTTGGTCAAATTATTCTTATCCAACAGATTTAGGATATGTTTTAGGGTAATTATGAACTCATTTTTACACTTAATTACCCTATTTACTTTGAACCGTGGTAAATATAAGTCAAAAATTTCTATTCACTGAAAAAATATTTTTGTTCTTATTAAACCACATATTATTTACTCATACTAAATGTGTCTCTTTGTTTTTTTAAATTCAACTCACAGAAGCGGTAAAATTAAGTTTTCTGGAAATTTGCAAATGCTCCTAGGATGTGGGTAAAAGACGCTAAAAAGTTCGATAAAATTTTTATATATCTAAAATTATTATAAATTGAGTCCAATGAATTAAATTTCACTTATATAGGTATTATGTATTTATTTTGACCTAAAATAAATTTTTAAAAAATAATAAATTATTTGAATAAAAATTCGGTTTTAAACAATAACTCAGTGTTTTTCACTATTCCTCAAAAATTGAAAGTTTTCAGAAAAAAAAACAAAAAATTCACCCTAAGCTAATTTCGATATTCCAAATAAAAAAATGAAGTCGATTTTGAATGATAAAATTTCAAAACATGGGTATTACTATTCATAATGACTATTTTGATTGGTTGTGGTGTGTTTGAACTCAAAGTTGCATACAACACAAGTTATTGTATTATTCAAAGGGAAACGTATTGTGGAAGATTGGGGTGTTACACCAACACCCGCACTCAAATTAGTATAGACAACTACATCTATATTGATTTTGATAAAACCCATTTGAGGAGGATTCTAGTAAGGGAATCCTTCCCAATGCTAACCAAAGAGGACACTGCATCGTTCTCCTTCCAACAATTCATCCATTTTGTGGCCCTACCAACCCAAATATAGTCACATGTTACATTATTTTTGAAGATGCAGTAAATTACTTTAGTCCAAACCGTAGAATCAATTATGCATATCAATCTCACAACTCTTGATTGTAATAAAGACATCGATTTATTGAGATTTGGAACCATCCCTATGGATCAATCAATGAACATTTAAATGTTCAAATCCAATTCCTTCCACATGCCTTCCACCCCAAAATATTATATAATATAATGAAAAGGATGTTATACCTATTTGAGGCACAAATGAAATCCATCGTCCCCCATATGATGTCATTTCACCATAATGTCGAAGGTTTGAAGAACACTTGATCAAGACTTTCACCGAAAAAATTAACATTGGTTGGTGGATTGGGTGAAAAAGGACTCTTTCAGTGATCATTAAGATATAACTGATCCAAACCATCAACCAACATTTTGTAGCCCAAACAAAATGAGAACCTCCCAAAAGATTATCAAGTCCAATAAATCTAATCATTTCTCATTCCCTACGTGACTAAAATACTAAAAATGATATGATGATCAACCTCATTAAACTAGATGAATATCGTTCCGCATACCATTCCTCTAAAGATCCATTGATTGGGTATATCAATGTTGAATTTTCAAACCTCAATACAATAGTCGAGGAACCCATAATGTTGACGTCATTCCTAGTCACTGATCATTCCAAACACAAACATCATTTCCATATGAGATTCTTTTAACATATCCTATTTATATAATAGATTTATCTCCCAATATGATTATCTATATAAAAATAGTTTGTGATCCCAGTTGGGAAAGAAAAAAGTCAGAATGAGGAAAAACATTTTCTTGCAACACCATTGAGAAGAGGGAAATTGGATTGGATAGAAGGATTCATCCATGATTCACTAATAGAGCCTCATTAAACCATTTGAGATTCATAATTTTGAGACCGCCACAAATATTTGAAAGACAATTTTTCTCATAATACACCTAGTGGGTGTTATGTTTTCTATTGTCAGAGCCCCACCAAAATTTACCCAAACAAGAATGGATCTGAACAACAAAAGTTTCTGGAAATTTGAATAATGAGATAACATAAGATAGAATTGCTTGAGCCACTGACTTAATGAGAACAAAATTCTCCATCTTGGAAATCTTTATATGTGACCGTGAGAAAATCATATTATCCACCCTATCCATAATCAAAGAGAACACTTGTTTCATTGATCTACTTACAAGTGTTGGGAGGCCCATGTATTTATGATTATTTTAAACAATATCAAAGTTTCACACCCAATGAAACTCCTCCATATTCTCTTGTAACATGCCATTACAGTAGGATAATTCCTATATCAAGGGGTTAATATATATTCCAGAATCACTACCAGAAAAATTAATTATTTCCATTACTGAACTACATTCATGCGGGGTAGCGTGTACAAAAAAGAGAATATCCTTTGCAGTGAAGATATGGGAGAAAATGTCTATTTCAAAAAACATTAGATGCATGGTTAATTTCTTTCTCTAATATTTTTAATAAGATATGAAAAAATATATCATCCTAGAGATTGAAAAGATACGGAGATAGTGGATCTCATTGATACAAACCCTTTTATGTTTTAAAACTCATTGAAGGGGACCCATTAATATTATTTTTAAAAGAAACATACATAACATATTCCATGATATTAAATATCCATTTCTTCCAAAATATCTACCTATGAATGAAGAGTTCATGAAAAGACCATTAGAAACTATTTTATGCTTTCACCATATCTAATTTCATTTCCATAACACATTGTTTTGATTATGAATGAGTTTTCATCGAGTGGAATAATTCATATGCAATGGTTTCCTAATCATTAATGGATATCCTCAGAAAAAAACATTGTTTTTCAATAATAATAATCCAGAGGAAATCCCTAACCATGTCCACCAATATCATGGAATATAATTTATAAAAAACATTTCACCAACTGATTGGTCAAAATTCCAAGTTTTTTTGTGGGAAATGGGTTTTGGGGATGAGAGTGGTAAAAGTTTCATTTAGGTACATGATAGAGGATTTTCCAACCACAAAATCCTTCATCAGGGTAACCACATTTGACCCAAAAATGTACCCAAAGTGATTGAAAAACATTGCATGAAACACATCATTCATTAGGCACTTTATGAGTGTCTTTGCATATGATTAATTATAAATAGAACTGTAATATGAAAATAGGCAAATTTTAAAAACCATTATATCCATATGAGTGTAATACCTTGGAATAAATTTAGTCTCCATTTGGAAAATGTGAATACCCTCTTAAGCCAAGTTAAAATTCCATCAAAACATATAATATTTGGGTATCCCTAATAAAAACACAATTTTAGAGGCTTTCAAGACCCATTTTGACACAAAGAAAATAGTAAATGGGGATTTTCTAGTTATCCCAAAATATATATCTTTAAATAATTTTATTTTATATCAGATTGTGCCCAAAATAACATCGAGATCAAAAGTTATGAACATTTAAAATTTATGTAGTGTTTTCAATTTATCATCAGATATTAATTATTTAATTAATTTTTATAGCAACATAAGCCTTTTACATAAAACATTACATGATTTTAAGCATAATTATACATCAAAGTACAAGCCGAGGATCGTTAAGTCTAATGTCTTGGAAGGCTAGGCACATAAAACATAAAACGAGGGTCTAAAACACTTATTTATTTAATCTCCAAATATAGCTCCTAACTTCCTTTGATCCCTTACATCTGCATAGGGTACCTTGGGGAACAATAAAAAAAGGGATGAGCTGAAAATGACAGTAAGGGAATGACCATAAGGATACATCTTACGCACATTATTTATGAGTAAAGACATAATGATATCCAATGTATGGAACATATAAAATAGAATCATATAAGCATGGAATCATATAAACATGGAATCATATAAATGTGGCAGGATCATAAAACATTTCCTTATTACAGGTCAAGGATAACCGCTAATCTAGTTTTCCATTTTAGTATGGGTCAAGGCTTACCAACAATCCCATTTCCCATCGCATATCATGAGACTTAAATTTACCGAATTCATTGGAGCACTATTTGGGTTCACCCATCTCAACATTTTCATGAATATTATTTCCACATAAATAATCATACATAATCAAACATACATTAGCATAACGGTACCCATGGAAAGAAGTGGGTACTACATTCATGACATAAATCATAACCAATGGGTGTATCATTTGTGTCCATGAAAGAAGGGGATTATCACATACATGGAAATTAAAAATGTAAAATAGGAATATAACAAGGTAAGTGATTTCAAATAGAATTGAAAACATATAAGTAATGTATTTGAGAAACATTATCATTAAAACATTTTTGTGCGGTTTTAAGGAAAATACTATAGAGAATTTAAAATATAAAAGAGGAAATTTTTTTAAATTAAATTATTATTGAACCAAGAGTGTTTTCATAAAAATAATATTTATTTTATAAATAAAATTCTGGTTAAAACAGAGCATATAATTATCTTTAAATTGTGTAAATAATTGGGAAGTTCCCTTAAAATTGGTTTGCTTATCGAAAATTTCTAAGGAGGGAATATTTTAAAAAAATATATATCCCCAAAAGGCAGTTATGAAATGATATTAATAAATTAATTTTGTAAAACTAAACATAATTTATAAGATGTACAAAAATAGATAAAACAATTCCATTTTTATATAATGCAACACAGAAGAACAAAGAATGATCGTGTAGAATTCATTACAGTTTATCATCATGGTATCGAGTGTACCCAAGTGGGTTTTATGAGAGGGAAAAGGGGTTTATCAACACTTATACATCATTAGGGAAGTATGAGGGAGGTGAGAAAACAAACACCATCATTTGGGATTGCACATAAAAAGGATTAATAGAGAGGACAATCTAGATTAAGAGAGAAATAGAGAGGATCCCTTACCATAATTATGTTGGTGTTTTCCACTTTTTATTAATGACAAGAATAAACAAATTAGGGTTTTTAATTCTTATCTCAAGAAACAATTATATATTTAAAATTTTTATTATTATCTTTTTATGTTCATTAAAGACTATTTTGATTTGATATAAAGTTCAATTTCATTGTTTGGGTCTAGTTTCTTTGTTTGTTTTTAATGATTGGTTCACTTATATACATGTTCGGATAAACACATATGATGAATGTGAATTTCCAGAATTGAAGTTTTATGTTATTAGGGAACACATAGGAGATGATACGGTTACAATTTTAATTTGGTTACTTAGAGTGAAGTCGAAATATTATATATAAAACCTTAGTGATAACCGTTTTGGTTAATCGGTGGGTTTGATTACAACGAACATGTTTTGGTTTATAAATTAATTACATTAGTACAAAAGGATTACAGAACCATAAATATGATATATTAAATAAATAATAATCTAGTTCATCAAAAACACAAATGGTTTCATGACCAAAATTAAATATGATAATAGAAATTGATAAACTATTGTCCTTGAATGTTAAAAATTAGCACATCTCAAACAATGCTTCCATTAACTTCAAATAAAATATTGGTAAAGGGGAGAAGATAATGAAGTATTCCATTATCATAATATAAATACAATTAATTTATATTACTGGAGTTATCATACCATTTGGGTTAAGGGAGGTGAGGAAAGAATCAAACTGAAAAGAACTTAAAAGAAGTGAAGGAATTGGAAAGAGGAATTTACCTCTTGATACTTACTCCTTTGAGAACCAAATAATGGGAAAGGTTTTGGTATATTGAAGTGACTAGGGCCCTTTAGACATGGGGTAGGAGGTTGGGGAGATATTTGGGTAGAATATTTCCAAGCCTCAAGGCTTTAGAGGAGTGAAGATAAGAGGTAAGAATGGGTGGTATTTATATTGGAGGGGAGGAGAGTTTTCATAATATTATAATAATTAATTTATTATTTCTTCACAAGACAAGGAATAATAAGTATTACATGACCAAGAATAGTAATAAAATCATGTGAGTTTGATATTTGGGTGCTTACATCAATTGTGATGTCAGGAATAGTCTATTTTCACTATAGTGTATTTATACATTAAATGAATGTATTTTAATATTCACTAAAAATTCATGAATTTCACAAAAATATTAAAAATTCACCATAACCATTTTTTGACATTTAGAATCCAAAACTGATGTCCATTTTTCTTAAATAATTTTCTAAAAATGATTAATTTAATATTTAATTATACTTATAATTTATTATTAAAAACCCAGTTTTAAAATATTCATTTACTTACCCTAAAATGTAGGTACATCATACTTTCACTTGAATATTATTATCAAAGATATTTTTACTATTCATTAGAGTATATCACTATTCATAAGTGTCTGTAGCTATTCATAAGGGTCAGTTACTATTCACCAAACAATTACGTTTTTCTTATCAGACTCCAAATAACATACTGATTGCAATCGTGTATGTCATATTTTCAAAATTCCAAACACAGAAGTGAAAGCCTTATTTTTAAAGGTTACATTATGCTTATTAGTTCATTATGTTGTGATTTCATGTTATTATATGAAATATTTATAAGAGAGGAATTTCCATTTATTAAATATGGGGTCGTTATATTCTTCCCCCCTTAGGAAATTTCACCCTCAAACTTTTTTTACATTCTAAGTCATAAAAAGGTGGAAGTAATTTTTCTTCATTACTTCCACTAGTTCCCATGTTTCCACTTCATACATAGGGTTTTTCCATAGTACCATTACTAGATGAGTAGTCTTGTTGCATAGAAATTTGTCTCTATTATCCGTGATCTTCACTGGCTGCTTCTCATAGGAAAGTTCATCCTCCAACTGTACCACCTCTAAAGAGAGTACATGTGAAGGGCTTGGTATGTACATCCTTAAGAGGGACACATGAAAGACATCATGTACTTTCGACATGGTAGCTGGAAATTCCAGTCGATAGGCCACTGCTCCGACTCGATAAAGGATATCAAAGGGGCCGATATACCTAGGACTTAACATCACTTTTTTCCAAACCACATGACCTTGTTCCATGAAGATATGCATAAAAATACAATGTATCCAACTTTTAACTCAAGGTCTCTTCGATGATTGTTTTCATAGCTTTTCTATCATCTTTGGGCTTCCTTGATATGCTGCTGAATGGTTTTCACCCTCTCCACCATATCTTCAATGGTTTCAGGTTCTAGAAGCTTACTCTCACTGAATTCATCTGAACTCATAGGTTTTCTTCACCTTTTCCCTTAAAGGGATTCATACGTTTCCATTTGGATGCTCTAGTGGAAACTCTTGTTGTAGGAGAATTCAACTAGTGGAAGATGTTGGTCACATCCTCCTTTGAATTCCATAGATTATGCTCTAAACATGAAATAGAGTGTCTAAATAGTTCGCTCAGATTGGACCTTAGTTTGAGGATGATAGGTCATACTGAAATTCAGTTCAGTCCTTAGAGAATGTTGGAGACTTTTTTTTGAACGTTGAAGAGAATCTCGTAACACGATCGGATACAATAGATAAGGGTACTCCATGAAACCTTACCACTTCATTGATGTAAATCCGTGAAATTTAATCCAAAGAGAAGTCCTATCGAATCATGATAAAGTGAGTTGTCATTATATGAATATCCACAATGACCCATATAGCATTGTTTCCTCAGAATGTCCTTATAAAAATAGTGATAAATTCCATGGTAATGCTCTCTCACTTCCATGTTTTTATGGGTAGTGGTTGCATCATACCCTTAGCCTTTTTCCTCTCAGCCTTCACTTGCTGAAAAACTAGGAACATTGATGTATATTAAGAAATCTCCCTTTTTATATTGTCCCACTAAATGATTTCTCAGAGATCTCGATACATCATTGTGCTCCATGGATGGATAGAGAAAGTTAATCTACGTGCATCATTCAGAAGCTCCTTCTTTATCTGTGGATCATATGGTACACATAATCATGACCCAAATCTTACAACTCCTTCCTCATAAAATTTTAATTTAGAGGATTTCCCATTTTTAATAGCTTCCACCCTTTTTAGTGCTTCCACATCCTTTCTTTGAGCATCCTTTATTTTCTCCAAAAGGGATGATTGAGAAATCTATTGAGAAAGGATTGATGGTGTTCCTCATTTAATGATCCTCATGTCCATCCATTTCAAATCTAATAAGATCATATCTTTCTCAATTATCATCATTGATAAAGATGCAAGATCCTTTCTACTTAGAGCATCTGCTACATTGTTTTCCTTACCTGGACGGTAGTGGATTGAGCATTCATAATCCTTGATGAGATTTATCCATCATTTTTTGTTCATATTATTTAATTTTTGTGTGAATGTAAATTTGAGACTCTTTTGGTCTGTATATATCTCACACTTCTCACCATAGAGAAAATGTTTCCTGATTTTCAACACAAAGATAACCCCCACCAACTCTAGATCAGGTGTAGGATAGTTTTTCTAATGGATTTTCAGCTGTCTTGCAGCATTGGATATCACTTTATCATTTTTTATTAACACACATCCTAATCCTTTATTTGAAGCATTATTGTGAACCACAAAGAGTTCTCCACTTATTGAAAGTTTTAGTACTGGTGTAGTGATAAGCCTTTTTTTCAACTCCGTGAAATGGTCTTCATATTTATAAGTCCAGACAAAATTTACTCCCTTCTGTGTCAGTTTGGTCGTTGGGTTTGAAAATCATGAAAAGTTCTTCAAAAATAATTGATAATACCCAACTAGACCCAAAAAATATGTGTATCTCCATTATAGAGGTTGGCATGGTCCACTCTTCAATTGAATTTGTGTTGGAAGGGTCAACAAATATCCCTTCGCCAGTGATAACATGCCCTAAGAATGATACATCCTCCGTCCAGAACTCACATTTACTGTACTTTTCATACATCATATTCCTTCGTAAATTCTTTAACACAGTATTCAAATGCTCTTCATGTTCCTCCTTGCTCATGGAGTATATCCGAATATCATCAATAAAGACTACCACAAGTTTGTCGAGGTAATATCTAAATACTCTATTTATTAAATCCACAAAAATTCTTGGAGAATTAGTGATTCTAAAGGGAATCACTTTGAACTCAAAGTGTCCATACCATGTTTGAAAGGTAGTCTTTGGAATATCTTCCTTCCTCACCTTTAATTATTGATATCAAGACCAAAATCCCTCCTTAAAGAAATAACATGACCCACAACGATAATCGAACAAGTAATTTATCCATGGAAGGGAATAAATTTTCATTATTATGTTTTTTATTAAGCTCATGATAATCAATGCATAAGAGCATTGATCCATCCTTCTTCTTGATGAAGTGGACTAGTGCACCCCACTGTGAAGCACTTGGCATATAAAACCCTTCTCTATATTATCCTATAACTAATTCTTCAGCTCTTCCAGCTCTATGGTGGCCATTCTATAAAGTGTATTTGAGATAGGAAGATATCTTGGGATATGTTCAATTGATAACTCAACCACTTGGTCAGTATAAAGACCAGACAACTCTTTTGGGAATACATTAGTGTAATCCCTCATGATGGGAATGTCTCCCATCATGATTCTCTCATATGTATAATTCATTTGAGCTAGATATGCTTGATCACAAGGAATAAATATCCACACTTGATACGAAGATTCTAAAAGTGATTTATCTTCCTCCTTACACTTGTAAAGAATTGGAGGATGCTTTGGGATGTGATGGGTGATCTCCCTTTCCCGACAGTTGATGTTGGATTTGTATAAAGATAGCTAATCTATGGTCAAGATAGCGTTGAACTCATATAAAGGAAGAATAAAGAGATCTTCTAGGAGGTTTAGACCACAAAAATTAACTGGATAGGAGTTATAAACCAAGGAAGCAATAATTTCCATTTTTTCTATTCTCATAGACAACTTTTCCTCCAAAATTTGAGGTGGTGTTTGAATAGTTCTACTAAACGTGATATATATGAAATAATGTGTACAACCAGAATCAAATAGTACAGCTGCTATTCATGATTTAATAACAAGTGTACCTGTCACCACATAATTGTCTGGCTCCACCTCACCAGTAGTGATATCATAAGCCCTTACTTGTTTCCTTGGAGGTTTTTGCTGATCGAATCTGACAACCCTCTTCTTAAGGAAATTGTTCGCATAATTCCCATGCTCCATGCAGTTGTAACACTTCACTACAGGTTGATTGTTGACTTAAACCTTCCATTATTCTTTTGCATTAGTGGGATTATTTGTATCCCAGTGTAAATTCTAGGTCAAATGCATAGACTTTTCACATTTGAATCAATTCTCAGTTCCCTTCAGATAGTTACCAGGATTCTTCTTCCCATAACTTTTTCAAGGAGAAAAGTCCTGACTCTTTACATCATGGGATTTGTTTAATGAACCACCCATGTTTTTCTCTATTTCCAGATTCATGTCACTGGTCCCATGAGACCATTGAGAGTCTACAATCTCCATTTCAACCATGAGGGAACAACAAACAATATCCTCATAACTCTCGAAGTCTAAAATCGGCAATGCTTTTCATAGAATTGGAATTAGTCTATTAAAGAAGCGATCCACCTTGATTTCAGTGTTCATGACAAAGCCATAGGTTTACCTTGAAATCCTTGTAATGTTTGCTTCTTACGCCCTGAAGGAATCGTCTTTATTCTACATGATTCCGAGGAACTCTCTTTTTATCTTGAGATGGAGGTTTCGAGGAATTTTTTTTTGAAAAACATCAAACTGAATTCCTACCAATCCAAGGAATCAATTTCCTCTTGGGACTTTGTATTCTAGATCAGTGTCCACCATTGATCATCTTCCCCATAAAAACGAAAGACCGCCAGTACAACATTCTATTCTTCCGAGCACTGGAGGACAAAGAATAATATTTCAATAGAGTTAATCCACTATTCTATGAGGAGGGTATTAGAAGATATGCTAAAAATTGGAGGCCTTTTCCACGTGAAGGATTCTATAGAAACATGCTCTTTCCTTGGAGGAGGAGGGTGTTCCACAGGATTCATGATATTATTCATAACTTGAGCCACCTGAGCAAGTAATGTAATGAGGTTTTGAGCACCCGCTTCCATGATTGCAGGCATATCATTAGGTCAATCTTTACATTCATATTACATTGTGTTTTGGAACATGTTCTCATATTTCCTACCATTAACTATGAAAAATAATGTACAATTATTGGTCTTGAATATATAGATATTGATCATAAAAAAGAAACATTGAACATAAAAGGATAAACTTATAAATAAAAAGTATATCCTAACTTGTGATTCCTTAGGTTTAAATAAAGGTTATCCTCAATCTAATTCTTAACTTATATTCTTATGGTCTTTTTTTATCCCTTAATATTTTTTTGTACTATTCTCGTGAATCTACCAAAGCATATCCCCCTGGATTTTCATAATCAAGAGTGCAGCAAGGCATGTTGTCATGTACTAGGATACCACAGGTCAAGCCTGACACTCCTTGTCTGATTTTTCACTCCTAGGTATCTATGTGCCAGATACGCCTTAGACTACTCTTATCCAGACATGGATGTATTTTATGGATAAACCACTTACTGAATAATCACCAAAATTTAGGACTCTTTTCTTATACTTAGTCTCATCCTTAAGGTTCTCACTTAGGGGATCAATTCTGAATCTACAAAAATAACTAGACAGTCCTCTAATACCAACTATAGAGACCCAATGCTTTTACATAAAACACAACTTGATTTTAAGCATAATTATACATCAGAGTACAAGCCAAAGATCAATACATCTAGTGTTTGGGATGACTAGGTACATAAAACATAAAACATGAGGATAAAAAAACTTCTTTGTTTAATCTCTATAAAGATATCCTAACATCCTTTGAGCCCTTACATCTGCATAGGCTACCCTAGGGAACACACGAACAAAGGGAAAAGCTGAAAAGCCTTGTAAGGGAATGAGCATAAGGATATGTCTTAACCACATGAGTTAGGAGGCATGACATAATGATATCCAAAGCATGGAACATATAAAATTGTATCATATAACCATGGAATCATATAAATGTGGAAGGATCATAAAACATTTCTTTAGTATGGATCAAGGCAAACTTCAAATCTTGTTTCCCATTTTAGTATGGGCCAAGGCAAACTGCCAATCTTGTTTCTCATTTTATTACGGGTCAAGGCAAACCACCAATCCTATTTCCCATCGCATCCCATGAGACATAACATTACCCAATGAATTTTAGTGCTATATGGGCACACCCATCTGAATTTTTTTTAGGAATATTCTTTCATCATAAATAATCATACATATTAAAACATACATTAACGTAAGGGTACCCATGGAATGAAGTGGGTACCACAATCCTGATATAAAGCATAACCAATGGGAATATCAAGAAAGTGTCCATGAAAGAAAGGGATTAGAACATACATGGACGTTAATATTTTGAAATAGGAATATAAAGTGGTAGGTGATGTTAAACAGAAGTGAAAACATATACGGAATGTATATGAGAAACATTAGCATTAAAACATTTTTGTGCAGTTTTAAGGAAAATACTATGGAGCTTTTAAAATAGAAAAGAGGACAATATTTTATATAAAAACAGTATTGAACCCAAATTTTTTTTAATAATAAATAGAATGATTTTATAATGAAAATTGTGTATTAAAACATAGGATAAAGGGAACTTGAAATTTGGTAAAAATTTGGGAAGTTCCCTTAAAATGGGTTTGCTTATCAGAGAGATCTAAGGATGAAATCTTTTAAAAACATGTATATTCCCAAAAGAGAGTGATGAAAGGGTATTAATAAATGAATTTTTTAAACCTAAAATAATTTATAATATTTACATAAATAAATAAAAAAACTCCATTTTGATATAAATAATGATAAGGCAACCCATAAGAACAGAGAATTCTCAAGGTAGAATTCGTTAAGGTTTAATAGCATGGTATCGGGTGTACCCAAGAGGGTTTGATGAGTGATAAAAGGGATTTATCACCACATATACATAATGAGGGAAGTATGAGGGATGTGAGAAAACATACCCCATCATTGTGGATTACACATAAAAAGGCATATCAAAGATGACAATCCTGATTAAGAGAGAAATAGAGCGGATCCGTAACCTTAAATCCATTGGTGTTATCCACTTTTTATCATTGACATGAATAAAAAATTATTTTTATTAATTAATAAGTCCATAACCACTTCTATATGTAAAATTTTTATTATAACCTTTTTAAGTTCATTCAAGACATTTTCAAATGGCTATAAGGTTCAATTTCAATGTTCGGGTCCAGTTGCTTGCTTTGTTTTTAAAGATCGGTTCACTTATATTCATATTCGGATAAACACGTATGATGATTTTGATTGAACATAATTTAAGTTTTATGTTATTAGTGAACATATATGAGATTACATTGTTACAATTTTAATTTTTTTACATTGAGTGTATTCGAAATATTATATATAATGCCTTAGTGATAACCATTTTGGTTAATTAGTGGGTTTGATTACAATGAACATGTTTTTCTTTATAACATAATATCATTAGTACAAATGCATTACATAACCTTAACATTGATATATTAAATATATAATAATTTGTCTCAATCATAACAAATATGGTTTCATGACCATAATTAAATATTAAAATAGAAACTGATAAACCAATGTACTTGAATGTTCTAAATTAACACATCTCAAACAGTTCTTTCATTTCTTTAAAATAAAATTTTGGGAAAGGAGAAAAGATAATGAAGTATCTCATTATAATAATAGCATTCTAGTACATGTATTTTACTGGAGTTATCATACCATTTGGGTGATATGAGGTGAGGAAAGAAACAAGAAGAAAAGAACAGAAAAGAAGTGATCGAATTGGAAAGAGGAATTTACCTCTTGAGACTTCCTCCTTTTAGAACCTCTTATGGGGATAGGTTTTGGTATTTTGAAGTGACTAGGGGACTTTCGGAATGGGAGAGATCGGAGAGATATTTGGGCAGATTATTAGAAAGGAACCACGTTAGAGATGAGTGATGAGGAGAGCTAAGAATGGTAAGAATTTATAGTGGAGGGGAGGAGGGTTTTCATAATATTATAATCATTAATTTATTATTTCAACATAAGAAAAGTAATAGTAAGTATTACATGACCAAGAATAGTAATAAATCAATGTGAGTTTGATATTTGGGTGCTTACATCACTTATGATGTCAGGAATGGTGGATTTTCACTATAGTGTATTTATATGGTAAATTAATGTATTTTACTATTCCCTAAAATTTCATGTATTTCAAAAAAATCTCAAAAATGAACACTAAATTTTTTTCGACGTGTAGAATCCAAAAAAGAACTCAATATTTCAAAAGTAATTTTCTTAATATGAGTCATTTAATATTTAATTAAACTCATAATTTATTATTAAAAACCATTAATAAAGCATTCATTTACTTATTCTAAAATGTAGGTAAATCGTACTTTCACTTGAATATTAAAATAAAAGATAAGGTTACTATTCATTAGGGTATATCACTATTCATAAGGATATGTAATATTCATAAGGGTAGGATACCATTCACCAAACAATTAATTTCTTCTTATTGGACTCCAAATAACTTACTGATTGCAGCTGTGTATGTATGATTTTCAAAATTCCAAACACAGAAGTGAAAAGATTATATTTAAAGGTCACATAGCACTTAATAGTTCATTATGTTGTTATTTAATGTTATTATAAGAAATATTTGTAACAGAGGAATTTCCATTTATAAAACATTGGGTCGTTACAATTTTTTATGTCACCAAGTTGTTATGAAATATATATTACTCAATACAAATTAAAAAATTATTAATTAATATAAATTTGTAATTTTTTTATAAAAGTTGCACTAATTATATTATATATAAATTGTAAATACATATTTAGTAACTATTAGAGAATCAAAATTTAGTTCCTATAGAAGCGGGCAACCAGCAAAGGTCGTTGCTATTGGTATGTATCAGCAACGCCCATTGGAATTTTCTGCACCAAAAAAACGAAAAACCTATCGTGCCACACCACCCCACCCCCCTCATTCAGAATCCCCTATCCTCTACTTCATCACGTCTACCCCTCACCTCACCCTCGCTGCTCCTATTTCATACCCCCTTTCTCTCCAACAAACCACGCTTACCAACTCCCCCTACCATGTCCTCTCCAACAACCTTGCTGCAGATGGTCTCAGAACCTCAACCTCCACCATCTATCCACACGTCTTCTCCCTTACCAAATCATCACACCTACTTACGGATCCACCACCACCTTATCTACCACTGCCTCAATCTGGTCGCAACATTTGATCATCATTTTCCCTTCAGGGTGATGTTGTCTCAGCTGATGCTAACTCTACATTCCAGATCTAACCATTTGTTCCCATTTTTTTGTTCCATCTGGTAATCCCTAATTTCTGGAGTAGTGTTAACATGTTTTTATTTTCCATTCTATCTATTTATCCACTATAAAATATGTTCTATTTTCTATACATCTATCTAGATCATGATTCCTAATAATATTTATTACAATTCCATTTTTTCAATGATGTTTTTTATATATTCAAGTATAAGTCTATAAACTGAATTCTAAACACATTGTAAATATTATTTCATTCACAAATTATTTTAAATTTTTTCATTTTAATGAATTTTTGAATTAAAAAATCATAACATTATAAATTTATTTACCTGATTAGTGAATATGAAATAATTTAAGGTTATTTTAAATGTATGTATTTATTGTTACTATGTCTGTGATATAGTTATATTTAATTTATACCTCAACATTCCATATATCCAAAATAAAATTTATATGTAATAATTTTCTATATCTATATTGTTTTTTGAATTTTATCTTATCTAGTTCTATTATCATGTGCAAGGATTCAATTATATATTTAATGATACATGTGGTGGCCATGATTGTTTTAGTATTTCACTTAGAAGTTCTAGGTATTTATATTTCTATATCATTTCCATTCACAGGGTTTATGAAATGATTGCATATTCTGGGGAGGTTTGAACCTAAACAAATTTCAGTAGTTTTTCACACGGATGGGTGTTAAAAAAATTCATTATAAAATCAAATACTATGTTCTCTAAATCATAGTTGAGATAACATGAGGTTCTTACACTATTCTATATCACTTGTACTAATTTTCTTTCCCCCTTCATGTATAAATTTTCCATGAACATAAACTCTTTAAAATCATATTTCATATGTTTTCATGAAATTTTATTAGATGTTAAATATCTAACAAATACATGAGGAGCAAGTGAAGGAGACCAGGCTTAGTCATCCTAATCCTTTGTGTAAACAAACTTGTAATCCTTTCAGATAAAATTTGTTGAAAAACATCTTAAATAATTTGTTTATAGCCTTCTGACTTAATGTTTTATAACCATACATTATATGTTTATAGATAAAATTCACTGATAAATTCCTATTGGAAATAATAATTTATATTTAGTTCAAAATTTAGTGGAAATTATTGATAATTTGAAAAAAAAATGTTAAATCACATACCTTATTAAATGTCATATGTACTTAAATGATATTTTCATTTCCTTCTGAATGTTAATTTAGTGAGATTTTTTATTGTGTACCCTATTTGAATAGATACATGGTAAGTGATATATTTTTATCATTTTTTTATTTTTGTTTTTATTCAACTTCAAATCCCATCACTATGAGAGGTTCAATCCAATGACATGTGTTATTTAATGAGATAAATTTTATTTAGTTAAGACAATTAGGATTGTTTTAATATTAAAAACCATGGAATAATGATGTATATGATGTTTGATTTTAATGGATCCTTACTATCTTCTCTATTATTAATATCTTTTTAAACCTGATTAGTCCTATGTATTGAATATATTTTGGGAAAATTTCATCAACAATTTGTATAATAACTGGTAGGTCATACTCATTTCTAAGATGTCCTCATTTATTTTGACATAATTTTTGCATAAACATTAATTTTTAGTGAAAAAAGGGTATTCTCTTACTAGATATTAGGAATATTTTGTTTTAAAAGACTTTGGTCTCATTGAAGATAAGATTCTTGGAAAGGAGCCAGACGATTTGATATACTTACTAATTGGAAAAATTATAATATTATCCAATTATATTTATTTCAATGTAATTTTGTGGATACTTCATGAATCATTATACCTCAAACTTTTATTAATATTTTAATATTAAATTACATATTCTTAAAAATCATATTACTAATTATATTTTAGGTTATTGTTAAATTAATTGATGATTTTGATTTTGATAAAATTTAAAAAATTATATTGTGATTATAATCACTTTGGAAAATATCTCTAGATCAGTTAGGAAACAATATTAGATTAAATCTAATGTTTTTTTGTATTTCATGAATCGAATGATCTATTTTAGAAATCTTGAAAATATAGAGTTTATGTTCTACTTAATGATCATAAATGATCCATATATATTGTTCTATTTCACTAAAAAGTTTTGAAGTTAATATAATAAGGTGCATCTGATCATAGAGAAAAACATATTCAGATAATTATCCAACTATCATTATTCATTATATATTTTTAAATTGTAATATTATATTGAAAAACATTTCTAAAATTCAGAACAATGACCATTTCCCTTTCCTCCCAATTTAAATATTTTTGAAATCCAAACAATTCATGACATTACTCTCTGATTAACAGTTTAATTCTGATACTTCACTAGTGTAGTTCTAGATGTAGAGAAACATGAGTATTTTAAGTGATAAGTGATATAAATAGTTATTAATAAGTGTAAAATCTTGAGTTATTATCTATACCAAATATATGTTCTTACAATTATTATTTTATCATTCCAGTTATATGGTAGAAGAGAAAAGAATATTTTATTACACCTATTAGATAGGCACCATTATAATTAACCAACATGGTAGTTGATGTTTTTTTCTTATTCCTGCGTTTGATCTACATTGTTTATTTGATTTCAATTTCTATATATCCAATCCATGAGATAAATGGGTGTTGTGTTTTTTGATATAAAATATGGGGATCATTTTTATGATTTTATTTTTTATGGGGAAATCATTATTATTGACATTTTATCGCATTTCCTGATTGTTTTATTAGTTTCATATCATACAAATCCTGTGTTTCAGCTGTTAAAATTTTTGGAAGACATTAGGGAATAATCATATGCTTCCAAATTCAATGTTCATGAAAGGGATTTGATGCGGGTTAAGTGGTTATTCTCTTTATAGAATTAGGGTGTATCATATATCACAGAAAATGGTGATCTTCCCTATATTGATTAAAGCTGTGATATAGGATAAGGAATTTAGTAATCCTATTTTTAATTATGTTGTGTATTTATTTTCTATGATATGGCCTTTTAGAGGGTGGATTTTGAGTTCTAGGGGTTGCCTCAAAGTGGGAACCGACTGCATACCATTGTGGAGATTCAATTGACATACATTGAATTGACAAGTGACATAAAAATTAGTGACAGTAACTTCAAGGATATGTTTATTTGTCTATTTTTAACTCCCTTTGTGTTAATATCGTCATTGTGATATGAAATTGAAGAAGGTGGGTGTCCAAATTTCATATAAAAAGATGTACCTTTTGACTTGAGATGGGACTGACCTTATCCAGGAAGCCTTCTATTATTAAGAAACTATTTTAGCAAGTTCAATCATTCACCTATTGGAGGAAAATTCTTATTATTCTTCCATTATATTCAATGATCAATGGAATGTTTTGAATTTTTGAGAACATTTTTGTTCTTTTGTTGTCACTTTTTATTTATTTATTTATTTTGTGGCTATAAAATTTTAGTTTTTTTTAAAAAAAAAATTCATAGGCTAGTGACCACATTAGGCATCTGTTAATACTACCATCCTCCACAAATATTCACATGTGTAAAGGTTTTTGTTCACAAACACATAATAATATAATCCCATAGATATTTGGGTTTCCTCGGATTTTGTGTTTTGGGGTGGCAGCATGGTGGATGAAACTGCTCCTACCCTCTGTGGTGGCTACAGGTCAATTTCTCAGGTCTTCGAACCCAGGCATGGTCGTAGGGGTGATGATGTCGTTTCAGTGATTTCTTTTTTTATACCATAAAGTTATGGTGGTGGCCATGGTGGAAGATTCGTCATCTTAAAAAAAGGTTTATGACCCAGAAGAATGCGTATTAGGTTTTAATTCTCCCTCCCATTTTTTGAAATTAAGATCTCTACTTTCGTGTTATGAAATTGATATAATAAATGAGTACGGTGTTACATTTTACATCAGTTATGTTTTTTTGTTCCCTTCATTGAGCAGGGGATTTTGGTTATGAATTTATTTTCTTCTTATCTTTATGGTGAGACCATATTAGAATGGAAGAATATTAATATACTAAACCTTAAAAACATCCTTAATAAGAAAAGAGTTAAAAAATGAAATATTAAAACCCCTTAAACATGTAAGTGGGAACCATGATCCCCATCTCATTTAATCAATGAGAATTTAAAGGGAGAATTTTTTTTATAGTTATATAAAAATATTTATAGTTATATACAAATATTTTTAAATGTAATAATTTATAGTTATTCATATAAATAAATGTTAAATATATTTATTATATTTATAATTATACATATTTATATATTTATAAATATATAAATATAATTATATATAATTATATATATATAAGAATACAGTGTTGTTGTGGGAGCTCTCTTCTATGTGGTTCCATGCCGATTAACGATTTGAGCTATGATGGCCTCCCTTTTGGACTATTACATCAATCATGTTGATGTATTTTGAGAACCTTTAAAGGTGGTTGATGCTGGGAAAGTCTTGGAGGATGCTACTGGTGAATATATTCCCTACATTTCACATATGTGGGTGTAAAATGTTCTAACTGATTTAAAATCCCTATGGTATGATCATGCTACCTTCACTAAAATGGTGAAGAATAACATATTCTTTGTGGACTCTAGGTGTGATCATGTATCCTCTAGAATCATGAAAAATGGATCTCTCGCTTTTTTCAAAGTGAATAAGAAGTTGATTGGAGAGCATATTTATGAATGTAAGAACTTAATTTTGGCGTGTATGACATTCAAAGGTAGGAACAATCCATGGAAATTAGAATAATTGTAAAGTTTCCTCCAATCAATCTAGGTATTGGGTGGGTGGAGGATAGCCATGATTGGTAAAGGTTACTTTCATATATTGTTTCATTCGGAGGAACTTTATTCTATAGCATGGGGATAAGGATTTGTCTCTTTAAATCTTGGTATTGTGTGGATTCAAGTTTTAGATATATTCTTCAATCTTACTTTGGTAAAGAATTTAATTACTCGTGTATGAATATGAATTCATGATCTCCATTAGTTTTATTGAATCCTCGTCTACTTTGGGACATTCCTTCTTTTTTGGGGCACTGATTAAATTTTATAGGGAAACTAAGCTGGCTAGATACGATTACTTTTATATAATTATAGTCAAGATTGGTCTATGTTCAAACTTAGTTGAATTTATCATACTTATAGTCACTAGAAAAAGGTTAAAACAATATGTTTAATTTGAAAGGATGCCTATAATTTGAAAAAAATATTGTAACATTAGGCACCTTGATTCATTGTTTAAAAGGAACCTTCACTAATCCAATTAGTTGAAAACTAAACAGTCCATTGAGAATTTTAAGTCCACGATTCTGATTAGTGATTATGTGGTTCTTGAAGAATATGAGATTCGTGCCACCACTGGCTCAAGAGATTCTTCAAATAAGATGGATAATGGATTTCATATAATCTAGCTCTATTTTCTAATGTTATGGTTGGGCCTTCTGTCCGAAAGGATCACTGTTTTGTGAGTGGATAACAAAACCATCATTTTTAGTGGGTTGATAAGTAGGAAAACTCTATTTTTTATTAAAGGAATACAATGGTAGTTGAAAGTCTTACTCCCAGATATGGGAATGATTCTTTTTCCCTATGAATTGAATGGAGGCTCGATGGATCAAATTATCACACAGAAAATTTTATAAAGGCTTGTGAATCTAGGAGAAAAAGAACTTTTCATTGTAGGGTACTTCTCACTTCTAGGTAAACAGAAAAAGTGTTTGGGTTTATCACGAGTCTTTGGGAATGGTGTGAAGTTTTTCTCTTTAACGACTCATGATTTATATATTGACCCCTTTTTTGTTAACGCAAAAATGAGGGTCTATAATAGGGAAGTTCTGCTACATGAATGCAGAAGTACAGACACATCATCAGAGGGAAATGGCTTGTTCGGAAAAGATGGGTTCTGACTTGAGTGAAAGTAGTCATGTCTCATATTGCAGATATTTGAGTAACAGTTTCTAGTGTGGCAAGAATCAGACACTGACAAATTGGGTTGTGAAACTAGGTGCTACAATGACATCACAAGTTCCATTATGATCTCTGAAGGGTGATGTATTATCACGAACTATTATTCGAGAGGCTGCGAAGGCATATCGGGGTGTGAATTTCACATAGGTTTTTCAACACTGTATTTTCAATTAAATGTTGGACTATTTTATATATTCATTGTATTATCTGATTCAATGTTTATATTCTCAGTGTTGCCACATGGGTTTTTAATCTTATGTAATGAGGGTTTTTTTCCACGTTAAAATATGGGTCCCTATTTAATTCTTTGGTGTTTGGTTTGGCATATCATTTACATTGTTGATTATCTTAATAACTATTTTCGCAAATCAGTTTATTCTGAATCAAATCCTCTTCCAACCTAATATGTGGTATTAGAGGAGGTTATCTATGTTTCTTGATGATTAAATAAGTGTGATTCAAGCTATGGGATTCCCACCTACATTGAACTGTTTAATGGGAAAAATGGTTTTACACTTTGGAAGAAAAGAGTCAAAATATTTCATGTTCTTGAGAAGTTAGTGAAGATGATGAATAAAAATTCAGATAAACTAGATATGATGAGTGATGATGATTAGAAGGATATGAGAGAGTTAGTGACAATCATATTCCAGATGTATTTGGGTGATAATACACTGTGTGAATTGATGGATCTAATTGATCTTTAGGAGATATGGGTGTCATTGGAAAGAAGGTATAAACTAAAATCCAACAAAATCATATATTTATGAAATTAAAGATGTTTCATTTGTGAACTCTAAAGAATAAAGATTTTAGTAACAATCTAAATGAGTTCCCTAAACTTATGATGGATATGTCTTCAATGTCATTCAAGATCGATGATAAGGGTAATGTTGTACCTATTGAGATGGAAGAATAATACAAGGATTTTATCCTTAGGGTTTTTTTACCATATTCATATGGTAATCTCATCACCACATTGATATTTGAGAAAGATACACTTAAACTAGATGATGTGATTTCATCATTATTGATGAACGAGGTCTGTAAAAATGTAAATTATGGTAAATATTTAAGAAATAGTGGTACTTAGGCTGTGTAATATGGATGTGGTAATCAGAGAGGTCAGTCGAAGACAAGAAGACCAATCAAATGCTTCTTTTGTGACAAGGAGATTCATGTGCCGAAAACCTGTTATTCCTTAAAAAAATATTTAAGAGTAGAAGAAAGCACATGAAACTAATTCTGAGGATACTGTAATTTTTCTTATTCATGGTGAGGGTGTTTCATTATTGTTGGAATTAACTATCCCATGTCATATCTATAAATTGAATGAGGGTTTGATTCAGTAGCATCGTTCCATATTACACCAAATAGGGGTTTATATTATTAATATAAAGAAGGCGACTTTAGTATTTTGAATATGTGAAGCAAAGATTCTACTGATTTCTTTGGTGTTGGTGATATTTTTATCACTATGAATCTAAGTAGTACTCTATATTGAGGTATGTGTAACACATACCATATATACACCATAAGGTTTTATTAGCATGGGCTCCTCATACTGATAAATTATGTAGATTTTTTGGAAGTGTAAAATGGAGCGTTTTTAGAGGATCGATGGATTATTCATAAGGCATAATGGATGTCACACATTACAGGATGGATGTAATGGAATGTGGTGATGTGAGGAATCATGTTTCAAGGAGGAATTATTCAGATCTGTGGCACATTCGATCATCATGCATTAATCGAAGACCATTGACTAAGACAAAGAAGGTTTCGAATTTGATGCAAGACGGGTTAGGTGTTCTATGTATTTTACCAAATTATTTTCCAATACAGAGTGACAATATTTAGGAATGTTTTAAAATAAAATATTCAGGTGATGCCCTGAGATTTTCATAATATTCAAAGGATTTTGTCTAGAGGAAGTTGTTCATTCCAAAAGGTGCTCCAGAATATATGTTGATCACAATTATGGGGAAGCCATATATGATTGATTCTAGTATTAGCGGTGTATACACCTTTATGATGAATACTTTGACATATGTATTTATGTTATAGGGGGAGCCTTCAGGTTTCCATGGGAGATGAAAATGAGGGATGTTGTATATCTGGTAGAGGTTGACAGTTGGTGTAATACAAACCGGTTTTATTTCCAATTGTGTTTTTTGGATTTGATGTCATTCTTCAATGGGATAAAGGGGGAGATTGTGGGTGTTTATCCTGAGTGTTTTGCAATGGTGTACATTTATTCTTTTTAAGTATAATTGATTTCTATATTTACCCTTTTTTACATGGAAACTAGGGTCTCTGAAATGGGGTAGTGGTGGTTCAATAAGGCAGAGGTACATACATAGAATTAGAGGGAAGAGGCTTGTATGAAAAAATGTGGGATGGGACATGAGTGAAAGAAGCCACATCTCATATATAAGATATATGGGAAATGGTTATGGGTGTGTTTAGTAATGAACATTTGAAAATTAGGTTGTGCAACATGGTGCTGCAACAACATTACATGTTTCATTTTGATCTCCGAAGGGTGAAATCTTGCCTTGAACTATTATCATAGAGGTGGTGAAGGTTTATCAAGGTGTGAATTTCACAAAATTTTTTCTATGCTGTATATTTAATTCATATCTTGGCTATTTCTTGGATTCCTTGTATTCTTGGATTTATAGTGGATATTCTTGGAGTTTCCCCATAGTTTTTTAAACCTACCCAAGGAGGGTTTTTTTCCACGTTAAAATATATGTCCCCATTTATTATTCTATTATTTGTTTTTTTCTTTATTTAAATAAGTGATTCTTAGATTATTTTTTTTCATAAAGGAGTTTATTCTAAAACCTATCCTCTTCTGACCTAACAAAAAGGATCCCTATTTTTGGAAAACATTTTGAAAAGGTTGCTTCTAGACCTCCACCCCAGTTAGAATCAAGGGAACTATGCAATGTCAGAATGTTGTGAAACATAAAGATCAATAATGTTCTAGTTCGATTGCAAAACCTGAGGGGATGTTGCTCAAATGTAAGCCAAAAAATCTAGTGAATTTATTTCAAAGATAGTGTTGATCGAGGGAGTTTCCTTAAATGTGACTAAATATACCTCAAATTATATCTAGGTTCAATCGAAAGTAAGTCCATGTAGTCAAACTAACCTTTTAAATTGATCCAATAATATAGAGGTTTTCCTTGAAGAATTTGGAAATGATGAGGGAATTTTTTGAGGTGAAGGCTATTTCTCAATAATTGAGACTATCAATGCAGGGTGCAGTTCTAATATTAATATATTATTAGAGGTTTCAGGTCAAGCTGGTGAGGATGCCACCCAATAATATATTAATACTATTCTTTATGATAATGATTAAAAGGAATGGAAAATGAAAAAAACCAATAGAAAGAGCCATCACCCAAAAATTAGGTGTAGTGGATACACTCACTACAACTAATGAATAATCTTCTCTTATTTTTTGAGTAGTTGTATGTTTCTTTGTCAGTGTTTTTTTCACTTTTCTCTACATGACATATCCTTTTTTACTTTTTTCTTATTTTATTTTCAATAAGTTTTAGGATCATGGGATATAACCCTAGGTTCACATAGTTTATGATGGGGTTTATCATGAGAAACCCACAGAAAATCATGTTTTTAAGATAAGAGTTTTTTGTCATTTTTAATTCTTCTCTTCTATTTTTTAGGCTCAGGGGTTATGGGATATTTTTTATCTCTTCATCAAACAGGTCGTGTGCGATGTTACATGAGCTACAAATAAGGTCTTATAAAAGGTGTAAGAGGTAACAACCCTAAATGAATATTCATGATCAGCGATACACATAGTAGAGGGTGGATGATTGTCCATTACTGTGGAATGAAGAATGATACTAAAGAGGAATCATACAGATTTATCACTAGTGGTCTTTGGTAATGGGATAAACTGTGAAACTAGAAGATTGGGTTGTGTAAGGGTCATGATAGAGTTTATTTGAGGTGATAAAGCAACACCATGGGTACTATTATTGATCTTCCAGGGGTAAGGTTTTGTCATAACTAACATTTAGAGAGGTGATGGAGGTGTCTCTGGGTGTGGATTTTCACAATGGTTTTCAATATTGTATTTTTAACACATGATTGGTCTTTTACATGGACTCTATGTACTATCTAATTATTGGTTTATTTTTTGGAGTTATCCAATAGACATTTTAATCCTCCACATTAGATATTTTCCACATTAAACTATGTGTCCCCATTTATTCTTCTCCTATTTGGTTTTTCTCTTCATTTTCATTAGTGATTTCCACAATTATTTTTATCACAAATATTTTTTATTTTGGGCCAATTTTCTTCTAACCCAACAATAAGTATTAGAGGAGGTTATCTATGTTTTCATACTGATAAAAATATGGGTGATTCACACCCTAGGATTTCTTCCCACATTAAACTATTTAATGGGAAGAATTATTTTAATATATGGAAACAACAGGTTAAAAATAAATTATGTATATGAGAAGACAACGAAGGTGTTGAATAAAAAATAAGATAATCCAATGATGCTGGGTAATGGTGATTGGAATGATATGTGAGAGTTTGTGACAAGAACAATTCAGATTTATTTTGGTGATAATACACTATAGGAAGTGATGAATATAGTATATGTCAAGGAGATTTGGGAAAATTGTTATCTAAGGAATAAATCAACATACCACAAAAATAATTTATTTCTGAAAAAATTGTTGAATAATTTGTGAATTCCATAGAACAGAGATTTATGTAATCATCTATATGATTTCACCATACTTATGATGGAGTTTTCTGTAGTGGCAGTCATGATAAATGATAAAGGTAATATGGTACCTTTTAAAATGGAAGAATAAGATAATGTGTTTCTTCTTTTGGGTTTGCTTCATGATTCATATGATAATCATCTCACAAAGTTTCTATTCAGTAAAGAAAAAATAAAGTTAAATGATGTTATTTTATCATGATTGATGAAAAAGACTCAAAGAAAGACCAATAATGTAGAATCTTCAAGTAATAGTGGTACTTTGGTTGTGGTGAATAGATGTGGTAATCTGAGAGGTCAGTCAGAGACTAGAATAAAACCCCAGTGATTCTTTTTCAACAAGGATGGTTATGTGTAGATAAAATGCTATAAAATGAAAAATATAAAGGAATAAAGGAAGGATCATGATACCAATTCTGAGGAAACCAACATATGTCTTATTCAAGGTGAAGGTTATTTAATCTTAGTTAGCATTGATTTTCTCATGTTAGATCTATACACCAAATGGGTAATTGATTCAGTAGAATCATTCCATATTACACCAAATAGGTAATTATTTATTTCATATGAAGACTGTGACTTTTGTATATTCAATATGGGTAATTGAATTTCTACAGATTTCATCGGTGTTGGTGATATTTGAATCACTAAGAATTAAGGTTTTATGTAGACATTGAGGGATATATGACATGTTCTATGTATACAGCATAATTTTTTATTTGATTATACTCTTTATACTTATGGATTATTTAGTTAGTTTGGTGTTGAAAGATGGAATGTTTCTATAGTATTTATGGTTTATGTGTGAGTTATAATGGATTAAAGTCATTATAGGTGGGTTGTAAATATTTGTAGTGATGTGATGAATGTATTTCTGAAGTGGGAATTGTCAGATTTTAGGCACAAGAAATCATCATTCATGAGTCGAATACTGTCAACAAAGATGAAGATAGTTTGTAAGTAAAAGATTGTCAGGATATGTGGTAATTTGTTTTCTTCAATGAGTTCCATTAGTGAATAAAAAAATTAAAATAAAAGATAAGGGTGATGTGTTGAGAGTCTTATATTTCTCATAGGATATTAAGAAGGGTTAATTAATTCCTATAGGTTCTCTAGATTATGTGGCTATCACAATTATTGTGGAGACAAATATTGTTGATTTTTGTATTGGTAGTGTAGATGGCGGTATGAATAATAATTCAAAATTTTAATTTCTTTTGTAGTAATATGGGATTCAAGGTTCCATCAGAGATGCAAAATAGGGATGTCATATTTTCTGTAGAGGATGGCGGTTGGTGTGACACCAAATGGTTTTCATTCCAACTATGTTCTAAAAAAATTCATCTCCTTATTTAACAGGTTAAAGGGGAGATTTTTGGGGTTTATCCCAATATTCCATATGTGAATCCATTATTTTTTGAAGATTTTTTATTTTTTATTTCTTATCTCCCATTTTTAGGCTCACAGGTTGTGGGATATTTTTATCTCATATTTGAATTGGGTTTGAAAGATGTTATTAGAGATTCACATGAGGGATTATAAAAGGTGCAAAAAGTCAACAACCCAAAACAAAAATTCCTGATCATATATTCATGTTGTGGAGGGTAGAGGCATGGGTACCATTGTGTCATATAGTTTGTTCCTAAAGAGGACATGTTTAGATTTATCATCAGTGATCTTTGAGCGTGGGAGACATTGTGTAGTGGGTAGATCGGGTTGTGAAATAATTCTACTATGGTTTCTTTGAGGCACTTTAGTGATGTCGTGTGTGCTATTTTGGATCTCTCAGGGGTGATGTTTTATCTTGGATGATTTTCTGGGAAGTGCAGAGGCGCATCAGGGTATAGATTTTCACAGAGGTTTTTACGCTATATTTGTAATTCATATTTTGGATTCTACTTGGATTCTATGTACTATGTGTTTCATTGTTTATTTTTCATAATTTCCCTTTGGTTTTATAATCCTACATATTAGAGGTTCATTCCATGTTAAAATATTTTTCCCCATTTATTCTTCTTCTATTTGGTTTTGCACTTCGTCTACGGTGGCGATTCTCACAATTATTATTATCACAACTGTGTTCTATAATAGGTTTAATACTCTTATAAACTAATAGTTGAGATATATATATAAATAGTGTCCAAGGCCATTTTATAGTGGTACTCAAAAATAGATCCATATGCGGTAGGTTTAAGGATCAAATCTCGGGCTACACTTTGAAAAATTGATCATCTTGGTGGATTTTATATTTAGTCCCCCAAATATTTGGGTGCTGATTGTTTTGGAATCATGATTGTGGTATGCATGGAATGAAGATTTATGGTGGTACCATGCACAACTATATTGGGTTGTGATTTACATTCATGAAGTGTTTGATATATAGCAGTGTGCGACGTCGGGTTTGATGATGTGCAACGATGATCCACATTTGTAATGGGTAGGTGGTGGGGGGACTCTCTTTCATCAATGGCAGGCTTAGGTTGATGGTGTGGGTTTGGATGGTGATGATGGTGGTATTTATAATAACTATTCCAATAGGAATTGGTGGAGAGGAATTCAGTAGTTGGTAGAAGAAATCATGGCGTGTGATGTGTAGGTGTAGATGACGATGCTAATGCCAGGGTGTGGTGGCTTTGGGAACATTCACGGTGACCATCGGCATGGGTTTCAGCCACTGATAAGATGTTCACTACCACTGATTTGGATTTATCTAGAGTGACCCTTTATTAGTGCTGAAAAATCACTGATCAAAGGGTACATTTTTCAGTAATTAAAAACTATGTTAAAAGGCTGTTTTGTAAGCGGTAAAAAGGTGTTGACAAACATACCCCTTTATCAACACATTTTCAGTGCTGATAAAGGGTACTTTAACAGTGATAAAAATATTTTTTAGTACTGATAAAAGATATATTTCATAAAAATAATATATATAATCAAAAATAATATATTAAAATATAAATATATTTATGTTGTTATGAATATAATATATTTTATATGACTTGATTTATATAATACAAAATATATAATCACAAATAATATAAAATATATTAAGTTGAAAATTATTTATAATATAATTAAAATATAAATTTCATTTATTTTTTCTAATTAATATTGAGTAATTATCATTTAATAACAATATGAACATAGAAAATTTCAAAAAGTTAATAAATGATCTAAAATATGTTGAAAACATGAATCAAATTTCAAAGAGGCATAACGTTTAATTCAGGTGTCTGTTTAAGCTATACCACATATCAAATAGAATATTCCAAAAAGATATACACAATGAGGAGCTTGGAGAATCCTCTTCACTTTTTATTTCAGTCCAAAAAAGGCCCAGAATGCCATTAAAACTGAGTTTTTACTAGGGATACCCTATTTTTTTTAATAATCAATAGTTTTTTCAGGTTTGTTTAAGAGGGTATTCTTGCCCATTTTCTATGGGGACTAGACTTATTCCAAAGGGTTAAATTTATATAGATATTATGGTTTTGAAACCTTTTCATTTTTCATAATTTATTTTTATTCATTATTAATTATGTACACATTTATACATATGTGTGTACATTCACATGTAAAAATTTAAATATAAAAAAATATGTAATCATATTTACATATTTTTTCCCTATATATAAAACAATATCTAAAAAAATTATAATATCAAATTTATTTAAAATAAAAATATATATGAATATTTATATACTAATATAAGTAATGGGTATATAATGTTTATTTATATATTTGTAGTTGGGGTGGTTCCCGTGCGGTAAACCCTATAAGCCTGCATCCAAAAGAACCTGGTTCAAAACCATGAAAGAGAGATTTCTATGGTTGTTGTAGCAACAATGTACCAATATTGTAGAAGTGGAGGAACTCTAGTAGTAAAACTATATTGATGGTGGTAGTATAGAATCTCGGAAACTGTAGTAATACTATTCATTTAAAGGTCCATTGGGCCAAAAAACAGGCTATCGAGCCAAATATTAGGGCTTCAGGCCCAAGGGCCTTCAGGACATGAAAATTAGACCTATAGTTCATGGGCCTTCAAGATATGTAATGGGTCCCCTTCTACCCAATAACAAATAGGTTCCTTTGTTTAACAATAAAAAAGTGGCTTCAACGCCCAATTATATATATATATATATATGTTTTTGTGTAGTGAAAATAGTTATATATTTGTCTATATATTCTAATATATGTATGTAAAAATTAATATACAATATATATAAATAAAAATTTATATTCACAATTATATTTATATACACATAGAGATATATATAAATATTTATTTAGCTATATATATATATATTTATACAGACAAACTCAACATATTTTTTATATGTATTTAAATACAATTAAATAAATATATATGAATATATGAGTAAAAAATTAAAGAATTATATATAAATAAATAGATATATATTTTTAAAAGGGTTGATGCTCGAAGGCTAGTTTTATTTAATAGAAAACCAAAAAAAGAAAGAAGGAACCCAAAAATCCTAAAAAGTCCATTAGAGAGCATCACAAAACAATAGAGGAAATCGAGAAGAATGAGATCTCATACTCATGTTATGGTGAGAGGCATGACCACCCTCACCATAAGGGTGTCTCCCCCTTCTACAGTCCACCTTCATCATTTGAGAGTTCATCCTCACTAAGAGTATTTCTCACATTTGTATAAGGTACACAATCATTGTAATGTGCTTCCTATTCACTGCTTCGAGAGAAAATCATATCAAAGGTGTTCCTAGTATAATTCTTTCGAACAACACTTATTGATTAGGGTCCATCAAATTTCTTAGAAGAGTCTGTTAAATACATAAAATTGTATCCAACTAGAGTCATAGGTAAGTCAGCTTCCCCCATTCATACTTCTTTTCCATGAGTTATATTAGTAACCAAAGTATCCATCTGTTGTCCAGAAGTGGAATTAGCATTAACATCAGAATAATGTCCTACCAAAAGGATAGAATCAGCTACATGGTGGGTATTACTACTCAGTGCATGTTTAGGGATCATCTCACTCATATTATAAGTAAATAAATCCCTACATACATGATTATTATGTGAATATACATTTTCAAAAGCCGAGTGGACATTATCTTATACATGATGAGAAATTCTCTTAGAACATGTTTTGAAATAATCCCACATATATGCTAAGTTTGGGACTCCCTACTAACTAGATCCATACCGACCTATTGGGATCCATATTTCTTATTTATAATATCCTTTCATGAATCCATGGGTATAACAAGTGGTACAATTTCCATTAGAACTTTCACACCAATGAATATCAGATGTGAATTCCTAGCCTTGACAATATAATATTATTCAATAAAACTTATATCATCATGAGCAGATTCTGATAGCCTTTATTTAGAATATACAAACCCAAGATCCTTATTTAAACAAGGAAAATGAGTATCCCTAGAATTAACATGTTTTTCATTTCCAATAATAGAAATAAAAATTTCAGATTCATTTTTCACAAATAAAGGAGGAGTCCTTTTGTGAATGTCCTTTCTTGAAGTGGATGTTTCTACTTTAGATTTCCCTTTATGGTTTTTTGAATTAATTATCATCCCTTTCTACCACATATTAAAGACCACATCATCTTGGGTTGAGTTTTGCTTGGCATCCAGGCTATCTTTTGAGGCTTCATCTGAATTTTCATCAACTAGCCCTTTATACAAGGAATATTTAAAAAAAACTCCCACAATAGGTACACAATAATCATCAATTGCATCTTCCCAGATCATTTTAATTGAAATTATGACACTTCAGAAGAAATTTATAATGTTAAAATACCATTTGAATTGTGTTTAATGTAAAATTAGTAAAATTATATATCAATTAATCCCATTTAATTCATTGGAATCATTTTTATATATAATTTAGATATAAAAACCTTTCAAACATATGAACATTTTCACATTAAAAAACTCTCTTTCTCAACAAGTTTGGAGGTTTAATTTTAAATTATGCAAATTATTTGAGTTGAATTTGTAAAAGTGGATTTCATATTGGGAATTAGATTAATTTATAGTAACTAATGAGGGAAACTATATATTTTAAAAAAATTAATAGTAAATGTAGTAAAAATTAATTATTGAGGTTAAGGTAAAAATTGATTTACAAGGGGTTTAAACAATAATTATAAGGGTAATAATGAACTAAAATATTTTCTTAATTGTATTTCATGAGTTTATTCCGATATTTTCCATAATATTCATTTAAATATATCCATTCTTTCCCCTAGACTTTGAATAGGACCCATATAATAAGTTATGTAAAGAAAATGGGGAAAATATTATTTTCTGACTTTTAATATCTATAATTTTATTTGAATAGAAAAAACAAATAAAAATTCAGTTATACATATTATTTATAATTATAAATCAATTTTTATTCTCATAATAATTTATATTTAATTTTTTTAGATGAACTAGTTTCATAAAATTCCATGGAAACACCAACACTATAATTATTTAGTTAGTAATTAACAAAAATAAATGATACCAAAAATACTAAAAGTGATGAAAAGGGACGAATTATTGTATTAAATTAATTTTTTGATTAATATATCATGTTACACTCATTAAAACAGAATATATTAAAATTTATTTATTTTATTGATATTTTTAAATTCAAATTAATTAAATTTTTAAATGATTTTAAATTACTAATAGTCTACAATTTTTGAAATGATTTTTAAATTAAAATAATTTTTAAACATGGTCCATTAATGGACCAGTTGAAATTTTACAATGAACATATTTTTTCCTAATGAGTAAATCCTTTTTATCGTTGTTAGGGTTAAAGAAGTGTTTTTGTGTGCTATATGTGTCTCTATTAAAATGAATTTCCAACACACATGGGTTTTTTATTTTATAAATTATAAATCATATTTATAATAAATGTGTAAAAATTTTATAATATTTATAACTTAAATTTATTTTTAAATGATAAATTAACTTTGGTGGAAAATTAGTTACTCTTGTGAAAGCCCAAAATGGAAAAAATAGGGAGACATAGAAGTTAAGGATAAAAATTTTTAAAACCTGTGTTTCATTAGGTTCTATATTTTTTCCCAGATATATAATACATCCCCACCTTTAATTATCAATTTTGGATCCACCTTTGATAATATTGACCCCTCCCCCAAAATATTGAAAACTTTTGAGTATTTACAAAAATACCACTCCTCTTCAACTATAAAAGTGAATTCACTTCCATCAGTTCTTTAAAACTATCATGCCAATTGGATCATAAAAACCCAACCCATATAAATTTAAAAAATACCTTCCCTAATCCTAAAATCCATATTTTGTTCACAAATACAACCAATGAGGTTTTTAGTAAAAACCAAAAGAAGATATCTGAATAAGTGGTAATGTTCTTCAATTAGCTTCTTTATTTTATTTATTTATCTACCTCCACAATTATAATTAATCAAAGATTATATAATTTCCTTAGTATCTACCATATTATATTATGTTGACTTTTTGACCAAAGACCATATCTTCTTCCACCAAACGGGTTATGAAATCATCATTCTTGTGTACGGAGGACTACCGCCTCCCAAACCAATGTCGTTTATTTTTCCATTACCACCACTCAAGGTGGTGTATTATGATGGATATAAATTATCTATTTAATATTTATAAGATTATTATAATTTTAGAGTCATTATTTCATATATAACATATATTAGAGACATGATAACAGCACTCCTGTGCACGGTGGACTACCGCCTCACGAAGCGATGTGATTCATCTTTCACAAACCCTTTACATGGAAGATGATAATGAATAATGTTAATGATTATATAATATAAAAATGAATAAGAATGATATTAATGACATATTTTTCATTTTTTAAAGACATTATATCATTTTTTTCTAACTTTTTCACTTAATGAAAGATGATAATGTCATTCGTGTACGTGTGGACCATAGGATTCATGAAGCGATGTGACTCTCTCTTCATCAACACAACACAAGAATAATATATATAAATATATAAATGGTATTAATGATTTTATTATAATTCATTAATTTTAAAATATTACTAACCTATTTTCTATATTATTATTGAAAAATGAAAACATTAGTCATGCGTATGTATGAGAAACTATCTCCATGATCTTAACGTACTTCATTTTTCATAACCATTATTATTGATTTATTTTTAAAATTATAATTGATTTATAAATATGATTATAATTTCATTATTATTACTTTTTATATGGAATAATAATATGATATGTGCTTGAAATTGATCATTCATGATGAAACATGCATGAGAAAACAAGGCAATAGACACCTGAAACAATGAAAATAATGAATGTTTACTAATGAAAACGAAATAATATGTTTAAAAAATCATATATGATATTATAAATATTAATATGGTCATTTAATAAGCTAATAAAATTTATAAAAATAGTTTACATTAGGTTAAAGTATGTTCAAACAAAAAGGGAGTATAAGGTAAGTGGTTCTGTCTCAATTTACATTCTCTTAAGACATATTTGTTTTCAGAAACCAATTCACTTTTATACAGTGTATATGCATTAAAAATGACAAAAAATATCATGATTAATTCATAATTCATGGTATATTAAGTTTCAATTTGAAGTATCTTATAAAATCATCTTTGACATGAAAATTTTCTAGTGGTAAATGTTATTGAACAATCTTATTTCCTTTTGGGATTACTAACTTTATCTTGAAACAATCACATTCTTGTATTCATTTTTCATTAGATGTTAAATTTCAATTAAATATAAATATTATTTATTTATGGATATTATTATTTACTTAAAATTATACCATTTTTACATATGGGGTATACTTTGAATGTTATTTGATAACTGTAGAAATGTTTATAAATATGTTTCCTTTACTCAATATGAATACTTGATAAGGCACAATGTTTATGATTTATATAGATTATAAGATATATGAGGAATGATTTAGGAATGTAGTACATGGGTTTGTTCCCAGTTAATGTAAGCCTCTCGATGCTTCGTTAGGTTTCCTCAGACAAACTCGATATGGTTTTGGCTGAGACCATACCCATTTATTATGTGTCAGCACTAAGACCTGAAGGTATTAAACTATTAGAATGAAACATTAAGGGTATTAATTTATTAGAAAGAATCCTTGAATGTATAAGATATCATTGAATGAATCCTTTATGATAAGTTTTATATATCAATCCTTTTGAATTCCATCATTATAAATTCCGTAATTGTTATTCCATGTCATAATTCGTATTTTTATAATAGTTGTGGTGAAGTTTCAGGATCATGTTATTAATTATATGGAATTAATTCATAAAATTTTATTACTACTATATTATGATCAATAATTTAATTTAATAGCAATTTTTTAAAATATTTACCTTGACCTTTTGATTATTCCTTATTTATTCATAGATTTTTCTATAAACTAACTCTTACTGAGAATCAAATCTCACCCCTTTCTTATGTTTAGTTTTACACAAGACACGATAAGGTTCTTTTCATTTATATTTAAGGATAAAATATGGGGAAGAATGTTATTTTCAATGAAAATAATTTTTGAATTTTATGTTTTAAAATTTTATGTAAATTTCAAATATGTATCTAGTTTACTAAGATTAATAAAGTATTTAGTCCTTCAGGATGTGATTATTTGAATCTTATGCCAATGTAATGGTGTTAGGCACCAGCTCCAGGATACTTGGGTTAGGGTAGATGCAATTGGTATTAGATAATGTTTATTAGAAATATTTGTAAATAAATTTAAGAAAACATAGATTATGTAACACAACCCTATGAAAAAGATTTACGATAAATATTGAAAAACATCCTAATATTTTGGTAAAGAATAGATTATGTGTTTTTTAATAGAAATACGTCCATGTCTGGATACTACAAGTGGACACTATTCTAGAAAAAAGGTACCAAGGTTTAATGACTTCAGAAAATGAGCATCAGGCATGAATCAAGCATTACCCGGTACCTAACATTGAGTCCTACTACACACCTGGTTTGACACTCTCTATGTAACACTACTAAAAAATCGGGCATTAGCTACTGCCATTGGTAGTCACTTAAGCTTCGTCGCAATAGGCCAACAGCGACCGCCGATGGCAGTCGCTGTAGGTGGCCGAAATTCCAGCCTACAGCGACCGCCTGGTGGTCTCTCAAGGCGGCCTCCCTGGTCACCATTAGCGACCCCCAATGGCGGTCGCTGTAGGTGACCGAAATTCCGACCTACAACGACTGCCTGGCGGTAGCTCAAGGCGACCTACCTGGTCACCAGTAGCGACCGCCAATGGCGGTCGCTTGGCTGGGAAAAATGTTTTTAAAAAAAATTCCTAGTGAAAGAAATATATATAAATATATATATTAAATAAAAAATATATATATATTTATATTAAAGAAAATATTTATATATATAATATTAAATGAAATATTTTAAATATATATATATATATAATATGTTTTAAATATTTTAATGTATATAATATTAAATATATATATATATATATTTATTAAATAATATATATATATTTATTTATTTTGTGGATTTTTATTTTTTAATGAAATGTAAGAATTGTGTTTTTTTATTCATGGTGAAAAATCACAGATAAAACAAGGTAAAAATCATAAAAAATGGAAAAAATTTCAAACAACATAAACATCAAGATCATCATAAACAATAAATGATAAACATGCTTCAATGATCCGAGCAGGTCCATCCATTTCAATCTTCCGCTTCAATAAACCTACAATAAGATAAAAAAACAACAAAACAAAACAAACGTAGATTAGACATAATTATTCAGTTATTATATACATATAATAAAATTAAATATGACATCAAATCATATCGAAATAATAATTTAAAACCCCCAATTTAAGAAATTCTATCATTTCAGGTCATTCGGAGCATGTTTCCTCCGAATTCGACCGTCTCACGTCGTTCTGGTGTTTTGTGACATCAGAAACACGTTTTCTGTCACCGCGGTCAAATTCCACCTCCAATTGACATGCCTTCTTCCCGAAAATTTTACAATTCACTCAACGGTTGTTGTCATACGGTTTTATGGCATTCCGAGGTCGTTCGGGTGGTTTTGACACCCCAACGAGCCATTTTAGCGTGCACCGAGCTCCTGAAAACGACACAATAGGTCGTACTGTGCACATCGCACATCCGACGGATGTTCTGTCTCTTCCTACATATAAAGAATAATATTCCTAAGGCTTTCATGTGGTTTCAGGTCATTCGGAGCACGTTTGCTCCGAATTTGACTGTCTCACGCCGTTCTGGTGTTTTATGACTCCAGAAACGTGTTTCCGGTCACCGCAGTCAAACGACACCTCCGATTGACGTGTCGTCTGCCAAAACATTTCACAATTCACACAGCGGCTGTTGTTGTACATTTTCATGGCATTCTAAGGTCAGTCAAGTGGTTTTGGCCCCCAACACGCCATTTTAGCGCGCGCTGAGCTGCTAAAAACGACATAATCGGTCGTACAGCGCGCACCGCATGTTTGATGGGCATTATGTATCATCCTACACGTCATGAATAATATTACTAATGTTTTCGTGTGGTTTTGGGTCATTCGGAGCATGTTTTCTCCAAATTAGACCGTATGACGCCGTTTATGGTGTTTTAGGACTCCGGAAACGCGTTTTCGATCACAACAGTCAAACAACACCACCGATTGACGTTCCGTCTAACCAACCATTTCAAAATTCACACAAAATCTGTTTTCGTATGGGTTCATGGAATTCCGAGTTCGTTCGGGTGGTTTTGACCCCCCAACGTTCCATTTTAGCGCGCACCGAGCTGCTGAAAACGACACAATTGGTCGTACCGCGTGCACCGCATGTCTGATGGGCATGATGTCTCCTCGTACATGTCACGAATAATATTGCTAATATTTTCATGTGGTTTTAGGTCATCCGGAGCACGTTTTCTCTGAATTCAACCATCTCACGCCGTTTTTGGTGTTTTATGACTCCGGAAACACTTTTCCGGTCACCACGGTCAAACGACACCTCCGATTGACATGCCGTCTGCCCGACCATTTCACAATTCACACATTGGCCATTATCGTATGGTTTCATGGCATTCCAAGGTCATTATGTTGGTTTTAACCCCCCAACACGCCATTTTAGCGCGCGCCGAGAAGCTGAAAACGACACAATCGGTCGTACCACATGCACCGCACAACTGATGGGTGTCATGTCTCATCCTACACGTCACAAATAATATTCCTAATGTTTTTGTGTGGTTTGAGGTCATTCGGAGCACGTTTGCTCTGAATTCGACCGTCTCATGCCGTTCAAGTGTTTTATGACTTTGAAAACACGTTTTCGGTCATCGTTGTCAAACAACACCTCCGATTGACATTCTTTCTACTTGACCATTTAAAAATTCACACAACGGCCATTGTCGCACGGTTTAATGGCATTCCGAGGTCGTTCGGGTGGTTTTGACCACCCAACGCGCCATTTTAGCGCGCGTCGAGCTGCTGAAAACGACACAATCGGTCGTACCGTGCGCATCGCAAGTCCGATGGGTGTTCCGTCTCCTTCTACACATCCAAAATATTATTCCTAATGTTTTTGTGTGGTTTCAGGTCATTTATAGCACATTGGCTCCGAATTTGACCGTCTCATGCCGTTTTTGGTGTTTTGTGACTCCGAAAACACGTTTCCGGTCACCGCGGTCAAATGACACCTCCGATTGACGTTCCTTCTGACCAAACATTTCACAATTCACACAATAGCCATTTTCATATGGTTTCATGGCATTTCGAGGTCGTTCGGGTGGTTTTGACCCCCCAACGCGCCATTTTAGCGCGCGTCGAGCTGCTGAAAATGACACAATCGGTCATACCATTCGCACCGCACGTCCGATGGGTGTGTCATCTCCTCCTACATTTGACGAATAATATTCCTAATTTTTTCTTGTGGTTTGAGGTCATTCGGAGCACGTTTTCTCCGAATTCGACCGTCTCACGCCGTTTTTGGTATTTTATGACTCCAGAAACATGTTTCCGGTCACCGCGGTCAAACGACACCTCCGATTGACATGCCGTCTGCCCGAAAATTTCAAAATTCAGACAACAACCATTGTTGTATGGTTTCATGGCATTTAGAGGTCGTTCGGGTGGGTTTAACCCCCCAACGTGCCATTTTTGCATGCACTGAGATGCCGAAAATGACACAATCGGACGTACCGCTCGCACTGCATGTCCGATGGGCATGTCGTCTCCTCCTACACATCAAAAATAATATTCCTAATGTTTTTGTGTGGTTTCAGGTCATTCGAATCATGTTTTCTCCGAATTCGACCATCTCACGCCGTTTTTGGTGTTTTATGACTCCGGAAATGTGTTTCCGGTCACCGGGGTCAAACGGCACCTCAGATTGACGATCTGTCTGCCCGAACATGTCACAATTCACACAATGGCCATTTTCATATGGTTTCATGGCATTTAGAGGTCGATCAGGTGGTTTTGACCCCCCAACGTGCCATTTTAGCGCGCGCCGAGCTATTGAAAATGACATAATCGGTCGTACCGTGCGCACCACACGTCTGATATGTGTTCCATATCCTCCTACACGTCATGAATAATATTACTAATGTTTTAATGTGGTTTTATGTCTTTCAGAGAACATTTTCTCTGAATTCGACCATCTCACGCCGTTTTTGGTGTTTTATGACTCCGGAAACGCGTTTCCGGTCACCACGGTCAAACAACACCTCCGATTGATGTTCTGTCTGCCAGAAAATTTCACAATTCGCACAATTGCCATTGTCATACGGTTTCATGGAATTCCGAGGTCGTTCAGGTGGTTTTGACCCCCCAACGCGCCATTTTAGCGCGCGACGAGCTTCTGAAAAAGAAACAATCATTCGTACCACGCGCACTGCATGTCCGATGGGCGTGCCGTCTCCTCCAACACATCAGGAATAATATTCCTAATTTTTTCATGTGGTTTCAAGTCATTTGGAGAATGTTTGCTCTAAATTCGACCGTCTCATGCCGTTTTTAGTGTTTTATGACTCCGTAAATGCGTTTCCGGTCACCGCGGTCAAAAGAAACCTCCGATTGACGTGCCGACTGCCCGACCATTTCACAATTCACAAAAAGGCTGTTGTCGTACGGTTTCATGGCATTCCAAGTTCTTTCGAGTGGTTTTTACCCCCCAACGCGCTATTTTAGCGCGCACAGAGCTGCTGAAAATGACACAATCGGTCGTACCGTGCACACCACACGTCTGATGTGTGTCTCGTCTCCTCCTACACATCGCGAATAATATTCCTAATGTTTTCGTGTGGTTTTAGGTCATTCGGAGCACGTTTTCTCCAAATTCGACCGCCTCTCGCTGTTTTTGGTGTTTTATGACTCTGGAAACACGTTTCCGGTCACCACGGTCAAAAGAATCCTCGAATTGATGTTCCTTCTGCCCAAACATTTCACAATTCACACAAAAGCTGTTGTCGTATGGTTTCATGGAATTCCAAGGTCGTTCGGGTGGTTTTGACCCCCCCAATGTGCCATTTTAGCGCACGCCGAGCTGCTGAAAACAACACAATCAGTCGTACCGCATGCACCGCACGTTCGATGGGCGTGATGTCTTCTCCTAAACGTTAAAAATAATATTCCTATTTTTTTGTGTGGTTTCATGTCAATCGGAGCATGTTTTTTCCGAATTTGACCGTCTCTCGCTGTTTTTGGTGTTTTATGACTCCATAAAAGCATTTCCGGTCACCACGGTCAAACAACACCTTTGATTGACATGATGTCTACTCGACCATTTCAAAATTCACAGAACGGCCATTTTCATACGGTTTCATGGCATTCCAAGGTCATTCTGGTGGTTTTGACCCCCCAACGCGCCATTTTAGCGCGTGCCGAGCTACTGAAAACGACACAATCGGTCGTACCACGCGCCCGCATGTCCGATGGGTGTGTCGTCTCCTCCTACACCTCACAATTAATTTTTCTAATGTTTTCATGTGGTTTTAGGTGATTCAGAGAACATTTTCTCTGAATTCGACCGTCTCACACAGTTCTGGTATTTTATGACTCTGGAAACGCGTTTTCAGTAACCGTGGTAAAACGATACCTCCGATTGACATTCTGTTTTCCCAAACATTTCACAATTCACACAACGGCCATTTTCGTATGGTTTCATGGCATTCCAAGGTAATACGGGTGGTTTTGACCCCCCAACGTGCCATTTTAGCGCACACCGAGCTGCTGAAAACGACACAATTAGTCGTACCGTGCGCACCACACGTCCTATGGGCATGCTGTCTCCTCCTACACATCCAAAATAATATTCCTAATGTTTTCATGTGGTTTCAGGTCATTCGGAGCACGTTGGCTCCGAATTCGACCATCTCACACCGTTTTTGGTGTTTTACGACTCGGGAAACGCGTTTCCGGTCACCGCGGTCAAACGACACCTCCGATTGACGTACCGTCTACCCGAACATTTCACAATTCACACAACGGTCATTGTCGTATGGTTTCATGGCATTCTGAGGTTGTTCGGGTGGTTTTGACCCCCCAACGCGCCATTTTAGTGCACACCGAGAAGCTGAAAACGACACAATCGGTCGTACCGCGCCCACCGCACATCCTATGGGAATTCTGTCTCCTCCTACACGTCACGAATAATATTCCTAATGTTTTCATGTGGTTTCAGGTCATTCAGAGCACATTTACTCCGAATTCGACCATCTCACGCCGTTTTTGGTGTTTTATGACTCCGGAAACGCGTTTCCTGTCGGCGTGAGGGGAGGGATGTCCAGGTGGGGTTGTCCGGGGTGCGTGGAGGGCTGTCTGGAGTGCGAGGAGGGCTATTTGGGGTGAGGGGAGGGGCTGTCCGGGGTGCGGGGGCTGTCTAGAGTGTTGGGGGCCATTTCGGAGTGCGGGGGCCTGTCCGGGGTGTGGGGAGGCCTGTCCGACGTGTGGGGAGGCCTGTCCGGGGGGGGGGGGGGCATCTGGGGTACGGGGAGGGCTGTCCGGAGTGCGAGAGGGCTATCCGGTGTGCGGGGAGGGGTTGTCCAGGGAGCGGGGGGGGGGGGGGGGGGTTCAGAGTGTGGGGGGGCTATCCGGGGTGCGGGGAGGGCTGTCCGGGGTGCGGGGTGGCCCATCCGGCGTCCGAGGAGGGATGTCCGAAATGCAGGGTGGCCCATCCGGCGTCCGAGGAGGGATGTCCGGGGGGGGGGGGGCTGTCCGGTGTGCGGGGGGGGGGGGGGGGGGGGCTGTCCAGGGTGCAGGGAGGGCTGTCCGAAGTGTGGGGAGGGCTGTCTGGGGGGGTGTCCGGAGTGCGGGGGCCTTTCCGGAGTGCGGGGGGCCTGTTCGGGGTGTGGGGGGCTGTCCGGGGTGGGCCTGGGACTACAAATTATGAACTCAACTCATTCATCAAAAACAATTTTAAAGTTTTATATTAGGAATCACATGTTTTTTTCAAAAATATTATAGAACATGCTATTGAAAACATTGAAGAATTAAATGAGCAAAAAATATCCAAATCAATAATTAGTTTCATGGTTACTTCTCAATTCGTGCACACAAACATTGCATCAGGCCAAAACACACATGACACCCCCAAATCACAAAAAATCTCACTAGAAACCCAACATAAATATCAATAACAACAGCACCATTAAAAAAATAAACACACCTTGTGAATCTGATGCGTCATGCGTGGTCATGACTACTATCTCCATCAGGTGGGTTAGGGGCCTACAAAAAAAACATAATGAATATTTTCATAACAAAAATAATATAAAATAAATAAATAAATACAGTATAAACCTGCATCGTCTGATCCTCTACACCATCACCTGGATGCACATATTTCCGCAGTGCTCTAACCTCAGTGATCGATTGTGCATCTACCTCCTCGGAAGTGCGCAGCCGTGCCTCGAAATCCGACAACCGCTATGTCATCTGAGCAACAACAAGACTGATAACCGTAGTGCATGACACTACAGAACGAGGAATCCATGTTCCATAGGTAAAACTATATCCATGCCCATCTCGAACAATAATGCGATGAAAAATCTCATCCCTTCGCATGGGAAGCTGTTGTTGGTCCTCTAGCAGATGTTCTAACTCAGCTTCAAATTGGGCCTCTGAAATATTTAAATATATATACATATATTAATATACATATTTTATGTAAGTATTGGTAATGAGTACAAGCACCTACTATAAATTCTACAGGCTTTAGATCGTTGCGATCACAAGTCCTCATCCACACCGACATTTTATCAGTCGGTGCACCTTGCTCCCACATCTGTATATGAATACAATATAAACACAAAACCGTATTAATTAAAAAATTTAAAAATGAATAATAAATACCTCATGTCAGATCTGAGACATGCGACGATTCCTGAGCCTGTGAGGTGGTCCCTACAACGCTCGATTCTCAGAATGGCGTGTTGACACCTCCTACATTCAATTCATTCAAATTTCAAAAAAATCACACATTCTTGAAAATATATATACCAAAATAAATATACAAACTGCAACACCCTCAGTATACCAATATGTAACTAAATCACGCCACTGAGCCGGGAGGACACCTCTCGAGGCTTTTTCCAGAATGTCTGGGGCACCCACATTTGGTACCCAGTGGTCCCTCTTGACTTTGCCTTTATAGTCTTACCACATATTACGACATTTTCTCATACACACTATCCGAAACTCATCGAGACATTATTCAAATTTTTTCTATTAAAGAAAAAAAATCACATATGTTATTATTGTTTATACATAGGGAATAAAGTAAAATGGTCTTCTTTCATGAACCTCCCTCCAAAGACGATCTAATGTGTCCTGAGGGATAAGACCCCAGTCACGCATGGTCAATGGAAATTGATGTGGGTCACGTATGACATGACCCAACTGACAAATAAACACAGGGGAATTCCATCCCACAGGATGAAATACCTCATCAAATGAAACATCAAAATTCATGTTGAAATTCTTTGATAATATGCCATGACCAGGGCCTCTCGTGTGAGAGGAAGAAGCAGTCGAGTTTGATCCTGTTGAAAACAATTATATATATATATATATTGACAAATGTTATATATATAAATATATATGTTTATCAATTACATAAAAAATATAGACAATGACAATCCAACATACCTCGACCCTGAGACGTAGATGCCTCAGATGGATGATGTGGATCTTCTGCCTCTTCCCCTGACATTCCTGCAGTCATGGAAAACATTAGTAAGGGGACTATCCAAAGTGTCCAAATGATAAATTGGATTGTTTAAAAAAAATCAAACTTGTATAGTTGTTAATCAAACAAAAATGGATTGAATAATTAGTTGTGAAGGAATTTTAAAAAAATCAGAAAGTTAATAAAACAGATATACAAATTATGTACAAAACCAATCAATGCATAGCAAAATTTCAAATTGAATTAATAAAAATTCAAGCAGCACCTGAACCGAATGAAGAATACCTCAATGGGAAGATACAACGACAATAACATCAATATAGCATGAGTTAAATCATCCTAAATATTTATAACTGAATAAACTTCCAAAATTGAGGATTAAAACTTAAAAGGATTTATAAAATGGTTAGATAATTTATGATATCCTATACTGAATAGCGGGAAAACAATTATACCCTTCATTAAGCATGCAAATCGACCGTTTCTCCTTCAATAGCCGCTCTGACCCAATAAAATTCTTCTTCACGTTGAACTACGGTATGTTGATCAAGCTGTTGGGAAACAAAAGGAAGAGTCTCAGGTTCATCTTGTTCAAATACAAACACTCCTCATCGAGACATTTTGACAACAACTTTCCAACTTGGATTTTAAGGAAAAGTAATGAAGAATACTTTTTCTGCTTGTGATGTCAAAATGAAAGGTTCATTATCAACTCGTTCATTTCTGTATAACATATAGTTAAAATTCACCATTGAAAACTGATATTGATTGACTTTACATCCAAACACTTGATCAACCCAATTACACTTTAACAATATGTACTTCAACCCGTGTTGTATACAACTTCAATGATGTCTATCAATTGACCATAGTAATAACCAGAATCGACAAATGGACAACCGATGCCACTGTTTTTTGTTGATCGTTTGTCGTCAACATCTTTAATGCGAAATAGAAAACCATTAGCATCTATAGATTTATGACGATGAGCCATTATAGATGGACCCTTATCCAGTTGGAAAAATTCTTTAGTTAGAATGGGTTCCCCTAACTCCCTTAGCTTATGAACCTACATAATTCATAGAATTAAATAATGATATATGCAGAAAGAAATTAGTATAATACTGCAATCATAATGAAAATCAATTTATACATACATAATCCTTGAACCAATCATGAAATGACACATAATGAGACTGTTGAATTTGCAACTCAGTCGCACGATACATCTCTTCTTTTATCTCGTTAATGTGTTTCCTGCAAATGATAACGTGATGTTTAAATGATCAACTTATGCAAACAAAACATGTAAAGGTTAGACAATAAAAGTGATAATATACTTACTGCATTAATGGTGCAACTGATAGAGTATTGAAAAAGACATATCAATGCGCTTGTATCCAATCGATGTTGTCCATATCATATGTGGTTCCTTATACAACTGGAGCATCATGAATCGGAGAGGGATTATCTAATTTTGTTTCAAAATCCATAAGATATTCTACACAGAAAGTAGTACACTCATCCATCAAATAACCATTGGCTATTGATTCCTCCGGACAAGATCTGTTGCGTACAGATCATTTCAATGTACTCAAATATTGCTCAATAGGATACATCCACCTGAATTGTACTAGACCAGCAGCCATTACTTCATCAGTTAGGTGCACTATTATGTGGACCATAACATCAAAAAATGAGGGGGGAAATAGTTTATCAAAGTGACAAAACGTATGTACAATTCGGTCCTGTAAACTTTTTAAATCACTCATTCGTTTATTTCTTAAACAAAGATGTCTAAAACAATTACTCATCTGAATCAATGGCTGAACAACATTGGGGGATAAACAATCACAAATTGCAATTGGAATCAACTACTGAAGTAGTATGTGATTGTCATGACTTTTCAACCCTTGCAATGTCTTGCTCATCAGATTCACAGACTTTTAAATATTAGAAGAGTTACCATCAGGCACCTTGAGATTCTTCAAAATAGAAAGAAATGTCTCTTTCTCCATTGTAGTCATTGTATACTGTGCATCAGGCATATATTCCTTATTTCCCTCAGCTAACTGTAAATGCAACTATTTCCTTAAATCCATTTCTTCCAAATCATTGCGTGTATTAACATGGTCCTTTGATTTTCCACTGACACCTAAAATGGTCCACAATATGTTATCATAGACATTTTTTTCAATGTGCAGGACATCCAAATTATGCCTCAAAATGTTAGGTTTCTAATATAGAAGACTATAGAAAACACTTTTATTTTTCCAATTGTAACTGCGCTGCCTACCCCCAGCTCGAATATTACGTACTGGAGGAGCCACCAAATCCTGAATTTCATATACCGTCTAGATGTTTTCTTCCTCAATCTGTGATAACATTTCAACTCCAGTCACGATCTTTGGTGCTGGTCTGAACTTTATAGAACCATAAAATGCCACTATATCTTTTCTGAACCTGTGCTGAGGGGGGAGAAAACGTCTGTGACCCATGTATGCCCATTTTTTGGAATGCTTAAGACATACAGATTTTTCACTTTTATTGCAACAAGGGAAAGAAAATTCCCCTTTCGTACTCCAGCCTGATAAATTTTCATAAGCTGGGAAGTCATTGATTTTCCACAATAAATCAGCCTGTAGTTTGAACATTTAATTCATTTCACAGTCATAATTCATCACACCATCGCCCCAAAATTCATTCAACTCATCAATCAATGGCTGAAGGTAAACATTAATCTTCTCCCCCAGACATTTAGGTCCCTCAATAAGAGTGGAAAGTAATATAAATTGTTTCTTCATACAAAGACATAGAGGAAGATTATACGGAACCAACACCACGGTCCATGTGCTATGAGTTACACCAACCATAGACTTGAATAGATTGAAACCATCTTCTACCAATCCCAATCATACATTACAAACATATTTGGAAAAGTTGGGATGTCTCTTATCAAAATCCTTCCATGTATGAGAGTTTGCCGGGTGGGTTAACATATAACTTTCATGAACTATTTCTTCATGCCATCTCATTAAATTAGAAACTTTAGATGACATAAAAAATCCTTTCAACCTCGGTCTGAGGGGAAAATAATGCATTTTCTTTACAGCAATCGGTTTCCCCTGTATCACAATCTGACTTTGATGAGTGTTATTTCCCTTGTTCTCTTTCCACCTAGAAGCACCACAAACCGTACAAATATCCAAATGGGAAGTTTCCTTTCTAAACAAAATACAGTTGTTTTCACATGCATCTATGGTCTCATATGTAAAACCTAAGTTCTCTATCAGCTTACGATCATGGTAATATGACTCGGGAATCATAGTATCGATAGGAAGAACCTTTTTCAGTAACACCAACAGCATGTCGAATGATGTTTCTGACCAATGATTCAAAGTCTTCAAATGAACAAACTCCAAGATAAATGACAATTTATTGTAAGAAGTACATCCAGGATATAATTCTGTTTTTGCATCATCAATTGCTTCATAAAACCTCCTCGAATCACGATCTGCACTAGAGTGAAGATTTATCTCACCAGTCTCAAGATTATGGATGTCAATGCCTTCAGGATCCAACCCACATACCATTTCATTAAGCATTTAATGCATTGGATCATTCAACCTTGCATCAAAATTCATCTGAACTGCATCCATATTTTGACAGAGAACATATTCTTCTCCATGACGAGTCCAACTCTTATAATTTTTCTGAAATACATTAATGAATAGGTTTTCCCTCATAGCATCTCGTGTGAATTGATATCTGTTAGCACATTTTCTACATGGACATCTAATATAGTCACTTTCAAATCCTCTGGTGAAGTCAATAAACTGCATAATTCCATTGAAGTATTTTCTAGACATTCGATTTGGAAGATTAATCCAACTCTTATCCATAATAAGATCCCTATAACACACATTTACACAGTACTTATTACATTTTCATTTTTCATATCAAATATATTGAAAATAAATACTAATTAATTATTTGTGAACCATTTATAAAATAATAATGTAACTGAAAGCCCATGTCATACCTGATTGCGTTACAAACCTAGAAGGGAGGGGAGCCGAAGGCAGTGCTGTGAGGGAGAGGAGAGGCAGTGGAGGGGAGCCGGAGCTAAATCTGGTGCGGCGAGGGAGGGGACCGGCAGTAGTGGCCACAAGGATCCGGACGAGAGTAGGCAGTGAGGTGGTGACGGTGCAGCGAGGGTGGGACGACAAGGGAGGGGACCGAGGACAGGGGGAGCCGGAGCGGACGTGCGGCAGCGACGAGGGGACGCGTAGCGGTCGTGCGAGGGGGGGGGGGGGAGGGGGGGGAGGGGACCGGGCGGCGGCAGTGCGGAAAGGGAGAGGACGATGAAGGAGGGGACGAGTGGTGGTGGGGCAGCGAGGGAGGGGACAAAGACGGAGGGGACGGGGGATGACAGGGTGCGGGGAGGGGGGGGGCTGAGGGGGTGGAGGTCGGAGGCCAGAGGGTGGCCAGAGGGCAGGCGGAGGGTTGCCAGAGGTGGGTGGCGGGAGGCCCGAGGGTAGAGGGAGGCCGGAGGGCAGCCGAAGGGCGGAGGGCGGCCGGAGCCGGAGGGTAGAGGCGGAGGAATCCTGGAGGAGATGGAGGGTAGGGCGGAGGGCGGCTGGTGGAGGGCGGAGGGCGAAAGGGAGACGGGGGACGACGGTGAGGGAGGGTGCGTGGCGGTGGGGCAGGGCGCGCGACGACCTGGGAGGGTGGCAAGGGAGGGAGTGCGGCGACGGGGAGGGCGCGCAGCGAGGCTGGGCGGAGGAGGGTTCGAGGGGGGGGGGGGTGCCGAAGCCCCAATTTGTTTTGGAGAAACCTAGCGACCTCCACTGGCGGTCTTTATAGGTAATTGGGCTCAAAAGACCAGATTTCTAGTAGTGTAAATTCTTAGGAAAATTAAAATTTTCATTATAAACCACTATGAAGGAGTGTAAAATAATTAAATTCTCAAAGTAACCTTTTTTATGGTTATGAGATTATCTACATCACATGTTTCACTAGTTTTTGGATTATACATTATGTGTCATAATGTTATGATATAATATTGTGTATGTTATTTTTTAGAAATGGATCCTAACAGATGGAATGGAAACGTAATCAATGAATGTACTCCATGTAGGCATTTCCCTCTATGTTATGATAATGAAGCTAGAAATGGTGATGTAGTTGAAACTAATCAAATTATAACTATATTGGGGTAGCTGACTTAGGTTAAGAGTTACAACCTATCTTAAATGGAGAATCCTAGTAATCCATAATGGGGTGTAATATTGTTAGACCACTTTATTCATCAGTATACTTCATTATTCAATGGGAGTAAAAATCCATTTTTAAATAAGAAATGGATAAGTTACTTAGAGAATATTTTTATTTCCCTAAAATGTGGTGAAATGGAGAATGTTTCCAAAGACGTTTATCATCTCTCATGGGATGTGGATTAATAGTGGTCACTAATTCAAAACATAGAGGATGAGAAGGAAATAATAAGCATATTTTGGAAAGTTTTCAAGGTAATCTTCTTGGGAAAATATTTTCCACATGAGCAATGAAAGGATATAAAAAGAAAGTTATTGAGTATATGATAGAAAAGGAGGAAAATGTTTCTATGTATGAATAATATTTTACAAGGTTTCCAAGGAATGTTTCAGACTACTTACTTAATCTAAAGAGTGAGATTAGTTATTTATTTTATGGGAATAATAAAATTATACAAATTGCACTAGTCTCCCAAACATTATCATCATATGGGGATTTAATATCATGTGGAATTTAAATAGAAAAAGAGTTTTAAAAATCATACAGCTTTGAAGGGATGAATGTGAATAAAAGGATAGAAATTAAAAAGGAAGATAAATAGAAGTAGGGAAAAGAAGGATTTTCCAACTTGTGATACTTGTTGAAAGAAACACCATGGTACATACATAAAAAGAAAATGAATTTTCAAAAAATTTAGAGACAAATGCCACCATTCACATGATTTCAAGTGCATGATTTTTTTTCTACAAATGATTCTACTATAAGGATATGTGAAATTATGAAAATTAATTCCCATATAGATAAGGGAAAATACCATAGAAGAAGCTAATAGATCAAGGTCAAGATTATTTTATTACTACTGATGAAGTGGAATGATTAATATTCTTATGTTTGGATTCGATTATTATGTTATAAGATTAAATTCATCAATGATATTCAATTAGTAAAAAATATGAATTATATAAGGATTGTACTATAGTAATAATTTCATTGCAGATTTTAAAGGTTATGTTTAATGGTATTTAAGACCACAAAAAATGATTCAGTGTAATGTTCAACTTCATTGAATCAAATGATTGAGGGAAATATAACCATTAATGTGTTTCTAATTTTGAGATAGTTATTTTGGTTTAACGAGAAGATTGATATAGATAAAGTAAATTGGTTAGAGATAAGTACCTTGGAATTAAATAATGATAAGTTCATTTTTGAAATTTAGTAACTTCATTTCTAAAGTAATCGATCTTAATATTTTTTAAGGGTTATAAGGTTAACCATTTTTGAATTTTTATAAATAGAAATTTGGATGAGGTTTCATGTATTAATTCATTACATCAACTTATGATGATTTATGCATATATGATAACTTTTGCTAACCATATTGGTTTTGAAAAATAGTTTCAGACAAACATATTTAATTTTTACTCCTTTATACATCATACAATCTATTGAAATATAATTTTAGTGATGAAATATATAATTTATTTGGGTATTAATTTCTCAATGCAAGGTGTGAATTTGAAATTTATCAAAGCATATCCAAAGGATGGACTTTTTCTTATAAATTAATAATGTATAAATAATGTATCTTTTTGTATATTCATAAAAAACAAAATAATTTCTCAATATTATGAAAATGGATTTTAAATAAAATTTTATACTATTACCATCATTTATGATGATTTAAAATACATTTTGTCAGCTATTTGGTTTATTTTTTGGTCTTCGTTAACCTTCTCTAGATCACACACTTTCCATTGGTCAATGTTCGCTATCACTCCGTATCAAATATTTGGGTGTTAGTTTTCTCTTCATTGTCCAGATTTTTATTTCCCACATATGTTCTCCTACATGGAATCTAAGTTATGTCATTATTACAGATTATATTTTTACATACCTTTCTCTTTTATTAAGTGTATGTTTAATTAAACCTTTTATGATTTGGGTTTTCTAGAAATGGAATTTTGAAATACCAAACCCTTTATTACTAATATCAAAACTAAATTTCAAAAAACATATTATTTAAGAAGAATAGAATTTAACACAACAAAAATATAAAAGAATAAAATTTTATTAAATATAATATCTATTGATAATGATTGATTTTATCTTTCAATTCATCCAACACTGATTTTAGTTTGTGTTACACACAACAACGAGTTTTACTAAACAACAATATACTCTTAATAATATTATTTAATATGATAGGAATATCTTAGTAGTTGGAATAGAGGCAATTAAAATGATTAACTAACTTATAAAAATGTATATTGTATGAAAATTTATTGGAAATATATTTATAATAATAATCATTTAAATTAAAAAAAGAAATGTTTTCTAAAAACAACATTTTCCTAAAAGATGGTTTAGTCATTCTTGGCACACATAATTTAAAATAAATTATTAATACTTTTATAAAATTTAGTTTACAAAATAAATTTAATTTTTTAAAGTATAATAAAAAAATTATCATATGGTGGATTTTTGGAATATTTTTTAGAAATTTCATTTTATAATGAATAGTGAAAACATATAATTTTATTCAAAAAATAATTTTTCATTTAAATAATTTATAATGAAAAATTATATTTTGAATTTTTTATATTGTAAAATTAGATAAATTTTATATCATTCAATCCAATTTTGGCCTTTGGAATCAATTATATATATATTTTTGATATAAAAACATTTCAAACATTTGAACATTTTCACTTTAAAAGAACCTGCTTTCTCACCACGTCTATAAGATTAATTTTAAATTCTAAAACATATGTGAGTTGAATTTTTAAAAATGGAATAAATATTTGGAATAATAATAATTTATATTATCTAATAATTATAACTTAATTTATGAACAAAGTGAATAAAAAATGCAGTAAAAATTAATTGATGTGGTTAGGGTAAAAAATGATTTTCCAGGGTTTAATGTAGAATAATAAGAGTAAAAACGAACTAAAACACTATATTAATTTTATTTAATGAGTTTATATCGGCCTTTTACATATGTATCTCTAAAATATGACAATTCTATACCACTTTAATTTGAATATGACCCATACTATATTTTAATTAATGTAAAAGACAAAAAAATATAATTTTCATACATTTAATATCTATCATTATTTTTGATAAAGAAAATAAAAAAATGTTCACTTGTACATATTATTTTGAGATATATATGACTTTTTATCATAATAATTTATCATTAATTTTTTGAGATTAATTATTTACTTAAAATAAATATGAGATTCCAACACAGTAATTGTTAAATTAATAATTTTAAAAGATAAATTATACTAAAAATATTAAAAGTGAAGTAAATTTAATGAATTATAGTATTAAATTAACTTTTTATTTGAATATATCATTTTAAAATATATTTAACATAATATAATCCAATTCCCTCATTGTATTGATATTGAAAATTTGAAATTACATAAATAATGTCATAATTGACATTAATGTTATTTTATAATAAATGATATTTTATTAAATGATTTAAACTTACCAAAAAACTTATATTCTACCAAGGTATTTTTTAATGTTAATAAATATAAAATATGTTCCATTAATGGTGAAATTGGTGTTTTATAATAGATATATTGAACCCTAAATAGTAAAACCTTCGTTTGTGCGGTTATGGTTAAAGTAGTGTGTTTGCTCGTAATTTGTGCTTCTATTAAAATTAATTTCTAAATCACATCGTATTTTTATTTTATAAGATATATAAAGTAAATATAATAATTGTGTCTTATTATTTTATAAATTCAGTATTAATTTTTTTATTAGTGGATAAATTACCTCGGTAAGAAAATTAGGTACCAAAGCGAAATCCCAAAATGGTTAAAAAAAGGAAAACACAAAAGCTAATGAAATAAATATTTAAAAATTGTGTTTAATTAGGTTTTGGAGGTTTTTAACAATGATAAAATCCACAAATAACTTTAATTATCAATTTTGGAGCCACTTTAGGTATCATTAACATCCCAATAGTGAATACTTTTTCTTATTTAAATGAATGCCACTCCACTTGAACTATAAAAGGGAACTCGCTCCCCTCACTTGTTCATAAATATGAAGAAAATAACTCATAAAATATATAACCAACTAAATTCCCAAAATAACTCCCCTCATCCTAGAATCCTTATTCTTGGTTGAAATATAATCTAGTAAGGTTTTAGTGAAAACCAAAATAAGATGTCTGAGGAATATGTAATGTTCTTCAACGAGCATCTTTATTTTATTTATTTATCCACCTCCCTCAATTAAAATTAAAACATTTTGATATTATAGAATCAATATCTTACATATAATGGGATGTTTTTATAAAAATTCCATGACCTAAAATCATCTTCACATCCATCAAATGGGTTTTGAAATCATTGTTCATGTATACAATGGACTACCACCTTGTGAACTGATGTTGTTCGTTTTTCCATTACCACCAATCATGTTTAGGTATTTTGTTGGAAATAAAGTATATATATAGAATATATAACATTATTATACCTTCATAGTTTTTATATAATATATAATTTATTAATTTACATTCCATAGGAGACACGAGAACATTACTTGTTTGTACAACGAACTACGACTTCATGAAGCGGTGTGATTCGTCTTTCACTAATTGTTTACATTAAAGGTGATAATGAATATTTTTAGTGATTATATATGACATAAATGAACTTATAATGATATTAACGAAAATTTTATCATTCTTGAAATATAATATATCATTTTATTTTCTTAAATTTTCACTCGATGATAGACTATAATGTCATTCATGTATGTGTGGACTACCGCCTTCACGAAGAGATGTGACTATTTTTCCATCACCCCACTGGTTAATAATATATATAAGTATAAAATATTTTATTTATGATAATATAATCATTATTTTAAGTTAAATTATAATTTATCTCCTTTCTAGAATGATCATTGAAAAATGGAAAATGTTACTCATATACACCCTATTGTCTCCATAATTGTAATGTAATTAATTTTTTGTAACCATCATTCATGATTGGTTTTAAAAGTATAATAGATGTATAAATATTATAATTATTGTATAATTATTATTATACATATGATATAACTATATAATTCGCAGAATAAATGGATCTTTCATGATGAAACATGTATGAAGGATGGGTGTTCAAAACCCATTTGGGTGCAGGTATTGTAGTAGTACTGTAGTGGTACCAAAGTAGTGGAGGAACTATTGAAATGGCGAGCACTCTTGCGGAAGAAGGCACTATAGTATTTGCATTATAGTGTAGTATTGTAGAGTGCAGTACTATAGCAGAACTATTCACAGAATGGGCCTTGGTCCAATAATTCGGGCCTACGCGCCATGTAATGGGCTACATAACCACTGGGACTTTGGGATATGTAATGGGTATCCTTCTACCCAGTCAAAATAGGTATTTTCTTTGCATTAATAACAAAAATGAGGTTCGGACCCAAAAATTTAAAAAATGTATGAGAAAACAAGATGATTAACACATAAAACAATACAAATAATAAAATTTTATTAATGAACAGGTAATAAGATGTTATAAAAAGATTATATATAATGTTATAAATATTAATATGGTTTTGGAATAATTTAAGAGAATTTTTGAAACCACTGTACAAATAGATAAATCATGTTCAACCCAAAAATTGGTGTAAGGTAATAATGTTTTTCTAAATTTTCATTCCATTGAGGTTTATTTGTTTTCACACACCAATTCATTTTTGTATGGTGTATATACTTCCCCTTTAAAATTTAATATCATTATTCATTCATAAATCATGGTAATTTATGTTTCACATTGAATTATCTCATCAAATGGTATTTGAATTGAAAATTACCATGTGGTAAAAGTTACTATACAATCTCATTTTATTTTATGATTGATTACATTATCTTGAAACAATAAATTTACAATAATAATTTTTCATTTGAAATTAAATTTATATTATATTTCCATGGTCTTTTGTGATGTATATGATTATTTACCAAAGAGTATACCATATTTTATATATTGTGTTTATTTTGAATTTTTTTGATTAACCGAGGAAATATTGATAAATTTTCATCCAAAACTAAATTCATATATTTAATGAGGCACATTGTTTATGAACTAAATCAATTATTCTATATATGGAAAATTATTTGGAAATGGAGTACATCGGTTGGGGATCAGATAATTTATTCTCCTCTATGCATCAGTAGGCTACATGAGACAAGATAGGTATAGTTTTGGATGAGGCCATACCCATTTATTTGATCTAGGAAAAAACCTTTAATGGTATTAGAATATTAGGATGATCTATTGATTATATTAGATTATTGGAATGAAGCCTTGTTTGCATTATATGTCTTAGAATTAAGCCTCTATGGTATGTTTTATATATTCATCATTATTCGTTCCAACATTGTGTATTCCGTTATTGATAATACGTGATATTATTTGATTAGTTTTAACATACATAATTAAGATTCATTCACATATGATTATTTATATTGAATTATTTGGTCACTATTTATTCCTTAAATATTATTCCCACATTATTAATTTAATGGCACGCTTTTTTATTTATTTTCTTTTACATTTTGATTATGCCTAATTTATTTATAGATTCCATTGTACACTTACCCTTACAGTGCATATAATCTCAAACCATATGTGTTATAATTTCTAGTATATGACGTTGTAATTTGTGATATATATTTTGGGATATCCTAAGTGTAATAATGGAATTCTCAGAGCAGATTATTTTTTTATTTTATGTTTTATAATGAAAGGTAAATTTCGATTTTGTATCTGGTTTCTGAGACTAATAATTAATTTTCTTCTTAGGGATGTGATTACTTGTTCCTTATTCCAATATAATGGTTGAATGAAACAACACCAGGCTACTAGGGTCAAGGATGCAACATATATTTACATATGAAACAAAATTCTATAATTTTTTATCATTGTTTTAATAAAAATATTTCTATAAGAATTTTTTATTAGGATAATTCTATTATAATGATAATATATTTATTTATATAATTTTAATGTTTTTAGATGATTCTCTATCTAATCTCCATTTCCTCACACCATTATTGGTTCACAATTCCCCTTTCATTCACATCCACTTTCAACTATTCTTCATTATTTCTCACTCTAATTTCATGGATCTCCTAGATATTCACCACTAAAACCTCTCCCACTTATACGTAATGTAGTGACTACAAGTGATATGTATGTAGAGTTTTTTCTATGCACTGATGGTAATCAGATAAATTTTACAATTATCCATCCTGATACCATGTATTAAAATCATATATTTTTCCTATTTTCTTCCATTTCCAGGCATGAGAACCCTAATAATTTTAATATATCCTGAATTACCTTTATTTTTTATAGGAATTTTGAAATGAGTCTAATTTAGTTTGTATGATTTGTTCAATTTTTTTATATCTCTTGATAAAAAATATTTCACAATAATCTTTATATTTATACACATGATCATTAATTTTATGCATTATTTTTTTTATGTTGGTACTTAATAATTTACTCTTTATATGGAATTAATAAGATTTTATATTTTCTAAATAATTTTAAATATTTTTTGACATTATTATTATTTTTATAAATATATATAATGTATACCAATTTGTAATAAATTTTACACAAGTGATATGGAATGAACACATGTGTTATGCACTTGTATTATGAATATAAAATGGACTATAACAAATAAAATAGCATGATGTTATGATTTAACTAGAACATTGAAAGCATCAAATTCTTATATTCCAACATAATTTTATAATACCTCATAACCCAAAAAAAGGATTACATTATCACCAATGGACTATTACTATACTGAAACAAGATATTTCATTTCTCCAATTCCAACATATCTAATAAAATCAATCCAAAATAATATTCCTTGCAATTATTGACTCATCCAATGCTTTTGAACTTTGAACTTATACATTGCATGTTGGGTATCTTACATTGGGTTATCTTCCAGATATTTTCCTTCCTTCTCTAACAATTAATGGTACTTGAAGTGTTTTAATTTTTCTTGATATTGGCTCAAAGGATTTTTAAATTCATGAAAATGATAGTTGACTTATATAGATCTTTAACAATATGAAGAAGAAAACTTTTTTCATTTTTATTAATTAAAGAATTAAATTAAGACTAGATATATATAAGTATCAATGCATCATTAAATATATTTACACAATGATATTTGAATATGTGAAATGAGATGAGTGATATCTATATTTATAAATTTATACATGAGTAAGGAAAAAAGTTGTTTAGGAACTCAAATTTTTTATCCTAAACATGGTTATTAAATGTTATTCTTAAAAATTTAATTATCGAAATGGTATTTTCAAATTCTGGTTGTCCTTTTAAATTAAAATTTCATATAAACCATGTTTTACATTCATTCTATGTTTTATAAAAGGTATTTTAATTATTTCAATATTTTTTATGATGATAGTGATGGGTTTTTATCATCTCGGGTTGTTTCAATTTTTTTACTTTTATTTAAATAATTTTAATGTTTTAATTCCTCATGTGGTGTTAAATTAATTTAATTTCATATCAAGGATTGTTGAAGGGCCCCATTAATTTAATTTGAATTCTGTAGATACCCTTAATTAGACTCTTTTTATACAAGAAAAATAAATTCATTTATCCTAATTCATTATTTATGAATTATATTTTATGTGTTTTGTGAGAAGAATTTATATTTATTTATTTATTATGTTTAATATTAATATTACCAAAGAAAATAAGATGGATATTAATTAAATATGGATTGATTATAATCATATGAAAAAAGAGTATGAGTATGGGGTGAAAGAGTTCATCGAGTTTGAAAAAGATCAGGCATATGAACTTTCTCAAATCTGTTTTCCATGTTTATATTGTTTTTATTCAAAACTAATTAGTCCAAAGGAGTTGTAATAATACTTTATTTTTCAAAAAATAGATCAAAGTTATAAATATTGGACTATACATGGGGAAAAGATAAATGTTTCAAGTTATTAGGATTATACTATGTTTTATATATCCTCTAAAATAATTACAAGTGTGGAAAATAATGAAGAATGTAGTGAGGATTTGATTATAAGAGTGAAATCCGATGAAGATTGTATTCAAGAAATTACAATGACAATTAAATATTAACTTCATGATAGTAAAATAAATTAAAAAGTTAAAGTGTTATGAAAGGACTTTATTGCTTGATGGTTATACTAAATATACAACATTTTCATCCATACTAAATCTATATAATTTAAAAGATGGAAATGGATCCAGTGATTATAGTTTTACCGAATCACTTGAACCCTTGAAAGATATGGTCACAAAATTTATTGAGCTTTATTCTCAAACATATAATGATAAAAACTGTTATATTTAAGGGGTATGATCATTGAATGAATACATGTATTTACAAATGAGTGTATATTATTTATAAAGTAACTCAAATCACCTAAAAAGCTCCCAAAATGTGGTTCTTCTCAATTCAAGAATGATGAATTTGGTCTTACAAAAATTTTATGGTACTTTCTAGTCATTTTAAGTTTTAGGTGACTAAATAGAAGTGAAAACACTAAAATAAAATTGATGTTGAACACAGATGCAATAAATAAATATGAGAAACCTCACCACCTAGTAGACTCTCTTAAGTTAACATGTACTAATCGTGAGTATCCTGAATTTGGAAATGATATAGAAAAAATTAAACTTTTTCTATCTGTAGATGGAGTGGATCCTTTTTTCTTTCAAAGAAGCACTCACAATATAAGTTGAAATATGATAGTAAATTATAAATTTCCACCATGGTTATGCATGATCTAAATTTAAATTGTGTTATGTTTGGTTATATCATAACCATAAAAGAAGGTAATGATATTGATTTTTATTTAGTTCTATTGATCAAAGACTTGAAATTATTGTGGGATTCAGGGGTTACACTGTATGATTATTACATAAATAAAGATTTCACATTGAGAGCCATTTTGTGTAGGACTAGAAATGAGTTTAATACTAATGGATTTTTTTCATAATATATAATTAATAGAACTCAAGGTTTTCCTATTTGTGAACTAGATACATTATCAATTTGGTTGAAAAATTCATCTGGGATTATATTTTTAAGACTTCATATATTTCTACCAAGGATAGATAAGTATCATTCCTAGATGAAATTATTCAATGGGAGTTCAGAAGAATGTAAAACTCTATCTATGTAAGATGGTGATCAACCATATGATAAAGTAAAATACATGACACTACATTTGGTAAACCATTTTGGAAAAACATTTTCAAAACAGGTTGAACAAAGAGATCAATTTTATGGAATTACTATATTTTAATTTTTTTTATGTTAGGAATTTTCATAATGCCATGTATGTTTTAAAAAATGTATATGATAATGTCATTGTAAAACTACCAAATGAACCCAAAGATAATAGATGGAATTAAGTCTAGTTTTGATGTTATTAACATGGGAATAAAGGAAGTGTTAACTCCAATGATGAGTGAAACAAATAATTTTCTTCCTCTAAGTTCGTACACTATTTCCAGGAAAGAGAGTACCATTATTGAAACATCATAAATAATGTAAAGGTTCTAGAGGGGTATTGATAAAATATCAAGAATATCACTTCAATTACTGATTTAATGTTAAAGGGTCTAAAATAACATGATGGCCATGTTTTTATGCAAGATCTAATGTCGGTAGATTTACATTTTATTTTTTCCAATAATTTGTGCCATTCATCAACTGAGCTTTGTTTCTTTATCAAATATATATGCAGTAACATTATAGAATCAGTGAAATTTCTTATTATTTAAAAGGAATTTTCTATCATATTATGGGAATTGTAGATATTCATCCAACTAACATTTTATGGTAGATTCTTCACCTTCTAAGAAAAAATTCAGCTATGTGTTCCTATAAATTATATATTGATGGACCCCATTAAATTTTATATGAATATTTTGAAAGGGTATTTCAAAAATTGATGTCATCTAAAAGGATGTGTTGTACCATGATATGTTTTTTATGAAGACATTGAATTTTACACTAACTACCTATCCAATGTGGAAATCAACAGTCTAGAAAATCTCGTCACACCGAGTGGCTTGTGGGTGAATGAATTTCCAAAGTAGATGTTTTCACAATTTCTATTACATTGCGGTATTAGGCCATCCTTTTTTTCTTCTCATAATAGTTTAGAGTTTGTGTTGTGTTTTGAAACCCAAAAGTTAATTATAAGGAATTTTATTCCATCAAGGGATGAAATATAAATATGAAATACACATAATTAATAGTTTATAGGATTATTTAGAGACTATATTTTATAGAATTAAACTAAAAAAAAGATTTAATTTCAAAATTACTTTTATGGATAGCTAGAGGAATAAGTTTTCATGTACTATATTATAATTGTTATATAATTAATGGTTATACATTCAATACAAATTAATAGAATAAATGTAGTACTGTGAAAAATATTACAGTTACAATTTTGGATAATGGAAGCATATATCTTGTAACAATAATTGAATTCCAATTTATTTGAATATGTCATAGTTTTTCATCATCGTGAAAATATGGGAGTAGGATTATAAAACATTCAAAGTTATGATTTTTCAATACATGTGGGTTGAAAAAAAGAATTATTTTAAAATATATGAATTGTGATTCCTGAAATGGGATTTTATTAAGGGTAAAAATATAAACCATTTATAAAATAATCATAGGCATAACACTAATTTTATATTCATGATCTTGTAAACCAATAATGGTGAATTGATCAATTATCGATTAAAACCACTGAATAGTCAGATGTGAATTAAACCAATAATTTTTATTTTATTGGGATTTCATGGTCATTTCATAGTTTTCCCAATGTAAATGAGTCTTTTATATCATATGAATCCTTCACGAATGGATTTACATACTCGATAGGGCGTTTAAATCAATTCAACCTTCAAAAGAAGAGACTTAAATTATCAGGTTATATTTTTTATTTTAATATAAATTATGTTAGAATGTATTATTATCTATTCACCTGTAAATTTTCATAATATATATTAAATTTTCAACCACATCTAATGATAATGAATTATTCAGATGAAGATTCTCAAAATAATAAGGAATAACATGTTTCTCTATATATCGGTTCCCCCAATGCAAAGGAACAAAAACCTTCCACACACAAAAATGATACCAATCTAGAGAAACAACATATTGATAGTGTTAAAGTTTAGGATATGGTTTATGGTGATCAAACTGTGTTCTAAAGACTCATGGGTGTCATTGTATGAATGTGTTAGAAAATATTATTAAGGAAATATAAAAAGTCATCAAATTTAAGGTTGGATAGAATGCATGTGGTAAGATAGTTAACCCCAACAAGGCCATGTTCATTAGTTTGTTTGGGATCACCACTCGCATTCATGTTTCCAATGATGTAGATTCATGGCACAATATTGTATCCACACATAGGTACCTAATTTGGGAATAAATTAAGGAAACATCATGATATACATTATTAATTTTACAAAACACAATTAAATTTTTATTTGAACTTTATTATCACTTATAGAGTGAACTTAGGGTATTTAACTCCCTAACGAAATTTCTATTAATGATAAGTGGAAAGTTTCATAGAGGATTTCAAACAACACTCACAAAGTATAATCTCAATGATGATGAAGGGAAAATAATCCCACACACACCACATATGTATGCACACCTCATAAACCAACAATCATGGGATGTGTTTATTCATCATCAAGAGAAGACATATTTTTAAGCACATTGTTCCTGGTAATAAATTTCTCAACAATATGAGTATTAATCACTTTATTAAGATTTTTAATTTCTAAAATAACAACTAAGTGATGAAAATAAGTAACAAGAAAAAAAAACACTCCCATACCATAAAGAGAGGATGGGGTATGATTTACTTGAAAAAAAATTACATATTGTAAATATATCATAATTATTTCATATGAAATGAAACATTAATTTAATTATTATCCTTTTTTTATTGGGATATTGATGAATCAAAATCCAAATATACATCCATCCCATGCCATGTGATATGGAACAACAAACATATAAATAAAGAAGGGTTAATAATAGATGAAAACACACAAATTTTTTGGAATCATGTTTAAGTATACAATAATTAAAATTATCATTTCTTTAAAATGGTATTACATAATAATGAATACTTTATATATATATTTTTCATATGATTTATACAAAAGAATCATCATCTGATATACCCAAGGAACAACTAATATTAGTGGCCTTGAAGCTTCCAGAATTTTATGGTCGTGTCAGTGGTGCGACTTTTGGGATGTTACCTCATACAAATTTTTAGAAAATAAGTTAACAAGGTGATAAAAATAAGAAAATTGAATATATTCATGGAATATTAGAATATATAGAATAAAAACATAATTTTAATCCATATTTTTTAGAAAATTGTATACATAAGAGTCAATGAGAAGAAACAACACAAGAATGAACACTATGTAAAGATCCCCCCACCAACTTTGACACGATTCATTCCCCTCAAAGATTTATCTTAGAAGAGTTAATCAATAATTTCAAAATTGTTTATATGAAATGTGAATCAGGTAGAACTGATACCATTCTTGTACTAATATTCTAAAAGTTTAAAATTACAGTGATTTTCATCTATCAACACCCACCAATCACCTTGTTGAAAGGGGTTCCATGCATAATATCCAAGGAGATATTCTAGACACACAAAAACATTGAATAGGATGTGAGAGTGGGGATTCATGTAACTCTTGATCCGATCATTGAGTTACCTATTCTGCTAAATTATGTGTATATTAATATGGTCAATGAAGATATTGGAATATTACTATACATTTTGTAATATCATGTAAAAAATACATGTCAAAAAGAAGGTATTCATTTCCAATTTATTTTTCATAAAAAAATCATTTAATAATTAATTAAAATGGTATGACCAGGTAAATGTTATCACATGTAGGAAAAGGGAAGGAGGTTAAGTAGAACACAAAATCAAAATTATTTAATGAATCAACCAAAAAATCAAGAATATATTCACAAATTACCTTTACTCCACCTAATCTACATAAATATTTACGAAAATTAAATATTCATGTGGATACAACGTTAGCGAGTTGTGATATGACAACCACTGATTTTGAAGAACAGATGTATAGAGAGTCCCTTGAAGAATATATAGGTCTTGATTTTTTAAAATAAATCCTCAAGTATGAATGTATAAGAGTCTTAGTTGTAAATGTATACATCATTTTGTTGTCATGATTTTTGTCCAATATGTTATCTACTATGTCAACTATGAATAAATACTATTCATAATTTATACATGAACATATATCAATTCTATTTAAATGGAAAACCCTATGAATATAAATTTGGACTCATTAGTCCTCCCACCACTTCTAGAGAACTATTATCATTGTAACTAAATCAATATGATGGAATAGTGGAATGATTAGACATAATGTTTGAACGAAAACTTACTGAGGATATAATCTTCATAATACCCCTGATTCATGGTTAAAACTCAATAATTTAACCATATAAATGTATTATCAATCATTTTTTTACTTATTCTTTTTTCAGTTGTCATTTGTTACTCATTGAATTCATTTTTCATACTACAATGTTTTATTTTCTAGTTTCATTGCATGGATACCCAGTAAAAAGGACACTCATGAGCTCGATTAACAAATTTTAACACAATATATGAAATTTTTTGTAAAAAACCTAAATGGATACATTTTATATTTTTTATTCAAAATTTAATTATTATATATTGGTGTTCAAATATATACAAAATTATGGCCTGAGGATAGTTTTTGATCACAAAAATCCAATAAAATGTACAAATATTTAATTATTATTCTATATATATAAACAATACACTATCAAAACATTATCAAAGGAAATTACTTATTTTTCTCAATGTTCCATCAGTTCCTAAAACAAAAAAATGGAAAAGATTATAGTTATTATATTTTCAATTTTATTAAAGATATCACCTTCCATCAACAAAAAAGAGTCTACAAAGAGGTATTTCCAATGATAATTATATATTTTTTTAAATATTTACTAATAATTTATTTATTTATAATTTTCCAATATTACAAAGGCATTCATCAATCCACGTATTCACAAGAGGAAATATTTTTTTTAAAAACAATATGAAGATTACATGGTTATGGATTTTAAAAAGACATCATGAATAGTTGAATTCCTAAAACTTATTTACTGATTTTTTGTCACTTTATAGACTATTTCTACTTATTTTACATATCATTTTTATAATACTTATTTCATCATAGAGGACATGAATAATGGTGATACACCCATGATGCACTCATATACTCTATGTATGAAGTCAACCAGGATGATACACTCATAATGAATCACTTTTCAATTTTGTTTTGAATTTTATTCAATATTATGGGTTATCAAAATAATATTTTAAGATATCCCTGATTTTTTAACACATTGGAAAATAAAGACATAGTGTGAAGTGTTTGACTAATGTACAACTCAATACGCTATAGAATATGTCCAGTATGGTTATAAGTTTATGTTATTAGTTTAAAATTTAAATTTATGTTTAAAGAACATATTATATAATCGAAAAAGATAAAATAAATTAACATTTCTTTATTATTTAAAAAATTATTCAAATGTCATTTGTAATGTGTAAGAATTATCCACAACTCAATCCAATACACGATGTCCCTGACATGATAGAGCTAGTAACAAGTTTAAAGGTACATAGGGTCATGTATGAAATAAACACACATCAATATGCTGAACCTCAATCTGATACATAGTAAGTGATGTATGACTCAAAGTTGATATTTTTATATTATAATTTACATTTTAGTTAAAAATAAACATCACAAACTCAAAACCGAGAACACACATTCATATTGTTTTTAAATTCAATTAAAATGATCTATAAGACATTTTATACACATACGAATCATCCTCACCTCAATCCAATACATGATGTGTCTAGTATGACTCGAAGTACCTGTTTTCATTTTAAAATTGAAATTGTTGTTCAAAATACACATCACATACTCAAAACTAAGAAAATACATCCTGATTTTGTTGATAATTTGGGAAAACAATCCATAAATCATTTTTTATATATAGAAATTAAACACCTCTTAATTTGATGTGCGATGTCTCGGTAGGACTGAAAATGAATATTATTAGTTTAAAATTGAAAAATTAGGTCAAATCATGTGTCACTCATTAAAAAAAAGATGACTATATTGTCTTGATACTTTTGTTAAATGATTCGTAAGTTATCCTTGACATGTAGGAATTAGTTTCACATTACACTGACACATAATGTGATTGGTATGACTCAATGTATGTGTGTTCTATTTAAATTGACATTTTAGTAAAGACACATGACTTACAAAAAACTACAAAAAAATTGGATAATTTTGATACTTTAGTAAAATGATTTATAAGTTGAGTTTTACATGTAGGAATTAGTTTCATGTCAATCTGATGCACAGTGTGACTAGTATGACTCTAAGTGTTTCTTTTTATTTAAAATTGACATGTTAGTTCAAAACACACGTCACAAATTCAAAACTAATAAAATTGATTCTCATTTTTTTATACTTTATAAAAATGATCCATAAGTCTTTTTTTATGTGTGGTAATATGATTCACCTCAACTTGATACATGGTGTTCCAGGTATGATTCAAAGTGTCTATTATTAGTTTAAAATTGATAATTTAGAACAAAAAATATACCGCTTACTGAAAACCAAGAACACATGATTGTATTGTCTTAGTACTTTAAAAAATTATTAATATCTCATTTATATTTATAGGAATGATTCTCACATAAAACTGACATTATATGTGACTGATATGGCCCAAAGTGTGTGAATTCAGTTTAAATTGACATTTTAGAAAAAACGACCCATGGAATACTCAAAACCAAGAAAATGAATTCAAATTTTATTGATACTTTATTAAAATGATACTTAAGTCATTTTTTATGTATAGGAATTATCAACACATCAATATTATTCATGATGTGAACGGTGTGACTCTAACTATGTGTTTTTATTGAAATGTGATATTTTAGTTCAAACCATACATCCCAAACTCAAAACTAAGAAAACACATTCAATTTTTTATTCTTTAGGAAAATGACTCATAAATCAATTTTGATGAGTAGGAATCACCCTCACCACAATTTGACACATGGTGTACAATATATGAACCAATGTCTCCATTATCAATTTAAAATTGACAATTTAGTTCAAAAAGTTAGTCACTCACCAAAAATAATTCAAATGAAATAATATTGTCTTGATAATTATCTTAAATGATTCATAAGTAATTTATGACATTTAGGAATCAGTCTCATGTCAAACAAATAGAAAATGTGACCAGTATGAATTGAAGTTTGTGTTATCAGTTTAAATTGAAAATTTTGTAAAAAAAGACATGTGACATACTCAATACATAGAAAACACATTCATATTGTCTTGATAATATATAAAAATGATACTTATTTCATTTTTGATGTGTAGGAATCATATAAACATCAATTTAATGTATGTTGTCATAGGAATAACTCCAAGTGTATCTTTTTATTTAAAATTGAAATTTTAGTTCAAAACACACATCATATTGTCTAAACTGAGAAAACACATTCATATTATTTTGATACTTTAAAAAATTAATACATATGTCAATTGAAACCTATAGGAATCCGTCAAACCTCAATCAAATACACGGTATGCCCAATATGAATCAAAGTGTCTGTTATGGGTTTATAATTGAAAATTTAGTTCAAAAAAACTGTCACTCACTAAAAATTGAGAAAAAACACTTGGATTTTCCTTATAATTATGAAAAATAATTCACAAATCATTTGTGACATGTATGAATTAGTATCATGTAAAACCAATACATGATGTAACCGTTATGACTCAGAGTGTGTGTTTTTAGTTTAAGATTACATTTCAAAAAGAAAAAGATATATGACATGCTCAAAACTGTGAAAACAAATTTATATTGTCTTGATACATTAGTAAAATGACCTTTATGTCATTTTGACATGCATAAATCATCCACACATCAATATGATGCACTGTGTGTTAGGTATGACTCTAAGTGTGTCATTTTATTTAAAATTGAAAATTTTCTAATGTATTTTATCATATTTATGATTAGTTTATTTATTAATAGTATTACTAATATAATTATTGATTTCTTATAAAGGTAGATTATTTTTTATGAGTTGGGGTTATTTTTCAGGAACTAATACCATGATCAGCCTTTATTTGAGAGGGGTTCAAGTGCCCAAGATAATGAACCATTTATGTTTTTGAATGTTTTTTATATTACTTGATAATATAATTATAGATTTTTTTAAATGTGTATAATATACTATTTTTCCTTATATTTATGATATAATTTATATTTCAATAAAAATATGAATTTTTGATATATTGGTGTATTTTTTGGTGAAGATGCTATAATTATAACAACACACAGTAGTAGGTCGGCCTTTATAAGTGCAATAAAGTTTCTCTAATAAATGGATCCATTTATGATCATTTTGTTAGATTGATAAAGGACCATTTTTTCAAGACATTCATAGAACTGATAAAAGAGGCCGACATTTTATGATGCTTAGATTAATAATTCTTCTCTGGAACTGCTAAGGGCATCATCTAGCACTTTTATAATTTACTTATGTAGTATCGTCTAAATATAATTGATTGATAAGTAGGATATACTAAAATGCATTTTAACTACAAAAAAAATATAAATAAAACAACCTTATGTGTAAATGAATTATTAAATATTTTATTTATAGAAAACATATGAACTATATTTTATTTTTGACCATCTTAAACTATTTCTATATATTTACTATCAGGTTCAAGAGATCATTAAAACTAAAAATCTTGAAACTATCGGGAAAATAGTTTCTTTTAATGGGTCATATGCGACGAAATGAGAACCCATCATAAATAATTTTTAACATTGAGTTATTTGTGATGGAATGAGATAACGGTATAAAATAACTATATATTCAGAGGTATTTTAAATGGGATATGAGTCCAATCACAAATATTAATTACAAAAAAACATTCTTTCATGGAAAAGGTCTATTTGATATGAAATTAGTATTTCTATCATGAATAAATTATTTGTGATGGGATCCCCTTTCTTTTTAAATACATGTAAATAAAAAAATTAAGTACACTTCCATCATAAATAACACTATTTTCAACCAAAAAAAAGTATTTTTATCAAAAATAGTCATTCGGTTGAGTAAATAAAATCCATTTATTTTTAGTATAATTTTCAACTTATTTGTTCATCTATCATAGATGATTTTTCATTTGCCTTTATAAAAATTTATGTTGGTCAACATTTGTGGTGGATTTTGTTGCACATAAAAGAATCTGTGAAAAAATTTTCTACTTATATATTTCATCTCGGCTAATCAAACCTATGTAATGTCATCACACATCATAGATCCATCATAATTTTGTAGATTCTCATATGACTTATCTATATAAAAAACAATAGGTTTCAATTTATTCCGTGCTACACTTTATCCATGTGAAAACAACAATGATTAGAGGATCCCTTTTATCAGTGCTCGTTTCATTTTGATAAAAGTATCTCTTATATCCGTGAAATAAATAGTGTTTATAGCACTGATAGAAAGTATAATTCTTAAAAAATATCATTAAAAATTAAATATAAATATATTAATATATTAATGATAACATAAATATAATTTATTTTATAAAATTTGATTTATGTAATACTAAATATATTATCACACCTGCTATATAAAATATTTAGTGAAAATGCTTTAAAAAATAATTAAAAACTAATATTAATAAACAATTTTCTAATTAATATTCAGTAATAGTCATTTAATAACAATTTCATGATCGAAAAAATCAATAAATTAATAAAATAAGTAAAATAATTTGATATCATGACTCAAACTTCAAAATAACCTAATATTTTATTCGGGTGTATGTTTGAGATTCTCCATATATCAAATCAATGTTTACAAAAATATCTACACTGTGGTGACCTAAGGGAACCTAGGTGAAAGGTTTTTTAAGGTTTAAAGACCCAAAACTGCTCCAAAACTATGTTTTTTTGTTGGGATACATTTAATTTTCAACATTAGATATAATTTCAATCACGTTTAAGGGGGTTTTCTTATCTTTTTTAAGTGGAGGTTGAATTTATTCCATAGGATTACTCTCATATGGATATTTGGGTGTTAAAATATTATTATTTTTTATTTTGTAGTGTTATTTAATATTAAATATATACACATATATAAATTATTGTATATATTTATTGATAAATATTTCATTTTATTAATATATATGTAAGCATATTTATATATAAAATTTCAATCAAAATATATTTGTGTTTGATCCATTACTTATATCTATGAATATTTATATACATACACAATTTATAATATATATATATATATGTGTGTGTGTGTGTGTGTGTGTGTATTAACAAACCGATATATATTAGGTTCTTAGGGGTATATTTACATTAAAAAACACACACACAACACACACATAGGTAGGTGAGGCAAGCCATAACCCCCTAGTTGATAGAAAACCCAACCAATTTCTTTATTACAATAATAGTTTTATTAGCCAGAAGGCCTATTAGACCTAAAGCTGAACACATGGAGCAACTCACCTATCAGCCATGCCCATTCCTGCCATCCCGAGGGACCCCACTGCCACCCACGCCGAGTTTTTGTTACAAAGGATCCTGTTGTCCCATCATTGTAGGATTTCCCACCACCCACTCCTAGAGCATCATACCCGCCCACCTTTTCCATGCCTTGACTCCTTGAGGTGACCCTCCAACCACTCTACATCACCTGCCCACCACCCACACTAGGTGTTTTCCCAAAGGATCTAACCATCACACCATCGCAGGAGTGCTCGCTGCCCAAGCCTGGGGTTCCTAATCCATCAACTCCCTCCCAGTACAACCTCCCTGAGGTATCCCACCACCTACCCACATCGTCGTAGGTGCATCCGTCACCTAACTAGAGGACCGACCACCATTTATCATTTCACCAACACCGCACAACCAAGGAATGGCCATTCCACCATTCTTTCCGCAAAACACACCAACAGTCGTGGTCCAGTTTTCAAGTCTCCATCCTCACCAGTGGTGTGGGTCAACAATAACCACCCAAAACTAAATTGACGATCAAAATATAAAGCAGTTGGTATTTGAACCCCATCCCCCCAGATGCTATTGGGGGTGTTATACCACTCGGGTACACACCCAAGTGCTAAACAAACTAATATATTTTTATCTATATATTCTAATATATGTATAAATATATTAATATATAATATATGTAAAGAAATACAAATATGTATAATTATTTTTATAGATGCACATATTCGTAAATATATATATTTTTTAGGTATGTAAGTACGTATATATATATAAAAACACACACAAAACATATTTCATATATTAGTGTATTCAAAAAAATATTATACACATGTTTATATATAGATTAATAAGTATATGAATAAATATACGGATAAAAGATATAACTAAATATATAAATATAAATATATATATATATATATAATAAAAATAATGAAAAAAACACACATTAGTGGTAATGGAACCGTTACGTGAGGTTGGAGGTCACAGGTTCTAATCCAAGTGTTGGGGCACGCGGGGGAGGGTGGGGGGATTTGTCTAGCTTAATAAATGTTAAGGGGGACGAAGAATAGTGCTGATAAATGAAGGGTCGATGACTAATAGGTGGTAGACCACCATATGATTCTCTGATCGTTTAACAATTTTTTTTACTCATATCAGTTCTTTTTATGGTGCTGAAAATGGAACCTTTTACTGCACTTTTTTAGCGCTAACAAAAGGTAACTTTATCATTGCTTTTTTGAGCGCTAACAAAAGGGCCCCCCTTTTAATGACATTTTTATTATTATTTCTTTTTTTAGTATTGATAATGGGTTTTTTGTAGCGTAGAAAAAAGGGGATATGTAGTAGTGGTATAATTTTTTTACATGAACATTTTCAGGATCACATCACACTTTTTATTCTAATAAAGAAATGGTTTTTAAGCATTTATTTTTAACATTTTAAATATTAAATTATTTTAATTTATTTTATTTAGGAATACATATTAATAATGAGTAAAAATGTTGAATAAATATTATTAATTTACAGTAATTACAAATAAATAGTAACAATTAGTAATATTTAGAAATAATTAGTATTGATTAGAAGTAATTAGTTATAATTGGTAGTGATTAATAGTAATAAGTAGTAATTGATATTGATTATATATAATTAGTAATAATTGTTTATAATTATGAATTATTGTTAATAATTACTAGTAATTAGTAACTATTATTGATAGTTTCTCATAATTAGGAAAAATTATTAAAAAATTCAAATAATTAGTAATAATTATCAATAGTTAGTAAGAGTTGGTAATGATTACAGATTGTAATAATTAGTAATAAATAGTTACAATTATAAAAAATAGTAAATAATTAAAATAATTAGTAATAATTGGTAAAAAATTTCAATAGTTATTAATAAATACAAGTAATTAGTATTAATTTGTAACAATTACCAATAATTAGTAATAATTACAAATAATTAGTAATAGTTGGTAATATTTTCAGTTAATTAGTAATAACTATTTATAATTATTATTAGTTAGTATTAATTACTAAAAATAGTAAATAATAGCAACAATTATTAATAAATAGTGATAATTTCATATATATATATATATAGTAAATAATTACTAATTATTAGTAATGAAAAGTAACAATTTTTAATAATTTTTAATAATTATTAATAATTATAGATAACAGTAAATATTTAGTAACCATTATTGATAAATAGAAAACAATTATCGATATTTAGTAATAATTAGTAATAATTATTAATAATTACCAATAATTAGAATTAATTAATTTTAATTAGTAATAAATATATAAAAAATAGTAAATAATTACCGATAATTTTTTATAAAAAGTAATAAATAGTAATAATAACTGATAAATAGTAAATAATTACCAATAACTAGTAACAATTGGTAATAATTATGAATAATTATAAATAATTACCATCAATTAGTATCAACTAGTAATAGTTACTGATAATTAGTAATAACTAATAAAGAGTAACGAAGATTAGTAATAATTACATATAATTATTAATAATTATCTATAATTAGTAATAATTAGTATTAAATAGTAATAATAATTATTAAATAATTAATAATGGTAATAATTAGAAATAAATAATAATAATTACTGATAGAGAGTTAATAATTTTTCATAATTACTGATAAATAGTAAATAATCCTCGATATTTTCTATTATTAGTAATAATTAATGATAAATAGTAAATAATTTTGAATAATTAGTCATATTTAGTAATAATTAGTTGTAATTATAGATATTTAGTAATAATTACCGAGAAATGGTTCTAATTATTAATAATTATAAATAACTAGATCTAATTAGCAGTAATATGTAATATTTTCCAATAAATAGTAAATAATTACAGATAATTAGTTATTATAAGTTATAATTAAAAATAATAATAAATAACAAATAACTACTAATTATTTATAATGAGTTAAAATTAATAATAAGTAGTTATAATTTCTAATAATTATTAATAATTACCAATTAATTAGACAAGTTAGTAACAAATATAGATATTTTATAATAATAAGTAATAATTACAAATAATTATTTGAAATTAGTAATAATTGTCAATAAATATTTATAATTAGTAATTATTATTGATTAATATTTAATAATTATGAATAATTAGTAATAAATAGTTATAATTGGTAATAATTAGTTACAATTAGTAATAATTTCGTATAATTAGTTGAAATTAGTTATAATTAGTAATAATTAGTTATAATTAGTAAAAAATAGTTATAATTAGTTTTAATTGGTAATAATTTTAAATAAATAGTAATAATTAAAAATACCATGATATCCTAAAGCATGGGCTATAACCCATAAACCCAAAATGTATTAAAATTAAAAAAAATCACATCGTATAAGGAGAGATGGCATGTATAAAACAGTTATAAACCACTAATACAAAGAAAAATTAGAGAACTACATAGGAAATAAGAGATTATTATTCATCTATTAGAATGAGATTAGCCACCACAACCACCTCTCAGATGATGGACTCTTCTCTAATTTTTGTCTTTTTCCATGTATTTTCATCATCACCGTGAGGATCACTGTTGTCTTTTGGTGGGGTGGGATCCTCAGGGGTCTATGGATCAAAATTTACAGAAATACTTGAGCCCCCTGATAATATTATTAGATTAGAATTACTCCTTGAATTGATAGTCCCAACACTTGATGATTTTCCTTAGACTTAGAAAATTCCATGAGCATTGACTAATTCTTCAATTGTAACCTCCTTACCATTGTATCTATTTAAAATTTCAAGAAGAATAATTCTATTTTTCCACAAAAGTAAGTTATCCCTTACCTTCGGTTGGACCTGGATCAGAGACTCATCAGCATGAGAAAATTGATTTCCCTTTAGAGATGAGGTATCCAACATCCCCATAACCACAATAGTGTCAATGAACATATTTTAAGGACTTTGAGTAATCACCTATTCAGATACACCAAAATTGAATTTGTCATTAGTGACCCCAAACCATATTCCTAAGGCAAACTTCTAAAAAATATAGCTACTTGAATTGGGACCTTGTTTAGGTTCCCCAACCCCATAACAATAGTAGTGTCAATGAACATATTTGAAGGACTTAGAGTAATCACCTATTTTGATACCCCACCATTCAAGCTATCATTAGGGACACCAAACCATGTTCTTGAGGCAACTTGTAAGAAATCTTGTAACTTGAATAGGGATATTAGTTAGGTTCCCAAGGACGATCCCTCTAATAATTAATTACATTTTTAATAGAAACCTTATTTTTAATAGGTCTTCTAGTCTATTTTAATGATTTAATAGGATAATTTGTATATTCAGACCCAATTTCCAATTTATGTACCTTTGTAGATCCTTGAATCTTTCCATCATCCAAAACATCATGAGTTATTACTTAGTAAACTATATCCAGGGTACCTTCCTTTGAAGGAATAGACTGCTATCGATGCAGAAGAATTAGACAGACTTAGTCCACCCCTTTCCAATGTTGGTTCCTTCATTTATTTTGAGAAAATATAGGAATAATCAAAAATATTATTTTTACCTCTCTGATCACAAGAGACTATGATATATTTATCATGCTTGATTAGATATTCTATATCATCTTGAGAAAACCTCTCTATATTAGTGTCCTCTAAATCCTCATCAAAAACTAGCATTCCTCTGATTCTATTATGATTTTACATAAAATAAGGTTTTTAGATTATAATAGGTAGGTTTGGTGTCATAGTTGTCACATTCCCAAGAATTCTTTCATTCCCCTATTTTCCTTTCCGGATCACTTGGGGACATTGATCCTTTGAAACCATAGTTGTCTCAGAGTCGGACTAGCCACCATCTCTTACATGAGTTGTAACTTATGTGGCATTGATATTTGGTTACCTATGATTCATGATTTTTCCTGGAGAATCCCCATTGGTATCATTGGTTTCCATAACCTTATAGGTAGTTCTGATGTACTTCTATTAATAAACCTATACCAGGGTATCATTTTCATTCTTATTGTTTATGGCCATTCAAGGTTACTCTAGAGATACCACATCCTTTTTTATCAATGGAATTCCTTTTTTCATTCCATAGTGTAAGACATAAATAAAACTTTCTAGACACTCTACATCTGGAAATGGAATGACCTACAAAACTGGAGTAATTGAAAATTGAATTCTAGGACTCATTTTAAATTTTAACATTGAATTTATCCCCTTCAGAAAATGAGGATAACCTCTTCCTATAGGGGTTCCTCAAAGTTGGTGTCAACCAGGAATCTGGCATAATACTTGAATATTTCAGTCATGGTGTTTTCATCCTTCCTCAAAATAATGATAATGTAGTTCGAAAGATCAATCAATATTTTGGGATGATAAAAAAATAAATTATGTTCATAAATAGTAATGAATATATTTTCATTTTAATGCCTATATATGTAAGGATAATTTATAATTATCAAAAATTATAAATAATTTGTAATAATTTATAATAAATATTAATTATTAGTAATAATTAGTAATAATTAGTAAAAACTATGGCTAAATATTAAATAATTAATTTAAATTAGTAATAGTTACTAATGATAATAATTACCATAAAATTTTCATAATTTGTAATATTTAATAAATATTTTCAACAATTAGTAATAACCTGTAATAACATGTATTAATTTGTATTAATATGTAATAATTTTTTAGAAATCTTTTTTATTCAATATTATATTATTAGTTTGTGATAATTTCTTTTATTTAGTTATAATTACTAGTAATTATCGATAATTTTTAATAATTTCAAGTAATTAGTTATTTTTTGATTTTTAGTTGATTTTTCTCAGATAGTCACTTCCTTTTAAGTATTTTATCTTCAAAAATATTTCCATTTTATATGTTTTCAAAAAATATGGAACAATGATGTAGACAATAATTTTTATTATTAGATAATGATCGGATAAATCATTATAGAAATCAAAATGGTTCTAGTATAAGTAATGAATATATTGAGGGTTTCAAAACATTTTTATCATCTACAACATCAAGACCTGAACTTTTTCTAGAAGGGAAAAATAAGTTTCCAAATATAAAATGTGATATGGGGATATTTGAAACATTTTAAAATGATGGGTCTCTTGTATTAAATTTTTTTATAGAAATATTATGTTCTTTTGTATCAACATGGTTAGTAAAATTCAGGAGAATATATAAATAAGTTGGTTCTAGATCCATCACACATTCAGAAATTAGTATACAAGGTTTATAGATCACATTTTAAACAAAAAAAATTGAATGATAATTAATCCCTTAAGTTATAAATATCTCAATATTATGATTTACTAATATCTACTAAGGATGAAAAATATGCAGGTTACATGATGAGAAAATATGAAACTGTTTCTAAATTTATGGCTATTAAATCAGATAATGGAATACCAAATTGTTTTTTGATAATATTTTTGTTTGGATAAATCATTGTTAACATAAAGAATGTGTTTCCTAGAAATTTCTATAATAAAAGAGAGTGGTCTATAATTTTTGTCATGGTTATCAAAATATCCATCGATGTTAAAATTATTTCATGCTATATTATTGTGAATATGAGTCATTAGTCAATTGTACCACATGTGGACACTCGAGGTATAAGGGGTCCAAATAAGGAGAGTCTAAATTTTTTACCAATAAAAATTAGAGTTATTTCCTTCTTATAGCTATATTGAAGATCTTATTTACGTCTCAAAATAAGACACCATTGATTTCATGGAACATATTCAATATTTTAACCTGTTCCCATTTTTAATTATCCAATTTCTCTCATTTTTTACATACATTCATTTAAAATTATATATTCATTAATAAAGTTTAAAATATATTTGTAAATAAATATTAATATATAAATATAATTATAAATGTATATTTATTATATATAAAAGATATTATATTTATAATAATAAAAAATAAATATTATTTTAAAAAGAATTTATCTATTAATCAATAAGTAATAATATATCTAAATAATTATAAAATTATTATAAATATATTTCAATAATTAATATATTTAATATATTTCTATTTCAATTTGTATTTATATGTACTTTTTATATATATAATAATACAAATATATATATATATATATATTTAATGATATAACTATAAAAATATTATTTTTTTCAAAAATTATTTATATAATTATAAATAAAGAGTTATATATTTAAATAATTACAAAATATTAATAGATATAATTAAACAATGAAGATATTTAATATATTTATATTTATATTTATTTAATATATATATGTATATATATTTATTTAATTATATCAATATATATAATGATGTAAATATATTTATATTTATAATATTATAAAAATATATTTAAATATTGAATATATTTAACCACATTATATTTATATTTTAATATATTTATTAAAGTGATGTATAATTATATAAATATATCTACAATTATAAGTAAATAATTATAAATACATTAATGAATATATTTCATTATATATATATTAATAATTTTGTATTTACTATATTTATAATATTATATATATTTAATTGAATTGAAAGGAGAATGCTCTGGTATTTTGAGTTCTATCTATCCTGTGATGAGGATTAGGGTTTCCTGTGGGTGAATTTTTCTTTCTTCTGCTTCCATGGTTGATGTATTCCTCGTCCCAGGTCAGTTTGATTCGCACAAGGCACTAGAGACCGATACAGTAGTGAATCATATCCTGTATATTTTATACATACATGGAAAACGATATGATCTGTTTTTGTATAGTAATTTGGTGTGTTCTTTTTCTAAAAATTTTATTGTGATGTCCGATCCTAGGAATATATTTTCAGTTAGTTATCATATACAAGTCGATGCAATGTTGAAGGTTGATGTAGTGCTGAAGGGTATTTCCCGTGCAAGAAGAATAGCCATCTTAAAGTCAGGTTATCCTGAGCATATCCTTAATAAAGGTAATACGGCTCATATTTTGTATGTCATTTCTCCTTGTTGATAGTTTCCTTGATTCACTCTCATTTTATGTTTATCATAGACCTCTTTGAGATAAAATGGTGTACCGGTTCTGTCCCCTAGACAACCATGGGATGAATTCTCAGAGGCAAAAAGCTTTATGGTTGGGAAAACTTTCACACCTGGAGTTTTGATATAATTTTATTTTATTCCTTTATTTTGATTTGAAATATTTTGTCGAGTTGGGAGAGGATCCTAATTGAAATTTTACATTTTTTTACAGATAAATAGAGGTTTTAGTCTTGTCATCACCCGGTGCATGGGAAGGGCACTGTTGAAGTCATACGACTTCGCTAAATCCCCATTTGGCTATCCCGGTTCACATCTAATTAATTATTTATTTATTTTAATAATAAAGTTGAAATGAAATAAAATGATATAAAAAATAAATTGAATTACAAATGGTTTTAATAATATTATTAATGTTAATATCATTTGATAATATTATAATTATAATTATCTTGGATAGTATTTTAATTGAGAATATTATTATTATTAGCATTTTATTAAGTTGATTTTTATAAAGGTCATTATGATTTAGTTTATTATGTTTATTATTATCTTATTATTATTGTTATTGTAATAATTATTATTAGTTTTATTTTATTTTTATTTGTGTTTTGATTGGTTCCCCCTGCTTATCCACCACGCACGCACCCCCCTGAAACCCAATGTGTCAGACCCAACTCTCTCTCCCGACTAGCTGTATCTCTCCAAACTCTCCATCCCGGCATACCAAGTAATGAAACCTCCTCTCCTTGCTCCATGAACTACATTTACACCATCTTCATCCATCCAACAAGCCACCCATTGTCCACCCACTCTGTTCGTCAGACACCCCCTATCTGTGACCTGCTCCTAGCTGTCTTCCCTCCTCCCTGTGTGGTGCACCATGACCTTTCTGGCATCCCCCTCTTCCATCAACATTCCATTAGTACACCACCTAGTGAGATTTAATTTCTTCTTGTAAGGTTTTTGTTTGGGTTTTTAGATTTATAGAATTTATGGTGTCAAATTATGATGTTAATCTTGGGTTTTGGGTTTTCTTTTCTTAATTAGGGTTATTTCTTGCCTCTTCGTGATGTGGATGTGCTTCAGATGGGATTTATTCCCTTTTTTAGGTAAGATAATCATGTTAGGTAGGTATTTCTATTCCCTAACATCACTAGATGAATTTTAATATTATTTTTTAAATTTATAAATGTGTTCATTGGTTTTTTATGTTGTCTGTATGGTGTTTTTGAAACTGGTTTGTGTGTTTATAGGTTGGAAATGCATTTTTAATAAAAGGAATGGTTTTGCTTTTGTGTGTTCATGGGTTTAATGTTAATAAAACGGTGTTCAAGGGTTGTTTTCTAGGTGTGAAATGTGTTTTTAAGGAACTTTTGGTGCATGACAATTTAAATGGTATTTTTATTGGAAAACTATTTTTTTCATGTTAGCTTTGTGGTGCATCTTGGGTTTAAATTGTAAAATTTTTGAATGGTGGAAATCTTTTTTTTAAAATGGTTTAAAATAATGAATGACTTTATGATGGGGAAAGGCCCATTTTCTTGGTTGGTCTTTTGTGTTTGTTTTCTTGTGTTATAGAAAGGGAATTTGGGAAAATAAACAAGTGTTGGTAAAGGTATTTAGGCGAGGCTTCTCCTTGGTATGTGTAAAATGGTAAATGTGTTTTCTATGAATTAAATTGGTTTCCTTGAAATATATATTCATTTTTTGAATGTGGTTGTGTGTGTGTAATGTAAATATTAACTTGAGAAAATGGGAAACCCCAGGTATCTAGGTTGGCATACTAGAACTAGTGCGATAGTGATGTGAAAGTAGTTTTCCCAACATCACTTAGAATGTTTGATAACTAAAACACTAACTAAACTTTTGGATGATGTTTTAAGACCACTAGGTTATGATTGTGTTCCCTACTGGTGGCTTATGCAAGAGAACATATGTTTTTGTGGTTCTTATACCATTGTTCACAAAGGTATGAGGTTCTATGGTCCCACTTGATCTAGATGAACCCTGATGGATTTACCTATGGTGCTATATGAAACATGACATGGATGCATCCATCAGCATATGGAGGACCACTTGAGTGTGTGTTCTTTATAAATTCTTTCCCCCATTTTAAATTAGTGTTTGTGAAATGTTTTTCCTTCATAGTGACCTTTTTTTACAATTCACTAGTAAATATTTTCCTTGTAGTGTTTCAAAATCATGAATTTTAATAATCATGTTAGATTATCTTTTTGATGTAACAGCATGGAATATCTTTTTGGTGGCATCCTGTTGGGATTTTTCTCACACCCTACATATACCTTTGCATGTATGTAGATCATGTTTCTTGTTTGTTTTAGGTTAAGGCTAGGAGTATGGCATTGGAAGTTTGGGTTTCTTATATCTTGTGTTAGGGATCATAGTAATGGCAGCTTGAGGATGTGCTCCTCATATTGCAAGGAGGTTAGGGGTGATGTATCTGTTTCCCCTTTTTTTTATGTCCCATTTTGTTTATTTTAGTTTATAAAATTATTTTTTTAATTGTCAGGGGCGTGTTTGTTATAATTTTTCAAATATGAATTTTTAATTATTTGTGGTTTTATTAATAAAATTAAATATTATTAAGTCATTAACATGTATTGTTTTTTATACTCAGGAACATGTACCAACCCATGGGGATAGGGAATACCCTTAGGGCCTTGCTTCAGACATGGCTGGGGGCCGGGTCAGATGACGACCTATCTTGGATCGTGAAACCCATATGACTCAAAGTGTGTGTTTTCAGTTTATATTTACATTTTTGTAAAACAAACATGTGAAATACCAAAATCTAAGAATATTGATTCATATTTTCTTGATAATATAAAAATATGATCCTTATTGCATTATAGATATATAAGAATTAGCTAAATGTTAAGCTTATGCATGTTGTGAAAGGGGTTACAATAAGTGTGCCTTTTTATTTAAAATTGACATTTTATTTCAAAATAGACCTCACATACTCAAAACTGATAAAAAAATTATTGTTTTGATTATTTAGGAATTCTTTCCATAATTCAATTGTTATGTGTAGGAATCAGCCACACCTTAGTCTAATACACTGTCTGGTATGACACAAAGTTTCAGTTATCAGTTTAAAATTTAAAATTTAGTTCAAAACATGTTTTAGTTATTTAAAACTATAAAAATACACTATTATTATCCTAATACTTAAGGAAACCCATTAATAAGTGATTTATAACATTTAAAATTGGGTTTCATATAAAAATAACACACTATGTGACCGGTATGACTGAAAGTATGTATTTTCAATTAAAATTGTCATTTTAGAAAAAAAGACACATCACTTACTCAAAATTGAGAAGACACATTCATATTGCCTAGATACTTGAGGAATATGACATTTTAGTCATATGTAAGGTATAATGATTATCCACACATCAATCTGATGTATGTTGTTATAGGATTTACTCTAAGTGTCTCCTTTTATTTAAGGATGACATTTTAGTTCAGAACACGCATCACATACTCAAAAACTAAGAAAAAAGGCTAGGAAAATTTCGAAACTTTATAAAAATAATCTATAAGTAATTAAATATGCTTAAGAATAATCCAAACCTCAATATAATACATGACATTACCGGTATGACTCAAAGTGTCCACAATGAGTTTAAAATTGAAACTTTAGTTCAAAACAAGGGTCACTCACTAAAAACTATGAAAATGATCTTGGATTGTCTTGATACTTTAGGAAAATGATTCAAAAGTCACTTGGATGGTCTATGAATTGGTTTCACATTATGTTGATACCCAATGTGACCAAAATAACTAAATGTTTGTGTTTTAAATCTAAATTGGCATTTTAGTATAAAAGATACATGACTTATTCCAAATTGAGAAAACAAATTTGGATTGTCTTGATACATTAGGACAATGATCCTTAATTCACTTGTGACATATAGGAATCATATTCCAATTAATTTGATGCTTGGTGTGATCATTAGGACTATAAGTGTTTTATATTATCTAAAATTGATATTTTACTAATGTATTGTTTCATATTTATTTTTAATTTACTTCTTTGTAGTATTACTAATATAATATTTGTTTTCTAATACTTGTGTATTCTTTTTCTCATGTTTGAGTTGTTTTTTACAATTGATTTTAATCGATCTTTTTTGAGAGGGGTTCAGGGCCAAAGATAATGTAACCATAATTTTTTTGAATTTTTGTTATAGTACATTCTAAGGTAATTATATAAAATAGTGTTTTAATTATGTTTAATATAGTGTTTTTTAATGTATTTGTGATTATATTTTTATTTCAATTAAATAATTGATTTGAAATATGTATATATATATATGTATTTTATTCTATAGAGTTCTATAATTTTAATAGCACACTATAGTAGGTTGTCAATTATTAGTGCTAAATGTAGGGCTGATAAAGGGAACCCTTTATGATTGTTTTTTAACAATGATAAAGGAAACCCTTTTCCGAACTTTTTTAATGCTGATAAATTTTCCCACTTTTAAATTTGATTAGATCAAAAATTATTTCTTAGAACTCATATATTCATTATCTAGTGATTTTAAAATCCACTAGTATTGTATCATAAGAAAATAAGCGACGGATGGGCAAGATACGATGACAAACATTGTTACCACCCAAACATTTGTAAATAGAATCCCCATATGAATAAATGAATTATTAAATTGTGTAGTTCTAGAAAACATATACACTATATTTTATTTTTTTCCATTTTAAAATACAACCATATTTTACTATCAGGTAAAAAATACCATTAAACATCATAATCTTAACACTATTGGGAAAATAGGATTTTGTAATAGGTCATTTGTGATGAAATTGGAAACCACCAAAAACTATTAATAACATAAAGTTATTTGCAATATAATGAGATACCCTTTGCAAGTAACTATATATTTTGAGGTATTTGTAATGGAATATGGGTCCCATCAGAAATACATTTGGCAAAAAAATATCATATCACAGGAAAGCTCTATTTTTTATGAATTTGGATTTCCGTTGCAAATAAATTAGTTTGTGATGAGATCATATTACTTCTTAAATACTTTTAAATAAAATATCATTACCTTTGCATCAGAAATAATACTATTTCTGATGTAAAGTGTATTTTCATCGTAAATATTCTATTGGTAGAGAAAATAAAAGCTATTTTTAAAATAACTTATAACAGATTTGGTCATCTGTACAAAATTTTTATTTATTCACTATCATAACTATTTATGGTTGTCACTACATGTCCTAGATTCCATCAAAAATAATATTTTCTATGACAAAAAATTGAAAATATTTCAACTCAACTAATCCAACCTATATAATGTCATCAATAATTTTTCTTCCATCATAATTTTAGAGATTCTAATCTAATTTCATTATATACTCTACCAAATATTTTAGTTTATTCAGTGGTAAACATTATTAGTGCTAAAAAACCCCTAATAAAAGTACTCATTTTATCAGTGCCTCTTATCACTAATAAAATTTTCCCTTTTACGAGTACTAAAAACATTTTATAGAATAGATAAAAGGTATTCTTATTAATAAAATTATATATCATTAAAAAAGAAATTTTAATATGTAAATATATTTATATTGACATAAATATAATATATTTTATAAAATATGATTTACGAAAAAGGACCAACTATAAGAAAAATATCCTAACCATTTACTAATGTTGAAAGAAAAAGATAACATGAATGAAAGAAAATAGATGTGGTTATACAAAGAGTCATGACCTCATATAGATAAGAAAACTACAGATCGAGAAAATCCAGATCATTCCAACAATCATAATTTAATTCAACATCATTATAAAAATATTCCCACTCAGACTCTGAATTTCAAAGATTGAGAATCCTAAGGATCATCTCCTTGTCCCTTTCCTGCTTTAGAGTGATTTGGATCATTTATGTCTTGCAAAATTACCTGGTAGAAAAATTACGTGGAAAACTGGAATAATCCTTCAGTGAACATCATTTTGAAGGAACCAGAGAAACACCGTCACTACTAACCACCTTTCCCTTCCCATTTAAAATAGAATATTTAAAAGAAAATGGTTCAACACTACTCATAGATTGGAGATTAGTGGTGTCCTGCAGAACCATCCTCTTTTCCAGTCACCACCATCATCTAAAACATTAACCCATTTACTATACATTCGTGATGAAATAAAGAAATTATGAATCTATTGAAGATAGTCTAGAATCTATTGAACATCAGATTTCCTAGAACTATCTTTTTGTAGAACATTCCCTAAAAAGTCTGCATCCATTTCATTCACAATACATCCTTGATCATCATTTTCTATAGGATAAAACAGAGACAAAACTCCAACAATCTCATCTATAGACAGGACCACCTCACTTGTGTGAATTCCTTCCTGACTAGTGAATTTCATGACAATCAAACTAGAGCTTCCAGTATACTAAACATGTACATATGGGATATTATTGTATGTACAATCTAGTTCCACATTTCTATCAGAAAGACCACTAATAATATTCCCAATATTTTTTTAGGCATGGAAATAAACTAGTAGAAGCCATTAAAGTTACTTTATGCTCTGGATTTACCACCAAAAATTTATTCTTGTACACTAAAGCCCCATGATTTTAAGGCTGCTATCCAGATATTCAATCAGCTACTTCTTAGGCTACATAGATTTTGACTACCCATGTGGCCTAGATTAATTAGACATACCATTACCATCATAGTCTGTTAAAGGATACCCCTTCAAACCTTAAAAATAAAGATCTTGTCTCTTATATTTTACATCCTGATGACTAATAGATTTTCAATTTTGGAAACAATTGGGACAATTTTCATACACAATATTTATCTATTTATCATCAGTGGGAGTGGTAAGAGTCACATTGCAAATAAGAATGAAAATCATATCAATTACAACTAGTATTATCACATTGTTCTATATCTAACATGTTAATTCCCCCAATCCAGGAGAATCAGAATTCTAATAGTAGCATCAATATCATACAAGATTTTTGGATGCCATAAAATTTAGTTAAGGCCATTCAACCTAATCTATTCCTATGTAAAAGCCTTCTTCACACTTGAAAATTAAAATCTTCGGTCTATCCATGGAGATGAAGTGTTACCAGATTTAAAAATAACAAACCATATGACCAAACATGAATCATAACTTCATCATATCGAAACATGAAGTGAAACCAACCTCTTCCTAACAAAATAAACTTACAATATGAAAACCCCCATAGAAAAGATATCCTGCAAATAATATTTTAAAGCTACCAGGGATTCTCACCTTTGATAAGAACAACCCTACCAATTAGTGAGTTGTTAACCAAAGCCAGACATTCTGAGAAGGTTTTACGATAAGATTAAACATAGGCTGATGATTCTTTCCTGAGGATTCTACCAATAGAGGATTCCTTAAAATCCACCAACATGCACAATAAAGAATCATTTCATTGATTAAAGGAATCCCTCGAATTCCATCTTGCATATGAGACCCCTTTAGACCCGCATCATGAAGCTGGAACTGAAGGTGATGCTTTGGTCATCATAGGTCTACATGTAGCATCCTATCTAGTCACCACCACAACAAGAGAATCCTTCACCACCATTCAAGGAATGGAATCCACTCTGTCCAGTATTGTTGTCTCCCTATGAATATTATGAAAATACGATTGAAAAAACTCATATCATAAAATAAAAATACTCATAGAATGCGTCAGTTTCCTTGGTAATAGCTTGTTAAGCATCATGATTTCCAACCACATCTTGGACGCCATCAACACCATCATCCAAATGAATATACTCATGAAAATTAGGGCTATGAATGATCAAAAACACTAAAATGGAGTACAAAAATCTCTATTGAGGAGTGGCTCTCAAACCCATGCCTCTATCAGAAATTCAAGTTTCTTAAAATAAGATTAATATAATACTAAATATATAATCACAATCATTATATAATAAATTTAGTTAAAGTGATTTGTAAAATAATTAGAATTTAATATTAATTAACAATTTGAAAACTATTATTTAGTAATAGTAATTTAATTAAAATTTTAATATAGAAAAATAAAAGAAATTATTAAATGATCTAAAATAAGTTGAAAACGTGAAGAAAATAACAAACAGTCATAACTTTTGATCCGAGTTTTCGTTTGAGCTTCAAAATATATCAAATCGAAGCTTGAAAAAAAGTTTTACGTCATGGTAATCAGATAGAACCCATTACATTGTGTTTTTGAGGTAAACAATTCTTAAAAGTCCGCTAAAATTGAATTTTTTTAGGGTACCATAAATTTTGAACAATTGATATAATTTATGTCTCTTTCAAGGGGGTTCTTCATATCTTTTTCCAATAGTAGTTTAATTTATTCTACAGGATTCAACCCATATTATTATAATGGTGTTCTAATTTTATTATTTTTCATATTGTTGTATTATTTATAATTAAATATATACATTGATATAAATATTTGTATATATTTAATGATAAAATTTAATCTTTATAAATAAGTTTGTTAACATATTTACATATAAAATATCTCTCAAAATATATATTTTTCTACATATGTATTTGTATTTATGAATATTTATATACCTACTCAATGGATATAAATTGAGTTTATATATATACTTGTGTGTCTGTCGGTATTAACAGGATGACATATATTTATCAATATATTACCATATATCTATATGAATATGAATATATAATATATGTAAATAAATATAAATGTGTATAATTTTATTTATAGTCATAGGTATATATATATATATGTTTGTATATGCCGACATACCTATGTACGTATGTACATATTTTTTAACACACACACACAATTATATTTTATATATAAGTCTATTTAAAAAAAATTATACAAATATAAATATAAATAAATGAATAAATAAATGAATAAATATATGATTAAAAAATATTATTAAATATATATAAATTAATAGATATATTATAAAATAAAGAACATGTGGGTGCATGAGGGTTGAGGTCACATGTTCGAATCCAAGTGGTGTCACACTTGGGTGTGGGCGGGAGGATCTGTGTAATGACAAGGGAGTTGAAGTGGGACTAAGATGAGTACTGATGAAAGAGTGGTCGAGCACTAGTAAGGGGGTAGCCCCCCTCAGAGTCTCTCAATAATAAAAACATTTTTATGTTTGATACTGATTTTTTATAACTGATAAAGGATCCTTTATTCTATGATTTTTTTAGTGCTGACAAGAGGGGCCTTTATCCGTACACTTTGGAGTACTAAAAAAGGTACCCCTTTTAAGGACATTTATATTATCATAGATTTTTTTTTAAAACTAATAAATGGGTTTTTCTAGTGCTAATAAAATGGGGAATTATAGTATTGGTATAAATTTTAATTTTTATATGAACATTTACAGGATCTCATTACTATTTAGTTGTAATAAAGTATTGTTTTTAATGTATTTATTTTAAACTTCTTTAACTGTAAATTTATTTATTTTATTGTATATTAGGAATAAATATTTAGAATTAGTAATAATAATGAATTATTATTATTAATTTATTTTAATTATGACTAGATATTAATAATTATAAATATTTAGGTATATTTATCATTAGTTAGTAGTAATTACTAATAATTGGTAGTAATTAATGGTAATTAGTATTAATTGATGATAGTTACATATAATTAGTAATAATTATTCATAATTGATAATAATTATCAATAATTATAAATAAATATCATCAATTAGTAACAATTAGTAATGGTTACTCATAACTAGAAATAATCAATAAAAGTTACCAATAATTAGTAATGATTACTAATATATTGTAATAGTTGGTAACAATGAATGATAGTAATAAATAGTAATAAATAGAAATATTTATTGAAAAATTGTAAATAATTTCTTATAATTGACAGTAATTTGTTGTTATTATCAATATTTTTTCATAAAAACTAGTAATTAGTATTAATTAATAATAGTTACAGACAATTAGTAATAATTACAAATAGTGTAACACCCTAAAATTCTAAAGTACGAACCATGTCTTCAATAGTGTGTATAACACACATCACAAAATGTGTAAGAGAATATATAATATCCATAGAATATACTATATATTTACTACTTTAAATAAATTCAATATATGGAATAGTTTGCAATGAACGCAACACTGAGTTAGCTTGCATTACACACAAGATAAACCTTCCTTGATAGATTTTTTTACATACAAGAGAGACCTTCTTCAATAGCTTTTGTTACATGCAAGAATGTGTTTCACCAAATAACAATGTATTATTAAAATATTATCATTTAATATAATATGATATAACCTAGCTGTTATGTTAGCTATTATGAATAATATTAATTAACCTATAAAAATATTTGGTTTACATAAATATAAAATTAATTCATTGGTTTCTAAGTAATGAGAAATTAAAATAAGAACTAATTGGATATGAAAAGAAATTTTATTATTTATATTCTTCCAATAGAGTTTTATCTTAATAAACATAGTTAATTACAACTAGTAAATTATTTTAAATGAAATATATATGTTATATTTTCAATAAAATATTTTTAATACTTGTTCATTAGATCATATCGGCATAATATAAAAACAAACCTTATTTTACACATAAAACCTTATATTTTCATAAAGGGAATTTTATTTCCATTTATTTGATAAACCATTTTAAATATGCATTTTGACACTGTAATTGTTAAAAATTTTCAAAACAAAAAAAATATTTGAAATATAATCATAATAATTAGTTTTGGTTTAATTTTTTATATATTTCTGAAATATTTCATTTTTAATGAATATTTAAATATACTGAATTTCGGTTCAATAAATCTGTTTTATTTAACTTATTAACAAGGTTAAATTGTATTATTAATTTTCTTTAATGTATAATTTGATTTTATTTTATTAATAAATCCAAAATATTTCATCGGAATAAATTTTACTTGGAAAGTGAATATAAAAACATAGAAATTGTTTAGGCATTTTTACTTTAAACCCCTCCATTGTCATCCCACACGTATGATTAAATTTAAAAAAAATATACCATTAATTTTATTAGAATTTGGAAAATTTTATTACATATTTGGAATTAGAATAATTTATAATTTTTAATTATACCAAATTTTTTTGACCAAAATTATTAGTGAAATAAATTAAAATTAATTACAATTATTAAGGCAGAATTATGCTTAATAAAGCACAAAACCTTTTCTTTGGAGCCTAAATGACCTATCCACTTTTAAAACCCCCATTTAATGGCTATAATTCTTCCCAAAAACTTCAATTATTTAGTTATGATGGTTGTTTATATCTTTTTGTATTTTTGAACATGTGTACACCTAACTTGTTTCCAAAAATCCCAAGTGAGTCATTTTCCTTCCCTATAAAAGGCCACCACCTCTCTCACTTCCTCACACCAATAAAACCACTTAGTCTGGGCCAAGATCTTCTAATAATTCTTCCCAAAATCCCAATCCCTGACTATGAATCCACCCATTGAGAATAAATCTTTTCAAATAAGCACTTTGGTATCCCTAAAATGGAGTTACCCGATTTTAAGGTAATTCTTTCAAACAATCACATTTCTTTCATTTACTTCTCCAACACCTCAAATATTCTTATACTGTGTTAATATAAAAACACCAGTATCCTAAATATACTATTATATTTTTTTATAAATGGTTCTACCTACACTAAAACACACTTCCATCTAATGGGTAACAATCATAATGTTTCTTTGTATGGTGAACTACTACCTCACAAAACGATCATTATTCATTTTTTCCTTTACCAACATTCATGGCTAAACTTTATGATGAGCACTATGTATATATATCATATATATTATATATATGATATTTATTATGTCCTTATACTACTTTAATCCTTTTATACCACATAATTTTAATACTTTCTATTATACATTAATACGATAACATTGTTTGAAAAAATGTGGACTACCGCTCCCTTAAAGCGATGTGATTCGTTCACAAGATCAATTGAAGGTATATAAAATTATTATAATTTATCATAGATATATATTAAAGTACATATATATTATATTAATTACTTGGTTACCTTTATATAAATAATATATATATATATATATATATATCATTTTATGTATTTCCCTTTCACACACACTAAACAGTGATAATGTCAACCATGGACATGTCGACTTCCACCTCCTCAACATGATGTGATTCATTTTTCATCACACGAATTATATATATAAGTTTAAATGATTAAATAATATGGTATATATGATATAATTATCATTCTGTAATGATATAGTGTTACTTAGCATCTTTCCATAACAATCATTTAAAAATAAGAATATCACCCATGCATACTTACGGCCTATAGTCTCCATGATTGTAAAATTGATTTATTTTTCATTATAATTTATAATTATTGGTCTTAAAATTATATTTTTTGTATAAATTAGATAATTATATCATTATTATTATTCTTTAGATGTCATTCAATGATCCCTTTGACCGTAGTTGACCTAAAAATGTTTTTTTGACACATAAACCGAATTTGGTCAAATAAATCAACATAAATATAATTGTTTAATTAGATTTATACAAAATATTAATAAGTGAAATTAATATAATGATAAACATGAGAAATTTTATCAAAAAATTATAAAATTAACATAATTTTATTATACAGTAAGTTAAAAGAAGTTCCCCAAAAATGAAACAGAAGGTAAAGGATTCTCATCTCACATTTTACATATGAGGGATAAATGTCATGTTCACTACTTACATATATTATGTGGTGTACATACTTACCATGTTTATATATATTATATCATGAATTAATTTAACTTTATGGTATTTGTTTTCCATTTAATATTATTCCGTCATGAGGTTTATTATTTAAAATGGGTCAAAGTGGTAGCATACACTTTGGAATGTTTAAAGAATATTTTCCACAATAATAACTATAATGATCTTTCAATGGTATTTACACTTGATTAAATTATATTACCATTGTCTAATAAACCATTTTTTTCATCTCCTTTGATAATTCACGAACCTTTTCATGTATTAGTAACATTTTTCCACTCTTTCGTACTCAAGGTGTATAAAAACTATTTTTAAGAAAATCAGACTTCATTTCTCTCTTTAGTCGGAGAAATTGTTTTCTTCTAAAAACCATTTTTTATTAAAAAAATAAAAAATTATTTTAAAATTATTTGGTAAATACCTCAATAACATTTTTTTATTTGACATTGTTTTAAAGGAATCTTTTTTATCTCTTTCTTGACAAGGAATTTTTAAACCTTTTTACTATACAAAATGAATGTTCTTTTTAACTCATACGGCTTGTACGGATTTACCTTCTATCATTTCATTTAATCTTTCTTTGAATGTATACATGCTTTATTTTTAATAATATTCTTTTCAAAAGTTATTTTCAAAGACTTATTTTTTTAAATGGTTTTTCAAAACAGAAGTATTTTTTCCTCAAGAATGTTTTATATGGCCTTTTTATAATTTTTCGGTTCAGCAACAAGAACAACAATTTATATTACTCCACTTGGGATTTGTTGTATTTATAACATTCTTACTATTACTCTCGGTGGTTCCTAATTTATTTGTTTAAGTATAGTATTCACATTCCCTGGATTAGTTTTTCCGTCCCCTTGAAATATTCAATTTCGTATGATCATTGAACACTGAATTTACCTAAATTATCGATTTCATTTATCATGGACATTACTATTGCCTAAATAGTATACTATTTTACAGATGTTGCTTAATTTGATAGTTATTTTATTATTTAGGGAAATATTAATAAATTTTTATTCTTTATTCAATACGATTATTTGATAAGGTATATTATTTATTTTGATTCTTTGATATAAGGAATCTTTTGAACTAGAAATGATAGGTGGATCATAGACTTTATAACGATCCTCGATGCATTGACAGGTTCTCTTGAGAAAAATATGTTGTCAAAATGGGATTTTACACTTAATTTAAACCATCTTGTGAAAGGTCTTTATTGTATTGGTTTTCATGTTACTTATACATGACATCTATTAAGAAATAATTAGCATAATTTATTTTCATTTATAAATTTTCCATGATATTTTTCATCGATATATCTATGGATACATTTAATTTTCATTTTTTATATGGCATGTGTTTCAGTTTATTACCTTTTTATATTTATTTTTCATTATCTAGTTATTTTAATGGAATGTGTTTCCAGTAATTACCTTTCCATATTGTTTTTATAATGTAATTCAGTTTATTGATTAAATAGAATGTGTGTTCAATTATTTATCATGCCATGTTTAACATTCTCATAGATTCATTATTTCTTCTTCTATAATTTTCCATTACTAGGAATGTTATCTCAACCTTATTATGTATTTTCCTACGAATACAAGAAGCATACCATGAATGATATGAAGGGATTTACTAGATGTCTTAGAGTTATCCTCAAAGTTATTTATTAAGAAAGAAGAAAAAAATATTTCTTGAAATTAGTGAATTCATTTGGAATAAAATACTCGTTTATGTACTTATTTTACCAAGACTACTAAAATGATCAGTCCTTCGGGGCTTGATTCCTTGTAATCATGACAATATAATTAGTAGTTGACACCAACTCTAGGATTCTGGGGTTCGATCACTATAGTTGGTATCAAAGGATGTTTAGTATAATACATAATAACTATATTTAGAAAAATTTATATTATTGAACATAAAAACAAGGAATAATTTTTGCATAAGTATAGAAGAACAACCTAAGAAGTTTGTTAAGGTTGAGATTATGTGATTCTTCCTAATAATACAACCCTATCTGGATACAAAAAGTGGTTGTGGTTCAAGAAAAGATATACTAATGAGTAAAAACACCAACAAGTTGTTCTAGGCATGAATCACAATTACCTGGTATATAGAAAAGAACCTTACTACTCACCTGATTTTACACTCCGGGAGGATACACATAGGATAATTCACATTTTATTTATGAACCACTATAAAGGATTTTGACAATGAATATCCTAGGATAAAACTAATGGGGTCTAGATTTAAAAATAAGGTATCATGATTTAGATATCTTATGGATAATTATATGCTTTTCTTACTTTGAATATTGTTTCCCACTATATTATTTCTAGTTTTAGATGACGGTTGGAACCACAAGGATTCATGTTAACATTGAACATAATAGAAAAGGTGGTGAGAATGAGAAACCAAATGATGTGTTTATAGTAGTGAAGGATATCATGTTTATTCCAAATTATTTCTCCCGAAATATGATTAACAATATATACCTTTACCAACTCCATAACACACCAAATAAGTGAATTAATGAGGTTTCTAAGAACTTGAGTGGTGGATATTGTAAGAAAAGAATGATATATTTTGGACATGAAAAAAGTGAGGAAGGAGGAACCTAGTAAGGTTCCTCAGTTGAAATTGGAGATTATTTTGTTGTGGGAAATAATGACTTAAAAAAAGGATTGATGAGGAAAAATGAAGAGTTTGATGGAAGGAAATGAATCATATCCTAAGAAATCCTTTATAGTTCATTGATGTAAGTGTGGAGAGCAAGGAACATACCCAAATTTATGTGCTCTCCTATATGATAAATTCTAGAATAAGGAAGGATCTATGTGGAAATAAGTGGATGAAGTATTTATGTGTTAGGGTTTCATTGAAAACCATTGTCAAAAGCCTATTTAGTGATTATACTTCTTTCAAGTTTGTTCATCATATTTTGAAAATTATATTAATACAATTTTAGAAAGGAAAAAACCTATAATCCGAGTGACAACCAATAATGTTTGGAAAGATCAAGGGTCTTGAACTCATGACCAAAGGATGATAAAGGTTTCTTGTCAACCAAATACCTACAGAATATCTTGGTTAATTTTTCATTGTTTTTAGTTGAAAATTTTGATGAATAAATTTTAATGATGAACTGATAATATCACTTTTGAGAATTAGAGATTAATGTATTGACCATATTTACCTTGGATATAATAAGATACCAATAGTTAGAATTGTTTCTATTTTATAGTTCTTATGATCAACTAAAATTATAGTTTAGTTCTTTAAGAATAAAAAAATTAATTACTGTTAATTAATTTCTAAGAGTAAATGGATGAATTATAATGTTATTTATGAATAAACAAAAGTTAGGATTATTCACCTAAAATTGAAGTCTACCACATAAAAATATTTATTTATATTCACGGTTAGTAAATAATTACCCAACATTGGGAAAAATAATTTTAAATAAAATGTCATCCTAACACCGTAATTTTTGTTAGACTAATGGTCTTTAAATCATCCGTGATTTACGGATATGAGGACCTCAAATTTCCATTTATGATTCACTAGTTTGTGGTTGATGAATTCATTCAGTACTTATAAATATGTATTCGTTTCCTTAAATTATGTATCTCAAAATTTCACTATTTTTTCATACTTATATACATAGTTACATGGTAGTCCATGTGACTTTTTTACATCACATTCTCTCTTTTCTAGAGGATGTTTTATGATCCCTTCTCACGATGTAGGAATTTCACTTTGGAAACAACAAAAACTCTATCACCAAGATAGAGTTTAAATTGTGAGGATGTAATTTAGTTAAGGTGGGGAGAATGTAACATCCTTATATTAAAATGTATGAGCCTTTTCTTCGATATCATCTTTGACACACATCACCAAACGCCTAAGAGAATATAATATTTCAAGAATATACTATATATCTGTTAATTTATATATATTAAACTCATGATATAGTTTTTAATGAACTCAACACCAGGTTAGCTTGGATTACACTAAATAGAAAACTTCCTCAATAACTTGTGTTACATGCATGATCGACCTTCCTCGATAGCTTGTGTTATATATAAGAATGAGTTTTACCAAATAAAAATGAATTATTTAATTATTATTATTTAATATAATATGATATAACTGAATTTTCATGTTATAGTTTATGAATTTTATTAACTAACATAGAAAATTTATGGTTTATATAAATATAAAATGATTTCTTTGCTTACCAAATAATGATGAATGAAATAAGAACCAACTGGATATAAAAATAAATATTTTTATTTATATGTTTAAAAAAGAGTTTTTCCTTAATAAAAATAGTTAATTACTATTAATGAATGATTTTAAATGAAATATATTATTTATGTATTCAATAAGATATTTTTAATTTTCATCTATTAGTTTTGATAGTCATAAGATAAGAACAAACCATATTTTACACATAAAAGCCAATATTTTTTAAAGAAAATTGTACCTCCTTTTAATAGAGAACCCATTTAAAGAATTAATTTTGATACATTAATTTATTTAATATTTAAAAATAAACTTTATATTTTAAATATAATAATAATAATAGGTCATAGTGATTTTTTATATTTTTCTGAAATATTTCATTTTTAATGAACAGTTAAAAATATTGAATTTTGGTTCAAAACAAATTTTTAATTTAAATTTTTTATAAGTTTAAATTATATTTCTAATGATTATTAATATTTAATTACATAATATATTTATCAATTAATACAATTTATGTCATTGGACTCAATTTCACTTTTAAATTGATTAAAAAACATAACAAACTTTCAGACGCTCTTACTTTAGAAACCAATATTATCTTCGCGCCTGCGGGAATAAATTTAAAACAATTTCTTTAACTTCTAGGATTGGAATTTCAAAAAAATGATTCCATATTTGGAGTCCTAAAAATTTATAATGTCTATAAAGTCCGAAACCGTTTTTGACAAAAAAATTTAGGAAAAATTAGTTAAAATTATTTACAAATATTAAGGAAAAATTAAACTTAATAAAGGACTAAATCATTAACTTAGGGGGCCAAATGACCTAGACACTTGTCCAAAAACCATATTCAGTCCATAAATTGTCCATAAAAATTCCATTATTTAGTTTTATTTGGTTTTTATATCTTTTTTAGGTAATAACTGGTGTACACCAAACTTCTTTCCAAAAATTCAAAGTGAGTCATTTTCCTTCCCTTTAAAAGGCCAACACCTATCCAAACTCCTCAAACCTATTAAAAACATATGGTTTGTAAATATCTTCCAATATATATTCAATAAATACCATCAATAGACCTTGAATCCTATGTTTTTGATTTAATCATTCCATGGAATCCCTCTGGTATAAAACAAAAAGAGTTACCTGATTTTAAGGTAATACTTTCCAAGGATCACATTTCTTTCATTTAGATCTCCACCAAATAAAATATTCTAATTCCATGTTCATATAATAACACAAGTATCCTAGATATACTATGATGTTTTTTTATTAAGGTTTATACCTATAACAACACACATTTCCATCTAATGGGTAATGAACATATTTTTTCTATGTACATCAAACTACTGCCTCACAAAATGATGAGTGTTCATTTTTCATTCACCAACATTCATTGTTCAACATTATGATAGAAAATGTATATATGTATATGATATTTATTATTTATTTATTCTTATTTAATCCATTTAACAGATACCTTTAATACTTTCCATTTCCCTTTAATACGACAACGTTGTTTGAGAAAGTGTGGACTACCACACCCTCAAAGCGATTTGATTCCTTCACACGATCAATGGAATATATAAAGGATGATTATAATTAATAATAGGTTTCATAAATAAATTCTATATGATATAAATTAAATAATTAAATTTCTATAAAAATAACATATATATATATATATATCATTTTATTTATTACCCTTTCACACACAATAAAAAGTGATACCGTTGATCGTGGATGTGTGGACTAGCACCTCCTCAGCATGATGTGATTCATTTTGCTTCACCAGAATTATATATATATATGTATATATCAGAATATTTCATTAAATAATATTGTATTTATGATATACTGATCATTTTGTTATTATATAGTGTTACATACCTTCTTTCCATAATGATCATTAAAAAATAATAATATTACACTTGCATATGTTCGATCTACCATACCCATGACTGTAACATTGATTCATTTTTCATAACCATATTTAATGATTGATATTAAGGTAATAATTTATGTATAAATATGATAATTATTTCCTGATTATTATTCTTGAGATGTCATTTAATGAACCATTTTCCCATGGTTGACCTACTAAAGTTGTTTTTGACACAAAAACCGAATTTGGTAAAAATAACTGACTTAAACACAATTTTTTATGTAGTTTTATACAACATAGTACTAAGTGAAATTAAATTAATGATAATAATAAAAATTATTTGCAATAAATTAGAAAATAAACATAATTTCATTATACAATACGTTAATGTATGTTACCTGAAAGGTAAACTCAAGGTAAGGGATTCTCATCTCACTTTTTTGCATCTGTGAGATAAATGTTATGTTCACTACTTAAACATTTTGTGTGGTGTATCTACATCCCATTGTTATATATTATATAATATTTTTTTATCTTTAGGGTAGTTAAGGCCTTAATTTAATAAATATATTCTTTCATGATATTTATGATTTAAAATGTTTAAAAGTGGTCTGGGACACTTTGTAATGTTTAAATATTATTTTCCTCAATAGTAACTTTAATGGTCTTTAAATGGTATTTCTACTTGAGGATATTATATTACCATTGTTCAATAAACCCTTTACGTTTCAAATACTCTAGTAATTCATGACCTTTTTGAAGTATTAGTACCATTTTTTCACTCTCTGTTTCTTAAAGTGTTTTAAAAACATTTTTAATAAAACCTGACATCATTTTCCTCTTTTGTTGGGGAACCTATTTTATTCTAGAAACTATGTTTTTATAAAATGTTTTAAAAATTATTTTAATATTATTTAGTAATTAAATTTTTTACTTCTTTTTCTTTTACTACTGTTTTGAAAAGAATCTTCTAATCACTTTTCGAAAAATTCATTTTTCAAAACTGTTTACTATGCAAAAGTAATGTTCTTTTTATCTCATATTACCTATATGGATTTACACCCCATAATTTATTTAAAACATAATTTCCATTTTTAAATGAGAAATTTTTAATGAAAATGTTTTCAAAATTGAATTTAAAATAAATTATTTTCAAAAGGATTTTAATGACAAAAAGATATTTTCCTCAAAATTGTTTTTTTGTATTTTTATAATACATTTGTTCATCGAAAACTGCAACCCTTTATTTTACTCCACTTGAGAGATGTTGTATTGATGCCATAATTACTTGTACAATGGAAAGGTTTATTATTTATTTGTACAAGGAAAGTATTAACATTTATTTAATTGATTTATTTGTTATTCCACATGAAATATTCAATCTCCTATGATCATTGAACATTGAATTTCCCTAAATTATGCATTTAATTTATCATGGAAATTTATATTGCCTAAACCATATACTATTTTACATATAGTGCCTAAATTGATATTTATTTGATTATTTAGATTCAATAAGGATATTTGATAATACATATTATTTATTTTGATTATTTGATATGAGGAATGTTTTGGATTGGAAATGTCTGGTGGAGCCCAAACATTATATAGCTACTTGATGCATTCATATGTTCTCATGAGACAAATAAGTTGCACAAATCGGTTTCTACCCATAATTTAAACTATCTTGTGAAAGGACATGATGGTATATGTTTTCATGTGCCATAGATATGGTGTCCATTAAGAAAGAATTACCATAATTTAGTTTCAATTATTAACCACCCATGAGATTTTCCATCAACATATCTGTGGATACATTTCATTTTCCTGTATTTAGATGCCATGTGTTTCAATTTCTTACCTTTCCATTTTTATTTTTACTTATGTAGTTATTTCAATGGCATGTGTTTCCTATTATTACCTTGCTAGATTTTTTATTAACTTTCATTTAGTTTATTGATTACATTCTATGTGGGTTCAATTATTTACCATTCTATATTGACTATTCTCATAGATTCATCATTGATTCTGCTATATTTTATCCTTACGAAGAATTTGAGCTTTCCCAGATTATGTTTCTTTCCCTTTGAATCTAAGAAGAATATTGGGAAAGATATGCAGGTATTTAATATATGTGTTAGAGTTATCATCGAAGTTATTTATTTAAAATTAAGAAAACAATATGTCCTAATTAGTGTATTCATTTGTAATAAAAGTCTCATTTATGTATCTGATTTTCCAAGACAACTAAACTGATTGGTCCTTCAGGGATCGATTCTATATAACCATGAAAATGTAATTAGAAGATGACTCTAGAACTAGGCTTCTGGGGTCGGGTCACTACAAATAAATAGTAATAATTACAAATTATTCGTAATAATTACTAATTATTATAATTAAATAGTAATATTTATAAATAAATTTTAAATAATAGAAATAATTATTAATTAATAATAATAATATATAAATTGTAAATAATTACTTATTGTTAGTATAAATTAGTAATAATTTGTAACAATTAGTAATTATTAATAATAAATACACATCTTCATGGAAGAACCACTCATTCGTGGATCCTAACCATTCCCATGTTGTGGACTTTCTAGAATTTTAGCATCATTTTGTTGTTGAGGGATTTTATGCCTTTTCCACCCTTTAGCCTATTGTAACTTTCTTATTTCAATAAATGGGGTGGGTCTATAGTTCCTTATCCCAACATATCAAAAAATCATAAAGTTGGTAATAACTAGTAACAATTAGTAATATTAACCAATAATTTACAATAAATAATATAAATTATTAATAATGACATCTAAATAGTAAATAATTACTAATTATTAGTTATAATTGGTAATAAATAGTAATAATTACTGATAAATAGTAAATAATTACATATAATTAGTAATAATTGGTTATAATTATCAATAATTATTAATAATTTCAAGTAATTAGTATTAATTTGTAATAGTTACCGAAAATTAATAATAATTAGTAAAAATTATTGTAAATTAGTAATAGTTACCATTAAATATTAATAATTTCTGACAATTAGTAATAATTAATAATAATTACTATTAAATAATAAATAATTGCAATAATTCGTAACAAATAGTAATAATTACTGATAAATAGTATCTAATTACTCATAATTTCTTATAAATAGTTAATAATCCCTGATAACTACTTATAATTAGTAATATATAGTAACAATTATTGATAAATAGAAAATAAGTTGTAATAATTAGTTATAATTAGTAATAATTAGTTAAAAATACTAATATTTAGAAAAAATTACACCCAAATAATTATAATTAGTAATAATTAAAAATAATTAGTTGTAATAAATAATAATTTTAATAATTACCAATAAATAGTAATTAATTAATGATAATTATTATAATTAGAAATAATTAGTAACACATAGTGATAATTACTGATAAATAGTTTATAATTATTAATAATTAGTTATAATTAATAATAAATAATTATAATTACTGATAATTTGTAATTATGTCGATAAAATGTATTAATTAGTTATAATTATCTATAATTTTTAATTATTTGTAATATTTACTAATAAATATTAGTAATTAGTAATAATTTTCAATAAATAGTAATAATTATTTATAAATTGTTAATAATTATCAATAATTAGTAATAATTAACTATAACTAGGAATAATTAGATATAATTAGTAATAATTTTTTTAATTAGTAACAATTATATATAATTATATATAATTATTTTCGAATAGTAATTATTAGTTATAATTAGTAATAATTAGTAATATTTAGTAATATTAAGCAATACTAAGATAGTAAAAACCATAGGTTATATCCCATTGTCTTAAATTTTATTGAAAAAATGAAAACAAAGTATAAGGGGAGCCGGAATGCGTAAAATAATGAAAAAAATTGATACAAAGAGTAAAGTAGACAACTAATAAGAAAAAAAGAGGAGTATTTATCTATTATAATGAGATCGGCCACCACACCTTCCTCTCTGATACTGACTCCTTCTCCATGTTTTGGGATTATTCCATATATTGAAATAATCATCCAGAAGGTCATTTTTTCTTCCGATGGGGTGGGAAGTTCATGCTCATGAGGAAAATGTTCTCTAATCTTTCTTAAACCCTCCAATAATATTTTCAAATCATAATTTCTCATTACATTGATAGTCTCAATGCTTCATGATTTTCTTTCAAATTAGATAATTCCATAATCATTTCCTAAATCCTCTAGGTAAATCATCTTGCCAATGGACCTATTTAAAATGTCAATAATTCTAATCCTATTCTCCTATCAAGTAAGTTATCCCTTACCTTCCGTTGGATGTGGATCGAAGGAGAGTCATTACCAAGAGAAACTTGATTGCCCTTGACTACTAAAGAATCAAGCTTCCCCATAACCACAGTAGTGTCACTGACAATTGTTGATGGAATAGAAGAAATAACCTATTTAGATACACCATCATTTATGGTGTCATTAAGGACCACCAATATTTTACTAGAGGTGTCCTTTTGAGAAGTATCACACCCTGCATTACGAACTTGTGTAGGTTCCGCAAGGGGATACCTCTTGTCATCCATATAATTTATCATATATAGCTTCTTTGAAATTTGTCAACAATCCTATTTTGACACTTTAATAGGATCCATTATAGATTCGGATCTAGTGTCCAATTTTCAGACCAGTGTAGTTTCTTCAATCTTCCCATTATCCAATGAATCATCAATAATTACTTGGGGAACTACCTCTATGGAACCTCCCTTTGGAGGACTAGAATTTTACCCTACAAAACCATGAGAGGGAGTTTGTCCATCTCTTTCAAAATTATATTCCATCCTTGATTTTATGAAAATAGTAGAATACTCTAAAAGCTTATTTTTACCTTTTTGATCACAAGATACTTTGATATTTTTATCATGAATGAGTAGGCAGCTGATCTCATCCTGATAAAACCACTCTATATTATTTTCCTCCAAATCCCCATCAGGAACCTTCATTCTTGTGATTCCTCTAAGAGAGTCTTTAAAATAAGGTTCTTGGTTCACAGATGGCGGGTTCAGATTCATAATTGTTACATACACAAGAGTAATTTCCTTCCCTTGTTTTCCATTCTAGTTCACTTGGTGTATAAGCTCTTTAGATACCATGAATTTATTAGAGTTGGACTACCCATCATCACCTACTTGAGATGTGACATCTATGGAATTATGAATTGGCTACCTATGAGTCATGATCATTCTGTGAGAATCCTCACTAGAAGCATGTGTTTCCATAACTTCAGAGGTAGTGCTAATATATTCTTTTATAGGAACACATACCAGGATATGTTTATCCTTCTCCAAGATAATGGCCATATCAGGGTAATAAAGAGATTCCACATCCTTTTTATCACTAGAGTTTCATTTGTTTTTTTCAAAATTATAGACAGAAACAAAACCTTCTAGACACTCTAGATCTTGAAATGTCCTAACCTACAAACTTGGTGTAATTGAAAAATGAATTCCTAGACTCAAATTCAAATTTATCATTGAATTCATCCTCTTAACAAATGACGGTAACATCCACGGGTAACCATTTCTAAATGTTGGCATCAATTAGGATTATGGAATAACACTCAATTTTTCTATTAGTGGTTTTCTCATCCACCTTTAGTGGAATGCTGATGTAGTGGGAAAGATCATTCACAATTTTTTGATTCCAATAATGAAGTTAATCTTACACAAACTAATCCATATTTGCGCATTTGAATGCCTCTGCAGGCAAGAATTACCTATAACTATCTATAATTTGAGTTAATTGGAAATAATTACCAATTAATAATAATAATAAAAAATAAATATTGATAAATAGTAGCTATTTAATGATAAGTAGTAAAAATTACCAATAGTAATAATTAAAAACAATTAGTAATAATTAGTAACAATTAGTAATAGTTACTAATAATTATTTACAATTATTAATAATTTTTAATAATTGGTTCGAAATATTTTTATTCACTATTATTTTTTAGTTGATAATTATTTTATATATTTTGTTATAATTACTAGTAATAATCAATAATTGGTAATAATTAAAAGTAATTATTAATTTTTTTGATATTATAAATTTTATCTCAGATCATCCCTTTTATTGATTTAATCATAAAAAATTCTATTTTATATTTTATAGAATACTATGGAACAAGAAGTAGGAAATAAATTAGTATTAGATCATGATTGGATAAATAATTGAAAAAATATAAATGGTTTTGGTATAAATCCTTTATATATTATGGGTGTTGAAACTTTTTAATTTTTAACATCATCAAAATGAGAACTTATATCGAAAGGGAGAATTGATTTTATTTATAAGAAATGTGATTTGAGGGGATTTGAAACATTTTACAACATTGGGAATATTATATTACATTTTTTATAGAAATATTGTGTTTTTTGGTATAAACATAGTGAGCACAATTCAATAGAATATATAGATAATTTGGTTCCAGATCTATCAGAGTTTCAATATTTAGTATATAAGTTTTTTGAATCCCATTTTCAACAACAAAAAACATAGAGTGATAATTAATCTCTTGAGTTAGAACCATCCCAATTTTATGACTTACTATTGTCTATTGAGGATGAATTATATCTTGGTTTAAAGATAAGTAAATTTGAAACTTTTTCTAAATTTACAAAAAAATAAATCAGATGAAGGAATGTCAAATAGTTTTTTCAACATATATTTTATTTGGTTCCATAATTATTTCCTTAGAGAATTGTATTGCCTATATATTTCTATAAAATAAAGAGGATAGACTGTAATTTGGGTCTTGGTTATCAGAAAATACATGCATGTTAAAATAATTTCGTTTTATATTATGGTGACTATGAGTTATTTGTTAATAGTACATCATGTGGAAAATCGAGGTACAAATATGCAGAAAAAAGAATGTCCAAATTTTTACCATTAAACATTTGAGTTATTTCCTACATATAGCTATATTGAATCATTTATTTATGTCTCACAACACAATCTCATTAATGACCTAACACAAATACATTATTTATATCAGTAAAATAAAAAATCATCCTTATGATAGAGATTCATGGAAAAAAAATTATCAGATGAATTTTTTTTCTTCTTCACAAGTTCATAACGTGTGACTGGGTATTTCTATTAATGGTTTTAGTCCATTTGTTTCTTATTGTAATCAATATTCTTGTTTTCCCATATTTATAAATTTAAAACACTGACCTCTTTGGATTTTGATGAATGAACCTTATATCATTTTTGCATAACTGACTCGAGGACATCCAAAAAATAATATTGATTATTATTCTAATTATTTTATTGATGACTTTAATTTTTTATGGTGTAATGGTGTCAATATATATGATTTAGTAGAATACCAAATTAGATAATTAAAGCTACATTAATGTAGATAATTAATGACTTCCTATCATATATAATTTTATTAGGTTAGAGTACACAAGGTCCAAAATCATGAATGTATTGTTTGAGTGATAGAAAAACATTTATGCTATTCAATAGGAGAAAACATTTATTTTAATATTTTCATCACATATTTCATCCTAAATATCATCCATTCTGAAGGCATATAAATAATTTAATAAAAAGCACAATTTTGAGATATTGACGTGTATTAATGATATTAGATAACGATTTATACTCTTTCATCACTTAATCACCTCCCATTATCATTGGGTCACAATCAATTATCAAGAAATAGATGGATTTGGGAAAGTTAATAAGTGGAAAAAAGGAGTATTTATTGTGATTTTTATATTGGACTGATTTTTTGGTTCTTCACATTTTAGTTTTCATCCATATTGAGAAGATCTGTTTTGATAATATATTTTGTAACATTTTTTACATTCCTATTAATACTAATGATAATAAAAAGGAATTATTATATCTTAACCAAATTTAGAGGCATCAAGATTTTGAGTTTTATGATATTGAAATATCATAGAAATAAATGAATCTAAAATTATATTATTGAGTTTCTAAAGAAATTCATTTATGATTCTATAATTATATTTCATATTTGAGGTTACTATAAGGTATTGTCTCTAATTTGGCTCGATCTAATAGAAATGGTCCTATTTATGGATTATAAAGTAACGATTTTAATGTTTTATTAGAAATAATACAACCGATTAAACATAAAGGTTTTTTAATTTTTTTTATTCGGGTAGTGGTGAAAAAATATCATCTTTTTTATGAGTGTGGAGAAATCAGATTGTGATGCACTAAGTAAGGTCAAAGAGGATGTTGTTTTAAATTTATATAAATTGGGAAAAATCGTTTGAATTTATTTGATTTAATGAAACATTAAATATTAAAAGTTCCATATGAAGAACAATTTAGATGACCAGTATAGTTCAGATGAATGTTCATATATGATAAATGAATGTATAAATTTAAGAAAAATGTATGTAGTAAAGCATTAGTTGAAAGGTAAATTGCATAAGCATATTCATAAGGGGAAACTTCATTTTTATACTATCATTATTTTTTATCTAAATATCCTTAAAAACATAATAGAATGTATCATACTGAGGGAATCTTTGAGGATGAAATAAATGTTTAACTATCATATTTTTAATCATCATAAAATTATCATTAGTGGAGTCCATGGAGGATTCATTTCAGATTATGGACAACCCAAAGCTTGTACATTTGTTCAATTAGGTCCCGAAGGGGTACTAAAATATAGTCTTGAGGGGGGAATATAACAGATTAAAATTTTTAAATAATTCTATTAACTATTTAACATAGTTATGAATGTTAATAAATGATGTTTTTTCATCAAAAATAAAAGATTAAAAAAATGATATTTTAATAGTAGTTCATTCCAAAAGATGACTTAGTCTACTCTTATACCTATCAACTCAGAAATATATACATTGCGCACTAATATTTTTTTTGAAGGGGGTTCATAACCAGATTATATAATCATTTTCAACAAATGGGTTATATAACTACACTAACACACTGCCTTCTCTATGAGGAGTCACAACCCAAATACAACATTAAATTTGGAAAATGGGTGTCCCACCCAGAAAGTCCAGGACTTTAGAATGAAAGAGTCACAAACTGAAGAAGATATGAAGAAATTATTTGAATGTAAAATGATAAATAAAAAATTAGTGTGTGTGAGAGATGAAGATAATTGTTATAGACTTGAGAATCCACAAAAGAAACTGATAGAATATAATGAATAATGAAACTGTGTGTACTTGTTCTTTAGTAATTTATCATGATGACTCACAATAGAAGTAAAATTTGAAGTAGATTAGGTTCAATAAAATTATACAATAAATGAAAACATGATTTCACATGACATGGTTTGTACAACTCCTCAAATATTAGTATAAAGAACTTATAAATTCAAATTTCAAAAGACTTTAATGTAGTATGTAATACAAAAACTTAATTATACATCAATAATGATGAAAAAAATATTTAATAATTTCCATCTTATTATATATTAATTTATAAAATAAAAAATTAATGAAATCAACTCAAAATATAAAAAATTAAATATCAAAAAGATATGATGTATGTGATCTCATGAATAAAGAACAAATTAATGCATCTTTTAAAACTATTTGAAATATTTTAAAAATATATATCAAAACTTATATAAAATATATTTGAGTTTTAGAAATCAATAAAATGGTTAATGAAATTAAAATAATGTTGTTGTTAATAATATTATCAATATTAATAAAAAAAGATTATGATAAAAAATATCACAATTTAATAAAAATATAAATAAATTATTGAACTAACTATGTACAAAATATTCACTTGTATTTAGTATACTTATCATGACATGAATTAAATTCCAAGTGTCCATGTGTTGAATTTACTAATCCTGGGAAAAATTATAACGTTTGTACACTATACTGATTATATGAACAATATACAGTCACTTAAAAAATATCATGTGGAAGGTATACTAACCACAAATTCGTTGTCATTATACTTAATATGATAAAATTAGATAGTGTAGTAGGTATAGTTACCGTATGAAAGAACATAACTTGGATTAACTTTACATACCATGTGAAAAAAATGTGTGATCACTATAGAATATAAGACATTATGAGCACTGAGATAATGTTATAGAAGAAGTAGTGATGTGTGATGTTAATCTATTTTTGTAGGATGAATGAATTTACAGACTTCATGCACATATTTTACACACTATAGAAGATTATCTCTCACTTAGTCAATTGAAAAAAGAAAAATGTTGTATCTTCAAACATGGTGAGTGGCACAAATCAATCCATATAAATTTAATATAAATGTAGAGGAATTGTTGGTGGTGATTGGAATCCGCTTAGGCAGTTGTAGTGTTATTAGACTTCATGTTGTGACTAGAAATAGGGTTCATGCCATAACATGGAAATAATGTTCATAGTAGTTATATTAATACATGTTGTCACTTTGTAAATATTTACGGTAGGTTTTATCAAAGGCTCATTTTAGGTTTAAAAAAGGTTTCATGGTAGGTTTGTAAGATGAAGAGAGAAACTAAAACAACCAGATTTCTAAAACTACGACCAAAAATTTAAAGCATCTAAAAAACAAAATTATCCAAACGCCCAATTTGTATAAATGTACATAAATTTATCATATTTACTATAGATTAAAAACTCAAATCTGACATCTATAAAGAAAGATATCATAAAAATTGAATTATTTAAACTAAAGGTTGTATAAAAATGATAAAACTACTGCATAACTGTAGCCTATTTTGTATGTCTAAATATAATTTATATTATGTTATGGGTATAGTGGAAGTGCCTTTGGGGTGAAATATTAAAATATCTTTTAATATTGAGTTTCTTGAAATCCCAATAGAGGGTCTTTTCATGTAAATTTTATAATTAATTTCTTTATGATCTGAAGAAATGATTTACCTTGGATTAGGATCCTTTCATCGATGTAGATGTTGATAATCTAAAACAAATTCTATATTACGTTAATTTCACTATAATGATCCAAGTGTAATATAAATATAGTAGTGATCCACACGTTTTCATTTGATCTCCACGCAATGCCAATTGTTTTTCAATTGATAGTATGGAAAATTATCTGTTTTGCTTCATTCATGTTGATCATTTGTCATTTGATCTTAATAGATTGTCTCTTGAATTTATTGTTCTAGAGAGGGGGGATGAAAAAGGAATTTGTTATAGAAATCTATTGTGTGGAATGATTTTCTATTTTTCAATTAGACATACACAATAAACATAACCATGTATTTATATAACTTAGGGTTTAGATTAAAATATTATCAAATTTCTTACCAGCCCTTAAATTATACTATAATATTTATTAAACCCCATGACACGTAATAATAATAACATTATTGTTATTTGTAGTATGTGTGATAGCTTTCACAATAACAAATACTATTTTACCATCATGTAAATTAAAATTTATCACTGAATGTGGTCCAGGTCCATTTGAAAAAGTCAAAAATTATTGAATACCTAAAAAAAATTTATTCATTAGTAAATATTTTTATCCACAAACCAATGAATAAATATTTATTGAATATTCAATTAAATAAATATATATTTTATTTAAAATATAATCATTAAATATTTATTTAATTAATTTGATCAATAAATCCTGAATAAAATTATTCCTCAGTCTTATGAATAATATTTATTCCATTAAAAAAATTCCAAAATAATTTAATTAGGAGAAAAAGAAACACATCATGTGTGAACCTATATGATTATTTCTTATTGGAATTATGCTGGTACTCTAAATGTCTAAGATAATTTTCTAGGAATTGGGCAAGGAAACCAAGAGAAACAACTTAATGCCACAATGTGGAAAACCACATATGAATGATTATTGTTTAATACAAAACTTGTATCAATATCTCATAAAAAAGGTTTCACATCCACATCATCAACCCATATGATTTATATGTCTTTCTTTGACTGTATTAAATAAATACCTTTTCACCATAGCTAATGAATTTGTGTGACAATTACATTTTAATCAAAAGGCCGAGATATAGACTTCAAAAATGAGACAAGGGATAAATCCTTTCTAAATTTATCCATTAATAACATGTCATTCATGACACACCCATCATACCCTACTTCCCAAAAACATATGGCATGACATTTTTTGTTAGTAAATATTAGTGTGTGAGACAAGACATACATCGATGATAATCTTAATTTATAAGGACCATTACACACTCTCATAGATAAGAATATCCTATGACACCAAAACATGTGGAATTACTACTTTCAGGTATAATAACTTAATCACCCATATTGTATATTAATAAGTACAAACATGATGAAAAGAATCCTCATCCTCTTATGAGTAATCACATCTTACATTATATGTAATATAAACACTTCCATAGTATATTATCTAACTTTAAAACAAGTTTTAATAATATCATAATATCATTTCCTGATTCCCATTAAAGTAGAGATTCCCTATGACCTTTTCAATGTAAAAATACTCTAGGACGTTACCACATCAATGTTATGAAGATGAACAATATATATATGATAATATATTTAAATTAATGTTCGCATCTTCAAATATACATGTAATCTTAAGTAAAAAATTAGTTGGTTCTAGGGTACCAAATCATGTAAACTCTTACTTGAACTAGATCCAAATACTAAAAACCCATTACTTCTTACATCTAGAAACATGTTTCCTTTAAGTATCACCAGAACTGACATGTCTATTATGTTTCTATGGATTGCGTTGGAAGAAAAATGTTTCTTTTTGGAACATCTGTTTACTAAAACATTACTATATTAATAAAATACCTCACGTAGTGATATAACTGAGTATCCACATTCTATTACAATATCATAGACATGTCATCCAAATTAAATCCACAGTCAAAGATTATTATGATAATAATAGAACTCTTTTTTTTGGTATAAAACAATGTCAGAATATGACATTTCTAAAACCGCTCCTTGAGTTGTATCAGAAGCCACAATGTACTCAAATTTTATAGATATGGTTACCACTATCTATAATAATTTTTTATTTCACATTAAAGTAGTACTTTATTTGATACCATATAAAATGTTACAAAATTTAGACTAGTTTTCCGTTAACATGATCACCAGTAATCCCACATCCCTAGACACCAACAACTCTTCCAATTCTAATTTGTAAAGTACAGTTGGATAGTTCTCATAGAAAGTCGATGTTTTAATGTTTGATATGTTTGATATTCACATAGTACACATCATGAATTATTAATATCAAACATTAGTTCATATTAAGGAACATGTGATAAATTGATAGATGTAAATATCATGTAATTATATTAATCTCGATAATATCTTCCTATGAATATGAATATTATTCTAGAAGGATTATATACCAAAAATGATTCATCCATGAACTATTACAATTTCAATTTTTGAATACTATGTTAATATATATACTAGGAATAGATTCAAAAATTTCATAGATAAATTTTATAGATCTTTCTCCATGTAACACAGTTGCTACATTAAGTTGTATGTAGGGAAACATATTTATTTATTTCTAAAAACTCATATAATATAGAATTTATTATCATATTTTATAAACGTACATAAATTGAAAACTGTAGCACTCCCACTAACTAGTTAGAGTCCCATGTCTCTCATTTATTTCCAAACATGTATTATATTATCACTATGCAAGATTTATTCATGAATGAAATTATGTAATCTTCATATCTTATTGGAATTTATTGATTAAAACAATCGTTTGATGTTATTTTTAGTAGATATATACCATATTGACATCTTTTGGTCATTTCATATGGATATCTTCTATGTGACTCCTCCAAATAAGGTTCCCTTGACTATCAATAGCCCAATATGATGAACATAGAAGTATGATTTTGACCAATATAATTGAAATTGATCTTAGTCCTGATGATTGGAGTACATGTTTTCGACTAGAAAAAAACATTCAAAAATTAATTATGAATTATTGGTATTTTCTTGTATAATCTATGTATAGTTTCTGTTTAATACTCACCACTAGTATCATGGCTTAAAAACATTCAAAATAAATAGACCCTAAATCTTGATACAAAAAGCATATTAAATGAATATATAAATTCTTATTGACCCTAGAATATTAGAATTTATCTTAACATTGTAGATATTTTTATTATAAAATTATAATACATGTATCACCCAAAATGGTGAACATAAACAACCTCTTTGGTTACAAATTCCTAGATAGTACATGTCTTTGAAACTACTCCTCCTACTAATCTTCATAGAGTACATAATTTCTATGCCAAATTTTATGCATCCATATCCATAAATCATATAAATAAACTATACTCCCTACATCTTCTAATATATAGGATTACTTTATGTAAATATTGTTATTTTTAACTAAAATATTATATCCACCTTGTTCATTGGATCACTAAATTAGATGCACCATAGTGTTTAATGTTCATTTGTAGATAAAACAATCTTTTAACAAATAGTTTAAAAAAATGTGGTAATGTCCTAATATATTATTATCATATCATGATTGATATGATATCCCTTAGGAAAATTAGTTGGCTTATGGTTTATTTTTAGAAATTTTATTTAAAAAACTCGTATTGGAAGAAATAATTGAAGATTTGTAGTATATATATGACTCACCATTGTTCTTACTTTTACTACCATCATGAAAATGAAATTTTATAATGAAATTTGTATTTGGTGTCTCCTTTACTCTATATGTATGATCAATAAATTATTGGATAAGTTATTCTCCAAAAATCTATCTGATGGAAATTTTCAATATTTACCAAGTGAAATCATTTACTTCACAGATCATTTCTATAATTTATTAATGGAAAATCATGATGTATAAAAATATATCTGTGGATTTAAATTATTTTACATGAACAAGTTGAATGCAATTTAAAATATGTTTGATGTACCTTTTTGTATAAATGCTACTTTATATGAACATGATAAGTAGTGGGTTTTATACCTAGTATCTCAGCTCAATATTGATCAAAATAGCTTTTTTAACATATAAAAAATCATCTACATTCAATATTATTTGATATGTAATTATATTATCATAATCAGGTAAGAGTATTATATTATATATTCACCATTAACTATAATATATTTTTTTATTAAATAGTTATTGAACCATTAGTTTAGTATTTAAGAACCATAACAACATTTATTCAAAAATTAATCAATGCATTGTTGTATCTAGCTAGACACTAAGTTAAATATTTTTTTTAATCCTATTAAAAAAATTAATCAGTAAAATCTAATAATTATTAATAGAGAGATCCCCTTAGATGATATTAGAATTAAAATTTCTCAGCTCCCTTTGAATTTTCACCGTAACCATTCTATTATTTCTCATTTTCTTTATTTAAATATAAGTATGTTCGAATAATATTATATTTAATATAAAAGTGATTAATATTAACTTGATCAATATTCCTAAAGTGGATTAAGCGAATTTATTTTTCTATTCATTGAATTTTATTTTCCAGTGTATAATATTTTAATATGAGAAGCAAATAGGGTACTGTATAATCTTGTTCCCTTGAATCGTTTTCCTCTTTGAAGGATTTCGTATAATATCTTCTAAAAATATATTATCCATGGGTTATTTATCCATGTATATAAAACTTTTTACCATAAGGGGTGGAAAAACATGTTTCAACTAGTCTCTATCTGCTTAGTGAAGTGTGGATAAATGTTTCCTGAGTGACTTATCCATTTTTTATTCAATCTTTGAAAATTAATGATAACCTTAGTGGTAAGGAAAATAAATATGATTAATGGATAATTTATGATCTAATTATAATCCCAATTTCTCTAAATGATCAATGTACCCAATAATTTTGAAAGCATGATCAGTACCTAGATTTCATTCTTATAGTTTACACTAATATAGTGAATTGAAAATATTATTTATCTCAAGTCTTTGTTTCTCTTTCTTAAGATATTAGAGATGAGATATTTTGGTGTAAGAATCCATATAATTACATTTTATCATAAAATATAAATAAATAGTTGATAATATAATAAAACAAACATAATAAGTACCCTCAATATATCTATGGTAGTCTACATTTTCACCATCACTTGCTTTCTTAGGTGGTAGAATAGGAATAGGTTGTTCCAACACATAATTAATTTTTTCACATAATAATGCATCAAATAAATTATTTTCCATAACTACAAATTTGTTTTATTAAGGAAATAATATGTGTTATCGAATAGTCAACTTTTATATGGTTTTTCTTTAAATTTTATAAAATAATTAAAATAGACCATTTTTGATTTTCTTGATTAAAAACTTTGTGATGAATAATAATAATTAAATTTTTTACTAAATCTCCCACTACTTTATTAAATCTCAATATCCCTCACCATTGAACTTTGAATGTATAATTCATTGTACACTCTACTACAAAGGATCAAAATTCCCCTTCACATAAACCTAATATGAGTTCATCAAGATACAAGAAGTTATTTAGTTAGGAAATTCTTTTCCAATTGTGGGCTCACAACTCCTTGATCTATTGAGTTGATCACTCAATCAAAAAATCCTGAATTAGATTTCCTCAACAATTGCATCAAAATTATCCAAATTATAGAAATGGATACTCATATTTATGTAAAAAGTATAAGTCAAATCAAAACCTGTTGTGTCTGATGTTTTAATTCTTAATTTTCCATTCCTTTAGTTTTATAAATGAAAAAAGCAATCTTGAAACATATTTACTAAGTTTTTATGTCCCTTGTGTTTTATCATGTTTTTTTTGAAAACATTAATTTGTACCATACATAGAAAAATATATAAATTATTTTGATCATATACTTTTGATTTTTTAGTATCGTCATCATAATGAGTATTTGTTTGATAAATCATACATGACTTTATCAAACCAGATGTTAGACTTTAGTCATGTCTCTTTAACTGAAAAAAGTCATGAAAATTGTATTATTGCTGGTTATGATAAGCCAATGAGCCTGTACTCGAGTGCTAATGGCTCATGCTTGTCATCCAAGAGTCAAAGGTTCAAAACTGGGTGGAGGTGAATTTACAGCGTATTTTAGTAGGTAATGTAGCATGTGTTATAGCTTTTCTATAGCAGGTATTATTTGGTACTGTAGTAGCCAAAACAATTCACCCGATTTGGGCCTTCGGGCCGCGGTTTGGGCCTACAAGTCTAAAGGTCATTCGATCCATCAAAGTATTTTGGGTCATAGGGCCTTCGGGCCACAAAGTCCACGGAGTAGCATAGTTCACATAGAGAAAGACCCAAAAGAGGATTAGTGCAACAAGAGTAGAAGTCACCCGAAGTAGAGCTAACCAGGTTGTTAGAATGAGTGGGTATGGAAACTTCCTTCGATACCAGGAACTGTGATGCTTTGTATGGGGAAATGATAGTCGATCTGCAATTCAAGGTGGGGAGCTAGGAGATCAATGATACAGCAGCTGGGGATGGGTAGGTCTAGTGGGTTGGGCCTATGAGTCATGTATTGGGCATGGTTTTCTTCTATGCCTTTAGGTCATGTATTACAGGTCATGTTGTGCCTTGTGCTTTGGGGCTACGGGTCATGTACAGGTTCCCCTTCAACCCTTAGAAGGGGTATTATCCATAATAAAATAAAATAAGAAGGTGGTCCATTCAGGAATTCGGGCTGGTACCAACAAAAATCATATTGAAACTCATAAATATTATCATAATGATAATCATAATGGATTCCATGAAACTAGCATATGTTTAAAATAGTAATAAAGAAGATTTTTTTCTGATGTAGGTGAAATATTTAATAGTGTGATAGTGTTAATCAATATGACGTCACACAATCAGTTACAACAGTTCTATTAAGTTCCAATTTTCCTAATTCCTTGTAGTTAACTCAAAAATATGGCCATTGGGAGATCTATTATAAATACTTTGTCATTTTAAGAGTTTGAATTTGGTTTCATTATAGAATTATGGTTGATTACAATCAATGTTGATTTTTTTAAAATTACTTACTGTGAACAGCTCATTATTAGTATTTTTTAATTCTTTAGAGAGATTTGTTCTAAGGAAACCTTGTTAGGTTTTATCCTAAAGGACTTTTGTAACAGTAACTTTGTCCAATCCTTGATATGATCAATAGATTCTGAGGATACTAATATAGTGAAAATGATTTGTCAGATCAAGGGCTTATGGGGATAGTAAGACAAAGAATATCATCATATTGAGGGATTACAGGGATAGGAAGATAGATTCATTTCAATAATCATATAAATGGAATTACTAGTAATGAAATATATACATCACTATAAGTATAAAATAATGGATATATTTACAAAATATTACTGAATATCTAACTCTTAATGTTAAAAGAGTTTTGTATTTTAATTATCTTGTAAGAAATTATTACATTTTTATCTGTTGTTTTACTTGTTGTTTACAAGTTTTATATTCCGCTACACATTTAATAGAAAATAAGTCATCATATTTATCTTTATATTCTATTTGTTTTATCATATTAACTATAATTACTATACATACAATGATTAATATTCTCCATCATGATACCGATATTTTACTCTAATTTAATAATGATGTTTCTGATTATGATTTTATGACTTTGTAAAATGGAATGAGGTATGAATATAAAAAATTTACTTAAAGATTCACATGTGTTAATTTGTTTAAAATTTTTTAATTATGTTTTTAAAACTAAAATTCACCCCCTTATGTATAGTTATTCGATTAGATCTTATGATTCAACAATTGGTTTCAAATCATGTTTTTTCCACTCATATCCTTACTGAGTTTTTTCAACTTTATTATAGAATGTTTAGATCTGTTTTGTTAAAAAAAATTATAAAACTTTGTTACAGTAATGTGTACTTATGGAGAATAATTTCTATTTTGATTTATATAGTGGGTCAAAATGTTGGTTCAATAAAAAATCTGAATCTGAAGAGACCACTTATATTTGACGGTGATGATTATGTGTACTAGACAGATATAATTAAGACCTTTGTTATCAATACTAGAGTTGAAATCTTTTTTATATTGAATTTATATTATAAAATTCATGATAAAGAAGTTACAACATTTACTCATCATGAAAAACAAGAATATCAGCTAAATTATAGAGTATCAAATAATTTGTGATGTTATATGGAAAAAAACATATATACTAAGACATCATATTGTGAAACTGCATATAGTATATGGAAAAACTTGTAAGCAACAAACCTTGGAACTTATCGGGTTTTTGAGACCATGAGAGCTATGTTAAGAGAAAAAAATCAGCATTCTTAATTTTTACTAGGAGAATAAGTTGCAAATTTGTATCAGAGATTCATGATAATAATTTATAGTCTAAAATCCATTGGTGAGAAAGGTATTGATGATGAGATTCTTGTGGAATATATTATTGATATCGTTAAAATTGAGTGGAAATGTAAAAGAACAATAGTTTATGAGTCAATAAAGTAAAATAATCTTATCTTATATGATCTTATTTGTACCCTTATGTTGTATGATTTCAGACTCAGGAGAGATGTTAAAAAGGAAAAAATAAAAATTATGTTGTTGCCTTCGCTACAAAATCTACCTTTCCTCATTAAGATAAATATACAAATATAGATATAAAATCTTAAATAAAGAAGACTTTAGTTGTTAAATTTGATTCTAGTAATTCTAAAAAATATAATAATGATTTATAAACCCTTTATTGAAAGATTAATATTATAGTCGGTAAGAAATATTTCAATAACGATACAAAAAAGGTCATAAATTTAGAAGTGGTATGAAATATGATGTTACTTGTAATGAATATAAAAAATCTATACACATAAACAAAATTTTCCAAAGCTGAAAAGGACAGATAGAAAAGAAATGAATTTATAATTGAATGACAAAAAAGTATTATAAATCTAATGGAAAGAATGTTATGGAAGCTATTGTCACATGGAGTGCCAGTAGAGGTGAATCTTTAGAAAATTCATCTAATAATATGATTTTTTAACAAAGAAAAATAGGAATTTATGAAAATTTACCCATTGTAAATCATTGCCACTTGGATAAGTTAAACAAAAGTGTAAAACCTTACTAACAAGTCTTTCAGTGCTAATTATCCTCATGATAAGGATTATACATATTCTAATAAAGAATATTCCTCAGAAAAATACAATAATCTTCTTCCTTATGATAAAGTTTCCCATTTGACTAAAATTTTAGAAGATGAGAATTGTAAAATTTGTAAATAAAACATGATTATTCTAAATCCAATCTTGTTAAGGCTCATTCATAAATATATGTTTTGAAAAATGAAATATAAAATATTTTTTAAGATCTTAATAAGACTATTTATGAAAACTAAACTATTTCAAATGATTTTGAATAATTAGTTTATGAGAAAAATGTTTTATAAAAAACTCAATTATATGACTAATACCAGTGAGGATGAAAATCTAGTAGTAAAAATAAAATATAAACTTTCTTATTTAAATAAACTTTTATCAAACTTCACAAATGGTAAAATAAATTTTGGTAAAATAAAAAAAATTCATCCTCATGGTATTATTTCTTGTGTTCTGTTTTCGTATAAATCATGTTTTAGCTAGAAATTTTATTGGTAAAACACTTTAAGAGTTTTGGAATGGATGAAAACCAAAATATTCTTAGTTCAGTGTTTATTTTTGAAAAGTATTGATCTTGAATATGAAATATAATTTACATAAATTTTCGCCCAAATCTGATGAAGGAATATTTTTAGGTTATTCCACAACTTCAGAGGCTTATAGAGTTTTTGATAAAATTTCAAATACTATTGAGGAAATAGTGCATGTTAAGTTGGATAATACTGACCCTTTTGTTTTCAAACAATATCATTCAACATAATTAGATGTTATTTATTAAAATTTTCTTAAAACTTTTATAGAAAGTTATTCCCATAAGGATATAACTCAAGAAATAATTTTTTATGTTATTCCTCCATAATATTTTCAAACCATTGTTTAAGAACAAACTTTTCAAACCCAAGAAGTCAGTTGTTTCTTATGAATCATCATAGAGATATTATTATTGATTATGTATATCAACTAGTTAGGATTATAATTTCCTTAAGGAATGAAATTGAGCATCTATATTTATTTTCCCAATATGAACCTATGAATCCTGACGAGGATTTAGGTAATAAGGATTGGTTTAAGATAATTAAAAATGAGAATAATTAATTTGAGATTAAAAAATGCTATAAATTAGTTTAATGACCTCATGAAACTTCCATAGTTGGAGTAAAATTATTTTTTGAATAAGTTTGGTTAAGATGGAATAATTTTATAAAAAATAAAAACATTTTTATAAGGGTTATAACAAACAAAAGTTATATATTATGAAGAAACATAAGCATAGGTAGAAATATTTAATGATATTCAAATAGTACTATCCTTTGTAAAATTATTTCATTTCAAATTTTTTAAATGGATGTAAAGTGTTATTTTCTTAAGTGTTATATTTAGGAAGAATTTTATGTTTAAAAAACATCTCATTTTGAAAATTCAGAACATCGTGAATATATTTATAAGCTTACCAAATATTTTTTTTGGACTTAAACAAGATCCTAGATTTTAGTATGGAATGTTAATAGAATTTTTGATATAATTTTATTTAAGGGATATGAATATCCAACACTTTAAAAAAAATAAATTAGTAAAAATATTATTATTGTTAAAATATTTCTTGAAGAAATAATATTTGGATCATCTCAACAATAATTAAGAAATTACATTATAGATCTTATGAAGTCTGATATTGAGATGAGTGTGATGGTTTAGTTAATATGTTTTCTTTGTTATCAAATTTCATAAAAACTAGAAGGAACATTTATTTCTAAAAATAATTATATAAAATATCTTCTTATAAAATTTGGGTATGAAAAAATTAAAAGTATTAGTACTCCCATCGGTACCTAAAATACTTTAGATCTAAACAAGGATGAAGAACTAGTTGATCAAAATATTTTTTGAAGTATGATTGGAATTTTACATGAAATAATTGAAATTCATCTAGATTTAATGATTTTTTAATGTTTATGTGAAATATATCTGTAAAATCCAATGTGATCCCATTCTAAATATGTAAAATGAATTTTTTATCATCATAAGGAAATTATGGATTTAGGTATTTTTTTATTCGTCTTGAAATGTTTTTGAACAATTTTTTTATGATAACTCTGGTGAAAATATAATGGATAGTAAAAATACACATAAAACATATCATTTCTTAAGATATTAATTAGTTTCTTGGTCTTTCAAGAAATAAAACTCAATATCAATTTCCATTACTGAAGAGTAATATGATGAAGTTGGATGTTTTTGTGCTCAAGTGTTATAGATACAACACACACTCACTAACTATAGCATGTTTTATATTAAAACTCAAACACATTGTGATAATATATGTTCTATTTGTTTAAGTAAAAATCCAAAAAAAATCACTCTCGTTCTATACACATAAATATAATACACCATTTACTATGGGATCATGAACTAGAAGGTGATATAATTTTTCCATCCATTGAAATGAAAAATCAACTTAACGACATTTTTACAAATCCTCTTAGTTATGACATATTTGAATATGACAAACAAAATAAAGGAATGATAAACTTAAGGTAATAATTAATATCTACGTTTTTACCTATCTCATTACATTGAGTTACTCATTTTTAAATGGGGTAAATATGTTTTTAAAAACATTTAGTTTTCTAAAAAATCAAATTTATCAATAATTTTAATGCTAATGATATTTTAGGACATATATTTCATTATAAAATTTTTTTAGTAAGAATTCCTAAAATATTCCTTGGACACGGAAAACATTATCAAATCTCCAGACTAAAATTTTTGTGATAAAATTTTTGGATTAAAAAAATATCATTATTAGTTTTCTTATTTGATCTATTTTAGTAATTGTTTAAAGTGAAATTATTGTATTCAATATTTACTTTCAAAACATTCATATTCTTCTTAGTTTAAAAGAACCATGAATAAGAGGTTATTCATACTGATGGATCTTTCCACTATAAAATTTACTTTTCTATTCCTATAGATTTTATAGTATCTCATTATGTTATTTTGTAATTGTTGTTGTAGTAATTTTAGATTTTATAAAAAAATATTATTTTATTCAAATTTTTAAAAGTTTTTTCTAATGGAATTTATTCTCAATATGATAAATGTTTTAAAATCATCAAGAGTTCAAAAATTTCTTAAAAATAATCTATGATGAAATATTAATCATCTGATCCAAGAATAATTCATCCCAACCATTAGATTTATTATTGAAGAAAAAATGTTACCCAAATTGATATATAATGGTGGGACCCCCCCAATGTCCCACATCAGATATCCAAGCTTTTTTGATCAATATGTTGTGGATTTCTAGTACAAAAGTATGATAATATTCCTTTTCATCTGATTCAATGGTTTTATTCTCAATTCCGATTAGAACCAAAGAAGATTTTGTGATGTGTTACATCTGTAGAGAAATCTTACTATAAATATATTTCTATAAAAAGTATTATTCTACACTGAAAAATATTATCACTTTTCTAGGTTGGGAGTCCTTTTGTGTTTAAAAAACGAATATGGATTTATATTTATTTTATCCTAATTTTTTACATGACTTTTACGCATATGTTATGTTTTTAAAGGAGGATGGTAGGGATAAAATTTATTTCTTGATGTATGGAATGATATATATGTTTTCACATAATAAACTTGTTGATTTTGTTGGACAACCTTTTAAAGAATAATCATATTTTCCCTCTCACAATCTTCCTGATAATCATGGTATATTTTATAAGAGAAATGTGGTGGATTCCTTGTTTTCTAAATAAGAAAATGTTTAGAAATTTTCCCATACCACCCTAGAAAATCATTTAGTTTCATTATAGATGAAAATATTTTTAATACCAAGTAAGGGGGTAAGAGATACTCTAAAAATATCATATTCTTTTGTATTATAATTTTTAGTGAATATGTGAGCGATTTATCTTTTCAAGTTTGTCCTTTTCATATTTTGAAACAAAAAAATTAGAATAATCAAATATAAGATTATTATGTTTCCAAATTTTATAAGAAAAATGGTTGTTAAATGTATGAAGGTTTTTAAAGTTTCCTATAAATCATAACTTTAGAGAGGGAATGCTTATTTTTATAATAGTAAATACGATGAATAAAATGATATCTATCTTTGATAGTAAATTAAATAAGTTTGTTAAGAAACTTGGAGGTTCTTTCTCAGATTAATAGGAATCATGAATGTCTAAAAAGTATTATAAAAATACAAATATGGTTGAGACCACCCCACCAAAGAAAAAAAATGAATGTTCTTAATGAATTTTATTATGATTGGATTAAAAAGAAATGTGATAAAAAATTAGGGGATCTAGAGATCCGACTCAGCCCTATAGAGGCTAAGGCCTTAAAATTTTGTAATGTTGAAACTATTGAATAAGAAGAAAATAAAAAATAAATAGATAAATAATTTACTAGATTCCCAGTTGTTTGAGAATATTTTGAATGGAGTAGAAAGTGCATATGGGTTGTTTTATCGAACAAATTCTTGTATTGATCTAATAAATATGGGATCTAGATTATTTTTTGATAAAATATATGTTTTACATGTTAATATTTCATCTATATCTGAAAAAAGAAAATGAATTTTTAATAGTAAAGGATTAGTTTGAGTAGTTCATGAAAATACATCAGAACCCAACCCAACAGAGAAGGGAGCACTCAAAACTCAAATAAAACATGAGGATGATCTTGATATAGAAACAAATATAGAAGTCGATGGTGGTGATAAATAAGGAAAATAAAGAGATGAAAAGAATAAGAATATGTTAAATATGACGAAATTTAAGAAGAGATTGAAAAATATGTGGAATATGAAGAAGGGGAAGAAAATATTGAGAATGAAGAGGAAAATTATAAGGGGAAAACTAAATCTCATAAAAAATTGTCAGATTCATATTCATCATCACCATCTGATCTACCTTCTAAAACTGATAATGAATGTAAAGCTGGTTTTTTTTAGAATAATTGTCATCATCAGAAGAAGATCAATCATCATCAAAGAAAAAGGAAGATGAACAAAATTCCAAAATTAATTTTTTTGAAAAATCCAACACCAATTATGTGAACATTTTGGAACTATTTAGTGATAATTAATTGTCCAAGTATATTGATAATATGGTTTAAATGAATTATAAAATGATGAAAAAAATTGGAAGTCTACACCAGTTGAATAAAACCTCCTGAGGTTTAGCATGATCAGTTGGATTTAGCCGAAACAATTTCTCTAGACCTAATTGAATATATTTTTCATGTGTTAAAGAGACTAGAATGAACAATTGTTATTAACCTATAAATTAATAAATGGGGTATCTAATTTATGAAATTTTTATCAAAAATCAGAATCTCTAAATATTTTTATAGATAAAGTCATTTGGACTGAGACAGACTTAAAAGTTTCCAATGAATTTTTTAGACTCATTAAAGGTCATGTAATAAAATATTTAAATCTTCTTTTCATGTTCATTCTATCATCAAAATAAATGAATTTTTTTTTGAAAAGTTAAATAAGCTCTTGGTAGAGTTAGAATGTTTTTTTAGTGAAATTTTTTCACACATGGTTCAAAGAGTAATGTTTGTGGATGTGTTTAAATATTCCACTAATGAATGAACTGATGAAGTTAATGTTTTGAAAATTAAAATCCTAAAAATGGATATTGAGATTACTAGAATATGATCCATAAAATCCAAACATTTAGTTCTCAGGGAGTAGAATTAAAATCTTTATAGGGAAGCAAAGAAGCTAACAACATTGAAAGAAAAAGTTGAGAAGCTGGAGAAATATCCAAAAGAGTTCCAGAAAATGAATGATTTTTTCAGAACCTAAAGAAGACAGAATCATTTTTATTTTGAAATATTGATTTTATTTGGTTTTTAAAACATTTGGAATGCCTTTTATAAATGAATTAAATTTTCTTCAAAATATGAATTTTCTATATGTTTTCCAATTCTTATTGGTTGAATGTTTTTCTTTTTTTTACCTTTTGATGATTAGTTAATTCGTGGTATTATTTTTTTTTTCTATTATGTATCATTTTTGTAAACTTTGGTCTATTCCCAATTGTTTTTAAAAATCACAATGGTGGAGAAATAATTTTTTTTGTGGGGGGGGGCTTATTAAATGAAGATAATATTTTATAAAATGGATGTTTTCATACAAAGGGGAAGGTATTTGACTAAGGGGGAAAATATGATTATAAGCAGTAGATATATTCTTAAGGGGGGAAGTTTTCATAAATAAAGAACTGTTTTAATACTCCACCATATCCACTATAATATTCAAAAGATTTATAAAATTAGGGGGGCTTAAGGATTAATTATTAACTATGAATACAAAGTTCATAAAAGAATATGGACTACAGGTTTTTCAATGTTATTTTTTCAATTATGTTTTGGGTTTTTTCATTCCAAACATGGGGATATTATTATTTGAGAAGTTGTACTTATTAATTTTCCATTCCATTAGTATTTCAAATAAAAAACACTTAAATCATTTTTACTAAATTTTTATGTTTAAAGTGTTTTAATATGTTTTTTTAGAAAACATTACTTTTTACCATATTTAGTAAAAGTTATAAAGTATTAAAAAAAATTAAATTATACATTATGATCATCATAGTTAGTATGTGTCCAATAAAATGGACTCACCTTTATTGGACTAGAAGTCCAACTTTAGTCATGTCTCACAAACTGACACATGTCTTGGAAACCAGACTGATACTTGTATCGATAGAAATTGGAATGATACTCATAATGGTTATCATAATGGTAATCATAAGGAATTTCATCGAACTGGCCTACGTTTATAATCAGAATAAGAAATAATTGTTTCTAATTTAAGATAAAACATTAACACTATTATTTTGTAAATCAATACAATGTTATACATTCAATTACCATAGATCCATTAAGTTCCATGTGTGCAAATTCTTTGAAAAAAAATAGAAATATGATCTCATAGAGATATACTATAAATACCAATTTATTTTAAGAGTTTGGAGGATGTTACATTAGCGCAATCTTGTTGAATACATTTTCTCTCAATTTTTTTTGAAGATTACATAGTATGAACAAATCATTGTTATACTTCTGAAATTATTTAGAGAGAGTCATTATAAAGAAAACATATGAGGTTGTATCCTTAAAAATTATTGTAATTATAACTACATCAGATCTTTGTTATGATTGACATATTCTGGGGATAAGAAGATAGAGAATTAGGTCAATGGTATCACGACTTATAGAGATAGTAAGCCAGATTCGATCATCTTATTGAGGGTTTTTGAATATTGGAAGACAAATCCATTCTGATCATCGCATCATGGTATTTCCTGGTAAGGAAATACATAAAATACTATAAGTATAAAACACTGGATAATTTTAGTCAAGGTTATTGACTACCTTACCCTTATGGATAATAGAGTTTTATATTTTAAAGAGCATAAATTCATTCTAACATTTGATAGATATTTTTTCTTTTTTTAGAGGTTTTATATCCCACCTTACATTTAATAGAAAGTAAATCATTATATTCATCTTTATATTCTTTTTGTTTAATCGTATTAACCCTGATTATGATATATACTCTCATTAATCAGTTCCATCATGATATCAATCTTTTACTGTGATTTCATTATACTATTTCTAATTATGATTATGCGGCTTTGTTAATTGTACCGAGGACCAAGTCTGGAAATTTAACTTAAAGATTATTGTGTGTTAATTTGTTTAACCTTCATAAACTAATTTTTTTAACTAAAATAAACCTCCCACCACTCATTTAATTATAGTCAATTGACCAGATCATATGATCCAAATAAACCTTCATAAGAATTACCCTTATCAAAGTATGTGTCACAATAAGGGTTGATCAAAATAATAGTTCTATTGGATTCATTTCTAATAAAGTATGGGAAAGAAAGGTCTGAATTAATATTTAGTTGAGGGATTTAAATTTTTTATTCATAAATTTTTTATTTTTTTCTTTATATAACTTCTTAATGTTATGTAGATTTTAGATAATTAATTATCCATGTTTGATAAAACATTTATGCATAGTCTATTTATTTAAATACATTATTTTATCATTAATTCATTAATCTTTAGATAACATTCTTGAATCCATAAAATAGATGATTCATAAATAAGACATTAATAAAAAAATGACCATATCATGATCTTATCGAACTTTGTATTTATTAAATGGACTATAAATCAATCTACGACCTAGAGGAATAACTCCATATGAAAGTCTTAGTACGATTTTCAGTATTCCACCCTTCAACCTTCATATCATTAGGGTTATCAAAATTATTTTTTCATTCTGAACTGCCTCCACACACCTTGGGATACTCCATGAATTACATGTACATATAAATCACATAGAGGTTAGGGGAACCAAATGATTGATTAATTGGGATTACATAAATAACAAGGGACACACATGTCCTACTTAATAATGGAGGTCGGGATGAAACATTAGACATTATATTTAATTTAATATTAAATAATTGATAACCCATGTCAGAAATTTACTTAAATTATCCAACACATACACAAATTTAGGTCAACCTCGTGAATGGTCATATATGAAATTTATATAAAAGAGTAAACCTGTTAACATTAATTTCTATCCATTAATTATTATTAGGTTAAAAAACATTCAATAATTAGTTTTAATTCATATCAATGACCATATTAATTTATTTGGAGATACCCACCATTAATGGAAATAATGGAAAATAACTTACAAAACAAATAACCCCATATTTATTACAAAAAATAATTGATTATTTAGAATTTTTTAAACCCATCATTAAATTATCAAACACACAAGGAATTTTTAACAATAAAATAATGTTTTAATGCTAAAATTATCAATTTAATTTAATTTAATTCGTTTTTAAATTGGGAGACTACAGGGCATGCACATACATGTTACGTGTCATGTGCATCAATTGTTATATACTTGGGTTACATGATTGCACCTACGGCCATGGATCTCAAAAAGACTACAGGATATGTGAATTCTATCTACATGTCTTGTATCCTTATTTCTAAGTGTTTTTCAACCCACCAAATAAATAAGCATATTCATAACTTGGGAAAACATGACATGCACAGACCACCTATACATCAGTTATTGTTCATCTTTAGCATATGCATAACTCATAAAATGGATTAACATGTATTTAGGATGTCAGAAATGATGAACTACATTTCAAGTACACGACATGGACATCATTTATATCATTAATTATATAAGCTATCAGTATCACATGGTTTAAATATTTATATTTATAACAAGTATTACACGAATGTTTTCATTAACCCATGTAGAAAACACAATGTGTATTCTACTTACCCGCCTTGAAATCGGACATGCCTTGTGCCTGGCTGGCCTAGTCTACCCACTGTGTTCAATTAATAAAAAAAATATAATTATTCTTAGTGAATCATTTATCCCTCAACATGTCCATGTGTAGTGCACATGGGTACATAATTTGTATTCCATCTGTGCCAGGTGTAATCACATGCTATCCTTCAAGATTCCTCAACACTTTCCAATGGAATCTCCAGTTATTATCCATCTATTCATGGAATTAAATAAATTTTGATCTCTAGTGAATATATTAAACTATTGAAAACATGTTAATTGAAATTTGATTACAGAATGAATAATATGAAACGAAAAATAAAAACACTTCAACAAATTGATAAACAATCAAATTAATAATTATATATTTAAAACGTGACTTTTCTAATACCAGTTGTAGGTTCCAGACATAGAAGAAGTTCCTTTGTTGGGTGATATATTAAAATTTATTTTAATATTGAAATTCCCATAATTCCAATCAAGAATATTTTTACAATAAATATAGAATTAATTTATTTAAGATAGGAAGAAATGATTTACTGTATTATGATCTTTCATCAATGTAGATGTTGATCATAAAAAAATATTTTCCAAATTACCTCCATTACATTGTAAATAACAAAGTATAGATCCATTTATTAGTGATTCACATGTTCTAATTTGATATCCAAGAAATTTTAAGTCATTTATGGGTACTATAAACCACTGAACAAATCCACTTCTAGAAAATTATGGGAAAATTAGTTGAAGACATACCCAGAGCGTCAATTCCCACAAAATAGAACTTCAAATTCCTATAAATTGGGGGAGAAAAATAAAATTATAATAAAAGAGAACATGTTTAACACCCTTAGATTCTGGGGAAGAAATGGGAAGTAAATTAATAGAAGAAATCTTAAATCCCTAGAGGAATAATGGTAAATTTATCCCTTTGAATGAGGATCTTGATTTGGCTGCATGGTTTTCCTAACCATGTGACCTCCTCTATATGGAGTGAAATGGTTTGGGGGGGGGATCCTGAATAGTTTTATAAACTATGAAGAGGATATTCATTTTGTTTTGTATAGGTATGTACAATTTCTCCTTCTCCCATTTCATAATTTACAAACCGTGCACCCTTCACCTCCATGTCAAATGGCTTTCCTGAAATGTTAGTACTAACCATTCGCCAATTATATTCCACGTAGAGTGTAACTTATTTTTCATAGTTTTCACATCATGAACCTACAAAAAACCCCTAAGTCTTATAATATTCTTATAAAACACTTCATTGTCCATTTTAAAAAGGTTGTAATGAAAAATTAAAAAAAACATTCCTCTTTAAACACAAGTATCTTACAACCACCCCACCATAATAATTATTATTCCCAAGAAGCCTCAATGATAATCCAACATCATCAACCAACCTATGCCAATAACCTATTAAGGGTCCAATGAGCATGTTCCATTATAATCACCCAAAGCACAACCAAAGAATAATATTGAAATTACATAATTTAAAAATCTAAAAACCCCAAGACTACACTCATTGCCAAACTAAAACCTCAATATGATGTTTACTCGAGACCATCCAATAGAAACACTAATTATTCCATCACCTAGTCAACTACTCATAATATGGTTCTCCCCATCATACTCTTCAACTTACCACTACCAATTCTTGATGAGTGGAACATCCTCCCTTAGATGATTCCAATGGAACCTAGAACTCATGCTCCCACGAAGCACCCAATATGACTCCCAATGTATAATGCCCTAATACCCACATGAACACCAATGCACATTGGAAAAATTACTTGTCATAAAAAACCAACTAAAAGGATGCATACCCAACATTTTTTAATGAACTGAGAACAAGCTATCCTTCCCTCAAAATCCCATTTTCATTTCTGAAATCAAAACCAAGTTTTCTAAGATGACATTCTAGATAGAGTTTGAAACTCAACACATACATTGCATGAAATATCCCAAGATAGACCATCATCAGTTGACTCACCCCAAAACATGCCTGACTCTAACCATTGATAGGTCACCATCTTACCTGATCATTATGCCTTCATCCCCAAGGCATTACACAACCACCTGAATACACCCATTGGATTCCACAATGAACTCCTAGTAAGATTCCACAATAAAATCCTTTTATATTCCAACACCATCATTATGCCCTAAAACACCCACTGATACACCTCTAAAGTAAGAAACACATACTAATTTTGAACCACCTAGAGCCAAGATACAATGATTGTCCTGATTATGCAACCCATCTAATTACATATCATAATTCCCTATAGAATCTAGGAATGAACCTAATCAGTTCCATACCATAATATCATTGCCTTACCAGAAAAATTCATGACCAGCTCTACACATCAATGACCCTTACAACATGAGGGTTTTATTCCCATGACTGACATGTTATTACCTACATTAGGAGTGTCATTTTCACCACCTCAATTTTGAAACACCATCTAACATGGATCATGATCTCACTACTACTAAATCCAAGAAGTAGACAAGTCTACCTTACTATCACCTGAGCAACAAAAAAAATTCTACAATCAAATGTTCTTGATATCTGAGAATGGTACACTCAACATTCCCCCACATTAATTTCATTATATTGTCGTTACTATCAATGACTGGTGGATCCCTTCCCACAATTGGGGTTCACTTACATAGCTCTATAACATCTTCTTCCATAAAGGCCTTTAAGCAATCCAAATATAAATTTAGGTAGTTTGGCATATAGTCGATGCTCTCTTAGAGTACTCAAAACAATTTCAAGATGTTGGGAATGATCATCTCTAAAGTAAGAGTATGCTAATATTTATTCCGTAATTACAACTACAACTAATCCATTCCCAATTTCACCTGTAGCTATGTGTACATTTCAATTCCTAATAAACACCTTAGGTCTCCTTGATCACAAGCGTCTCATCAACTCCCAATCACCGTGATTCAAGTGGAGATCAAAACATAAAATTTACTAGAACATTAGGACTCTATTCCGTGAAATTGTGAAGATACATTATCCTTGGAACTACTGCCTCCACACCGAACATGTTTATAGACCACAACCTAAACAATTCTAAATAGAAATGAAAATAGTCCATCACTCAAAACCAAGATCAGACTATCCTATGAACATTCAGAATGAATGACTAAAATTTCTTCCAAACGGTGTGATCTTTTTACATATCAACTAGTTCATATATCTATAACAATGCCAAACATCTCCATAATATGCTAAAAATCCTACGCTTTCCAGAAACCCCGTGGTTTCACACATTCTTGAGACTTTCAATAGAAACCAACTTGAAACCCCCTGAATCATACATCACTAAAACTATACTGAAACACCAAATAAAATACCTGACCATTCCTGCTAATCCAACAGCCTCATTGGTCTCAGGAAATCCATAATGTCCCACCTAAGAACATGACATTTATCACACGTTCTGTCCAAACACATGACCACCCATCACCCCAAGTGTTATCCATGGATCAAGGGAATCTATCTATGATCTAGACACTCTTTCCTCATCTATACAAAGTAAACATAAATTCATAAATAACAAATCAATACAATAGAGGATTTAGGAACCCAAAGGATCCCACCCTTCAAAAATATACTTAACGAAAAGAACAAGAACTTCTGGTGCTTCCCTCATAAAGGAAACCATGGAATAACCATTCCTTTTTTGGAAACACGATGGAACCTTTCGTGCATTGATTCCACCACTGAAGGATCCAGCCATGATTTTCATTCTAAAGTACCCAAAACACTGGGCTAACCTCCATTTTCATTTCCCTTGATTACCCAATTCTACTAACTTATGGAAACCACCTAAGTCAAACTCCCAAAACCAATGGCACTCACACTGACATTTAGACATCAAATATCACACAAGTAACTACTCAATGGATTATCTCTACCCCCATTCTAAAACATAAATTTCATAACACACCAAACCAACTAAATACACTAGGTCTCATGCCCATAACCATAGAATCACTAAAAATGGATCCAAAACCCAACACACCCATTTCAAGGTCAAATGTACAACTAGCATGATCCCAACCCACTAGAGTTACCATATACACAATTTGGAACAAAAAATCACAACATCAAGGACACAACATAACCAATGGTAAAAAAAAGTTACATCCCACTATCCACCACATCCAAAACCATTAATCCCTCACAACCCATGACTAAGAGTCACAAAATCAGGGCACTCTCCAAGCCAAAAACAACTCGTACACATGGTTAAATGATAAAAAAATGGATACACTTCACCAGTGTCCTTCAAGGTTCCATTATCTCTCATTTCCCATTAATTAAACTATACCCCTTTATAAACAATGGATTAACATGTCAAAAACATTCATTGATGAACAGTTCCAAACTTTTCATCAATATTTGAATTTCATGATTCCAATTTTTGGATAGATAAAATGTTGTTCACAAGTTATAATAAGAAAACATATTATAAATTTTTTACTGACATTTAATTTAACCAAAACTATCACCCTTTAAATCATTTATACATTCATATTACCTAGAAGTCACCTAAGAAGTTGGTCAAATAGAGTTCCTCCATACATGTATATTTACCCCATATAAATGGTTATGGAAACATTAAAAACCAGCCCCTTTAAATAATTTAAAACTATAGGTTGATACAATTTTCCCGCAGGCATAAACCACATACATAAAATTACACTTCTAACATAATGAATTCTAGGGAACTTCCAATCCTAAGAAACATATGAACGACATATCAATACTATGTGTCTAGAATGATTCATAAATACATACACCCTCTCTTTCTATATCATGAAAATAGATGAAGACCTCATAGATCAATAACTTCATAACCATGTGCACCACTTGAATTGAAAAAAATATATAATAGTAAAAGCACAAATCAAGAACACAAATTTCTCACCTCTGGTAACTCATCCCCCTCCCCCATTCAAGGGGTATTATGAACCCCGTATTTATCTAATTACCATAATCTAACATGATTTTAGTCTCCTATCAACCATTACCTAATAGTAAGAAACAAGGAAAATTCTCTGATACCACTTTATTACACCCTAGATCTATATCAATAGAAACAGAGCACCGAGTGGGTTTTCCACATGACCAAAAGTGTACCCCCCCCCCCCCCCCGTATGCCAAAGGCTTCCTACTAACAATACGAGTCTATAGAGATATATTTCAATGACTATAACCATTTATCAGAGTAAACAAATAGAGAAAAAATTATCAATATATACAAAAACTAGTGATAACAGTAATTGAAAAATATATGACATGTTCTAAGCATAACCCAAATGAAACATGATATAATAATTATATGTACACTATATATTTCATGAATTCATATAATGAATCACTAAATAACAAAACAATGAGAAACCCCAGACATGGTCCCAAGTCTAAACCCATTACTTTCATCCAATTTTCTATGCTATGAGCCCAAACATAAAACAAAGACATAAAATTTTCCTAAACCAATACCTAAAAACAAAGTAGCTTATGCTTGGGTACCCAAGTATATTGGGATCACGAGGAAGGTGTGAGTACAATGTAGTTGGACACCACGATTGGTGTTTGAAACAATAACCAATATAATAATAGTGTATGAAAAAAATATTAACAATATATTGAAAATTTGTAAAACTAAATATGTCTTTAACTAAACAATTTTCAATTATCCCCAAGGGATCTCGGTTCCCATGAAGGAATTAAAACACTAATCATGCTTCGGCCCATGCCGGGAGTCTGAACCTTGTACTAGAAATGGTAAAAACTTTATATCCTAATGTATTAATTAATTCCTTTATTTTAATTGATTTCACTTTGGAGAATTAGTCTAGTTACCCGTACCATATAAATCATCATTCCATGGTACATCTGTCTAGGTACCCATACCGTATAAATATTCTGTCTAGAATCCCAAACCATATACATAATCAGAGATTAATGCTTCAATCTAGTATCCCAGACCATGCATGGATTCAGTGGGGACTAGAGCATCAGTTTTACCCAGACCATGCAATGCATTAGTGGAGCCTAGAGAATCAGAATGCCCCATCCCAAGGATGAGTAGCATCATTATGACATTAAACATACCATTATTCATATATTTCAAGGTTCACCATTAGTAGCCTATTTGTTAGCAACCAATTTCTGAGGTCCAAAACACTTTTAGATTACAATATAATAAACATTAAAGGTTCTTCAATACTATTTGATGACATTAATGAGACTCTTTAACCATATCTTATTTTATAGCATTATCACATCATTTACCAATGTCTCAATGGACCATTAGAACCAAAACATGGATCAAATCAAAACCTAACCCTTTATCATGGTATAAAACACCAAAACCAAATACTTTTTTTAAATACATATTTTATCAAATATTTAAAACATGGTTCTTACTCTTTGAAAAACCAAACCATGCCCCAAGGCTTTCATTTACATTACAAACCATTTAAAAGATCCATTAAATCATTTTTAACAATGGGATATCACATCCTCATTTGAAATCATCACTTGAACAGTATTTTAAAACTCCACTTAAAGAAACCTTTAGGTGAACACCTCATTTTAATCATTAGAAACATTAAAAAATAATTTTTACTCATTAAATTCATCCACTCGATCAAAATAAAAAAAACACCTTTTAAAAAATTTCCAAAATCCCCCTATGAATTTCAAAATACCTTAGCATATAATGAATTTCAATAAAACACATAACATATCATAGTCACTTCTTCCCATTTTATACCTAGTATCACTTAACCATGCTAACATACCAAATTTCAATTTCAACACATATACTTACAAATATTCTCTATCTAATCATTTATAATATACTTACACCACTCTCAAAATGGCATTCCCCATGGGTAGCCCTATGCTCTGTCTCAAGTAATCAATAGACATGATGGGGTCTCTGAAGGGTATCTAACACCAATTCAAGGCCTAAATTGCTTTTCATAGTCAATGAAAAAAATTCATAAAGACATCACATTGGCATAATTACATACCCAATGACAACATCAATACTATGGGAAAAGTATTTTAGATAACCTACCTCATGCTCTTAAACAACCAATTCTATAACCAATACCCTTGATTCAAACTAAAATGGCCAAAAACACCAATGTGAAGAACTTCTTGAAGATAAGTCTCATGAGTGTCAGAAGGGGAGAAAATAATAAAAAATATTTTAAGGAAACATAGTCGAATACTTACCTGGAACTTTGATTTGCATTAAATGGCACCCAAAATAACTTATAATTGAGGGAGAACCATCCACAGGGAAGGATAGAGGTCTTGGTTCACACCCTAGGATATTGGGGAGTGATTAGGAAGGAAATTCAGGTAAGAAACCTTTAATAATGAAAGTGAAAATGGTAAATTTCCCTCTTTTAATGAGGTTCATGGTTAGACATCATTATTTTCCTAACCGTGTGCCAACTGTGTGACCACCTCAATCCGGAGTTGTACAGTTTTCTAGGGATCCCGCAAAGTTTAGAGAAGTATGGAGAATCCATGTGCTTGGCTCTATCCATGATCTTATGGGTTCTCTTTCTAACTTGAACTGTTTACAAATCATGCACCCTTCACTCGCATGTTGGATGTCCTTACCGCATGATTATTAATAACTATGTGCCAACCATGTTCCATGCACATTGTGCCCTTTTTCCCCTATTTTCACATCTCGAACCCCCAGAACACCACAAATACTTTTCATTATCTCAAAAAACAATTAATTGACCACTTTAGAAGGGGTTTAAATAATTAAGATAAAAAACATTCCACATCAAATATCAGCATCTTAGAGATTGGTTTTATTAGTGCTTTCCCAAAAACTGCTGATAAAGATAGGTTTATCATCGTTAATATAAAGGTTACTAAAAAACCTATATTCCTAAATAATTTTTTTTATGTTACAATAAAATCCATTTAAATTAAATTAAAATAAGTTTAATTAATTATATATATTATTAAAAAAATAAAAAATAAAATATATACATATATATATGACACTGAAGCCTCGATTTATTTATTAAATGGGCAACATTACAAAGAAAAGTAGGAAACATACAATGGTGGTATGTACTCACATGAGACATGAACTCGAGACCTAGCCTAGTCCAATAGGGGCAGCTGCCACTTAGCTAAATCCAGGGGATATATATATATATACATATATAAAAATGAATATGAATTCTTATTAAATATCTGTATTACAAAATTATTCTGTCCAAATTAAATTTTATTTATTTTCAATAGATGACATTTTAAAGGTTTAATGTGAACATAAATAAAAAACACAAATCAATTTTACAAAATGAACAATATACAACTCCAGCCTTTATCTGCACTTGTGAAAAGCACCGATAAAGGATGCCTTTATCATCCCTAAAAAAGCACTGATAAGGGTACCTGTTTTTAGTGCTCAAAAAATTACTATTGAAAAGTAGCCTTTATCAACCCTTTTTTAGAACTGATAATAGGATCCTTCATATGAAATTTACTGTTAGTGATAATAATGTTCTTGATTCCACAATACGTCCCATATCTAAATACCGCATGGGAGTTCGCTTCTTTATATTTCATTCCTCTGTGTTGAGATCTTAGAATCCTACTACGAGAATGGGCTCCCCCATGCACTGCATAAACATATACGGGTCCAACACCATCCCATGTGTGTCTCAGCCCACCCTTTTCTTCCGGAGGGGCTTACGCCACCCTCATAAACCCATTCAAGTCCAACATGACCCAACCCCACTGGATCCATATCCCAATTTTTCATGAAGAACAATATAAAAATAAATGTATTAAAAATAATAAAATTGAAATAATTAAGAAAATTAAAATTAAAATTTAATAAATTAAAAGTATAAATATAATTTTTAAATTAAATAATTATTAATAAATTTAATATATATATATATATTATAAATATTAAATATAGTATATATTAAATATTGATATATAAAATTTATAAAATGAAATAATAAAAAAATGAAAATTAAAAGTTAGATTGTTAAAAAATGATTTAAAAATATTATTAATTAAATAGTCATTAATATAAATTTAAAAAATTTAAAATATTAAAATATTAAATATTAATATTAATAAATATTTTATTTCACATATAGATATATAAAATTAATAAATTGTAATAATTAATCCAAAATTTTAAAAATTAAAAAATTGTATAAAACAAAAAATTTGAAATGAAGAAAATATCAAAAGTTTTAAATAAATATATTAATGAAACATTTATTACCAAAAAAATAAGGTTAATATATATATATACATTTATTATAAATCGTAACCATTAATATAGATTATATATAATTACAAAAAATGAATAAAATATAATAATTAAAAATATATTAATTTCTTATTCAATTTTAATTAATTTTAAACATAATTATTCATTAATACCACAAATATTTAAATATATATATATATATATCAATATATATTATTTTCAAAATATGATTATTTATACAAACATTAAATAAGTCATATATTTAGTGAAAATTTGTTTATAGATAATATTTTATATTATATAAATGTATTGATTAATTATATTGTGTAATGGACATTAATTGAATGTCCTTTTATTTCACAATTTAACGTATACCAAAAATGTGTTACATTGATTTCACACATATATATGTGTAATTAATGCATTTTTATGTACAATGCACACACACAAAAATTTATGTAAATAATGAAATCTTATATAGAAACACATAAACCTAATATTTATGTAATTTATTTAAATTTTAATATTAATTTAAAATTTCATTTAGTAACATTATATGTTTAGTATATTATGTTTTTAATTGTTAAAATTTATTTATTTGTATTTTTTATTATTACGATAATGTATTATTTATCCATTTTTACTATATTTTTTAGAATTTAATAATTTTTTAATATTTATTTACATATATTTGTTTAATATTTATTTAATAATTTCAAAATTCATTCATATTCATTACAGTATTTATCCATATTTTTTAATAATTTATATTTAATTAATAAAAATTATCCATTTTTTCAATATTATTAAAGTGTACTCGTTTTTTAATTATTCAATTTCACACATTTTTAACATACATGAATATAAGATTATATATTAATTAATAATGTTAATAATATATTTGTAAATAATTATTTTTCAATAAATATATTTCTAAATGTATATTTACTATATTTATAAAATTAAATATTTATAATTATAAATAAACTAATAATATTTTTTTATGAATTTAAATAATTATAAATATACAGTTCTAAATTTAAGTAACTATAAAATTATAATAAAAATATTAAAATAATGAATATATATAATATATTTATGTTTATATTTATGTTTATGTTTATATTTATATTTATATTTATATTATTATTTATATTTATTTTTATTTTAATATCTATATTTATTTTTATTTTTATTTTTATTTTTATTTTTATTTTTATTTTTATATTTATTTTTATATTTATATTTATATATAATTATTAAGTATATATAAATATATATATATATATATAATGATTTAAATATATAAATGTTATTTTTAAAGAAAAGTAACTATATAATCATAAATAAATAATTATATTTTTCTGTGGATCTAGATGTGATTTTGGAATAACCTGAAATTTGGGGTAGTCACCAGGACAAAAACATAGCTCATGTTAAAGTAGATCCAGATGTGATTATAGAACAATGGGAGAAACTAAACACTCTATAATTAGTCATCTTTTTCAAACCAGGTGATCCTGACCAAAGCGATTTGATGGTATCATGGTGCACCTCTTATAAATTGTTCCATTTACACAGTGGAAATGTGTATATATGGGTTATGGATTCTTCCATTTAATTTTCCCTTTTGAAAAGTGGATGATATGAGTTTGGGGCTTCGATATGATTTTCATCTAGCTGGTTATTCTCTATGTTCAAAAGTGGGACCATAACTTCAGTCCACAGAGGCCTGTAACTCTTATGCCCAAGCTTAGATAAAGGTACATAGACTTAATAGGGTACTTCGGTATCCCAAAAATTCACATAATATTTCTTCATCATTAGGTGTTCTGATTAAAATGGATAACGATACTAATCTTACTGAGTTTGGAAATTTTTATCACCTTTTGGTTGAAGTATACTTAAGTTCTATACCTGCTGATAAGGTGGTTTTATGAACCGATGAAGATGACTATGAACATTTAATTGAATATAAAAGACTCCCTTGGTTCTTCACTAAGTGGAAAATGATAGGTCATGACAAAATGAACTGTAGAAGGTCCACTACATGTGCATTCTGCTCAGCATGGGGGTATGAAGAACAATAGTGTTTTAATAATATTAGGATGAAAAAAGCCCATTAAGTGCCCTTAAATTGATGTGTAGGGACAGATTCAGTAACATGATTCCTTGATTTCAAATCCCATAGAGATTTCTTCCCCTGATAATGCATGTTCCCATGAGGGAGTAACTAAAGTGGAGATGACCCCACACTAGTTTGGCTCTACGCATGGGGTTTACCATTTCTTAGATCTTTAATGAGATAAAAACAATTTCAGGTACGGAGCTTCTTTTCACGATGCACTTATCACAGGACTTATAATGCATATTAATGAATACCACGGTGACTCTGACTTGGAGCTTGAAGCCCAATTTCATGTTGATTCCCATCTATGTGATGAATATAAATAATTAAAAGGCTGGGAGGGAAAATATAAATGTGAGCATCCTCTCCCACTGAAGAGTGTTCCAACTGTAAGTGCTAGTATTATAGAAAGAACCAACTTTGATGAAAGTAATGGGAATCCATTGGATATTATCCCAATTGGTGGAAAATATTTAGTGAAATCATTTATGCTAGGTGTGGGTAGGCTTGAAGGGGAGGTGATGGAAACTCCTAGGGCACAAGAATGGGAACTTTCAAAGTCATTAAATCTTATCCAATTCAATATCTTCTTAATAATTCATGTGTTTTTGCAATTCCGTTTATGGGAGTTCCCACCCCTAATAGAGGTGTGACCAATCTAAAAATGATGCTCTAAATTCTGATAATAAATTGCTGATCTTAATATATATTCTTAACGGGTCCATTTTTAGGGAGATCTTGAGTTAATAATTGGTAAATGTACATGGGTCTCTCATTGTGAATGGAAATCCTATGGAAATGAGGCTAGAAAGAAAATCACTAGCCAGATTGAGGATTTGAATCCAAGGAAAGTTGTCCACCCTTTCCCATGGGATGGTATCACTGAACCTCAAGTGGATGATTAACGTTGGTAGTAGCCTAGAACCTTAAAGAGGGGTTTTCATCCATGAGGTAGATATGGTTGTCTCTTCCACAGATGATGACATATTTATAGATTGTGGTCTATCATTACAAGTTGAGTTGTGGTTTACCCTAACTTTCTTATGTCATTCCACCATGTATGTTGCTGCTCTTTTATTTTCAATAAATTTCCTGGGCCATGGACCAAACCCCATAGTTTGAGTAGTCCTGGTATATTTACTATATTAATAAAATTATTTATTTATAATTATAAATACATATTTTTTTTAAAAACTATTATTTTTTAATTATAAATAATTAATTATATACTTAAATAATTATAAAATTGTAATAAATATATTTAAATATTTAGTATATTTAATATATATAATTAATATATATATATATATATAATTATATAATTATATAATTGAATTTATAATCATAATAAAATATTTATTAATATATTTGAAAATATATTTATTTATAATTACATTTTTAAATCCTATATCATCTCTAAAGTATTAATGTTGATAAAGATAGCTTTTATCAGTGCTTTATTAGCATTGATAAAGATATATCATTACCAGTGATAAAAAACCATGTATAAAAGTTGTCTTTATTAATGATGAAACATTACCATTGATATATATGTCTTTTATCAGTGCTAAAGAATCAAAGTTAAATAAACCTTTTATCAAAGCATAATTTTTTGGCATTGATAAAAGGTATATTTATCAATAGTTTTTTGGAAGTACTGATAAAACCCACCACGATATTTTTAAAATAACCCTAACTGAACTGATTTTGGACATGATTATCAATATTCTACAAAGTTCTACTATTTTTGTCTCTCCCCCATTACTTTATCTCAGAAAAATGAAGCCTTTAATCTAAGTTATGTTATTTTTTTCTCCTCCTCTATTGTAGGTTGTTTTTTCAGGTTCCACGATGTTCATAAGTGAAACATTTTATCGGCTCAATTATCTTGTGTGTTCCAAGAATAGGGTATTTACTTATCATTCATTTTACAAGTATGGATGATCAAAACCTCACCTTTCATGTTCAATGATCCCCCTGCAATTGTTTTGGGTTCCTTCCATCTGAATTGAAGGACTGGAATCATAATATCTTCTCCTTTTTAGTCCATGTGCAGTGAGTCATAGAATTATCACATAGAGTTAGGTGATTCAATGATACACTATTAATTTTTGTTAATTGTGGGGTTATCATGTTACTAATTTCATTGGGTAGATGGTATGAAATAATATTAGAGACAAAATGGGTTCTTAATTGTTCAGAGATAATAAAATATCACCATGCTGATCAGATTTGTTTCATTCATTATTTAATTACATTTTATTAAAGGGTCTAAGCCCCCAAATTTCCAAAAAAATGGATGGTCAAATTAAAAAGGAGAAGGGTATATTATTAATTTTTATAATTTTCTATGAGAAATTATGTGATAAATAATTATTGTTGTTATGATAATGAGAAATTACTTACATTTATGAAATATGATTTTTCTACATTGATTAAATACTAGGATTAACTTTTATAAAATATCAAATACATAAAGATGTTAGTGAAATTTCGGTAAAAATTTTTATTTTTGAAAGGGTGTTTATGATGGCCCGGAATGAATTGTATCCAAACCATGATTTAAGGGAAATTACATATTGATTTATATTGTCACTTTTTCTTTGATTGTTAGTGATTCTTATATATATTACCCAACATTATCTCATTCTTCTTAATTATAGAGATCTCTTTGGTTCTCTCTGCACTCACACATATAGAACACACACATCCGCTGACGACTTCTCTTTTTTTCTCAAGAAACTCTTGAAATTTTTGTACTGGTAGCAACATTTTCTTTTTATGGAGTAATAAAAAATTTCCATAAATGAAAATATTTTATGAGATAATTTTCATGTCAAATAAGACAATCACATTTGAAAAGGAAACCTCTTCATGATCTTCATTTTCATGATATCTCCCAAGTCAACTGAAACACATAGAACTATCCCCATGATATCCATTCATTTCCTTTATTCTTGTCTTGAACAAATGGTTCTTCAAGATTTTATACAAATAGGATCATGTTTTTTTCTTCTCAAAATATTCCCCTAATATCCACAAATAATTCAATCTTTATGGATGTATAAAATGATCATATTTGATATCTTTGAAAGTGGAGCTTCCTCATTATTGCATGAGAGCCTCTCATGAAACGTTTTTAGAAACATATAAAATATGTACAAAGATGAGACAAATCAATCATCTTTTTAATTTCATATAGGTGTAAAATAAAATATTATATGATATTTAAAACACTGAATATCATCATAGTATTCATCTATAATTAATTTTCATTTTGATCAATGGTATTTAATTTTAAATATCGTCATTTGAAATTAAAAATATAAATAATGTTGGTATTCACATATTCCATATCATTTCTTCATCATAAAATAATTCTTATAGAAAGTATTATAAATGATTCATGATGTTTTTTATATTAAATTATGTCTTTAGAATCATCATAATTAATTCCCTTCATCAATTTTTGAAATTGTGGAATCTCTTTAGATTTGGAAGAATTCTCCAATTTTTTCTATATTATAATGATTACATAAGAAAAATAATGGTAATTATGCATAATTGATTCATGATTGTGAATTAAATAATTAATTATTACATATGAATATATTCTTACACAAATGAGGGATGATCCATACATAGGTTGATGTGTACATAGGTGATGCTTGCAGGACCATCGTACTCCTTACATAGAACAAAAATCATCCTTACATGTGTCCAAGTCATGTTTACACAAATATTAAATCATGTTTATGTAGAGTAAATCTACACTTATGAAGATTAATTAATCCTTACACGGATCATAGTTTTTTTCGACATCGTTTTGGATTCATTTTTACACAACTCATGACTTTTCGGTTATTGATACTTCTACCTCATCAATTTTGTAATACATTAAATTGACTCATATACAAATAAAATCATTTTTGACACATATCATGATATTTAATTAACATTAAATTATCTTTCAATATTTTTTAGAATTATTAAAGTAATTCCTAACCAATTTTAGCTCATTTTAATTCCCTTTACAATATATAAAATACTTAAGATAGATTATTTCAATATCTTTAATTACCTCCCCTCATTCAATCTTTATTGTAACATCATCCATGATATATTGATCTCTAATTTTAGTATCTAGTATTCTAAGAAACATATTAATGGTTTTCTTAAAACTCATGCTACCTTCTCCAAATCATTAATCCTTTTTAAACCTTTTCAAATAATGTTTTTACAAGATATCTAGAATAGTTAAATAGACATATCTTCTTCCAAATTATATTCATAATTTTAGATATTTATCCACATTGGAACTCTTTTATTTAGAATAAAAACATTATTATCAGTCATCTGATGTGAAGGGCTTCTCACCAAGCAGCCACCTCTTCCACATTCCATTTCCAATACAGACAAATACTCCATTACATGTCTAATTATTTTAAACATCAACTTAATTATTATTTAAAACACTTTGACTTTCTATTAAATTGAAAACCAATTCATAAAAAATATAAATTCAACCCATGGGAACTTCACTGATCTATAAATTTAATATGTTTAAAATTACTAATACTTAAGAAAAATAGTTATTGGAAAAAATATATTATTTTTAATATTAAATAATTTTAAGCACCACCAATAAAGTTTAATTTTTATTCATTAAAACATTTAATATTTTTTTGTAACATATTTATTAGTGATGATTATATTTATATATGTCTCTAAGTGATTCAGATGAGTAAGAAATCATTTTTATGAACATTTAAAACAAGATATTTTATAATTATGGTTAAAATAATTATTTAATGGCTTGATTTGAATGTTGAATCTGAAATGGATATCTTATCATGAGTGTGTGTGAGATCACCCAATTGAACATTCTCATAATAACACCTATCAAGGATTCCATATTAGGAATCATGCTATTGATGATGCTTTTTTTAGATTTAGGTAAAAAGCTAAAAAATATTTCCTAGTTCCTCACCAACTCCAAGCCCTATAACATTAAGATTTAAGAATAAAGATATCATCCTAATATACTTCATCTCACATATATTTATTATTTCATTTTTTTATACTCATCCCCCATATCTTCTTAACATGAACCTATATTTCTTGAACAAGTATAAGTAGTAGTCATCCCATAATGGTTACCAATGATCATTTTTTATGAATTCAAAGGGTAACACCAACCACTAGTTGAGTAATTATTTACTTAAATTAAATTACCCATTTACTTTAAAAGAATACTAAAATTATTTAAAACTATCAAATATTGGGTTCCATTTATTATAATTATCTATTACTTTTACCATTGATTATGAATATCTTATGGGTATTTATTTATTTTTGTACAAAAGGAATATTTTATCAACCAAATAGGATGGATATGAATCAAAAATGGATGCACACTAATCGTATGACAAAACATTATGAAGATAAAGATAAATAGTTAATAAAGTTTTGTGATAAAGCATATACAAAACACTTCTCAAATGTTTTTCTGTTTTTATGTTGTTTTTGTTATAAAAATTAGTTTGGAAGTGTTGGTAGAACATTTAATTTTCATTGAATAGACTGTAGCTATAAATGTTGGTCTAAACATGATAAAAACGGAATTTACACACCGACTGGGATGATACTTAAGTTTATGGATCTTTTTATATGAATACAAATGTAAATGATGTTGGAGATCCTATGGAATAAATTATTATGATAATTGAATATGAAAATTTTAATTTTATAAAGTTGTTTTATAGGATAAATAAATATTCTAAGAGACCATTTTATACTGATTGTGCTAAATACATAACATTTTCAACTATATTGAAGTTATATTGTTTGAATGATATAAGTGTATGGAGTGAAACCAGCTTTATAAAACTACTTGGTCTCTGGAATGATATGTAATCATATGAAATAAAAATTCATGTCAAACACATGATGTTAAAAAAATTCTATGTTCAATGAGAATAATCTCTAGAAAAATATATTCTTGTCCAAATGATTACCAATTTTTTCACAAGGACCATGAATAACTCATAAAATCCCCTAAGTGTGGAACAGATCCATACATGAAAGATGAATCAAATCCCTTTAAATTTGTATAGTACATTTTAATCATTCCATAGTTTAGAATACTATATATATTGGGAAACTGTGATACAATTGACATGGAATACAAATACAAGAATTAAATTTAGGATTTTTCTTTATATTACAGACTCTCCTTAGTGGAAGAAAATTTCATATGAGCATCTTGAATATTTAAATGATCTAAGAAAATTATATCTTATGTTATCTATAGTTAGAATAAATTATTATTTTTTGTATAGAGTAGTTCTCATATTACATGGCTAGTCATGTTGGTAAATTATAACTTTCCACAATGGTTTTGCTTACATCACATATACATTATGTTGTCTCTGCTAATGTCTAGACAAAAAGAACCCAATAAGTATTTTAATGTCTATTTGGATCCATTAATCAAAGATATTATATTGATGTGGGATAATTTTGTTATTATTTATAATGCTCATATAAGTGAATAATAAACATTGAAATCCATGTGGTATAGGATGATAAATGAATTTTATGCTTTGGAAAACTTTTCAGCCTATAACATTAGAGTAATGTTGGGGTGTCTCATTTGTGAAGATTTCACACACTTAGTTTGGTTGAAACAGTCCTTGAATACTATTTTTTTAGTATTGGGAAGTTTTAAATCGATAACCTAAATACCAATCACGGATGATTGTATTCAATAGGAATATAAAACGAGGAACAACATCATCCCTACCAATGTTTTAACAATAGTTTGATAATGTAAATGATAATAGCATTGTTTTCGGAAAAAAAATTTCAAAAGACTTTAAAAAATCAGGTTTTGAAATGAGATAAATTTTATTTGAATTACAATATTGGAATGGATTTTACAATAAAAAAATTTATGATGTCATGTATTTAGAAAAACATGTATTTGATAGTGGTATTAGAATGATACTAAATGTTCTTGGAAAAAATATGTGAATCAAGGATTGAATTAACATGATTAATTAGGGGATAAGGAAAATGTTAGATCCAGTGAAGGGTAAAAGGTGTAATTTTCTTTCTCTAGCATCTTACACTATATCTAGACAAGAAAAAATGAAAATTTTCATTTTCCTTAATGGTGTAAATGTTCCAGAAGGGTATTCATCAAATATCAAGAATGTCATGACAATGACTAATTCTAATATAGACAAACTAAAATCACACAACCATCATTTTATATGCATGATTTGAATCATGTCTCCTTACGATGAATTTTTTAAAAAACATTATGATATACATTAACTAGACTATTATTCTTTTTCAATGCCATGTGTAGTAGAATTATTGACATTATTGAGTTTCCAGTCATGAATAATGAGGTTGGAATAAAATTATGTGAATTAGAGATGTTATTTCCACCATCATTATTTGATATATTCATCCACATGATGGTTCACATAGTTAAACAGGTTCAATTATGTTTTCATATCCCTTACAAATAGATGTAACCCATTGAATGATATCTAAATATTTTGAAATGGTATGTCAACAATGAAATTTTTACAAATGTTTTTACTGAATAATGATATATTTTGAAGGAGATGTTTAATTCCATATAGATTACATATCAGATGCTGACAGAAATGGTCTCCCAAAGTCTTTTCACAATTAAAACCTTATAGGTGAAGGGATTTCTGGATGACATGTTGTAAAAATTACCATCACAGATTGGGATCAAGTGCACCTTTACATTTTACATAATAGTAAATATGTTGATCCATATATAGATTACACAATAAAAAATCTTAGATATTTAAGTATAATAAGGGATGAAGATTGGGTATAAAATACACATAATCAATGTTTTATAGGTTAGTTCTTAGATATTATTTATAAGGTTTATCTGAAAATAAGAATTAAATTATCGAACAACATCGATAGCAATATAGGGGACCAAATGAAAATGTTATATCATACACTACTTTTCTAATCAAGGGTTATAAATTCTATAAAAAAAAGAAAATGGTTATTATTGTATGATGAAAACAGTGGAGCTACACATGTGGTGAAAGTGATGCACATATCTGCTTCGAAAAATAAAAATATGATTTACGCTAATATTTCATTGGATTATTCCACATTTCAAGAGTCAAATTTCTATCAAAAATGGGTTGAATATAAGAGTGTAGTGATAGTAGATGAAATGAGATTTTTGAATATGAATTTATTTATGTAAGTGGAAAAGGAAAATTCATTCATAATAGAATCACAAGAAGTTCAAGTATTTTATGTCTCACATCTAGAAAATAATAATTGGTCAATTATACTACTAGCGATTAAAAAAACTACACGGTTAGATGAAAATCCAATCAAGGGTGACCCTTTAATTTGGATATCACAATCAGTTCAAGGAAGTCCTAGTGTAGAAAAGGTATTAAATGTTAATGGGGACCATAAATAGGGGATGTGGATTCTTGATAGAGGATACAGATTGCATAATAATTTAAAAAAATAAATATAATTTAATAATTTTTTAATATACCAATCTTTTCCTCATAATATTATGTGATATATACTATATTAATGTTATCTAAATTAAATTTTTGACTTATCATGAAGAAAATTTCATCAACATAGGATGATATTACCAATACCAAGGAATAACGGGAGGTTGATATTAAACTACATAATTATTAGGTGATCAAAAACATGTTAATGAAAAAAATAAGAATGGTGAAGCATCATAGTTTTGACTAAAATTATCGATGAAATAAGTAAGGGAATAAAATTTGAGGTTGGTTGAAATCAACATGAGTAACCTGTTAACACCAACAAGTCAATATTAATTAGTTATGATAGGGTCACAATGAGGAAGAATGTTTGGATTTTTATAGACTCATGGTTTCATATCAAACTTATAATAACAGAAACCCTTTTTAAAATTTTAAACGTAAGGTTATGATGGCCATTATTTATTTTATCAAAAAAATTTATAATGAAACATTGATTTAATTTTCATAATTGTTATTTTAGATCAATTATTTTAGATGATTTCCATAAAAAAATATGTCTTAATGGATAATATAAAATCCAAAAGAGGTTTCTACACTATTCTTACCAAATTTCAAATGAGGGATGCTAAGGGGAAAGTAAATCCTCAACCACTTATGCACAAATTATAAAATCAGAAACATGGAATATTTTTATTAGTCATTGTGATAAGAAATCATTTCAGTTGAATTTCAGTTGATAATATATTATTTTAAATTATTTATTTTTATCTATTTTGATTCAAAATAATTAGTTGGTAAAATAGGGAAGGAGTGATGAAAATATATAACGTTCACCAAAACTAATTTACCCCTATCAAAAACTATTTATGGGGTTTACTTCACTTAATAAGAAATTCATTTTTATTTTAAATCAACAATAAAATGTTTATGTGAGGTAAAAACTTTTGTTCCTTTTTTATATCCATATTGATGAATAAAAATATGAATCCACTTCCATTTCAGGTCATGTGCTATGGAAGGAGGCTCACTTAAATAATGAGGGTAAACTAGTTGATAAAAAACAAACGAAGTATGGAAGACATGTGTAAGTATTACATCATAGTAATTTTATGATTTAAAATAGTACTAATTAAAAATATCTATTTATTTTCATATTTTTTATACTATTCAGACACAAGAAATTAGATTGACCATACTGGAATAAGAACTACTTTTAGTAGCTTTGAAGTGACTAGAGAAATATGGTCATCATAGAGGAGTATATTTTGGAGTGTCTCCTTGAAAGTATTTCAAGAAGAAAAAACCACAAGAATATACATATAATACGATAAAACTATTATAGACACCAATATTTTTTTTTCAAGATATTATTTTTGGGTCTAGTTTGGAAAACCAATATATAAAGAAGGATCAAAGAAAACCAGTGTTGGAACAAAGATCCGAACACGAACAACCAAATGACCCCACTAGATTTGAGGCTATTCATTCATCTTAACTACATACCTTACCCAAGTTAATCATTTTTTTCATTACTCTTTCTCCAAATTTCAATCAAACAACATCCCCAAACATTATATTACTAAAATTCTATAGTATAAAGTTTTATGTGATGTCTCTCTATCAACCCCCATGAAAGGCCTTATTGTGGGGAGTATTCTGTATAATATTCCATGAGGCAAGACAAAAAATTAATGAATCCCAAAAGATCAAAGGATATTTTGGATTGAGGTGGCCCAATAGTCAACTACTTGGTTTCATGTTCAACTTTATGATCCTGATATTACAATAATTAATGATGCTATTGGAACTTTTGTAGAATGGTTATCTAATATTATAAATATACATGAGGATTATATTTAAAAAAATTAAAATTAAAATATTTTATGAGTTTATGAGAAAATTTATAAAGGTAGGTATTGTATTATAGATGGATAAAGCAACAAGGAAATTAATGTTTGGGTTAAGACTATCTAGTGAAATGAGAAAGAAATAAAAATGGGCCTTCTAGTAGTACCTTCTCCCCACCAGTTCTACTATGTCATTTATTAAAATTACAAAATAGTATAGAGACCACATTTAAATATTTATTACATTTCATATAAAGAATAAATATTTGTAAAAAACATTATTGATGTAGTTGTTCTCAATATTTTAATAACTACTCATATTTTCCACACGCATTTATATTACTACTATATAAAGGTAAAAAAATACAATCAAGACTTGGATTCATTAATACCTATAACATTTCTACGAAATAATCTAAATAGGATTATAAAGAAAATTATATGAAAAATATGATCTAAAAATTAATTTAAGAAGAAAATAGAAGATGAAAACCCCTTCTTATGACTATAATGTTGGGGTAAAACTCTCCAATCTAATAGTATAAGATATATTTTTTTAGGAAGCATTGGATACTTATCACAATAAATCTAGATACCCAACATATTTATTTTTTTGGATCTAATGTATGGATATCCATATAACTGACCACACATGATGTGTATTTTGTATATTTAATGTGTCGTAATAAACCTTTTATATATAAAAATTGAATTAAATGTTTCATTATGTGTTTTAACAATATTTTTTTTACGATTTTACATTCACATAATATATGATAAATCATGGTATGTATTTGGTAACTGAATATAAGAAGCTTATGGATTACATCAAAATGATATATGTTAAGGTATGTATATAAATATTTAATTGTCAAAACATATTTCAAAACAATTTACATATTATGTTCAATGTTTCTACATTTTTTGATGTAAGATAACAATAATCATTATGGATATTCTATTTCCAAATTTATGAGAGATGTCAGAAACCGCGGAAGGACTAGAACCCCTAAAGAGGTAATTTATAAAGGTAATTAAAATTTCATTAAAAATATTTATTAATCATTTTTATCTATATATTCTATGTACCAATAATATGGTGGACAACTTCTATACTCAAAATAAGAAGTAATTGTGTTTATAGATGAGTGGCTAGTGTACATGGTGTCTGAATGTTATCCAATATCCAATTTAGGCAATTACCTTCTATTATTCTGATCTAGTATGGAATATTACCTTAGAAATGTATTTGTGATGTAAATAATTAGTATCAAAATGTTTATATATTATCTTTGATATATTTATGAAAGATGAGTATAATGGAGGAAATCATTTTCTTTAGAAATTAATGAGAAGAATAATTGGTGTTAGAATGTATAAAGAAATCATGAAGAGGTGACTTACTACTACTTATTTAGGTAATTTTATCGTTATTTTACCTACTTTTTTAGTTAATTTACATATCATTTTTATCTGATACTTATTTTTTAAAATGTACACAATAGAAATGTTCCATTTTGGTTTCAAATGTATATCAAAATAGATAAAACAAATAAAATATGCTAAAATTATTTCCAAACATTAGGAAAATGATCCATAATTCATTTTTCATGTGTATTAAATGAAGGAACATCAATATAACCCATGGTGTGACTGGTATTCCTCAAATTTTGTGGTTTGAGATTAAAATCCACATTTTAGTAAATAATAAAATTGACATAACAAAAAATGAGTAAACACGTTTCGATTATTCTAATACATTAAGAAAACGATTTGGAACCATTTTTGACATGAACGCTCTACCACATGTCAATATGATTCACAGTGTAAATGGTATGGCACAAATTGTGTGGTTTCAATTTTAAATTGACATTTTTTGAGAAAGATGGAGGTTGAGCCTCTTTTTTTAAAATCAAGAAAATTATAGGAATAGAGGAGAGTACATAAAATCAAGGAAACACCCAAAACCAAAACTATTTGTTTATCATTTTCTACAATTGTGCAATTAGACTCTTTTCTTCCTCTCAGATTTCATTCTATTTGGACCTTCCACGACCGTGCCCAAAACCCCTCGATCTCCCCTTATATGAAGAAAGATATTTAATCCTCTTGTAAATAATCTCAACACTTGTTCTTTTAAAGTTATAACTACTCTCTTCTATTTACTTGAAATTTTTAGGAGAAGTTTATCTTGTCACTGGCGTTATCTTCTCCTCTACCAAAATTGCTACAACCAAATAGAAAGGATCCTGATGTTTTTTTCCTTAATAGTAGAGCTCAAAATTGATTATTTCCTCTCAATAGGACAATCAATATTCTGATTATAGAAATAAGTAGTGTTACTTATAGTCGATTACTCAACCACCACTGGACAAACCACCTAAGACTTTGTCTTCTTATAAGATACAAGATGAAATCTTATATTATCCAAATAGGATTTGAATAAGTATGGAAAGTTTTAGCAATGACTAGAGAGTTAGATTATAAAATTTTCTTACCTTTTCGGCTATATAAGGAAACCATCCTTTCCCGTGAGAGTTCTTGATCCACCAAAAGTTGGATTTCCTATTCAGAAACTTTCTCATCTGTTGAAATATCATCCTTAGAGGTCAATAAATAATTAATTCGTTGTGATGAAGTATATTTTACTTTTTTATTATCATCATTATTAACTTTTTCCTCTTCTAAAAATATTTTGACCAAATACTTCATCATATTCTCAGAGGTAGAATCATAGACATTAGTTGAGTCCCTTGGGCGATCACCCTTCTCATCAACCATTGGATTGGCTCCATCCCCAAAAGCAGCACCCTACTCTTCCTTCACTTTCTCAACATTTTTTTTAGTAATTTCAAGATCCTTATCACTCTTATGAAGGCCTGTTCCATTCTTATTCTATAAAAAATGAGGAATAAAATTAGTTTTCCAACTAGATTCACTTTTTATATTATTGAGACAATTGTTCACATCATGACAACACAAAGCACATAAGCTACAAACTGTGGAGCACTGACAGATAGAAGAGTAATGACTAATAGCATACAATCCTTTAAAAATTTAGGCATTTTTTCATATATAGTCTTCAGATCAATAATATCATCGTCAGTTGCAGGAATGACCATGTCCCAAGATTCAATCACAGTTCAACCTCAACTATGAACCTGGTGAAGTGACCAAATTGAGAAACTTTGGTTTCCTTATCAATTTTAATTGGTATACCAATACATAGATAAATTATCATAAATTTTTTTTGGGTGCTAGAATATCCAATTTAACTGATAAACCATTACCGAAATTTGAGTGGTGGTGTTATCAACATCAAAGAAATTGAATTTTTTTATCCCATTTAAGAAAATGAATAATTTCATGTTTGAGTGCAATGGAACCAAAGCCCTAGGCTATAAATTTCAATTTATCCATGGAGAACATCATAAGGAATTATAACTTTCCAATAGAGACAAACTTATATGTTGAAAAACCACAAATCAACAAAAATATTCTCTTTGAGTTCATCAATTTTCAGAGGCCTGGAGCATTTAAGAAGAAATAATAAGTTAATAATTGAGAACTCATACATGTTGAGCCACTGTGATACTACGATGGGTCAGCATTGATTTGAGTTGTGTTCCCATTTATTTTAATCAAATAATCTAGTCCTCCATTTATGCTAGAAAAAAGGTCTTAATAAAAATATCAACATCAAGAGAACCATGAATCCATGTAGAATCATCCAAATTGCCTCCTGTAGCTACCCCCAAAACCACGTAGGGTACAAACACCTCCTGAGAAAAATGGGAATTAGTTGGAACAAATCACCCAACATTCCAATTGCCCAGCACCTCATCAGATCAAGGAACCCCATCAATGGTTCATTGAGATACATGCCTCTCCAATAAGGAAATTGCAAATGGAAAAATCACTACAATTATTGAGACCATTGGGATATTCCGCTCAGAGGAAGATAGACCGGAAACCACATCAGTCACCAGGGATTCCTGGCATCACTGAGACATATTCCGATCAGACAAGGAAATTCCAGAGAGGACTATCACAATATACGTCAAGAGATCTACAGTTCACCGAGCTTGAAGCCTCTTTGACAAAGAGATCTCAGACGAATCCAACTATAGCCCTGGTGCACCATTATTTACAAAATCCACATCTGAGGTGCATAAATCTAGCCTATGGATGAATAAGTGCACCAACATGGTGAATCATATCTCAAAACCCTAGTGTGTTGTGACAACATAGGAGAGGCCATCCTAAGACTCATCGTGCCCCCAATAGAAATTTTGTTAATGTATTTTTTCATATCTATGTTAAATTTATTTCTTTATAGTATGTATAGATTAAGAATTGTTTTCATATACATGTTCATTCTTTTTCTCTACATGTTAGGGTTTTTTTAAAGATTCTTGTGCTCATGAGTTATTTTACATTAAGGATACAACTATGCTAATGGAATAAAGAAAATTTTTTAAGGATGTATACAACCATCATGAAAAGGTGAATTACAACTAAAACTTTTGTTTATTTTGTCACCATTTTTTCTATTATTTTTAAATTAATTTTATTTTTATTTTTTATCTAATAATTTTTTTTTCAAAGATCATTTGGGAAGTCATATTTTTCATTCAACTACCTACTACAAGCCAAAAAAATAAAGAACATGTTACATTTAGATATAAAATTCTATGTAGCATGGGGTTCTCTCTACCAAACATATGGATAATGTTCTCTATTTTCTAGCTTGTTTAGAGAGTTGAAAGAGAAACACACATAAAATCGTTAATCATTCATACCTCAATTTGAAATGTGGTATGCTCTGTGTGACTAAAACTATACATTTTTAGTTTAAAATTTACATTTTAGTACAAAATATACATCACAAACTCAAAATGGATAAAACACATTCATATTGCTTCGATTCATTCAGAAAAATATCCATAAGTCATTTGCAATGTGTATGAATTAGTAGCACCTCAATCGGACTAACGATGTGACTTGTATGAATCCATGTGAAATTTTTATATAATATTGTCATTAATTTCTGTAAAAAACACAAGTGACATAATAAAAATATAACAAATATATTATGATTATTTTCTACTTTAGGAAAACTATCCATAAGTTATTTTTGACATGTAGGAATCATTCGTAGCTCAATTTGATGCACATTGCAACCAGTATGACTCCAAGTGTGTATTTTTATTTAAAATTGAAATTAGTTTTAATAAAAAAGACAAGTGACATAGTCAAAACCAATAAAATTCATTATTATTATTTTTATCCTTTTATAAAATTATTTATTCCATTTTTGATGTGTGTGAATCAGCCTCACCTCAATATGATACACGATGCTACCAGTATGACTACAAGGGCATATTTTTATTTAAAATCAAGATTCATTTTAGAAAAAAAATACTTGTCTCATACTCAAAACTTGGAAAATATATTCATATTGTCTTGATAATTTATGAAAAAGAACCATAAGTCATTTTTGAGGTGTATGAATTAACCTCACCTCAATTTGATGCACGGTGTTTCTTGTACAACCCAACATGTTTGTTATCAATTTTAAATTGATATTTTAGTTCAAAAGTGTGTCACCCACTGGAAAAAAGATTCTTATGCTCTCTTGATAATTAATGAAAATGATTCTTAAGTCATTTTTGATGTGTATAAATTAGTCTCACATCAAAATGACACATGACGTTACCAGTATGACTCAATGTGAGTTATTCCAGTTTAAAATGACATTTTTGTAAAAAAACACACGTGACATATTGAAAACAAAGAGAACATATTTATATTTGTTTTATACATTATGAAAATGATATATATGTCATTTTTGATGTGTTTGAATTAACCACACCTCAATTTGATTCATAGTGTTACTAGAATGACTCCAAGTGTGTCATTCTATATAAAATTTACATTTATTTTATTAAAAATGACAATTGAAATACTCAAAAATAAGAAAACACATTCCGATTGTTTTGATACTTTAGGAAAAAGATTCATAAGTTAGTTATGACATGTATGAATCAACCACACCTCAATCCAATAAATTTTGTTCCCGGTATGAGTTCAAATTTGTAATTTTATTTAAAATTGACATTAAATTCAGTAAAAGGGACAAGTAACGTGTTCAAAACAAAGAAAACAAAATATTGTATATTTTATACTTCATAAAAATTATTATAATTTAATTTTTAATTGCATTAGTCAAATTCACCACAATATAATACAAAATATTCTCTGGATAATTTAAAGTGTATTTTATCAGCTTAAAGTATACATTTTAGTTTGAAAAGTGTGTCACTCCCTGAAAATCATGTAAAAACACTCAGATTTTCTTGGTAATTTAGGAAAAATATTCATATGTAATTTTTGACATGTGGTAATTAGTCTAATGTAAACTAACACATGTTTTGACTGTTATTATTCATGGAGTGTTTTTCTAGTTTAAAATAGAATTTTTGTAAAAAAGACATGTTACATACATGAAAATGAGAAAACACATTTTAATTGTTTTTATACATTAGTCAAATTATACATAAATAATTATTGATGTGTAGTAATTGGATTCACCTAAATCAGATGCATGGTTTGATTGGTATGACTCCATATGTGTCTTTTTATTTATAATGGACATTAATTTTCATAAAAAAGAAAAGTGACATTCTAAAAATTGAAAAAATGAATTCGGAATATTTTGATATTTAATGAAAATGATCATTAACTTATTTTTAATGTGTAGAAATAAGCCTTGCCTAAATCTAATACATAGTGTTCCTGATATTACTCAAAGTATATGTTATTGGTTTAAAATTGATATTTTAGTTCAATAAGGGTTTCACACACCTAAAAGTAAGATAATGTGCTCATATTATCTTCATAACTCTAGATTCTGATTCAAATGTCATTTTTTGACTTATAAGAATATGTTTCAGGTGAAACTGATACATGATGTGGGCGGTATGACTCAAAGTGTGTGTTTCCAGTTTAAAATTACATTTTACTAAAAAAGAGATGTGACATACTCAAAAGAAAGTAAAAATATTCAGATTTTCTTGATACATTAGTAAACGATCCACATGTCATTTTTGAAAAGTAGGAATTAGCCTCAACTCAATCTGGTGGATGGTGTGACCGCTATAACTCCAAGTGTGTGTTTTTATTCAAAATTGAAAATAATTTTAGTAAAACAAAGAAGTAACATACTCAAAACTATGAAAAGACATTCTGTTTGTTTTGATACTTTCGGAAAATGATCCATAAATCATTTATGACATATAGGAATTAACTACATCTCAATATCATACAAAATGTTCCCAATATGATTCAAAGTGTCCGTTATTAGTTTAAAATTGAATTTTCTGTTCAAAAAGTGTATCCCTCATTGAAAATCAAGAAAACACTATACAATTGTCTTGATAATTTTGTACAATAGTTCACAAGTCATTTCTGACATGTAATAATTAGTCTCACATAAAACTGGCACACAATGTGATCAGTATTACTCAAAGTGAATGCTTTCGGTATAAAATGGTAGTTTAGAAAAAACACAAGTGATATATCAAAATTGAGAAAACATATTTGGATTTTTTTGATATATTATAAAAAAATATCCATCAACCAGTAGTGACATATTGAAATATACTACATGTTAATATGATACACGATGTGGTCGGTATGACTCGAGTTTCATTTTTCCAATATATAAGTACTATTTTAGTTTCAAAATCACATCACATCTCCAAAACTGGAAAAATGGGCTCATATTGTTTTCTCATCATTTTATCTACTATTACTTAAACAATTTCATAATCAGTTTTATCTTATAATTATTTAATTAATTTTCATTAACATAATGATTAAATACAAACAATTAACGGTGTGACGTAAAAGAATCATCCACAACTCAATCTGGTACATGGTGTTCCTAGTATGACTCAAAGTAAATGATTTTAGTTTAAAATTAACACATTGTGTTTAATTTATTTCTTTATAGTGTTACTCATATAAGAATTATTTTCATATAAACATGAATTATTTTTCTCGAGCTAGGGTTTTTTATTCGGAAATAGCATGACTGGGGGTCAGGGACTAAAGACAATGGAACATTGATGATTTTGAATGTATATGAAAATTTTTACATACTCTGGTAATTTTAAAAACCAATTTTGGAATTGTAATAAATATAGTTGTATGAACCTGGGTTTTTGGAACGGGTCAAAATCCTGACCCTGTTTGAATTTTTGACTTGTTTCTGAGAAAACTAGAAAAACATGGGAAGTTCTAGAAATTTCTAGATTACAAGCTGTGTACTCCCAATTACACTCTGTGTATGGGTTATGTGTTTACTGGTTGTGTGATACTATATACTTTCCGTGTGATAACCATGTAAGTATTTCCTACTACACTACTTATAGTGTTTCTTGGCATGCTTCCTATTTTTTCTTCCATGTACTAGCTGAATACTAGTCGTGTGTCGGCCCGTGTGGCATGTGCAAGACATGTTGCTACCTCTACCTAAGTCAGAGTACGGAAAAGGCTATTACACAGTGTGTAGTCCTTTATACACGTTGTATATTTATATTTTTATTCACTTAAATGAAATATCTTTGTGTCTTATTTCATAAAATTCTTTCTTCTTCTCCAACTTCGGAACATGTCTGTTCCAAAATCTTGAGGAACGTTTCCTACTCTAGAATCACCATCTGAAGTCAGTTCTTCAATCCATCGGAGGAAACAGGATCGTATCTTCAAGGTTAAACCCATAAACCCTATTTCGTTCTTGACCCTTTGCCTCCCACACTATAGTTTCCATCCAAGCATAATTACTGAGATATGATGAAAACATAGATCTACGAAGATCAACTTCGAATTGGAGCTCAATATTAGATGTGCCTACATTTACAAGAATCGAGTATGTGTTGCATATCTTGTTTTGTGTTTTTTTAGACATTTAGGGATTTCCACTTTTTAACGTAATGTTGGGTATTGATCAAGACCCATGTTTCATTATAATAAATTGATTGTGTGCTTTATGGGATGTTGTTGGATATTTTATCCCCTTGTTATTCTTGAGCGAGGCAGGGTTATAGGTCGCTACTCATTTGGGGTATTTTTTACAGGGGTGACAAAATGGTTATAATGGAATTACTCTAAATTAAATAGTTGAGTTTGAATTATTAATCATGATTAAGTTTGTAAAAGGCTTTCAAGACCTCGGTGCTGGTATGAGACATCACAGTGCTTATGAAATTCAACACTTTAATTTATTTTCCTATTTAAAATGTTTATGTTGCTTATATATACGTGATGTGTGATATTGCATATGTTGTAACCTTCGTGTTGTGTTGGGCATGGCCTGGATATTATTGAGTGATGTTAATCACAGGTTGGGCTAGGTACGAGTTACATTGGGTTGTTTGACCATGGGATTGGGCATCATTGACGTCATCTTGAGGTAGTGCGATGGTCAAGTTGGGCATGGACCGAGTTACATGGATGGAAAGGCCATCAGATACTAAGCTACACAGTCTCAAGGGAACGAGGTGCCAGAGATGTTGTGGCCTAGGTACTATTTTGGTGATTAGTGCTCACGTGGGATATGAGTATTGTGCACACAGAGTGACTCTGTGATGAGGTGTTTTTTACCACTCATGTGGGTATAGGTTGTTAATAGTTGTTATTTAGGTACTATTGGTTTGGGGGTGCTTTCCATAGGAAGCCACGTAGAAGGCGAGGAGCCATTAGAAGATAGATATGAGGCTATCAGGTTGGGGCTAAGGCTCACCGTGATTGAGGTCATGGGTCGATACACATTATTTGAGGGTAGAAATCGTTGTCCCTCCATGTACTTTATTTTAGGGCAGACATCATTGTCCCTATGATTACTTATTTGAGGACAGGAATCGATTTTCCTCTGAGTTACTTTTTTTCGGGAGTGCCTTTGGGACGTCTGTACTTGAGAAACAAGGTATCATGAGGCATATGGTGCCAGGTTACTTGACTGAGATTCTGATGTTGACCAAAGCAGGTGACACACTATGGTGGCTGCTGAGTACCAGTGGATTTTGTGTTTATTTGTGTATCGTACTGGTTAATGTTTTCCTTATAAATGAATACCTTCATAAACACTAATATTAGGTACACACCATTGTGTGGTATCCTACTTAGATTCATCTCACACATTGCACGATCCCTTTGGGACATGTGTAGACATTCTGGATATACATGAAAGAAAAAGACTAGCTTCAGGAGATGGACTATTTTAGTTGTTTCATGAAGATGGTAGGGACCTTGAGGTCTTTCTTAGATAGAGTGTACTTTGTTTGGATTTTTCCCTATACCAGCATGATTACCTTATTTAATATAGATACTTTTGGTTAGCCTTTGGATCCTTTTATATATATTGATTTGATATGGATGTATGAATTTATTGTTCTAGTAGTTGTTATAAGTGGTTCACCACGTTTTTGGGTTTACATTCTGCTGTTATTGTTTACATTTATTGCTTTCGTTGTTTATTTCTATTGATTGTGCTTCTGCTATGTGGTCTGGTTTGAGTTTTCATAGTCTTCAAATTTTATATTTTTCTCAGACTAGTACCATTATTATCCACCAAGAGGGTATAGCCTCCCCACTATACATATAATACACTCACGACTAGTCAGCAACCATTGGCGTTCGAGGAGGTTCACCTAAGGTAGTAACACCCTACCTATTTATCACTGTTCGAGTGGTTGATCTGGTCTGGTACATTATAAATTGATATCTAAGGATGAAGAGGAAAATTCATGATAGGGATTTAGTAGCATTGTTTTGGTGGCTACTAATGATGTTGATATTTCTCTTTTTATTTCTGCTAGTTTAACTATTTGGGATATGGTAGACCGGAGATATGTTGTTATTAGAACTGGGTTTCTAGTATGTACTTGGGTTCCTGTAGCCCCATGTATGAGGGATGGACCAAGTTACCTTGTGTGGGAATTACTATTTTTCTTTTTCATAGATTACAGTTTATATGATTTCCACCTCAGTGGCTCACTTGTTGTGTGATGTTATTGATTGTGATATGTGACCCTTGACCCGGTGCAGTAAGGGATAAATTGGACCTTGGATTGGTATGGAAATGCGTGATTTTTTTGGTTTTTGATAGGTACATTTTTAGGGTATTTCAATTTCATAATTTCATGTATTATTTGTTAAGTGAGAATACCTTGTGAATAATATCAATTGTCATTCTATAAAATCTTTTGAAATGTTATGGGTGAAAACCTCATAGAATTTCTTGTTGATTGCAATGTAATATTCCATGCTTTATATATATTGTATAATTTTATGTGGTAGGGTATTTGGGTCTTGATATTGTACAATAAAGTAGGTACTGAGGTTGAGGTGATTTTATTCATTAGGATTGGGGGACTCAGTCATCAGTTTGAGGCAATGTTGGTTGTCAAGGCGGGCATCACCCGAGGAAATTTTGATACACAGCTCTATTTAGGGCGGGTAAGGAGTCCATGAGGCAGGGATGATGTGGGCATGGGTTGAGATAAGAGAGAGTAAGGGTAGTTGTTTTATGGTGCATCTTTACTACTTTCCTTATCTTCATAGAATATATTGTATATATATATATGTGGGCTATCTGACCATTAATCGTATTCAGAAGGTTCCTCCTAGACAGCTTGATGGAACGTCTGGAGGGTGATGGTACAATGTCGTAGGAGAACAATCATGTTAAAATAATTAAGGTAATGGCAGATCATGAGCTGTAGGTACATTATCGGGGATATGATCAGGTTTAGGATCTAGTAGATGGAGGACAACAGCCAGTTTTGGTAGTGTTCGGGTCGTGGATCTATGAGCAGCTTCGAACTATCCTGGTACGTGTTTTGCATGGGATCGATAGAGGTGTCTAGGGTACAAATCCCTCTATGGTGTATCTGATGTGGAAGTTCTAGTTGTAGCACTTTCCGCCTTTTCAGGTTGAGTGTGGTCAAAAAGAAGTTGAGAATTGGATAGAGAGCATGTAGATGATCTTTAAGAAGCTCGAGATGCCTCCAGTGAAGAGGGTCAAGCTAGTGGCATACATACTGAGAGGACCGATGAAGCTTTGGTGGGATGTATAGGTTTAGGGTTGTAGACATGAAGTACTGGCATGTAAGGACTTCAAGGACATGTTCATTGATAACTTTTACCCAGAGACATTGAGGGCCAAGAGAGCTTGGGAGTTCTTGAGCCTTTAGTAGGGAGACATGTCTGTCGTGGACTATGCATCAACTTTCACTGATCTCTCTCACATTGCACCTGGTATGGTAAAAAATGACTTAGAAAGGGTGAGGCACTTCGAGGATGGATTGAGACACACCATTCAGATCCAGGTAAATATATTCATATTTGGTTATTTCTTAGAGGTGGTGAATCATGCCCTCATAGCAGAGGGACACCAGAGGGATAGGTCCCAAGTTGGTTAGGCAACAACTTCAGGTGATGGTTCGGATAGTAGGAAGTGGGGACGAGATGAGTTCTTGTGCCATGGACATCGCTATACCACCTCGTAGAAGTTATTCAGTGGTTTTATTTCAGTGTGGACAACCATGACATGTTTGGACTTCGTGCGATAGGCCTCCAAAATATTGTCGGGCATGTGGAAATGTTAGGCATCTGGAGAGGTTCTACAACCATCATTCTAAGACAACCAGTAGGCAGGGACAAGGAAAGATGCTGGCATCTAGAGTTGGTTCAGGTTCGGTACTAGGTGATTGTAACTGTGGTTAAGCAACATGCGGAGGACGTGAAAGAGACAGTGGCACCCAACTGAGGGGTCATTGGCCGGTGAATGGAGCAACACTGCAGGGATGTCTGAAATCAGGCAGTCATACATCCGGTCAGGTGCACAATGTGGAGCTTCCAGGGGTTGAGCACGTAGGTGAGCCAATGATAGTTAGAGGTACACTCAGGGTGTGTCTATGTTCTATTTTGTTTTTACTTGTTTTGGCATGGACTATTATGGTATGTTTTCTTTGAGTGCCTGAGGTGAACGTGATTTATGTGAACTGACCAGATGTTGGCCATTGGGATGGGAGCCATATCGGGTGCGTGATATATTTATATATATATGTAAGATATGTTTAGCATCATTGGCATCGAGGATGTGGGTTACATGAGTTCTCGTGGGCATTGGTGCATCGAGGATGCGGGTTACATGAGGTGTCTTGGGTATTAGGGCATCGAGGATGAAGATTACAAGAGGTTCTAGGAACCAAGTTTGTTTTGAGAATCCATGGGATGCAGGACCTCATGGATCAATGAACCTATGCGGTGCAAGATACATTTGGGGTGCTATAAATGGCACGGTAACCCCAATGAAGTGAAAGTGTGATGATACGTCCCAAGAGGACCATGAGTCTGGAAATAGTTTAGTGAACCATTGCTTTGATGAGTTTGTTAGGGTTCAGACTGAGTTTGGCAATTCCTAAGGTAAGGATCCCCTTGAAAAATTTACCCAAAACCTTTCAGATCAGGGTTGTCCTGGTTACTTTAATCGGGGTGGTATGTATGGTGTCATCTCCGGGTTTCGTTTGATACCTCGAAGATGAGATATGTTATGGTGGGGAGATTTTAAGAACATGGGTTTTTGGAACCGGTCAAAATCCCAACCCTGTTTGAATTTTTGACTGGTTTCTATGAAAACTAGGAAAATTTGCGAAGTTATATAAATTACCAGAGTATACATTGTGTACTCCAAAGTACACATCGTGAATGGATTAGGCATGTGCCAACTGCGTGCTAGACGAGTACATGCAGTATGATGACTATGTAAGAATTTCCTACTGCACGACATATAATGTTGCTTGACACGCCATGTATTTTTTCTTCTGTGTACCAGCTATGTCCGAGTCGTGTGTCGATGCATGTTGCATGTCCAAGAAATGTGTCTACCTCCACATAAGTCAGATTAAAGACAATGCTATTAAAAAACGTATAGTCCTTTATAAAGGTCATGTATTTTTTATTCACTTAAATGAATGAGCATTGTCTCTTATTTTGGAAAGAAACTTCTTCTTCCCCATCTTCAAAACATGTCCATTCCGAAAATTCTGAAGAACATTTCCTACCCTAGAATCATCTATCGATGTCTGTTCTCCAATATGTCGATGGCTACAAGATTTCATCAACAAGGCTAAACCTATGCACCCTATTTCTTTCTTGATCCTTTGCCTCCCATGCCATAGTTTCCATCTGAGAAGAATTTCCAGGATTTGATGTAAACATATATCTACGATAATAAATTTTGAATTGTATCTTGATATTGTACATGATTACATCTACGAGTATCAGGTAGGTGGTGCATACCTTGTTTGGTGTTTTCATAGACATTTGGGGGTTTCTCCTTTTTATTGCAACGTCGAGTATTGGGAGAGTCCCACATTTATTTATATTAAATTGATTGTATGCCTTATGGGTTGTCATTGGGAATTCCCTCACCTTGTTATGCTTTAACGAGGTTGGGTTAAAGGCCGCTACTCATTTGGGGCATTTTGGTCAGGGTGACAGAATTGTTATAATTGAATTGATGTGAATTAAACTGGTGAATTTAAATTCTTAAACAAGATTCGAGTTCTTAGAGGATTTCAAGACCATGGTGTTGGTATGGGAAAGCATATTGCTAGTAAAATTCAACTGTTTAATTGATATTTCTATTTAAAGTGTTTATGTTTCTTATATATATATGTGATGTGTGGTATTGCATATGCAGGAGACTTTTGCTTATGTCGGGTGTGGCCTAGTTATTTTTGAGTGATGTTCATCATAGGATGGTCTTGGCCTAAGTTACATTGGGTGGTTCGACCATGAGATTTGGGATCATGGACGTTGACTTAAGGTAGTGTGACTGTCAGGTTGGGAATGACCCAAGTTACATGGATGGAAAAGAGATCAGATACTTAGTGACATGGTCATAGGGACATGAGGTGCCAGAGATGTTGTGTCTTGGGTACTAGATTAGTGATTACCACTCACCCATGATTTGAGTAGTGTGCACACAAAGAGACTCTGTGATGAGGTTATTTTTACCACTCATGTGGGTAGTGGCCCCCAATAGTTTCGGTTTAGGTACTATTGGTTTTGGGGTACTTGTCGTTGGAAGCCACGTGGAAGGTGAGGAGCCTTCAGGAGAGAGCAATGAGGCTATCAGGTTAGGAGATAAGGCTCATTTTGATTGAGGCCAGGGTCCACGACACTTTATTTGAGGGCAGACATCGATGTCCCTCTAGGTACTTTATTTGATGGCGGACATCACTGTCCCTCTGGTTACTTATTTGAGTATAGGAATCATTGTTCCTCCAATTTAATTTTATTTGGGCATGCCTTCAAGATTTTGGTACTTATGAAACGAGGTTTTATAAGGCACATGGTGTCGCGTTACTTGACTAAGATTTCGGCATTGGCCGAAGCAGGTGACACTCCATGGTGGCTGCTGAGAACCAGTGGATTTTGTGTTTATTTGTGCATCATACTGCTTAATGTTTTCCTTATAAATGCATGCATGTTTAAATACTTATATTAGGTATGCACCATTGGATGGTATCCTAATAAGATTCATCTCACAACCTGCACGGGCCCTTCGTGACGCGTGTAGATATTTTGGATTTACGAGTAGGAAAGAGACCAGCTTTAGGAGCTAGACTTTTTTAGTTGTCTCATAGAGATGGTAGGGACCTTGAGGTCTTACCTAGATGGAGTTTACTTTTTTTTCATTCTTTCTTGTACCATCATGCTTACCTTGTTTATTGTATCTACTTTCAGTTATTCATTGGAGCCTTTTTTATATATTGACTTGCTATGAATGCATGATTGTTTTTTCTAGTAGTTGTTTCCAGTGGATTAGCATGTTGTTGTGCTTAAATTACACTATTGTTGTTTATATTTATTACTTCCACTATTTTTTTCTATTGATTTTTCTTTCACTATTAAGGTTCAGTTTGAGTCTACATGGTCTTCTAATTTTATATTTTTTTGTCAGACCAATACCAATATTATCCCTTGAGAGGGTATAGCCTCCCCACTATACCAATAAGAGCCTCGCTTCTAGTAAGTATCCTTTGGCATTCATGGAGGTGCACCTAAGGTAGTAGAACCCAACCCATTTAGCACTGTTCAGGTGGAGAATCGAGTCTAGGAATTTATAATATTGTTTTATTCTTGTATATTTTTTTAAAAATTTTATTCCATTTAAATTCTATATTTTCAACCTATATTTTAAACCATTTTTTATATTTTATTTTTACAACTATAGTATTTTGTAATTTTTGCTGCACTCTACGGAAGTATGAACATTTATCATCATTAGTGAAAGGACTGATAAAGGGACCCTTAATCCACGATTTCAATAGAATTGGTATAGGGTTTCCTTTATCATTGTAAAAGAAAAGAACTAATAAAATGGGGTACTTTATCAGTGCTTAAATAATCATTGATGAAGGATACTTTTATCAGAGTTATTTTTTTGCATTGATAAATTATTTCATTATTAGTGCTTTTCTAATGCTGATAAAATCTTAGGGATTTTAATCTCACTATGATAATTATCACTTTTTGCACAAAAAATCAGAATTTTTAGCGATGTTGAAGGCCATATTTGAAGTAGTGAACATGATTGACCTTTAAGTGACTAAAAATATGATAGAAGAATGATGATTATTCCACATCAGACCTAATAATACTAATAATGTTAGATCTATGGTCCCTTTTAAGACCCTAGTCAATGATGAACTTATCCCATTCTGGCTCAGCACGAATGAGATATTCAGTTAGGGAATCTATATTTCCCAATATTTTATGACATTCTTCCATGGTGACTTTACTTTCATTGAATCACCATAGAAAAATTCAATTTTGAGTGTTGATCCAATCAAATTGATCATTGTTGGTGTCAACCTAGAGACCTCATTCAAAATTTCTATTGACATATTCAACCTAGGATTGAATATGGAATTGATCTTCCACCATCTCCTTAGAATGTATATCAAATCAAGGGAGGTTTCTTGTAATTTTATTCTTGTGCCTTCCTTAACAATATTCCCATAATTCATTTAATGGTATTGGTCATCAGTAACCATCAAAGGGGGTTCTTTTTCAGGATCTATAGGCTTTATCATAGGTCTAGTCTCTATATATTTTGGAAAAACGTATAAACCTTATAACTCTAGGTCTTCTTCCTTTTTTTAGTGAGAAATCTCACCCATCAATATTATCATCCATTTAGTCTCTAGTATAAAATTATTCTTTGAATATTATGAAATCTAAAGGGATTCAACATCTCAGACAATCTCAGACAAGGAAAATGCTTATAATCCATGATTACCCTTTTGATAAAATTACGATAGAGGCCCAACACCCTAGTCCTTCCTCTTATGAATTGAATTAATATACTTCTTTTCATCTTCATCATGATCTGGGTGAAGGGTTTAATGTATCCCAAATCTATTAGAAGCCTCTGAAACCTGATGATTCTGCTTGTATCCTACCTAAATTATTGAAGTGATAGCATATGGGAAGTACTTGAGCCTATCTTCAAATGAGTAAAATACTAATCAAACATGTCCCCATCCTTAGAAGCCTCCTAGATCATATTCTAGCTCATATGATCCTCCATTATTCCCATACCATCATAGACGGTTATAGATCTCATTACATGATGACTAGTGTTCACCCCAAAGATTTCAATAGATGATGTCTCTTGATCCTGATAGAAAATCTGGAAAACCATAACAAAAGCTTTATTCCATTGTAGTCCCTCTCATGGTGTTTTTTCACTATATCAAACAGGTGATTGATACACTTAGCTCACTACTTTATCATAAGATAGTGGATGCTTTACATTCAAAATATCTTTTCCCAAACATATGGTTGATGTGCCTACATTATCACCATATTAGAATGTAAAGAACACATGAAGATTACCTACCTATGGATGTATAATGCCCCTATGACGCCATCTAGCCTGTCATCTAGAAACTTGTACAACCCCATGTTTCACATTGGAAATAGAATGACTAGTAGAAATATAATGGACGATCCGATTATATGAAAGAAAAAATTCAACCCATGCTTCAAAAGAAACATGCTATCGACACCAAAATTCTTCTTCAATCTCAATTAGAATAAATTCCACCATTGGTTACAAGACCACAACTTTTATATAAATGTAGGGGAAATAGAAGGAATCAGCGCCCTTACCCTGATATTGAAGAAAAAAATCATACTAATTCCCTAATCAATTTAAGATTTAATGGAATCTAAAATGGGAGTGGTAAACCAAGTAAAACAATCTACACCACTGTAGTATGGGGATGATGATTCAGCAGAAACATGTACGATGAGTGGAATAAAGGAAATTGAAACCAATTAAATCGGCATAGAGCTCCATACCAGGAAAATAATCAGGTCTTACCTGGATTCCTATCGAATTAGTATATATAAATACTAAAAATGAATAAATTAAAAACATATTAAATTAAGAAATATTTAAATTAAATAAATTATAAAGAAATATTAAAATTTATTAGTGAATAAATAATATTTAAAAAAAATGAATGTTGACCCCAGGGGTGTAGCCTAGTGGTTACACATTTAAGGGGTCTCGTGGGAGGTCTCTAGGTCGAGTCTCCTAGATTACTTGTTGGCGCAGTAATTATAGGCAAAATAGTTTCAATAGGTCTCCTAGTTGGGGTGTCTTCTATGAAAATTTTTGGAAACCTTTGTGGTTCATCATCCTCTAACATTGGTGTGAAGGGAAATGTTGTTGGGAAGGATACTGATGTCTTGATAAATGGTGTAACTGAAGGCCTAGAGTCTCATGATAAAGATGATGAATCTTTTTGCATCAAGGAAATCTCTTGGCAGGCTCCTATACTGTGGAAGAGAGAACGGCATACAAGAGGTTGAGGCAGCACCTGGTCATGGAATGGTAGAAGGAAAAGACAATGATTACTGTAGGATGATATTCTTTAGTGGTACTTTGTTTCCACTTTTCATTTTTCTCATGCCGTCATTTCTGTTGTGTACTTTACGTTCCAATAATATATTTTCTATTCTATAAATATGATCCATGGTTCCCTTCGTTTCAGTAAAAAGGTATAAAATTACAAAATTATGAATGGCTAAAAATATAAAATGAATAAATTACAACATTATTTTAAAAAATAATTAACATTATTAATGAATAAACAATATTTAAAATTAATTAATTATAAAAAAATATCAGATAGTAATATATGATATATCATAAATAAAAATATACAAATTGAATAAAATTTGTTGATTAAAAGTGTAATATATTAAATATATTACTTTAATAAATATAATTCTAAAATGAATTCTAAAAATTAAATAAATTGTAGAAATATCATGTGTGTGTGTGTGTATTTCTAAATAAAATTAGATTAATTAGGTATATGTGTCTGTAGAATTAATGTGTACATATATAACAGAGATATATGTTAAATTAAATAAGAAATTAACTTTTATATATTGTGAACAATAAATTTCCTTTACTCAAAACTAATTAGTCAATATTTTTAATTAATATTAGTTTTAATTTTAAACTATTATTCACTTTATAAATATGCCAATATGAATATATTTATATATTAAATATATTAAGTATTTTAATGAATAATCATGTATAAAATAATATTAAAAATTATTAAATTAAAAAAATATTAAACAAATAATTATTAAAAAGGAAAATATCTTTTCAAAAAAGGGATAATACTTAACATTGTTAATGAATAAATAATGTTAAATGAATGAATATTAAATACCTTTCAAATTTAATTAAAATTTGAGTAGTTTATATAATTATTAAAAATTAATCAGAGTTATTAATTTTATAAATGTAAATACAAATTTTGTGTGTGTATATATATGTGTAAATAAATATTTTTCATTACATAATTCATATTTAAGGAAAAATTATATATATATATATATATATATCAATATGATTATATTTCTATATTAAAAAAAATAAATATATTAATTAATAATCATTTATAAAAAATATTGAAAATGAATAGATTACAACAAATATTTGATGTATAAATATTATAAAATAATAAATTTTAAAAAATAAATAATAATTTTCATTATCGATGAATAAATAATATTAAATGAATTAATATTAGAAATGAGTAAATCTAAATTAAAAATAAATAGATTGAAAAAATATATTAAAAATTAATAAGAGTTATTATTTATATTAATTTATAAAAATTAAAAAAACAGAATAAAATTACAAAAATATTAAACAAATAATAATTAGAAATGAATATATAATGAAAATATTCAAAAAATTATTAATGAAATAAGTCATAATAAAAATCAATTAATATATATATATATATATTTATTAAATAGAAACAAATAATATATACTAAATATGAAATAAGAAATGAATAAAATTTATTAATTTAAATCATAAAATATATTATACATTAAATATTAATAATTACAAATATGAAATGATAATTTTATCAATTTATTATTTCTGTACGTGTGTTTCTATTAAATCAAATAAAGTGTGTACATGTAAAATTACCGTATGGAATATTAATTATAAGTATATATATTTATCCAATTTTTTATTTAAAAATTATATACTCTTTATTGGATATAAGTGTGTTATTGAAATTAATTATTTATATAACAAAATTTTATTAAATTTTTATAAATGTTGATTTTTCATTTACTTATAAAATAAATATGAGAAATATATTTTAAGTGTAAATACATACTTAGTAAAAAATGAGTCATATTTGAGAAAATAATATATATATCAATATAAATATACTCCTATATTAAATTTTATTTTTAATAAAATATTATTTTTATAAGAAGATCACTTTTTATCAGAGCTAAAACAGGCACCAATAAATTTTACTATTATCATCTCTAGAAGAAGTGTTAATAAATATAACCATTATTCAAACTAAGAAAAAATGTTGATAACGGTAGTAATTTTATTATCTATTTTTTAAGCATTAAAAAAGATGCCATTTATCATCACTTTTACTTGGGGTTGATAAAACCTCCACTTTATCAATTGATTTCTCTTCCTGTTGATAAAGGGAAGTGAATAGAAATTTTGATTCTATAATAGTAATTATAAATGTTTGTGTGTGAGTGTCTGTGTCTTTGTGTGTGTGTGAGTGTAACCCGCACTCTCTCTCTCTCTCTTTTCCTCTATATATATATGTGTGTGTGTGTGTGTGTGTGTGTGTGTGTTTGTGTGTATATATATATATATATAAGTATTGTGTTTCTATACTTGTGAATGTATATATATTTATATATATATTATAATGATGCATAAATATATATAGAAAAACTACAGAAACATTGACCACTAGTGTAATATATATATGTGTGTGTGTGTGTCTATTTTGTAATGTTTACTTAAGATATATATGTATGGGTTAAAATTTATTTATATATTACGATATTATATAAATATGTATGTATATATATGTTCATTAATACATAGACATATATTTATTTATAAACATTGTTTATACATTTCTATAAGTTTATATAGATATATATATATATATAATAAGTTTTTATAATGTAAATAAAATAATTAGATTTTTATTAAAAATAAAATAAATAACAAATATTTATTTCCATATGTTATATATATTTGTATATTTAAAATGATATTTTATACGTAAATATGTTTACATATATATTTATATGATTAAATTTGTATATATGAATATATAGAAATGTGTGGGTGTGAGTGTGCATGTGTATGCACTTATATTTAATTTTAAATGACATTATAATATGAATCTGGTAAATTTTCAACACCATAATATCAATATGAGTGTTATCCCTTGGGAAAAAATTAGTCTCCACTAAAAAAACCTGAAGTCCCACTTAAACTAGGGTGAAATTCTCTCAATCCATAAATAATTAGGGTATCCCTACTAAAAAACAATTTGAGAGGACTTTCAGACATTTTTAACCTCAAGAAAAAAGTGACTAAGGTTATCCTAGTTGGCAGTCATTGCACCAAAAAATTGAATAACCAATCCCCCCATCCTCTCCCTCATTGAACCTACCACCTCACCTCACCCTCGTTGATCCAAATTCAGATCTTCCACCACTCCCCCTCATATTGTGCACCCACTCTCCCTTCCACATCATCTAACTCACCCTAGTTGCACTCAGTGTCAGAACCTCTATTTCCACTGCTCGTCTACACATATTCTCCCTTGTCCGATCATGACACCCCCTACAAGAGACACCATCATCCCTCTCTACCACTGCCCATCCATGCGTCTTTATGTAGTAGCCCAATGTTTATTAATGTTTCATTTATATTTCTTGGGTAATTATATTTCTTTATCATTTAATTTCACACTATTTATGAAATGATTGTTGATTTTGGGGTGGTTTTGTTAACATTAACCCAACCAATTTTAGTAGGTTTTCACTTTGAAGGTATTAAATCATTTTCTAAATTAAGTCCAATATTAAGTTCTCTAAATCAGAGTAGAGTTTATTAAAGGATATTACATAAGTGAATATCACTAGTTATAAATTAATTTCCAACATTAAGTATTAATTTTTCATTCACCAAAATTGATTAATATTTTATTTCATATGGTTTCAAGAAATTTTCCCCATGTTAGACATCTAACACATACATTAGTGGAAAGGGAAGGAGATAATCCTTATTAAACCAAATCCTGTAGGTAAATTAACATCTAATATTTTCAGATAATTCTGATCAATATATAGCTTAAATAATTTTTTTATAGACTCTTACCTTCTTTTTTTATATCCATAACTCATATCTTTATCCAAAAAATTCATTGATTAATCCCTTTTTGAAATAAAAATTTATATTTACATGAAAATTTGTAGGATAACTGTACTTTACATGAAAATATTTTAAATTTTATACCTTATTAAATATGATAATCACTTAAGTGATATTTTCATGTCTTTCAGAATGTTGTTTTTAATAGATTTATTATTGTGTTCATTATTAAAATTGATACATGGTAAGTGATGTATTTATATAATTTTTCTAGTTTTATTTTTGTTCAATTTCAAATCCCATCACTATGAGAGTTTCGGTCCAATGATAAGTGTCTTCTAATGAACTAAAATTTATTTAGTTAAGAAAATTGAGATTTTCTAGTCGGTAAATCCATCACATCATGAGGTATATAATGTTTGAGTTAAATTGATCCTTACTATTCTTTTCCATTATTGATAAATTTTCCAACCCAATTAGTCCTATGTATAGAACTTGCTTTGGTGAAAGTTTATCAAAAAATTGTATAATAATTGCTAGGTTATAGAATTTATAAAATTGACTCATTTATTTTTACATAATTTAGGAACAAGAATTTATTTTTTGGGTAAATAAATAATGGTAGTATCTTACTAGAGACAAAGAAGGACATTTCTTCTAAAGGGTTTGGTCACACTAAATAGGGGAAGATTGAAAAGGATCCAAAAGATATGACTTCTTTGCTAAATGGGGAAATTACAATCTTATAAAATTATATTTATTCCAATGTAATTTTGGGGATGCTTTATGCATCATTATACTGAAACAATATATTTATATTTTACTATTACAATATATGTTCAGGAAAATTGTATATGTAAATCAAACTCATTTTACTCTTAAATTAATCCATAAATTTTATTTAGATTAAATCAACAAAGTAGATTGTGATTGTAAACACTCATGTAGATATTTCCAGATTAGTAAGGAAGAAATGTTAGATAAGATCTGATTTTTTGTTCATTATATAATGAATATGTTTATTTTTTGTAATATTTAAAATATATACTTTAATTGCTTATCCATGATCATACAGGATCCATCTCAATTGTTCTATTTCACAAACAAGTTATAAAGTTAATATCAAAACCTACATCTGATCTTAGAGAAAAACTCATTCAGGTAATTATTCAACTATCATTAATCTTTATATTGGACATATATAAAAATGTCTATGTACTCGCCATATGAGGAAACACCCACCACTAGGGTTTTTCATCTCCCTATGCACTGTTGAGTTTCCTATCTCAGATTCAACAGAAGAAGCCCTAATAGAATCTTCATTATTTAGTTCTACCATAACAAATATGGAGGTATAAACTTTCTCTAATATTCTTTTAATCCTTATTTTCTTCCTTCTTTCACTCTGTATTATCCATTGGAATATTTTATTTTCGGCATTTTGATCATCTTTTCTGGTTAACATCATCCCTGGATCTGGTTCAGATCTAGGATTTTATTTCTTGATTCAATGGTTGTGGTGTAGTTGTTCATTGGGCTCAATGGTCTGGTGATCTTGATAGGTGTAAATGTATTAGACGAGGGATCGAATGTCTTCATGTTTTGATATTGTTGGTCTAAAGATGGTAGAACTCTGGTTACATTCGGGTGGTGTGAGGCTTTTAATAACATGCTTAATGATTTCAGCTGTGTTTTGGGTGTATTTGAGTAATGTTTCAAATTCGTGGGTGGCTCTGGTCGGTAGCATGTTCAATCATGGTTTCATTAGAGTTTTTCTCCATAGTGGTTTTTGTTTTCATAAAGCTGTCATGGTATTTGTGATTTATCTATTTTTTTGGGAATGTTTTTTTGATGTGGGAAAAGTTGTCTCGATGGGATTTGGATCCTATTAATCACATTGGGTTGTGGTAAATCTTCTTGCAGTTACTTCGGGTGGGAGACCTGGAAAGAGGGTTGGTTGTGGTGACACCTATCTTTCATTTGTTTGTTCTACTTGTTAGAAATATGAGAACTCTAACATTACTTTTCATAATTATTTTTGGATTTAATTCCGCTGTATCTGGTTGACTTGTTGTGACTCTCTGACAAGATTTATTGGGACGGCGGCTCGATATTGATATCAGTGTGTTGCAACCTATCATCTAGTCCTTACTTCATTTTTCACTATTAGAGCAGATATCTACCTCATTTTTCTGCCTGCATGGCCCAAAGACAAGGAAGGTGGTGAAATATTTTTTTTAATGATAAAATGGTTTCATTATCTATTGGGGGTTATTAAAATCTTTCTTTTTATTATCATGATTTATGTCTCTCATTGGATTCCTAAGACCACATTTTTCTTTCAGGTTTGGTTTTATCAGCATTTTCCAAGGTGATGGTAATAGGTTCCCTTTAATCCCTTTTTAAATGTAGGTTATATTTATTTTCATTTTAACAAATGATGTTTTACCATCAATCTTTTAAAATAATTTTATTTATATATTTTATACGACATAGATGATTTAATTGAACAACCACTCTTACATGCAGAACAATGGCCTGATATTTTTTCCCCTGGATTTATTTTTTAAAAAAATCCATAAAATTCCCTACATTACCATATGGTCAATGGTTCAATTCCCAGCCATCACTGATGTACTTTTGGAAGATGAGAAACAATGTTATTATATGTTTTAAGTGTTTTAAGTTGTCATTAATAAGTGTCAAATAGTGACTTATTATTTACATCAAATTTATGTTTCTAAAATTCTATTTTTTGTATCAATACTGTTATATGGATGAGGAGAAAAAATATTTCTTTATGGATATGGTAAAATGACCATCACAACTAACTTGAATGGCAGTTTAGGTTTTTTATCCCTGGGTTTGATATATAGTGTTTATTCGGTATAAATTTCTATATATCCATTCCATGAGATAAATGAATGGGTTGTTTTATATAATTATAAAATACAGTAAAAATTTTATGCGTTTATTTTTCTATTCAAAAATAAATTTTAGTGACATTATAGCATGTTTGTAGATTATTTTATTATTTTCATTCCATATAAAGCATGTTATTCAGTTTTTTTATCTAATAGCATACATTAAGAAAAAGTTGTATGCTGGAAAATTCAAAGTTCATGGATTGGGATATGATTCAGGTTAATAGGTTATTCTCTTTATAGTTTTCTGTTATATAATATAACACAAATACAAAGTGATCTTACTTTCATTTATTTGAGCAATGATAGAGGATTTGTTATTTAATAATCATATTGTCAATTATGTTTTGTATTCTGCTTTTATGGTTTGTCCTTCAGGAGGGTGTATTCGGTGTTGTAGGGGTAGCCTCAAAGAGGGATCCTATGATAAAGAATTTTCTCTTTTCAATAGACCAACATTGAATAAATGAGTGAGATAGAAATTGGTAAGTCACTTCAATTATATCATTGTTAGTATATTCTTAAGTACCTTCATGCTAACATCATCATTTTCATGTGATATTGAAGAAGGTGGATGTCGAAATTTCATGTTTAATGTAGTAATTCATTAATGGAAATGGGACTGACCTTGCGTGAGTAGCCTTATAGTATCATGAAACTATTTATGTAAGTTCAATCGTTCACCTTCAAGAGGTACCTTCAGGTTATTCTTCTGTTATAGAAAATGAGCACAATAATGTATTGAATATTTGAAAATAATTTTTTCTTTTTAGATTGGTATTTTTTCTTAATTTTGTAGGATGTAAAACGATAAAAATTATAAAAAATGTAGGCTAGTTACATCCTTTGGTGGCCACTAATGCTTTTGTTTTATGGCTTCTTTAGCGACCGACTATAACAGTCACTATAGGATTAGGCATTATGATCGCCTACATGTGTTGGATGTTTTTATTTAATTTATCGTATGAGTTTTCAATTATTTAATATTAAATTAAATGATTTCATGTGATCCATTCATCCCTCCATTATTATGTAGGACCATCGTGTCTAAGGATATTTATGTAAACACCTTTAACAAATCCTTTGGTTTCTGTCACCCACATGTGAGTAATAAATATTTGTAATTAATGGATCATCACAAGGCACATTTAGATGGTTCAAGATGGAACCATAATAATTCAAACCTAGGTGATACACATGTGGATAGCTAGAATGTTTAACTCATGTCAAGACCAAAAATAAGAGTTATTTCCCCTAGGTAATTGGTTGATTTAATGTCCAGTCATTAAATTAACCGTTAGATAAATCTATTGAAAAAATCATTTAATTAATTATTAATTTCTCTCTATGAAATTATTTATATTGTGAATTCAAGGTCACATTCACATAAATAAATGAATTAATAGGAAATTACATGTATTAAATAAATGAATTATTAATAAATATCTTATCCATCATGGTTATTTAATTATATACAATCCACCTAATATTAAGAAGATTTGTAAAGGATAAACCAATATAAAATTTATGCATAATAAATTTCAATCCCTCAATTGAATATTAAGTCAGAATAAGGACTCCATTACTTGATTGGTAATGAATCTATAATACTAAGTGTAGTGCATGGCCAAAGAATAGAAACGTACTTTTCTTAGGAATTTCTCACGAGTGTTTTGTGTTTAATTAAGCAATATTTAAATGAGTTTAACCAAAAAATGTCTATTCAATACAAATTTGGAAGCAAATTTCTAGGAAATCCATGTCAGGATTTCATGATAGGGGAATCCACTCAACAGATGAATGTGTTGCAGGTCCACAGTTTGCATGACCTCATACCTAATTACATTATTATGGTTTTCATATACAATGTTTGGATCCTTAAAAAATTAGTGGGGATTCATTCCAATATAATGTAAAATCAAATATACATTATGTGTTCAATGGTGAAGACTATTGAGACCTGATAAAATACTGTGAGAGTTAATAAATAAATAAATAGCAATTAATTTATTATTTATCACTTATTTTCCAATCAAGTAAAGTACTAATAACCTAATATGTATAATTGTAAAATAAAATTAAAAATTAATCATCCACACTATCCTTATGATGAATATTGAAAAAAGATAACCTCCTAACTGGTTGTAACATTCAGGAGTGGTTTAGACGCCTTTGGGTTATGATACGCCCTGAACATGAATATTAAATGCTAGAATCCTCATGCATGATCTACTGATAAAGAGTTGAGTCATGAAGAGTTCCTTGTGAATGAAAAAAATTTGATATGGGTAGTCAACATTCAATGTTTAATGCTTTCAACAATATCTAGGGAAATAATGATGTATCTCAAAAACATGGATGCATATAGCTTTCTTGAGAACCTCTGTGCTCTTTAGCAGCAGAGAACTAGAAATTAATGGTTTGAGATTTCCAAGGTTCTCTTTCAGAGAAATCTTGAAAAAGGTTCCCCATATGGGCCCCACATAGTTAGTCTCATTAGGTACATTGATAGATTAGTGGTTCTAGGGTTTATACTCCACAAAGAACAGATCATCGACCTCATTCTAGCATCACTTCCTTAGAGATTCTTTGTTATTATTGTGAACTTTAAAATGAAAAACATTGAGAAGTCCCTTTCATATATTTTTAATATTCTTCTCCAGGTAGACATGGATAGGATTTATAAAAAACCTTCCATCTTTATGGTGAAAAAATGGAAATGGAATAAAAAAAGATATAATCTCATACCTTATTTGCACCCTTTTAAGAAGTTAAAGATCAAGGGGCAAGGAAGAGAATTTGATGCTATATATTTTTCATGTGGAGAGAAGGTACACAAGAAGAAAAACTACACCCGTCCAGAAAAATGATGGGAATAATCATGTAAATTTCTTATAATGTTCAATTTATCTATTTTTTCAAATTAGGTATTAGATACATCTTTTGGTTCTCACATGTGTATTATTATATTAAAACCATGTAGATTCAGAAATGTTGACCATGGATAGTTTGATCTTCAAGCATTCAACAGAGATAAACGTACTATTATAACTATTGGGGACTACCAACTCATGTTGTTGACTGAAATAATCTTGGTTTAAAAGGGTTTTTATTATGTGCCTTTAGTTACCAAAAACATTATTTCTATATCTAGACTTGATATGGATGGATTTAATTTAAAATTTTGGAATAAAATTTTCCTCTTTCATAAAGATATAATTTCTTATATTAAGGAGCATTTAAATAATTTTCTTTATTGGTTGGGTAACACAAACCAAATAATAGAAATAGATAACAAAGTTACATCACATGACTCACACAACACCCAACATTGGAATCATCGGCTATGTCATGTAAATAAAAATCACGTGAATAGATTATATCAAGAAGAATATTTAGATTATTTTTAACTAAGACCACTTGGTTTATATCAAGCATGTTTATAAAGAAAAGTGACCAAACCATCATTTAGTGGGAAAGTGGAAAGGGCTATATAGATTCATGAATTAGTTCATACCGATGTGTGTGGACCATCTCCTATTGATTAAAGTGGTGAGTACTCATACTTCATAAATTTTACTGGTGATTTTAGTAGATATGGATATGTTTACCTAATAAGGTATAAATAATAATGTTTTAGTAAATTCAAGGATTAAAATAATGAACTTGAGAACCATCTTGGTAAGAAGTTTTAGAAATTTCTATGAAACCATGTTAGAAAATATCTTAATCGAGACTTCATTTATTATTTATGGGAGGTTAGGATTTTATCTCAACTCATTACTCTTTATAAACCTCAATGGAATGGTGTAATAGAAAGGAGGGACCACACCTTATTGGAAATGTTGAGATCAATAATGGGTCATGTGAGTCTTCCATTATCCTTTTTGGGATACACATTACAAACATCATCATACATACTATGTTATGTGTAACTAAAGAAACATACGGTATACCATACTAATTATTGAATGGAAAGAGACTTATTTTGTCTTACATATATGTGTGGGGTTTCAAGTCACATATTATGGTCTATTTAGGTAACAATCTTGCACCTCGAGGAAAAAAGTGTATCTTAAAATATATTCCAAAGAAACAAAGGGATACTACTTATAAAATCTATTCTACAAAAGGGTGTTGGTTGAAATATGTCCCATATTTATTTAATAGGAACATATCTCTAAAATAAATAGTGGGAGTGAGATATAACTTGATAAATTCCAGGCTTAAATTACATAAGAGTTGTCATAGGAACAAATTCCACAAATCCCCATGAATGGGTTTTTTTCTAGAGACATAATTACTGTATATATGTACTAAAGAGGTTATAGAACTAGAACAATATGTTTTTCTAGTCACCGGGGATGGTGACTCATTATTAGTTGATAATAATGATCATGTAACCTATATGGAGTTAGTAAGTGGCACAAATGTTTCCAAGTTAAAAGAACCAATGAATTAGGAAATGTATCATATATACCAAAACCAATTTTAGATTTTGGTATACCCTCTAGTAGATGTAAATCTCATTTGCTGAAAATGGGTATTCAAGAATAAGATAAACATATTTGGAAAACTCAATACCTATAAGGCGTGACTAGTTTTAAAAGAGTTTAAACAGTGTCAAGGTATTGGATATGATGAACCCTATTCACTAGTTGCAGTGTCAAAATCCATTATAAATCTACTTTCCATTAGGTATTACCCTAATTATGTGATTTGGAAAATGGATTTCAAAATATCCATATATAAAAAGAACCATTAAGAAGATATCTATATGACACTACCAAAAGTGTTTATGACTTCAAATGATTCCAAAAAGGTATAAAAGTTTCAAGGATCCATTTATGTATTAAAGAAAGAATCCATGTCATGGAACATTGAATTTGATGAGGCCATAAAGGAATTTGGTTTCCTATATAATGAATGTGAACTATGTTTATATAAAAGGTTTACTAGGAGTGTTGACAGTTTCTTAATCGAATGTGTTTATGACATATTACTCATTAGAAATGAAGTACCAATCTTACAGTCTTTTAAAGCATTGTAAATAAATATTTCTCTATGATGGACATGGATGAGGCAGTATATATTCTTGGGATCAAGATCCATCATGACAGATCCAAGAGTATTCTCAACCTAATTCAAAGTACATACATTGAAAAGATACTAAAGAGAGATTAAGTATGGAATGATCCAAGAGGGGATTGTTTCCAAAATCACATTGATTTTATATTATATGGAAAATATTTCCTTAAACACATGAGGAAAGAAACATAATCACACGGATTCCATACGCATCAGTGATTAGTTCAGTCATGTATGTTATGCTATGCACTAGGCTAAATGTTGCATATGCGTTAAGTGTGGTAGGAATATTTCAATATAATCCATGTGACCGACATTGGATGATATTCAAGGTTATCCTTAAGTATCTGAGGTCCACTAAGGATATTTTTCTATTTTATGGAGGATTTGAGGAACTAGTAATCATCAGATATACTAATTCTAGTTTCAAACTAATCAAGGTGGATAGAATTCACAAAAGAAATGCATCTTCACCATGAATGGACATGGTGTGAGCTAGAAGACTTTGGAGGAGGTTGTGGTTGTATATTCTACCATAGATCATGAGTCTATTATGGATTCTAAGGAATCTAAAGAAGTAGTATGGATGAGAAACATTATCCAAGAGCTTGATGCGTTGTCTACCAGAAAATATCATCTCACACTCTAATATGATAATACTATTATGATAGATCTTGAAAATGTGTCAAGGTCACATCAAGAGAAGAATCACATACTTCATAATTATCATCTCTTGAGGTATTTTTCTAAGAGAAGTGAATTTGTAGTTAGCAATATTTTCATGGAAGAAAAAGTGGCAGATCCCTTGACAAAATCCTTGACTCACCAGAAACATGAATATCATGTTATGTCTAGCTAACTAACGTCATAAGATATTAGCTCTAGACTAAGTGAGTGTTATTTTAGAGATTTTCTCCTAGGACCAACTATTTTTACTTTCATTACATTTAAATTTTATATACATAATATTTATAAAAATTATTATTACATTTTTTTCCATTACTCTAATGAAATAATGTCCTAGATTATTCGTCACGTTGATAAGATCATAGTAGTGCCACAAAATGATGATAATCTTGACATCCTATGATGATATTCTAAAATAATGTTCTTCTGTTGGATAATATAATATGACGGGACACAAAGAAAAGATACTATGAGGTGTGAGTAATCATAAGGAGATGAGGCCTCTTCTCATGAAATTTTCACTTGGTAATCTCAAAACTGAGAGACTATAATAATATATCAGCCTCCAAGAATTCTGTATGTTTTGGTGGAATCATATATTCCTATCTATGAGTGTGTGTGATAGTCCTTATACGTTAATATTTTTATTAATGTATTTTATAACTTCTGTACTTACATGCATTTTGTAAACCATGACAATAAAAATTCATGGAGATATTGGATATGTTGGGTGCATCGCGAGTGACATGTCATTAATGAATAACTTGATGGAATATTTTCCAATCCATATTGATGGAAGATGGTTTCACAACCCTTTGATTGGAATAGAACTATCACATTAAATTCCATGGCCATGCTGTAACGATGTGTTTATTTCAGATACTCAAAGAAGGCCATATCGAGCATATAGGTTGGTGGCATGGATGTGCAACATTCTTGATGAGATAATGTGACAAATGTGTTATATTAACTAGTGAGAATTCACATGTGGTTGTCAACATTGAGATATTAAGTTCTTTCTCTTGTGCTCCTGGACCCCTTACTAGACATTAATCATGGATTTTAGGCAAGACCGCCTAATACCAATGAGAACAAATCCCAGAGGGTCACTCACTAAGTTTTTCTATTTATCTAATTTAAATTCTATTTGATTTTATTTAATGGAATTAGTATTATTCTTAAGTCTAAGGAATAATTTTACTACTGTCATATAAATCACATAAATTATATACATATTTATTCACCGGATTTGGAATAAAATATTTATTTTTATTTATTGAATATTTTAATAAATATTTATTACTAGATTGTGAATAAAATATATATTTATGGATAAAATATTATTTCGTTAGTTCAATAAATTCTATAGTACGAATGGTCCAAGACCGAATCTGATGATAAATATTAATTAACAAGGTCGTTATACAATATTTGTTATTGTAAAAGTTGGTGCACAAAAAAATAATTCTTATATATTTATTATTATGCAGTATGGGATTTATTAAAGGTAATTAATGTTAATTAATGGATATTATAAAATTAATATAATATTTTAACTTAAATCTCAACTATATAAAAAGGTGGTTAAGTGTATTTTTTAGAGAACCCAAAATTTGATAACAGATAATTGATTCGCCCAATGAATACTCTCTCAACTCTTCCATATCTCTTCCTATAAAGAGTGAGGAGTTCATGAATAATTTCATGAAGACCGATGAATGAGATATCAATAATGAAAAACATAATACATTCAACTAGCTGTGTCAGCACCCTGAGATCAAGTGGTGTTTCTCAGAGATCACATGATCATGTGAAGATCACCGCAAGAGGGATACTATCATTATATCCTGACATCGCAAAAAAGGCAATAAGAAATCATATTTTAAAATGATCAAAATTCACTAATGAAGAAATTTCCTAATCCCATGTATTTATTTCTTCAAATATTTAATAAATTAGTTATAAATTTGGTATTCAAGATCCTGGTTCTCTGTTTCGGGCAACGATTATTAATTTTTTTTTTTAATATATCATCCAAATCTATATGCCTCCACTACACCCAGAACAATCACTACACCGGTTTCTAATACGCATAACAGTGACCACCATTACGATCTTGTGGGAGATCCTTATAGTGACCTTTAATGGAAGTCCATATTTCCCTTTAGCAATAGGCCAACTGTGACCGCCAAAAGAGATTTAATGGTAGTAACTATAGGTGGGATATGTATTAGTGACTATTATATAAACCATATTTATGAAAATATATTTTATATATTTTAATATAAATATATTTATATATTAAATTTTGTTTTTATATAACTAATAAAGATATTTATAAAGGTCACAGTTTATGAGCAGTATTAAAAGCACTTATAAAGGATTTCTTAATCGGCATTGTTCGAGGCCTCCTTTACCAGTACTTTTAGTTAGCATGGATAAAAGTACCACATTTATGAAAAATAAATTAGTGTTTATAAATTATATCACTTAATATAGAGAAATTTGTATCAGTTCCACCATTGAATGTCCTGAGGAGAATCCTTAACTAACCCCATCTTCATATTCCATTATAATAATCCAAGTAAGTTTTCAACTCATGCTATTGAAGAAAATATATTCATTCTTGGATTTGATCTTAGGATGTACTCCCAAACCCCATGCCGCTAAGAAAATATGATTTCTTCGTTAAATGAAGGTAAATTCCATCGAACATGAAAAAATTAGTGTATCCCTACTAAAAATACAATTTTAGAGGCCTTTTAGACGTTTTTTTGATCTTGAGAAAATAGTGATAACGACATTCCTAGTTAGAAAAACAAAGATATATTCACAGGATTTGATTTTGTATCTCATGGACCCCAAACAGAAACATAGATCAAATGTTATGCTCATTTGATCTTCAATCCATGTTTTCAACTTATGTTAAGATACTGATTAATTTAATAATTTTTTATATCACCAAATTGTTTTAAAATACCTATTACACAATAGTAATTTTACAATTATAAATTAATATTATTTTATAATTATGCATTAAATTATTTTCAAAAATTAAATTATATATTTGGTGTCAATACATATTTAATATTATGTAAATTATATTTATGAAAATAAATCTTACATGAAAAACGGTGCACCCAGAATCCAAAGATCAGGACCATAAATCAAAGTTGAATGAAAAAAAGATCACAAGAAGTTAATAAAATGGATAGTTACATACAAAGAGACATTCCCTCATTCAGATAATAAAGATAAGGATCATGAAATGTAGGATCATTCTCATTATCATAATCAGAATCATCATCATTATCAGTAGTTTCCCACTCCGATTGTGAATTTATTTGATTGAGGAGCTCAAGGATCCTCTACATGGACCTTTCCAACATTGGAGTGAGTTATATCTCTGATTCCTTGGAGGATTACGTGGTAGATACATTCTGGACTAGACTAGAATAATCCTTTAGTTGCCTTATTTTTGGAGGAACCTAAGAAAAACCTTTATTGTTAACCATCTTTCCCATTCCATTTGAAAAGACATCATTATGAGAAACAAGATCATCACTGCCCATAAATCAGAGATGAGTGGTGTCTAGTATAACCATATTATTTTCCTTATCACTTAATTCATTTGAAACATTACCCCATTTATTAGAAATTCAAATATATCTGAATAAATTCTTAATATATTTCTGATAATCCACACTCTATAGAACATCAGATTTTCTTGTACAATCTTCCTGTAGAAAAATTCATGAAAAGTCATCATCCAGTGGCTGCAGAATTCAGCCTTACTGATCAACTGGGGTAAGGGAAAACCAAGGAACAACACCAAAAGCCTCACATGTAGACTAGACCACCTCACCAGTGTGCATACCATCTTGACCATTGAATTTCATTATAATAAAATTATAGTTTCCAACCCGTTGAACAAGTTCATATAGAAGATCACTACACCAAAAATCTGGTTCCTTGTTTCCAGCATCGGTCTCACTAATTACATTCCCATAATTTTATTCTATCATGGAAAATGACCATGTAGAATCAAATAAATTTCATAACTTATCCCGATTCACCAACAAAGATTTATTTTTGTATAATACAACCCCTTGATTTCAAGACTGCTTATCCAGATGTTCAACTGGTTGCTTCCTAGGATGCCTAGGTACTGACTGCATATGTGGCCAAGATTAATATCTCTTACCATTACCATCAGATTCCATTAACGAGTGACCCTTCAAACAAAAAAAATTACCAATTTTCCTCCTTCATTTATCATCCAGATGACCAATAGATTTGTAATTTTGACAGAACTGAAGAAACTTTTCATAATCAACACTAATTTGAATATCATCAATGGTAGTAGTAAGAGTCATATTTCTAAAGATAGTGGAACATAAATCTATTTAAACCAAAATTCTCAAACATTGTCATACCGGACGTGTTTTTTCTCTTTATTCAGGTGAATCAGAATGCTAATGGTAGCAGCAATATCATGGAAGATTTTTGTATGCCATAAAATCTAGTTGAGGCCATAAAACCTGATCCAAACCTATGAAAAAAAATCATGATAATTAACACATTAAAATCCACCATCCAATCATGGAGATGAAGTATTCCTGGCATCAAAATTGAAAAACTAGAGGGGAACTCATAAATACTAGATTCATCATATTGAAAGAAGCAATGAAAGAAACCTATTCCCAATAAAATACACATCCAATTTGAAAACCCCCATAGAAAGGAGGTCATATTAACAAGATCATCAAGCCTCTTTGGATCCTGACCTTTGGGAAGAACAAAACTATTAGTTATTGAGTTTTTACCAAAGGCAAATGTTTTGAAAAGGCTTCACAATTAGCTTCAACATAGGCTGTTGATCCTTTCATATGGATCATACCAGTAGAGAAATCCTTAAATGCTGTTAGTGGACGCCAAATAGAATTATTCTTTCTATTTAAGTTATCAACCAAATTCCTTGCTGCAGATGAGACCCCATCAGACCTGCATCGAACGCTTGGGTCATTTTAGGTATACACACATCATCCTCACTAGTAACCATTGCAGATAGAGAATCTATCACCGCCATTCGATGCACGCCTCCCACTCTACTTGGCATCATTATATCCCACCGACCTCTGATAAAATATGATCCAACCCTCACATATGTACAATAATACTCTTCACTCACCCTAGTATCCTTGGGATCATCCCATTGAGCACCATGATTGGCCACTACAAACTAATGAAAACCATCAATGTTTCTAGCCAAGTGAATAGACCCCAGAAAATATAGGATATGCATGCTCAAAAACCCTAAAAACGATAGACATAATCACCATTGAAAATAACCTCTCAAACCCTCACTTCAACAATCCTCAGAAATATATTTTATATATTTCATTATAAATATTTTTGTATTTCATGATTTTTAGGTCCAGGGTATGGGGTCATATCCCTCGAGTTGCGGATGGCGATCGGGGTGGCCTCAATAAATCCCAATCATTCATGGATTCCATGAGAACCTCTATATTTTAATATCATGTGGAAGGATCTTTTCATCCTCCCTTAGGTTCTACTTCTCTCACTTCTATTCTGGGTTGGGCGAGATAGATTTTAGGTGTTCCGATTTCTAGGGTTTCAGAAGAAAAGAAAGGGTTTCCTTATCCTTTTCTCAAATCATGGATGGAATGCATGAAGCTTCATCTAATGAAGTTCATCCACATGCATTTCCATCATCAGGTCTCCGAGATGTGGTGGAGGCTCTAATTTTCTATGGAAGGGATGAGGTCGATAGTTCACTTGATGTGAACCTCATCGATGTTGTAAAGAACTCATTGATTCAGTGAATGTTGTGTATCCCAGATCTATAGAGAATGATCAAACATTGGCTCATCATGAACTGATGTACAATCACATCTCCTAAACCGAATTTTTTTTAATGATTCTCGATTTAGGTCTTCAGCATCAGGTAAGATTACAAAAAATCACTTACTGGACTTTTTTAAGAAAGCCACTCATTTATCTCGTAATGGATTGTTGAGAGAACACACTCGTTCATTGCTCGACTGGTGGTCTAGTAGGGGACCAATCTGTGGAATCTTGAGAACATAGGCACTCGCCTTCTTCAATTTTGGGGTTTTGGGGGCCAGAAGACTGTGTCTCTTGGAAATGCTTCTTACAAATTATTTTTCCCTCATCTGACCTAAATGTTTGAGCTTGTGGAATGGGATTTATCCCAATCAAAGCTGGAGTTCTACTAATTCAAGACTAGGATCTGAGTCTCAACCTAACAAATGTTTGGAATTCAATTACTCTAGTATGGATTCCATTTTTTTGTCTCAGATGGTACCAGTGGAATCCTCAACTATTCACTACGGGAAAATAGCTTTTCGGGATGGGAAATTTGCGACAGGAATTAATCCTGTCGCAAATAGTCGGTTCCAGAGATTATTTAAGGCGGGTAGAATCCCCCGTCGCAAATACTTGGTTATTTATGATGGGATTTTGCCCCATCGCAAAAGGTTTGGCGCGGTTTGAGCAGCAAACCGCGGGAAGGTTATTGGCGATGGGGGGTATTCCCCAGTCACAAATAGCGCGTCAGTCCGAGGGTATTTGCGATGGGTCTCGTCGCAAATACTCAGTGGTGGTAAGTAGGTTTTTGCAACGGAATGTTCTCCCATCGCAAATAGTGTGTCGGCAGGTACCTTTTGCGTTGGGTCCTGTCGCAAATACTCTTTTTACCGCCGACTGTAATTAATGCGGGCGAAGGTTTTTGAGACGGTACCTGTCGCATCTAATCTAACCTATATATACCCCCGTCCGTTTTTTCAAATCCACCTCTCATTTCTTACTCTCTCTCTCTATAATCTATTTTCAGAAAGAAAATTTGTGTGAGTTAGTTTTTTTCACAAAATAGTTGTGAAGCCATCTACATCAATAGGACATCAAGTTTAAAAGTATTTATATTTTATTTAATTTAGTATTTATTTCATTATTTTATGTTAATTTTAATTATTTTTGATTAGTTGTAATTAAATTAGATTTAAATTGTTTTGTTTTCAGTATTTATTTATAATAATAAATTGAAATTATTAGTACTAATCTTTAATAACTAGTAATAAATAAGAATAATTAGGAATAAATAGGAATAATCGGTAATAATTAGGAATAATTAGTAATAATTAGTAATAATTAGTAATAATTAGTAAAAATAGTAATAATTAGTGATAAATAAGAATAATTAGTAATAAATAGGAATAATTAGTAATAAATATGAATAATTAGCAATAAATTTGAATACTTAGAAGTAAATATGAATAATTAAGAATAAATAGTAATAATTATAAATAAATAATAATAAATAAAAATAAATTGCAATAATGAGGAATAATTAGTAATAAATAGGAATAATTAGTAATAAATATGAATAATTATTAAAAAATAAGAATAATTAGTTATAAATAGAAATAATTAGTAATAAATAGGAATAATTAGTAATAAATTGGAATAATTAAGAATAATTTGTAACAAATAGTTATTATTAGGAATAATTAGAAATGATTAGAAATAAAAAAAAATTAGTAATAAATAGACATAATTTGTAACAAATAGGAATAATTAGAAATAAATAGTAATAAATATAAATAATTAAGAATAATCAGTAAATATAGTAATAATTAGTAATAAATAGCAATAATTAGGAATAATTATGAATAATTAGTAATAAATATCAATAATTATTAATTAATAGCAATAATTAGTAATAAATAACAGTAATTAGTAATAATTAGAAATAATTAGTAATAAATAGCAATAATTAGTAATAAATAAGAATAATTCCTAATAAATGGTAATAAATAGCAGTAATTCGCAATAAATAAGAATAATTAGCAATAAATAAGAATAATTAGCAATAAAGAGGAATAATTAGCAATAAATAGAAATTATTATCAATAATTAGAAAAAAAATAGGAACAATTAGAAATAAATAGAAATAATTAGAAATAATTAGAAATAATTAGAAATAAATAGGAATAATTAGTAATAAATATGAATAATTAGTAACAATTAGGAATAAATAGCAATAATTAGAAATAAATATCAATAATTAGAAATAAATAGTAATAATTCAGAATAAATAGAAATAATTTGAAATAAATAGTAATAATTAGAAATAAATATGCATATTTTGAAATAAATAGTAATAATTAAGAATAATTAGTAATAAATAGGAATAATTGGTAATAAATAGTTATTATTAGCAATAAATAGTAATAATTGGCGATAAATAGGAATAAAAACCAATAAATAGGAATAAATAGCAATGAAAAGGAATAAATATAAATAATTAGTTTTAAATGGAAATAATTTGAAATAAATTGCAATAATTATGATTAATTAACAATAATTACAAAAAATAGTAATAATTCCGAATAATTAGAAATAATTACGAATAATTAACAATAATTACTAATAATTATTAATAAATACGAATAAATACGAATAAATAGGAATAAATAAGAATAATTAGGAATAATTAGGAATAACTAGGAATAAATTGCAAAAAAAATGAATAAATAGCAATAATTGGGAATAATTAAGAATAATTAAAAATAAATAAGAATAATTAGAAATAAATAGGAATTAGTAGGAATAAATATGAATAAATAGTAATAAATATGAATAATTAGTAGTAATTAGTAATAATTAAGAATAATGAGGAATAATTAGAAATAATATCAATTGTAATAAATTATACTAACTTGTAATAACTTGGCACAATTTACAGTGGATTGATGACACTCCTTTAGTTTGATGACTCTTCTTCTTTCAACTTTCACCAACTCAAAACATTATGAAAAATATGCTTCTACGTATCCATATCCAATATCGTATGCATGAGTTTGAATATAAATTCATAGGACCACATTTTCATAATATTTTCAGATGGTGATAGTTGCAAGAAGATAATTCATCGAAGAAAATGGGTCTCTTTTTTCCGACAGCTCATTTACTTGCATCATTCTCACACTAAAATCACAATAAAGAATCTATTCAGAGGTACACTAATACATTCTCGTATGCACGAGAATGAATATGCCTACCTTTGAGAAGATTCTTTGTTGTCATTTCAGCGAGAGAAGTTTTCAAGTAAATGAGATGTCGGACAGAAGAGTAGGTGTCAATCCATTAGAAATTATTTCACCGAAAATTAATGGAAATTATTAAGAAGTAGTTGTAATTATTTATCCTCTTTTTTAAATAGTGTTTTTATAATTTCATATTATTCAAAAACAGTGATGATATTATATTTTATAGAAAAATATGGAATAATAAAATTGAAATCAATCATTATTAGATTATCGTGCTTGTATAAATCAACGCTGAAATCCAAATGATTTTGGTTTAAATCCATTATATATTGAGGGTGTTGAAGCTTTCTTAACATTTGTATCAATAAAACCAGAATATGTTTCATAAGGCACAACTAAGTGTCCTTGTAAAAAATGTTCTTTGATAACGTTTGACACATTTGACACGGTTGGGGGACATCTCTTGTGGTTTGGTTTTCAACCAGATTATGTTTTTTGGTATCAAAATAGTGAATGTAGTTCTAGAGAAGATACTAATAACTTGATTCCAGAACCATCAGGGATTCAAAATTTAGTACATGATGTTGTAGGTCCATCTATTCAACAAACTAAAACTCAAGAAGATATCGAATTAACTCTTGAGTTGGAACCATCTGAATTTTATGAGTTGTTGAGGTCTGCTAAGGATGAATTATATCCTAGTTGCAAGATAAGAAAAATAGAAGCGGTTGCAAACTGTATGGCTATTAAATCAGATAATGAAATTCCAAACAACTGTTTTGATCAAATATATTATTTGGTTAAAACACTGTTAGCTGAAAGAAATGTGTTGCCTGTAAATTACTATGAGAGAAAGATGTTTGTTCATAATTTGGGCTTTAGTTATCAGAATATTCATCCATGTGAAAATGATTGCATCTTATATTTTGGTGAAAATGAGTCATTAGGTAGTTGTCCCACATGTGGACAATCGACGTATAAAGAAGCTCAACCAAGGAAGTCTGGATTGATTCCGGTAAAATAGTTGAGATATTTTCCACTTACACCCAGACTACAACGATTATTTATGTCTCATAACACAACGTCAATGATTTCATGGCACAAAACCAATATTTAAACTGATAAAAGCTTGAATCATCCATCTTATGCTAATTCATGGAATCATTTTGACCACATGCATCCGTCTTTTTCTTTAGAAGTAGGAAACATGCGATTGGGTCTTTCTATTGATGGTTTCTGTCTGTTTGGTTCATATGGTAGTCATTATTAATGTTGGCAATTATTTATAACTCCTTATAATTTACATCCATGGATGTTGACGAAGGAGCCCAATATCTTTTTGACCTTATTAATCTTAGTACATTCGAAAAAGAATACTGATGTTTATTTGAAACCATTGATTAATGAGTTAAATGCACTCTGGAGTAATGGTGTTAGTACATATGATGTTGTTTTGAAATAAAACTTCATATTAAAAGCTTCATTGATGGGGATGATTAGTGACTTTCTGGAATATATCATGTTATATGGCTGGAGTAAACATGGTCTGAAATCATGTCCTTACCGTATGAAATAGAAAAAAGTCTTTATTCTCATAAATGAAAAAAAACATTGGCATTTTGACTGTCATCACAGATTTCTTCCAATCGATCATCCTTTTCGAAGGAATAAATCTCGTTTCAAAAAAGGCACAATTGAAAGGGATGAACATCCAAAAATTATCTTGGGTATAGAGATAAAATAATTTGTATTTTCATTACCTCCCATCACATTTAGGCCAACAGTAATCCAACAGAAGATTAATGGCATTGGAAATAAACATAATTGGATAAAACAGAGCATTTTTTGGGATCTTCTATATTGGTCTGATTTTTTGATCCGCCACATTTTGGATTCCATACATATTGTAAAGAACTATTTTTATAATCTATTTCATAAAATTTTTGGATACACTAAGTAATACCAAAGATAATGTAAAAGCATGATTATATCTTGCTCAATTTTACAGGCGACCAGAAATTGAACTATTATAAAATGTCAGATCACATAGGTTAATGAAGCTAAAATTAGATTATACACTGTCCAAAGAGAGTTGCTTATTATTTTTTCAGTGGATTTCATATTTGAGACTTCCTGATGTCTATGCTTCCAATTTGGGTTGATGTGTTAAGAATGGTCATATTACCGATTTAAAAAATCATTATTTTCATGTTATAATGGAAAGACTTATGCCAATTGGATTCAGATGTTTGTTGAATTCTATGATTTGGGATTCAATAACAGACATATAATATTTTTTTCAAGACATTTGTGCTGCGGCAAAAGACTATGATGGGCTAAGAAAAATGGAAGAAGATGTTGCTAAAATTATATATAAACTTCAAAAAATCATTCCTCTGACTTCCTTTGACTCGATGGATCATTTGATATTACATTTTCCACATGAGTCTAAATGTGGAGGTCTAGTAACATTTTAATGGATGTACCCATTTGAGAGATGCATGCCGAAATTGAAGAAAAAAGTGTGCAACAAAGCATCAGTTGAAGGCTCAATTGCTGAAGCTTATTTCCAAGAGGAAATTAATTTTTTCTGCTCTCAATATTTTTAATTTGAATATACCTCAAAACAAAACCTCATGGGATGGAACGAGGGAAATTTTTATGATGAAATGGACAATCAATTATCAGTTTTTAATCAGCTAAATCTTGGCTTCGATGGAGTTCAAGAATGATGGATTTTAGACTATGAGCATCACAGAGATCATACATATGTTCTGCTCAACTGTGAATAAATGTCATCATTTGTAATGTGAGTGATTCTATTACTTATTCTATAATTTATATTACAGTATGTAAACTTTTTTTATTTTTAGGTTATATGATAATCCTTTCAAGAAACATCATCCCCAAATTACAGCTTCTGCTCTTGAAGAACACAGAAAAAAAAATCTCAATGGTTTCAAAAACTGGTAACATAAATTATTAATGGTTTAATATCAGTTCAAATTACTTTATATTATATTGATATTTGATTTACAAATTTTTAGGTGTCTTAACATGCAGATAAAATTGATAAGCGACTATTCATATTGAGTAACCCACCATCCAAAATGGGTAAATCCGATAATGCATATGAGGTGAATGGTTTTCAATTTCATACAAGTGAATATGGGGAATCAAAAAGACAATGAAAAATGGATTTTGTTTGAGAGGAACACGTCATAGAGAAACTAAAGTTGACTTTTACACCATTCTAGATGAAATTATTGAGCTGTGTCATCTAGGACAGAAATACATAACGATGTTTAAATGTCAATGGTTTGATAATAAGATAGGCTAGAATGTTCATCCGACTCATGGAATTGTCGATTTTAAATATAAAATACTTCTTACAGTAAAAAAACTATTTTTACTAGCTCAATAGGAAAATAAAATTTATTACGCAAAGTACTGTGCTACTTCAAGAGACCTGAGTCATTGGTGGAGCATAATAAAAATTTAATCTTGGGAAAATCATTTTACTCAGACTGAATGTGGTTCCACTGAAGTTGAAGGAATTGTAATTTTTCAATAGACTACTCAAAATCCATCTTTTTTCACAAAGAGATGTGAATATTGATGATGCCCCCCCAGTTAAGGGTTGATGGTGACGATGATTCTAATGATGTTACAAACTAATTTGAAATGACAATTGAGGATGAAACTGAAACTCATATGGATATTGATGATGCAGAGGAGGAATATGAAGACATTGACATTGTTAGATATGAAGATGATGATGAAGGAGAACATTGACAAAGTTAAATGCTTTTTATAATCATAAATAATATATATCTATATATAATAGTTATTTTCAAAAATCTGCTAACAACAATAATTTTGTGTTTCAGATGGACCCTGATCTATTTCATGAGTTACAAGAGGCTGAGCTACCTTTGGATGAGGGGGATTTGGGATCATCTGACCCTCAGCCTACTGGCAGTTTTGGGGGTACGTGGAGGGGGTGTGGTCTTGCGTGACTGATGAATCCTAACCCTATCCCCGAGCGACGTCACGTCTTGGCTTCGATCCACGCTCACAGAGGTATGGTAACCTATATATTTTAGTTAACTTTCATTAATTTATTTATATATATACTAATTGTTTGATTATTTATTTATTTTTCACAAATTTGCGCATGTAACTGTTGGACAGGGGAACACTATCTTGCGCAATTATTTTTCTCAGCCATTTATCACATGGGAACAGATTCCCATTGATGTGAAGCTTGACATGTTCAATCATTGGATGGTATGTAAATAAATAATATTTATTTTGAAATTTATTTTATTAATAACTTGATATTATAAATTATTTATAGGGTTTATGGTATCACATCTATGATAACATGCATGACACTATCCATGCGCAATGGGAGGCATCTATGCGTGACTTTTCCATCAGTTTTTGCAAAATTCGAGAAGGACAACCATTAAGAAAGCAGGAGTGACAGATTTTGATGATTCGTGTAGAGTCCACCGACCAGAGTGCATTTCATCTCACATTTATGATGGATTATGTTTACACTGGTTGAGTGGTGGATTTCAGAGGATGTCTTCGGTGGGTCGATAGAACCTGGGGAGACAGGAGGTGACACATCGAGCTGGTAGTCGTACATTTATTACGCATAGGGGGCATCTGGTAAGTATATTTTTTAAATATTTTATATAACTTTAAATACAAATAGTTTATTTTATATTTTTATAGGAAGTCGAGCATCCTGATATTACGAATTTTGACATTTATTGGAGGTTGTACAGTGATCCAACGATTGGAGAGATTAGAGGTGATCGCCAGCATCAGATTGTGGAAAGTATTATATTTTTTAGTTTGAGAATTAAATTCATATAATATTTTCACAATTTTAATTTCAAATAAGAATTGATGTAGTCATATGAGGTTGCGACCTCTCAGACTCAGGCTAGGATTCAGGATGAGGTGAATGACTGTCCACCATTTTGATGAGGCGGCATGGATGCAGACGACTCATTATGGCTTTGAGAATGGATAAGTAGTTGGTATCAACTCTCTTGTGCCTCCTAGTACTTATTATGGTACTAATGCGATGTTGACATCCATCCTGAGAGGAGATCATGGAGAGTCATCATATTATTCCCCACAGTATCAGGAGCAGTTGCGAACTCACTCTGACCTTATAGACGGTTTGCAGAAGCAGAATGAAAAGATGCATCAACAGTAGCAGCAGCATCACGATGAGGAGATGCATCAATTGAAGCAGCAACATCATGAGCAGATGGAGTACATGTTTCGTTAGACTCGTATTTTAGGTATGGAGTTTCCTCCACCATCTCCTACAGGTCCTCCACCTCCTTCAGAAGACAACCCCCTCCGTGATTTTTTTATGTTAAAAAAATTCATTTCAATATTTGTTGTAATATGATCTATTTTCAGTTTTTGTCTTTTATATTGGTGCGAATATTGCATAATCTAATTTTTTTTAATATTTTATTATTTATTATTACTGTTATATTTTTTAATGTATTATTATTTTACTAATAATAATAATAATATTTTATGAGTTTTATTATATTTATTTGTGAATATTGATAATTATAATATATTTTTTATTATTTTAATAATATTAATATTTTTTTAATTAATCATAATTTTAATAAATATATTTTATTAGTATTTATAATTTCTAATGTTTGTTTATTTTACAGATAATAATAATAATAATTTTTTATGAATATTTTATATTTTTGTTGAAAATATTGAGAATATTAATATATGTTTTTATTATTTTAATAATATTAATATTATTTTTTTATTTATTATAAATTAAATAAATATATTTTTTTATTTTGGTTATTACTTGCGATGGGATCTTTTGCGACGGGATCCTGTCGCAAATAGTTTAAAAATATATTTTACATAGTATTTCTGATAGGCCCTTGGTACCGTCGAAAATACTATTTGCGACGGGCCCATCGCAAAAAGTTTATTTATATATAATGTATATAATTGGAGAGTTATATACTATGGGGAATTTCTCCATCACAAAAAATAGTTTTTGCAACGGGATCGTCGTAAAAAATGTTTTTTGCGACACTGTTTTCTGCAATGGGCTATTTGTGATGGGACCCCGTCGCTAAAGCTTATTTCCTACGGGATCACGTCACAAATAGACCATTTCAAAAAGCACAAATTATAGTAGTTATTTTTGGATGTTGGCTCTGATATTAGGGTCCCAATCAAATTCTCTATGGAAACTAAACTCGCATGGTTTGGGTCCTTTGATTGAATTCTTATTGAAATTGATATGAGTAAAATTATCATTGATACAATTGTACTGGGGGATGATTCTTACCATTTTGAGATGCATATATTGAAGCAGAAAAATTGCCTAATTTCAATCAAAAATTTTATAATATTATCCACTCTACAGACAAATACCAGAAAGGCTTGTGTTGAGTTAACTTTCAGAAGCTCGGAAAAGTAGTTGGGAAATGCATGTTTAAGCTTCCAAATGAAGGTACTAAAAAAAAGGGTGTCGACCCATCCACTGGTGATAGGATCCTTAGAATTGGATTGACCAAGGAAGTCAAGCATGTTGATGGTAGTAGCAAGGAAAGTATGTGGGGGCCTCACCGACCCCTATTCCTAATGTTGTATAGGATACACAGGAGATGGGTTAAGGATTTGAAGGCTCTAGTGTCTTATCCAGAGCTAAAGGTGCTACAAGGGAGGAGCCATACAATGATTAACAGGTCTCTCCTAGGCTACCAACTAGAATGAAGTGGCTGAATGCTTTACTACCATGTTAGGATGCAACTGTCACCATTGGATCACCCATCTTGGGAAGTACTGATCCAATTGCAAGTTGTGTGACTTCTTTGGATTCGGCTCAGTCATTGATCCCTTTGGTGGTTGCTTCAATGAATGCCGCTCTGGGTATAATTGTTGCAGGCACTCATTCTGAAGTGTTAGACCTTCATGGATATATGTTTTGTAAGGAGACAGACAGGAAGTGTCATGTAAATGACACTCTTGCCAAAGGAAAGAAAGTTGGGGATGATAAGGGATTTCAAATGGTCCTTCCTAGAAAACCCATGTCTTCTAATGAATCTATACATAGAGTAGATCAGCCTTCGGCTGAGGTGAATCTTGGCTAGACATGTGCGGTGGTGGATGTCCCTGCTGTTGGTGATAGTGAAGATGTTAACAAGAAGTCTGCCCACTTTTTGGCAGGCATGAAGGTCGTAAGTAGGGGTGAAGAATCTACTTTTCCAAGATATCTTCAACTTATTGATCAAATGGCCTCTCATGTCATTGATGATCAATAAGCTTTGTTAGTATTGAAACCTCCAGAAATTGTCAAGGTAACACTACGGGAAAAGTGAATGTTTGTGACTGGTTATTTACGATGGGTCAAGAGCCTGTCACAAATAACCCGTTGAAAGGGGTTATTTGCGAGGGGTGGATTTCCCTGTCGCAAATAATGATTATTTGTGATGTGGCACTTACCGCCTATCGCAAAATGTATGGCGTGAAATATGTAAGGGTATTTGCGACGAGTTCCTATTCAGAACGCAAATAACCGACGTTAGTTTTTAGTATTTGTGACGGGATAATTGCCCTGTCGCAAATACTTTGTCGGCATGTACAATTTGCGATGGGCCCCGTCACAAATAACTTTTTCACAGCTGACTTTAATTAATACTGGTAGAGTCATTTGCGACAGGGCTCGTTGCAAATAACTCCGTCGTAAATAGTGTAACCTATATATACCCCCAACTGTTTTCCCTCCCATTTCAATCATTACTCAACTTCTCTCTCTATCTCAACTAAAAAGTTTTCTTCTAAAATTTTTCATAGTTTAATCTTTTAAATCTGAGGATTATTTACGACTTTAATACTTTGAAAGCTTCAATTTCAAGGTATTTCTCTATTTTTATTATTAAGTAAATTTATTTTCTTTTAAATTATTTATAATTTTCGTTAATTAGATTTAAATTAATTAATTTAGAATTATATATTTGTTTTCCAGAATTTATATTTATGAATAGTTATATCTAAGTGTTAATTAGCAATAAATTGTAATAATTAATAATAATCTTTAATAATTTGTAATAATTAGTAATAATTATTATTAATTAGTAATAAATAGTATGATTAGTAATAAATAGTAATAATAATAATAACTAATAATAAATAGGAATCATTAGTAAAAAATTGTAACAACTAGTAATAATGAAAATTGATTAGTAATAATTAGGTTTAATAAGTAATAATTAGAAATAAATTTTTATAATTTGAAATAAACTGTAATAATTAGTAATAATTAATAATAATTAGTAATAATTAGTAATAATTAGTAATATTTAGTCATAATTAATCATAATTATTAATAATTAGTAATAAATGGTCATAATTAGTAATATGTTATAATCGGTATTAAATAGTAAGAATTAGTAATAAATTATAATAATTAGTAATAATTATTAATAATTTGAAATAATTAGTAATAATTAGTAATAACAAGTAATAATTAGCAATAATAACATTAATTAGTAATAAATAGTAATAAATTGCAATAAATTACAATAAATAGCAATAAATAGCTAGAAATATTAATAATCAGCAATAATTAGCAATACTTAGCAATAATTAGCAATCATTAGCAATAATTAGAAATTATTCACAATAATTACCAATAATTAGCAATAATTAGAAACAAATAGCAATAAATAACAATAATTAGCAATAATTAGAAATAATTAGTAATAATTAGCAATAATTAGTAGCAATAAGTAATAATTAGAAATAATTAGTAATAATTAGTAATAATTACTAATAATAACTAATAATTAGTAAGAATAAGTAATAATTAATAATAATTAGTATAAATAGTAAGGATTAGTAATAAATAGTTATAATTAGTAATAATTGTAATAATCTGTAACAAATTGTAATAATTAGTAATAATTACTAATAATAAGTAGTAATTATTAATAATAAGACATAATTAGTAATAAATATTCATAATAAGTCATAAATAGTCATAAGGAGTAATAAGTAGTAATAATTAGTAATAATTAGTAATAATTAGTAATAATTAGTAATAATTAGTTATAATTACCAATAATTAGTAATAATTAGTAAGAATAGTTAATAAATTTCAATAATTAGTAACAACTAGTAATAATTAGTAATAATTAGGATTAATTTGTAATAATCAGAAATAAATTTTAATAAATAGAAATAAATTGTAATAATTAATCTTAATTGGTAATAATTAGTAATAATAAGTAATAAATTGTAGTAATTGGTAATAATTAGTAAAAACTGTTAATAATTTTTAATAAATAGACATAATTAGTAAAAAAATTCATAATTAGTAATAAATATTCATAAGTAGTAATAAATAGTAATTAATATTAATAATTATTAATAATTTCTAATAATTAGTAATAATTAGTAATAATTTATAACAATTAGTAATAATTAGAAATAATTAGTAATAATTTAGGTATAAATTATTATAATAAGTAATAATAGGTAATAATTAGTAATAATTAGTAATAATTAGAAATAAATTGTAATAATTAGTAATAATTATGATTAAATAGTAATAGTTAGTAATAATTATGATCAAATAGTAATAATTAGTAATAAATATTAATAATTAGAAATAAACTGTCATAATTAATAATAATTAGTAATAAATTGTATTAATTAGTAATAATTAGTAATAAATTGTAATAATTAGTAATAATGAGGATTAATTAGTAATAATTAGGATTAATTGGTAATAATTAGGATTAATAAGTAATAATTAGTAATAAACTTTAATAATGATAAATAAATGGTAATAATTAGTAATAATTAATAATAATTAGAAATAATTAGTAATAATTAGTAATAATTAGTAATAATTAGAAATATTTAGTAATAATTAGTAATAATTAGTAATAAATTGTGATAATTAATAATAATTTGTAATAATTTGTAATAATTAGTAATAAATAGTAATAAATTGTAATAATTAGTAATAATTGTGATTAATTTGTAATAATTAGTAATAAATTTTAGAAATTAGAAATTAATTTCAATAAAAAGTAAAAATTAGTAAAAATGAGTAACAATTAGTAATAAATAGTAATAATTATAATAAATAGTAATTTATATTAATAATTTGTAATAATTAGTAATAATTAGTAATAATTAGTAATAATTAGCAATAAATAGTAATAATTTTTAATAATTAGTAATAATTAGTAATAATTAATAGTTGTTAAGAATAATTAGGAATAATTATGAATAATTATGAATAATTAAGAATAATTTAGAATAATTAGGATTAGTTAGTAAAAAGTAGCAATAATTAGCAATATTTAGCAATAATTAGCAATAATTAGAAATAATTAGAAATATCTAACAATAATTAGCAATAATTATTAATGATTAGAAATAAATGGTTTTAATTAGGAATAAATTGAAATAAGTAGCAATAAGTAGCAATAATTAGCAATAATTCACGATGATTAGAAATAATTAGTAATAAATTTTAATAATTATCAATAATTATAAATAATTAGAAATAATTAGAAATAATTAAAACTAATTAGGAATAATTATGAATAATTATCAATAATTATCAATAATTAGGAATAATTAGGAATAATTAGAAATAATAAGCAATAACTAGTAATAATTGGAAATAAATAATAATAATTTACAATAATTTATAATAATTAGTAATAATTAGTAATAAATCATAATAAATCCGATTACATTGATAAACAGGCATAATTTACAGCAGATTGGAAGGATTCCTTTTGATCGACGCCTCACCTCCTTGAAACATTCTTCCACTGAATTCAATATGAAAAATCTGCTCGGAAATTTGTCAGAGCATATTTTTCATAATGATTTAAGTCATAGAAAGTTACAAGACGACGAGTCTTCAGACTAAGGAGGCTCTCTTTCCCAATGACACATCCCCTTGCAACTCCCTACGACTGATATCACTATGAATTCTCCTCCGACGTATATATAGTCTTTTTGGTGTGTGTGAAAGCATGGAGAGCAGTGCAGTGATCACTCCCTACTCTTCATCCTCATGCATACAAAAATGGATATGCATACATTGGAGAAGACTTTTCATAGTGATTTATATTGCAAAAATTTTATGGGGATGATTCATTGGGAAAAAGAGATGTCGTCAATTCGTTGGAAATTGTACCAGTGGTAATTTAGAATTATAAGTAAAAAATACCTGATAATAAAAATAATTAATGGTAATTAGTATAATTTTTTATAAATGAGTTTAGATTTGTATAAAATATTAAAAAATAGTATAAATAATTATAAAATGCTAACGATCATTTACCCAAGTGGTACAGGCTCTTGCTTGGCATTTAAAAGACCCATGATCAAATCTGGACAGGGGCTAATTTTTGGGTACTATAGTAGCACTATAGCAAGGCACTGTAGTAGTATTGTAGTAGAGGTGGAACTGTAGCGGCAGTGACATTGTAGTAGCATAGTCATTGTAGAAGGCACTGTAGTGGTGGTGGTACTGTAGCCGGTACTGTAGTAGCATGGGTACTATAGAAGCACTAATCACCGAAGGGCCCTTTAGGCCAAATAATGGTTTTTCAAGCCTAGTATTCAGGCTACTTGGCCTTTGGCCTTTGGGCTATGTAATAGGTCTCTGTCTACCCAGTATAAGGAGTACATTGATTTAATAATAAATAAAGGCTTCAGCCCCAACCTTTCAAAAAAGTATAAATAACTATAAAACAATAGAAATTATTATAAATTGAAAGAAAAGTGATTTTAATTGTCTTCTTTTTTTGGATAGTGTCTATATTATATCTAATTATACTAAATAGCTAATTATTTCATATTTTATAGAAAATTATAGAATGAGGAAGTCGACAACAATCATTATTATATGATTTTTCTTGGATAACTCAATGCAGGGAACCAAATGATTTTGGTTTTAATCTTATATATATTGAGGATGTTCAATATTTCTTATCATTTGCATCTCGAAACCAAGATTAGTTTAATAAGGGATAATTAAGTGTACTTGTAAAAAAATTTCTCTGAGGATGTATGCCACATTTGGAAACATTGGAGGACATTAATTGGATTTTGGTTTTCAACTAGATTATAATTTTTGGTATCAACATGGTTGTTGACCCCAAAAAACACGTCCCCAAAATTTTAAAAATGCTCTCATAAATGCTCTTGGAGAGTATCTTGTTTCCCAAGCTTCAATTTGACTATTTGTGGAGCCCAAACAGAGTTACGGATCAAAAATTATGGTTGTTCGAAGTCGGGCTGCTGGAAATGGCCATCCAGGATGGTTTTGGGGAAAAGTATAGATTTGCGCATAAAAAAGGAGACTCGCGCAGAACATTACATGTGCTACCTTGTGCGTGCGGAATTTTACCCACCAATATTTTCACACATGGAATTTTACACGCACTGCTTTGCGTGCGCTGAATTTTACGCACCCCGCCTGGTGCGTGGAAAACACTTTGCATGTGGGGAATTTTTCATGCACCGAATCTTGAGTTTCCACCTATAAATAAAAGTGCACCCCCCTTCTTCAGAAGGACCCCGGAGGTCAGCCACCGCTCTGATGCGCATAATTCCGAACTTTTTACGTCAGGGGGGAGAACCCCCCCCCCCCTCTAGCGCGCAAATCATTATTTTTGCGCGGAAAAGGAAAACCAGCCCAGTTTTTCGCACAACCCATAATTTTTTTCACGCAATAGTTCCATTGGGCCCAATTTTTCTTGCACCAGTGTTGCACCAATCTTATAGAGAGAAAGCCTTCCCATTTCACTCCATATTTCATTTTGCACGCAAAACATCCCTATTGCGCGCATTTCCTCCCCCATCATGCGCACAACCACCTATTTCGTGCCCATCTCCCATTATGCGCGCACTGCTCCCCTATTGCACGCCCCTGTCCCGTTTTGCGCGCACGCTGCCCCTTTTGCATGCCTGTCCCCCCAATTGCGCACCCACGTAGCCTATCTCGTGCCTGTCTCCCATTTTGCATGTGCAGCTCCCCTATTTCGTGCCGACCTGGTGTTTTAAACACAACAACCTCAATTGCGTGCACACCTACCCTATTTGCACGCAACAGTATTCAGGCATGCACCCGCTGATCCATACCACGGTGGTTGCGCCCCCGCACCCCCACTCGGGCCAGTCCCTTCCCTACCATCACTGACCCCTATGAAAAATGGAGAGTCACACCACGAACTTTTTGGTCCAGGCCGTTGAGATTTTCCATTGCTCCCTTATGCGCACCCACCATCCACCTATGGAATACCTTGATTCCAGATACTCCTCCACACACCATGAAACACCTTGAGTTGACATATTCCTCTGGGTTTGTTTCGCATGTCGTGAGTTGAGATTATCATCATCAATTCCCCGAGTACTTTGAGTCGAACAATTCCTCAGGCAACTCCTCTAAACCCTATCACTTGGCTCTTATGCCATATTGAAGTAGAAAGGGTCACCCTTGCATAATTCCCAACACCAACCATTGTTAGGAACCATATGCCAACAGTCCTATCTACATGACATTAAACTGTAGTAATCCTTATCTTTCAATCATAGGATTCCTCTTGCTTCTAACAAGAGATGCCCTAGGCTCCAAGCATGAGATCCCAATAGTCTTATCTACATGAATTCAAACTGTAGTAATCCCTAAGTTCCAAACAAAGGATGCCTCTTGATTCTTACAAGAGATGCCTATTCTCCAAGCATGATATTCCAACAGTCCTATCTACATGACAATAAATTGTAGTACACCCTATGTTCCAAACAAAAGATGCTTCTTGCTTCTAACAAGAGACACCTTATGAGACGAGCATGAGATTCCAACAGTCCAATATACATGAATTTAAACTGTAGTAATCCCTATGTTCCCAACATAGGATGCCTCTTTCTCTAAAGGAGAGATGCCTTATGCTCCAAGTAAAAGATGTCCAATTCCATGATTAGAGTGGCATAATTCTAAGAGCATTAGAATCTGTTCAAACATTCCATCACTCCCCCTCACGCTTTATGTGTCCTTCATTCGGACCCTCATCCACTTACATGTCTAAAGGGACCCCCTAACGGCCTGGTCCCATGCCGCATCGGCTCACCTACCGTCCTGGGCCAACGCCCTGTAAGACTTTGGACAATACATCGAGTCAGGTCCTGTCTTTCGAGCACTGTCAGCAGTCGAACCCAATTTGTTTGTCCCCATTTAAGGATAACACGATATGGATGTTGTGTTTCAAGCATGGCCAACAGTTATCCTCCATCGCCAACCTACCATCATTGCGTTCCTAATGTCAGTCATGTGATTTACACTTTTCATCTCCCTATGTCTGGACTGATTCTAATGCCCTTGGCAGTATCCCTCTTGTGTGCTAGCACATAGGTGAATACCTCAACCCACAAGTGAGTTGGGATTCTCTCATGTCTAGACATGAGGGAGACATAATGGCCATCTTCCTTGCGTAAGCCCCATCCACCATTTCCACCCCATAGCAGCACCCAGGCAGCTTCCTTGCGTAAGCCCCGTCCATCATTACCGCTCCATAGTGGCACCTGGGAAGAATCTTGGTATTAGACCCATCCACCATTGCCGCTCTATATCAGCACTCGGGAAGCTTCCTTTCGTAAGCCCCATCCACCATTGCTGATCCATATGGGAACCCGGGCAGCTTCTGTGCGTAAGCCCCATCCACCATTGTCGCTCCATAGTGGCACCTGGGCAGGTTCCCTGCGTAATCCCCATCCACCATTGTCGCTCCATAGCGGCACCCAGGAAGATTCTTTACATAAGCCCCATATACTATTGTCGATCCATAGCAGAACCCGGTCAGATTCCTTGCGTAAGCCCCATCCACCATTTCTGCTCCATAGTGGCACCCGAGCAGCTTCCTTGCGTAAGCCCTATCCACCATTGTCGCTCCATAGAGGCACTCGGGAAGCAGCCTATAAGGGATGGTGTCAAGAGAACCAACTGTTTTTGTACTTTTATTATATGAATGTTCTCTTAATATATATTGTTCCTTGTTCTGCATGAATATAATATAATAATTTCCAAGAATATTTGTCTCATTAATAAGGTCATGGAAGATCCCCACTATGATGAGAACCATGAAATTCTATAACAATATTCTTAATAATGTTTTGTGGTTGGATGACATACTATGATAGGACACAAAGTATACAGACCGTCATGTGCGAGTACTCGAAGAAGAAGAGACTCTCTCTCATGGAGTTCTCACTTGGTAATCTCCAAGATGAGAGATTATGAGAATAGACCCACCAGTAGCAATTCCACATGTCTTTGTGTCATCAGACATTTCTATCTACGAGCATGTGTAATGGTCCTTAAACTGGAAGATTATCATTAACTCATGTCATGACTCGTGAACTTAGATTACCTGAAGAAAACCATCATGAAGATAGTTGGTGGGATGTATGGTATATTGGGTGCATCATGAATGACATGTTGTTAATGGATAATTTGAGGAAGGATTTGTCCCTCCCATATTTATGGAAGTAGATATCTTAGGCCCTTTGATTGAAATTGAACTGTCGAACAAATTCCATGGCCATGGTGACACGATGAGGTTATTTCTGGAAGTCAAAGAATGAAAGATCAATTATATAAGTTTATGACACTACCATGTGTTGGTCGGAGTGGATACTCAAGAGGGGGGTGAATTGGGTTCCAATTTAAATTTCTACTAAAAATATTTCTATTAAAATCCCCCAATTAAAAACTAAGTTAAACTGTAGTGAATTTTTAAAACTGTAAGGGTTTAGTTAGGTTCTCAAAGATTGATTAGGTCTCACGTAATTTAATCAGAAGATTAAATTAGCTTTTGAAACTAACCTACTGATTTACAATAGTTACAAATACTTGCTAGATTAACTATCAAAGTAACATTAAAATAGTTTGAAGTTCAATGTAATTAGCAGCGGAATATAAAATATATAGTATACATTAGACGTAATCTAAGATGCATAGAAGATATAACCAAGAGGTTAACTCTCAAAATGAGACTTATTCCTCTCAAACAATTTATATAAATTTGATCCACACCCGGGATCAGGGTAAATAACAGTTCAGAGACTCTCCAGGTACTAAGACCTCTACCGCAGTTCTTTGAGGGAAAACAAAAAACAATAGTACACTAGCTATCCACGTCCTACTTGACCTCTACCACAATCCATAGTGGGATACAAGAGATTTATAGAAGGTTTGTGTGAAGATTTAGAAATCATCCAACTTAACACAGGAGACAGTGTGTGTATAAATTATACAGTGTATACACACTGCTCAAAATTTAAATAAAATAATCACTGAGAGAGTAGATATGAGTTTTAGAATGCTCTAGTGATTTGAAGTGAATCACTGGACTCCTTTGAGTAATCAGGAATGATTATGATTCCTTCTATGGTTTTTGTATGAAAAATAGAGAATCGTTTTATTCAAGTTCAGTTTGATCAGCTTGAGTGCATGAAGTGCTCGTTGTAGTTCTTCACTCTTTTACTATAGTTCATCTTGTGTTCTCTTCTCGAATTAATGGCTTTGTATATGTCTAGTGTTCTTATAGTATGGATGAATCCTTTCTTTACTGTGTGTATGAAACATTTTTCAGCACTCTTTAGTCCTTATTTTCGGCACACTTTTTGCACGACCTTTATCCTTCCTTTTATAGCATTCATCTCTGGTCTATGGGAATGATTACCTTTTTACAGGTATGAGATACTATTCCTTGACATGCCAACAAATATCATTAAATAATATTAATTGCATTAAAATCATAAATAATGACCATTAACATTATTTTAATAATATTGACAAAGTATAGAGTTTAAGAATCAGTGACTAGTTAAGTCTTTCATCAGTAGCTCTCTGTTGGTAGACTTGTAACGGTAGACATTGTATAGCGGTGAACTCCTATCGGTAGCTCTTTTTTATTGTACCGGTAGCTCCTTGTATCGGTAGCTCTTTGTTTCTATCGGTAGCTCATCTTGAATATTAGTCAGTGGCTCATTGTATCGGTGAACTTCTATCAGTAGACTTGAGTAACGGTGAGCTTCATTATATTGGTGAACTTCATAGTGGTAGACTTTCTTATACCAGTAGACTTACTCTAACGGTAGATTTAGTGTAACGGTAGCTCGTATCGGTAGAATTTTGTATCTGTAGCCTATGCATACTGGTAGCTCCATTCTGTACCTGTGATTAAGTGCATACCGATTGACTTGTCCACAACGGTCGACTTGTTCTATTGGTAGCTCTGCTTCTATTGGTAGCTATTCTGTATCGGTGGATCCTTTCTGTAATGGTAGTTCTTATCTATATCTATGAGTATTAGTGAGTTCTCTATCTGTAGACTGAATCTATCAGTGACATTTGCTTACTGGTGGACATACACATACCAGTAGCTCTGTTCTATGCAACACATATCCAGATTGAGTTAGAATTATTTCATCGTATGTATAAGCATAGATAAGCATTGATTAATATATTCCAATGATTATTCTTATATTCTTATCAACTCAATAGTAGGATGAGAATGTAAAGAATATATAAATGAACATTATTTGGGAATATCAGCGTATTAAGACATAATTGAGATTATGAAAATAGGTGAGGTCAATAATCTCCCCCTTTTTGATAATCATAACTTAGGATATGATAATTACAAAATAATTTGAAATGTATTAGAGGATATTAAATCCAATTTTATCAGATATAATAATAAAAACAATAATAATAAAAACAACATACCAGAGGTAAAAATGTAATATTTGAATGTTAAATGTATTAGTGGTAGAATTTAAATGAAATGGTATCAATGGTACAAGTTTCAAATCATAGTAGCTCTCCCCTTCAGTTCAGTTCTACCCCTTTGTGATTACAGAAAAGTGGGAAACAACAAAGATAGAAGGAAAAAAATGGAAATGAAGAGAAGACCATTTGTATTTCATAGTGTAAAAAGGTATAGAGAAATAATTAAAAATAAAAAAAGTGATTACTATAAAATGTCTGATCCACCTATTCAATCCACGTCCTCAATGTGACATTTTCCCTTTGGATCAGAAGAGGATTTAGGCTATGTGGATGCAGGTGGAGGCTTAGGAACACCAGAGATGATCAGAGGAGGCTGAGCTACTGAAACTATTCCTGGACTGTACTATGGAGCTGTCTGTATGATCATAGAAGTAAGGCTGCAGATGGCTTGGGCTGGAGTCATCAGAACATGAGAAGTAGTAGAGGCAGATGCAGGTAAAGATAGAGGTACAATCACTAGCTGAGCATCAATATGAAAGAAAGGCAACAATAGATATCTGAAATCCATAATGATTGCTCCTCCTCTTTCCATAGTAGAAATGAAATCATCCTTGTTTTCCATGAATTTGTCTAGTGCAGGAGTAAAATCCTTGAACTTGCTGACTTGTTCTCTAAAGGCTTTATTGACTGGTGGAAGCTTCATATTTTCTAACATAAGAATGAAATGGTTTTTGAACTGATTCTTGTTATAAAACCTTTAGAAATAATAATATACCTTGTCTTTCACCTCAATCTGAGAAGCAGAATCTTCTCTCATATAGTCCTGAACAATCTTCATGATATCTCTAATGTTATCTATAGTAGAAGTCACCACATTAGGCAGATCAGATGAGTCCATAGAGCCACTGGTTGATGCTGATCCAAGATCCTTCTTCATCAAAGCTCTAATCTGATCCAAATTCACTGATGGTCTGGAAGAATGATGACCAAGAGAGAAGTTCACAGTTTCCTTGAAACTCTTAGTTAGCCCACTAATAAGATTTTTCACCGCAAAATCTTGGTTTCTAACATGCTTTGTTATTGAATGCTTAAACTCCTCAAAAATTATGACGATTTGGAAGACCACACTCTTCATATAAGCCAAATCCTTGTCTGCTTGAGATTTAGAACTCATATAAGATTCCAGAGAGATAACGGATTGCTTTAGAATTTCAAAATTCTCTCCTAGTCAAGATAATTGAGTCTGGAAAGCTGTAACTTCATCCACTATCTCTGCCACAAACGATGAAACATTACAACCAAGAGAGTGTTCAAAGGAATTTTACATATTTCTCATCTCTTCAACAAAGAAACTCATTAAATCAGAAATAGAATCACTCGAAGACTCTTTCAAATAATCCTTTAAGGATTCAAGATCATCCCTAGTGATAATATTTTCAGTTAGAACTACGGGTTTTCTTTCAGACACAATACTGGCCACTGTGTCAGTCATAACCGATAGAATGGATGAAACTAAGGATACTTCCATTATTCTTATCCATTCCATAAAACTGGCTTTAAGATCAGAATTTAACTTATCTAGATCACCTTTTTTTATCACATCTTCAGGTAACAACTCATATTGAATATCATAATTGACTTTTGGTCGACCGAGGGATGTATTATTATCAGAATCTGGGTAATCAAATCCACAAACCACAAAACCTGGGTCTTCTACCCAATCTTCAATATCAACAGCCAATGAAACACAGCCAAAATTGGTAGAATGATCCCCCTAAACTGGTGCATTCTCCTATACAGCAATGGCACCCTCAACAGCTTTGTCTTCCATATCAGAATCCTGTATCACTAATTTGATTCCTCCAACAACAGGAAGCTGCTATGGAATAGGTACAGGTCTATTAACTTCATAAAACTCCTTAGCATGCATTAGGGAGTGTCTAATCAATGGACTAAGGCTCAAGCTGGTAGAAACATATGCTTCACTTCTATTAAATTATTCTTCATTCATTCGAGCAACCTCTTCCTGGTCTGATCTCTGCTGGTCTTCCTCTTCCACAGGTTCCTCTTCATTGATTACACCCAAAACATTTTCTGTACTAGGTAGGTTAAATGAATAACTTTTCTTTTCTTGTGATACAATTTCATGAGTTGGTCTAGGAGGCAAGTATGGATCTCCTCCATCTGCTGTAGAGGAATCCTCCTCTTCTGAATCATCACTATATTGTGGCTCCTCTTCATCAGGTCCTAGACCTGGATCCCTTACATCCATAGGCCTTGAAGGATGATCCACATGATTAAACTTATCATATAGCTTCTTATCATCAGTAACCCATTCTCCTTTCCATGGGTTCCATATTATCTTAATGTATTTTCAAACTGTGCTTTTGATACAAAAATTATTCCTTACTACCACTATCTCATCTTGAGACTCTGCTACCCCCTTCAGTTTAATCATAACATAAATCAACTTGGTATAGAATAAAGAATTGGTCTTTGATTTGGATCTGTTCATATCCTCATTTGAATAATTAACAACCTGCACAGATTCACTTTCACACCATGTCTCAAGTGATTTAATAGATAGATATCTTGATATCTCATATTTGCAAAGTCCCCTTGTCTTGGAATTAGAACATGTTGCACAAACATGAACAGAAATCTGTTCTCTCCATCCATTTCAGCAGCCACCACCTTTCTTTGCTTTCCACTATTTGTGATCTCCTCTAAATAAGTCTTATAGTCAAAAATATCACTGGTATGTGGTACTTTATTCGATTAATAGCCATAAAATATTTCATGTGGTACTCTTAGGTACTCATCCCACTCAACAGATGAAAAAAATATTTCCTTTCCTTTCACAAATGAAATCATTCGGTTCTCATCTTCTAATTTATCAAAAGTCAGAAAATCATAGAACTATTTTACTAGATTCGGATAGTAGGGTCCATAATTATTTGAGAAGCCTTCTACCCACTTCTGATCTTCCAATACCTCGAGAAATAACTATTTACTAGATATCATCCATTCCACGCATAACACTTTCTCGATTACAATATCTCTATTTTGTAAATGCGGTTTCACTGGATGCCTCCCAGACCTTGTTCTACTAACACTGCTACTTAATTTACTTCTTGTCTTCTGGTTCTTCGCATTCGACTCATCAATGTCATCTCTGACAGTAGGGAGTTTGTTTTTTCCATCTCTTATTCAAGGAACTTATGGTTTTCGCGAGATTCAGGTGATAAGGCTTGAGGGTAAAGGGTTTGAGGTGGATCGAGAAGTAACTAAGACTTAGTATTATCATTTAGGAATCATAAAATAAATAATTAAAAGATAATAAGTAAAGTATAACTGATATAGATTCTGGTGGCTAGAAATATGTTTAAAACCGTGCAACCTATCGGTAACTCATACCGGTGAGAATTCCTAACAGTGAGGTATAGTAGTGAGGTTCACTAACGTGATGTATAACAGTGAGGTTTTACACCAGTGAGGTATAACAGTGAGGCTTACTAAGAGTGAGGTATAAAGGTGAGGTTTACTAACAGTGAGGTATAACGGTGAGGTTTGCTAACAGTGAGGTATAACGGTGAGGTTTACTAACAGTGAGGTATAACTGTGAGGTTTACTAAAAGTGAGGTACCTACCGGTCAAGGTTAATCATTCTTAACTCATGTCTAATGTAACTTAACCTATCCAAACATAACGGTTTGGTGAAAATGTCAGCTAATTGATGTTCAGTACCTATAATTTCAAGAGTAATATCACCTTTTTGGTAATGATCTCTCAAAAAGTGGTGCCTTACATAAATGTGTTTGGTCATAGAGTGAGATACAAGGTTCTTTGAAATATTAATTGCACTAGTGTTATCATAGTATATTGAAACATGATTAAAATAATATCCATAGTCCAAAAGAGTGTGTTTCATCCACATAATTTGTGCACAGCAACTACCAGCAGCTATATACTCTACTACAGCAGCAGACAAAGCAACTGAATTTTGTTTCTTACTACACCATGATACTAAGGGTTTTCCCAATAAATGACATGTTCCAGATGTGCTTTTTCTATCCAACTTGAAACCACCAAAGTCATCATCTGAATAACTCATTAATTCAAAAGATCGTCCTTTTGGATAAAACTACCCTAAATTTGCAGTATGTTTAAGATATTTGAAAATTCTGTTAACAGCAAGAAAATGAGATTCTTTTAGATTGGCTTGAAATCTTGCACACATACATACACTAAACATAATATCTGTTCGACTAGAAGTATGGCAAAGTAAGCTTCCAATCATACCTCTATAGTGGTTTGGATCCACTGGTTTCCAAGTTTCATCCGCATCCAACTTACAAATTGTACTCATAGGTGTATCACTTTCCTTAATACTATTCAAACCAAAACATTTTAAAATATCCTTTTTATATATACTTTGATTCAAAATAATACCATTTTCATTTTGAAAAACATGAAATCCAAGAAAATATTTGAGTTCTCCCATTAAACTTATTTCAAATTCATTTTGCATACTCTTTGAAAAATCAGTACATAAAAAATGTTTAGAAGATCCGAAAATAATATCATCAACATATATTTGTACTATAAAAAAATCTTTAGAAATTATTTTAATAAAAAAAGTTGGGTCAGTAATCCCTTTAGTAAAACCTTTTGAAATAAGAAAATTACTAAGTCTATCATACCAAGCTATTGGAGTTTGTTTTAAACCATATAAAGAATTAGATAGCTTGAAAAATCTATTTTGAAAATGAAGATTATTAAATCTAGGTGGTTGTTCAAAAAAACATCTTCAATTATAAAACCATTTAGAAAATCACTTTTAACATCTATTTGATATAACATGAAATTCAGATGAGCAACATAGACATGTAGAATCTTTATAGCTTCTAATCTAGCTACAGGGGAAAAGGTTTCCTCATAGTCTATTCATTTCTCTTGAATATACCCTTGTGAAACTAACCTAGCTTTGTTTCTAACTATATTTATAGACTCAACAAATTTGTTTATAAAGAACCATTTAGTGCCAATGGTCAAAGTGTCCTTAGGGCTGTCAACTAATTCCCAAAATTTGTTTCTTTAAAATTGATTTAACTCTTCTTGCATATCCATTACCCAAAATTAATCATTGATTGCATCATTGAAATTTTTAGGTTCTAACTTTGAAATACAGTCTTGATGTTCAACCAGGTTTATTAGAGAATCTCTAGTCTGTGTCCCTCTATCAAGATTACCAACAAAATCATATAAAAGATTATTTTTAGAATCATAGTTGATCTAGTAATGGTAGGACAATAAATTTCAGGTTCATCTGTAGGTTCGGGTTCAATAGAAGCAGGTTCTGGGATGTTTGCAAAACTGGATGACTTTACAACAGGTTCATTGATTTTATCATTAAGGTCCAGAGCAGACAAGTCTTCTTCAAGATTTTCAATGAATGATTTGGGTTCATGTGGATCAGTTTCATCAAACTTGATGTGAATAGATTCTTCCACACATTTGGTTTTTTTATTATATACTCTACAGTCTTTTCTAGTTAAATAATAACCAAGAAAAATTCTTTCATCACTTTTAGAAGAAAACTTGTCAATATTATCCGTTGTATTGAGAAAAAACATTTCATCCAAAAACTCTGAAGTAATTTTCCTTATGTTTCCTATGGTTTCACAACTCATAAGTGGTCTTCTTGAGAATAGTTCTAATCAATAATCAATTAATAATATAAAAAGTTGTGTTTACAACTTCAACTCAAAAGTAAATTGGCAGGTCATAATCATTTAGCAAGTTTTTTTCAATTTCTTGTAGGGTTCTATTTCTTCTTTCTACTACACCATTCTGGTGAGGTGTTCTAGGGACAGAGAAATTGTGACTATAGCCATTGTGTGAGAAATAGGATTCAAACTCATGATTTTCAAACTCATGAACATGGTCACTTCACAAAGTCTTAATCTTAAGTCCACTAAGGCATTCTACAGACGTGGAGTATTTAATAAAGAAAGAACAATCTTCACTTTTGTGAGCTAAGAAGTATACCCAATTGTACATAGAATAGTCATCTACTAAGATATAGACATAGTGCTTCCAATTTAAACTAGAGACTCTAGAAGGTCTAAACAATTACATGTGAACCAACTCGAGAGGTTGAGAAGTTGAAACTTCTTTATTTAATTTGAAAGAAACTTTATGTTGCTTTCCCTTTAGACAGGGATTACAAGCTTTTTCTATTAGGAACTCAAGTTTAGGTAGGTCTCAAACTAAGTCCTTCCTATTCAATTTTATGAGTGAATGAATGTTGCAGTGTCCTAATCTTATGTTCCATAACCAAGACTCTTTATGAAAAGCATTTAAGAAAGTAATGTTTTGTTTAGCTAAAAACTTCAAATCAACAGCATAAAAATTTTAATTTCACAAAGCAGAAAATACTAAAACATTTTTAGAATTAAAAACATCACAAGAATTATTTTCAAATTTAACATTAAAACCATCATCACACATTTGAGAAATACTTAACAGGTTATATTTAATTCCTTCAACAAATAAAACATTAGAATTTAAAACTGAATCAGTGTTACCAATCTAGCCTAGGTCGATGATTTTTCCTTTAGAGTTATCACCAAAGGTGACATGGCCTCCATCAATATTGATTAAACTCTTGAAGCACGAGTATTCTCCAGTCATATTCCTTAAATATCCACTATCCAAGTACCATACCTTTTTATGGGAAATATTCAATCAAGTTCCCTAAAAAACAGGCTTAATCAGAAAATGATTTTGGTACCCATATTTTCAAGGGTCTAGACAGGTTAGAAAGAAAGGTTTAGGTACCCAAATTTGTCATATGGGTCTCATATAATCTACAAAATCAATAGATTTTGAAAGATAATCTTTATTTGATCTATAACCATATGAATAACTAGTTGAAGCATATGAATTTCTAGATCTAGAACTAGCAGAATTCTGTCCAGATTTAGAAATAAATCTAGTTTAATAATATATCTCTGTCCAGGCTGATAGCCTATTCTAGTGGTATATTTTGGTGCCATGTGTTTTCCTAGCATTTGAGTTAGATTATTCTTTAAATTTGTGAATTTCTCTATTTCCTTCCTTAATTTATCATTCGACAATTTCAGTTTAGTGTTTTCCTTAAGTAATTGAGCATTCTTTTCCTTTTCTATATCAAGTGAAGATTTAACATAACTGGTCAAAGAATGTTGTTTCTTTAAGGTCCTATACATGTCCTTTAATTCATTACAGGTTTCTTCTAGCATATTACAATATTCAAATAGTTCTTCACTAGACATATTTTCATATTCATAATTATAATCAACTCCAGAATAATATGAATTTAAAGCAGAAGTATCCAGTGTTATCTCGGATGTGTTTGTCATGAAACACATATTAGATTTCTGAGATTTTTCATCCTAAGTTGAATAAGAATCACTTGAACTGTCTCTTGATGCACTCTATGTTTATTTCATAGCCTTCTTGTACTAATTTTCCTTATAGTTATATCTATTTTGAATTTCAATTTTGGACAGTCTACTTTTACATGTCATTTCCATTTGCACTCATAACAGAAAATCTCATCACTCTTATCAGACTTCTTCCAATCTTTCATCCAGTGTCCTTTGTTGTAATATTTACCTTTGTAGTTTGATTTTATGAAGAATTTCTTCTTCATGTAGACCTTCTTAAATATCCTAGCTATTTGAGCCATCTCAGTATCACTGTTTGAATCTGAACTTTCACTAGTTGAGCTTTCAGTAGGTTTGTGGACTTTATCCATATCCTTGATCTTTGAGGCAGTAGACTTAAAAGCCACTGATTTCCCTTTTGGTTCATCATCTTCTTCCTTTTTTACCTTCAGTTCTTCTTCATACATCATAATCTTACAAATTAATTCCTTGACAGGTAGTGATATTATATCACATGATTCTTTTATGGAGACAGATGTGCCTCTCCATCTTTCTTGAAAACATCTTAATATTCTCATGATCTGTTCTTTTGTAGGAACAACATTACCAAGAGAGCTCATAGTGTTGAAAATCTCATTGAACCTGAGATACATGTCAGAAATGGGTTCAACAAGCTTCATTTTAAAATTATCATATTTAATATTATAAGTATTTAGTCTCATTTCTATAACATTGGTTGTTCCATCATGAAAAACACCCAAAGTATCCCATATTTCATAAGCAGTTTTACAAGAAAATATGTGATTAAATTCCTCATCTCCTAAAGCACAATACAAATCATTCGTTACTTTACAATTATTATTGTAGGCAGTTTTAGTAGGTTCATCCCTAGTAGTTCTTTCAGTTTATAGAATCTTATATTGAGTCTCTATAGGAGTCTAGATATCAAATCCCATACTCTCTAAATGAATTTTCATTTTTAGCTTCCACTAAGAATAATTAACACCATGAATGAATGGTGGGATGTTTGTAGTAGCACCTTCTAGCCAATTATCCATAATTAGATTTTAACAAAGATTTTTAAAGAGATAAAATAAAAAACAAACAAAAATTTAAGATCTTTAAGATAAAACTAAAATCACAGTTTAAAAATAGAGTGTTTTGAAAACCTTAGATAATAATAAAACATCCTCTGATACTAAATGTTGGTCGGAGTGGATACTCAAGAGGGAAGTGAATTGAGATCCAATTAAAATTTCTGTTAAAAATATTTCTATTAAAATCCCCCAATTAAAAAATAAGTTAAACTGTAGTGAATTTGTAAATTTGTAAGGGTTCAGTTAGGTTCTCAAATATTGATTAGGTCTTAGGTAATTTTATTAGAAGATTAAATTAGTTTTTGAAACTAAACTACTGATTTACATTAGTTACAAACACTTGCTAGATTAACTATCAAAGTAACTTTAGAGCAGTTTGAATTTCAAAGTAATTAGCAGCGAATAATAAAATATATAGTATACTTTAGGCTTAATCTAAGATTCACAACTGATATAACCCTGAGGTTCAGTCTCACGTCGAGAATTAGTCCTCTCAAACAATTTATATAAATTTGATCCACACCCAGGATCGGGGTATACAACAGTACATAGACTATCCAGGTACTAAGACCTCTTCCATAGTTCTTCATGGGAAAACAAAAAACAAGAGAACACTGGCTATCCATGACCTACTTGAACTCTACCACTATCCATAGTAGGATACAAGAGAGTTACAGAAGGTTTGTGTGAGGATTTAGAAATCCTCGAGGTTAACAAAATAGATAGTGTGTGTATAAATTATTCAGAGTATACACACTACTCAAAATGTAAATAAAGTAATCACTAAGAGAGTAGATATGAGTTTTAGAATGCTCTAGTGATTTTAAGTGTATCTTTTGACTCCTTTGATTAATAAGAAATGATTTTGATTCCTTCTCTGGTTTTTTCTAAAAAACAGAGGGTCGTTTTCTTCATGTTCAGTTTGATCAGCTTGAGTACGTGAAGTGCTAGTTGTAGTTATTCACTCCTTTACTATAGTTCAGCTTTTATTCTCTTCTCGAATGAATGGATTTGTATATGTCCAGTGTTCTTCTAGTATGGATTTAGCCTTTATTTACCGTATGTATGCACCACTATTCAACACTCTTCAGTCCTTATTTTCCGCACTCTTTCTGCACAGCCTTTGCCCTTCCTTTTATATCATTCAGCTCCGGTCTATGGGAATGATTACCTTTTTCAGGTACAAGATACGGTTCCCGGACATGCCAATAACTATCATTAGATAACATGAAGTGCATTAAAATCATCAAATATGAACTTTAACTTTATTTTAATAATATTGAAAAAGTATATAGTTTAATAATCAGTGACTAGTTAAGTCTTTCATCATTAGATCTCTATCAGTAGACTTGTAACGGTGGACTTTGTATAGTGGTAAACTCCTATCGGTTTCTCTTTCTTCTTGTTCTGGTATCTCTTTGTATCGGTAGCTCTTTGTTTCTATCTGTAGCATGTCTTGTCTATCAGTCAGTGGATCATTGCATCAATGAACTTCTATCAGTAGACTTGAGTAGCGGTGAGCTTCTTTATATCGGTGAACTTCGTAGTGGTAGACTTGCTTATACCGGTAGACTTACTCTAATGGTAGATATGGTGTAACGGTAGCTAATATCTGTAGACTTTGGTATTGGTAGTATGTGCATACTGGTAGCTCCGTTATGTACCAGTGATTAAGTGTATACTGGTGGACTTGTGAAAACCAGTCGACTTGTTCTGTCGGTAGCTCTTCTTTTATTGGTATCTGTTCTGTATCAGTAGATCCTTTCTGTAATGGTAGATCTTACCAGTAGCTCTGAGTATTAGTGAGATCTTTATCGGTAGACTGAATCTATAAGTGACATTTGCTTACCGGTGGAGTCACACATATCGGTAGCTCTATTCTATGGAACGCATATCCAGATTGAGTTAGAATTATTTCATCATATGTATAAGCATATATAAGCATTGATTAATATATTCCAATGATTATTCTTTTATTATTATCAACTCAATAGTAGGATGAGAATGTAAATAATATATAAATGAACATTATTTGGGAATACCATCATATTAAGACATAATTGAGATTATAAAAAAAGGTGAGGTCAACACCATGAAACCTGCTTGATGAGATATTGAGACAAAGGGATTAAATTACACAGTAGGCATTTGTATGAGGTGATACGTCAATGTAGTGTCAAATTCTTTCTCTTGGGATCCTTGACCCGTTGCTAGACAGTAATCTTAGACTTTTGGCAAGCCCACCTAATGCCAATTAGAAAGAGTCCTAGAGGGTCACACACTAAGTGCATTTTAGTATCTCAAGTAGAATTAAGATTATTCTAATATGTGGTTTAATAATTATTCAAGGAATCCTAAATCGTTTTAATTTTGGAGGAAGAATAAAATGAAAACATGTACACGCTGTGTATTAATGATTACATGTTGTGTAGTTTTTATTTTGAAAAAAAGTACACATCGTGTATTATTAAATGTACACACCATGTAGTTTTAATTTTGGAAAGGACATGAACAAATGAAAATAATATATACACGCCATGTACATTGAATGTTCATTCCATGTAGTTTTCAAAGAAAAACAAGTACACATCGTGTATTTATGATTACACTATGTGTAGTTTTTCGAGTCGGGATTTTGAGGAAATATCATTTTATTAAATGATATTTATTATAATCAGTGTGGGCACATGTCAAGGAATTAATGACTCAACATGTGGTTTTCATAAGATTTAATGAAATAAATAAAACGCATAACGCGTTTATTTATTGTCATAACTCTACAACCTCAAACTTGATTATAAATATCCTCACAACCCCAACTCTTTTCCTTAGACACAATAATCATTGTGAAAAAAAATTCTGGAGAATTCTTTCAAGGACGAAAGAACCTTTTCCTCCAAGAATGCTCTCAAGAACGAGAGAGATCCTCTTCCATCGGATCAAGACGATCTAAGGTGGAAAACCCTAGAAAAGGTTTCTCCATGCAAGCACCTGGAGACTCCTTTGGCGACGTCCAGAGATTCGTGGTGCACGTGCATATCACTACTAGGGGAAGTCTACACTTGGATTCTGTGACGCAATGACAAATCACATCGGAACGTCATCAAGAACATCAACGAAGAAAGAACACCCAAAAGGTACTTCTTGTCGATTAATTAAATTAATTACAATCAAACTGTAACGATCCTACTTTTTGGTTCCGAGAGTTTCCTTTTCTTTGTCTATTTCTGTTATTCGATCTATGGAGACTGGTGTTTATCATCATATTGATCTCGGATTGATCATTGTTAATGAAAAAAATCCAAGTGGGAACATCCACCCGCGCGCTTCCACTGTTCCTGGAACCCTAAATTAGTGTTAGAGGGAGGTTACAAAGTTGATTATAGTAATTTAATTTTCATTGATAATTTACGCATTTATATTTTATTCAATTCAAAATAAATCGTTCTATAAATATGAATAAAGGAGATCTGTTCTTACTCATTCGTTTCTCGATTCATATAATAGAAACAACCTTTTAATTTTAATTTTGATTAAAATAAAAACAAGGAACTCATCCGGAGGATCTTCTCTTTCGGTCTATATAACACGGAAATACACAACATGCAATGAAAACTACACGTCGTGTACTTAGGTTCAACGAACCGGCACTGTTCTTCCAAAATCGTCGTGTGAATTGAGTATGTCTAACACTACTAGAAAAGGGGGCATTGAAGCCCCCCAGACTCGGGCGACCGCCATTGGCGGTCACTATAGCTAACCAATAGCGACCGCCAATGGCGGTCGCTAACCTACATAAAAAAATGGGGGGCTTCTGCGCCCCCCCCCCCCCCCCGCGCCCCCTCGACCTCTATCGCCCTAACCCCCTCCCTCCCTCACCGCCCTCCCTCGCCACCCTCCCCTCCCCCGCCGCCCGGCCTCCCCCGCCGCCCGGCCTCCCCTGCCGCCCGACCTCCCCCGCCGCCCGGCCTTCCCCGCCGCCCGCCCTCCCCCGCCACCTGCCCTCCCTCACCGCCTGCCCTCCGGCCTCCGGCCTCCGGCCTCGGGCCTCCGGCCGCCGCCCTCGGGCCTCTCGGACCTCCCCCCCCACCCCGGATGGCACCCGCAACCCAGACAGCCCCCCCCCCCCCCCCCCGCGCACTCCGGATCGCCCCCCGCACCCCGAATGCCTCCCCGCACCCCAAACAGCCCCCCCCCCCCCCCCCCCCGCACTCCGGACCGCCCCCCGCACCCCGGACGCCTCCCCGCACCCCGGACAGCCCCCCCTGCACTCAGACACCCCCCTCCAAACCCAGACAGCCCCCCCCCCCCCGCACTCGGAGACCCCCCCTCCGAACCCGGACAGCCCCCCCGCACCCCGGACAGGCCCCCCGCACCCCGGACACCCCGCCCCGTACCCCCGACAGCCCCCCTACACCCCAGACATCCCCCCCCCCCCCCCCCCCGCACCCCGAACACCCCCGCACCCCGAACACCCCTGCCCACACCCCTGACAGGCCCCCGACACCCCGGACACCCCTCCCCGCAGCTCGGACAGCCCCCCCCCCCCCCCGACCCCGGACACCCCCCCCCCCTCGCTGCCCGTCCCCCATCCCCTCACCGCCTCCTCTCCTCCAGCTCCCCGCCGCCGCCGCCGCCTGTCCCCTCCCTTGCCGCACCGCCTTTGGCTCCGGCTCCCCTTCGCTGCCTCCTCTCCCTCACAGCACCGCCTTCGGCTCCCCTCCCTTTCAGGTTTGTATCTCAATCAGGTAACATGAGCATTCGGTTACATTATTATTTTATCAATGGTTCATAAACAAATGGTTAATATTTATTTTGAATATAGTTGATTTGAAAATTGTAAATGTAATAAGTATTGTGTAAATGTTTGTTATACAGATATTATTATGGATAAGAGTTGGATTGATCTTCCAAATCGAACGTCTAGAGAATATTTCAATGCCATTATGCAGTTTATTGACTTCACGAGAGGATTTGAAAGTGACTATATTAGTTGTCCATGTAGAAAATGTGCTAACAGATATCAATTCACATGAGATACTGTGAGGGATCACCTTTTCTTTAATGGATTTCTGAAAAATTATAAGAGTTGGACTCGTCATGGAGAAGAATATGTTCGTTGTCAAAATACAGATGCAGCTCAGATGGATGTTGATGTAAGGATGACTGATCCAATGCATGAAATGCTTACTGAAATGGTACATGGGTTTGATCCTGAAGGCATTGACATCCAGAATCTTGAGACCGGTGAGATAAATCTTCGCTGTGGTGTAGATCGTGATTCGAGGAGGTTTTATGAAGTACTTGATGATGTGAAAACAGAATTATATCCTGGATGTACTTCTTACAATAAACTTTCGTTTATCGTGGAGTTGTTGCATTTGAAGACTTTGAATAATTGGTCAGACACATCATTCAACATGCTTTTGGTTTTATTGAAAAAAGTTCTTCCTGTCGACGCTAAGATTCCTGAGTCCTATTACTATGCTCGTAAGTTGACAGAGAACTTAGGTTTTACATATGAGACTATAGATGCATGTGAAAACAACTGTATGTTGTTTAGAAATGAAACTGCTCATTTGGATATTTGTACGGTTTGTGGCGCTTCCAGGTGGAAAGAGAACAGGGGAAATAAGACTCATCAAAGTCAGATTGCGATACAGGGGAAACCGATTTCCGTAAAGCAAATGCGTTACTTTCCCCTTAAACCGAGGTTGAAAAGATTTTTTATGTCATCTAAAGTTTCTAATTTAATGAGACGGCATGTAGAAATAGTTCATGAAAGTTACATGTTAACCCACCCGGCAGACTCTCATGCATGGAAGGATTTTGATAAGAGACATCCCGACTTTTCTAAAGATGTTCGTAATGTCCGATTGGGATTGGCAGCAGATGGTTTCAATCCATTCAAGTCTATGGTTGGTGCAACTCATAGCACATGGCCCGTGGTGTTGGTTCCATATAATCTTCCTCTGTGGCTTTGTATGAAGCAACAATTTATATTACATTCCACTCTTATTGATGGACCTAAAAGTCCGGGGGATAAGATTGATGTTTACCTTCAGCCATTGATTGATGAGTTGAATGAATTTTGGGGCGATGGTGTGATGACTTATCACTGCGAAACGAATGAAATGTTCAAACTGCATGCTGCTTTATTGTGGACAATCAATGACTTCCCATCTTGTGCAAATTTATCAGGCTGGAGTACGAAAGGGGAATTTTCTTTCCCTTGTTGCAATAAAAGTAAAAAATCTGTATGGCTTAAACATTTCAAAAAATGGGCATACATGGGTCACAGGCATTTTCTCCCTCCTCAACACAGGTTCAGAAAGGACAGAGTGGCATTTGATGGTTCTAGAGAGTTCATCCCAGCACCAAAGATCATGATAGGAGTCGAAATGTTATCGCAAATTGAGGAAGAAAACATCCGCATGGTATATGAAATTCAGGATTTGGTGGCTCCTCCAGTACGTAATATTCGTGCTGCGGGTAGGCAGCGCAGTCACAATTGGAAAAAGAAAAGTATTTTTTATATTCTTCCGTATTAGAAAACTAACATGTTGAGGCATAATTTGGATGTCATGCACATTGAAAAAAATGTTTGTGATAACATATTGTGGACCATTTTAGGTGTCAGTGGAAAGTCAAAGGACCATGTTAATGCACGCCGTGATTTGGAAGAAATGGGTTTAAGGAAACAGTTGCATTTACAGTTAGCTGAGGGAAACAAGGCATATATGCATGCTGCACAGTATTCGATGACTATAGAGGAGAAAGAGACATTTCTTTCCATTTTGAAGATGGTCAAGGTGCCTGATGGTTACTCTTCTAATATTTCAAAGTGTGTGAATCTGACGAGCAAGACATTGCAAGGGTTGAAAAGTCATGACAATCACATATTACTTTAGCAGTTGATTCCAATCGCAATTTGTGATTGTTTATCCCCCAATGTTGTTCAGCCCTTGATTGAGATGAGTAATTTTTTTAGACAGCTTTGTTTAAGAAATCAACGAATGAGTGATTTAAAAAGTTTGCAGGACCGAATTGTACTTACTCTTTGTCACTTTGAGAAACTTTCCCCCCCCTCATTTTTCGATGTTATGGTCCACTTGACAGTGCACCTAACTGATGAAGTAATGGCTGCTGGTCCAGTGCAATTCAGGTGGATGTATCCTATTGAACGGTATTTGAGTACATTGAAAATATTTGTACGCAACAGAGATCGTCCAGAGGCATCAATAGCCAATGGTTATTTGATTGATGAGTGTACTACCTTATGTGCAGAATATCTTACGGATGTTGAAACAAAATTAGATAAGCCCTCTCGGATTCATGATGGTCCAGTTGGAGAAGGAACCACATTTGATATGGACAACATCGAGTGGATACAAGCACATCGATATATCTTGTTCAATACTCCATCAGTTGCACCATTAATGCAGTAAGTATCTTATCAATGTTCTTGTATAACTTTTACATGTTTTGTTTGCATAAGTTGATCTTTTAAACATCGCGTAATCATTTACAGGAAACACATTAATGAGATAAAAGAAGAGATGCATTGTGCGACTGAGTTGCAAATTCAACAATCTCATTATGCGGCATTTCATGATTGGTTCAAGGATTATGTATATATAAATTGATTTTCATTATGAGTGAAGTATTAAACTAATTCTTTCTGCATATATCAATATTGAATTTTATAAATTATGTAGGTTCGTAAGCTGAGGGAGTTAGGGGACCCCACGCTACCTGAAGTATTTATCCAACTGGCTGAGGGTCCATCTATAACGGCTCCTCGTTATAAAGCTATTGATGCTAATGGTTTTCAATTTCGCATTAAAGATGTTGACGACAAACGAGCAACACAAAACAGTGGCATCGGTTGTCCCTTTGTCGATTCTAGTTATTACTATGGTCAATTGATAGACATCATTGAAGTTGTATACACACACGGTTTGAAGTACATATTGTTAAAGTGTAATTGGGTTGATCCAGTGTGTGGATGTAAAGTCGATCAATATCAGTTTTCATTGGTGAATTTTAACTATATGTTATACAGAAATAATGAACGAGTTGAGAATCAACCTTTCATTTTGACATCACAAGCGGAACAAGTATTCTTCATTACTTTGCCTTCGGATCCAAGTTGGCAAGTTGTTGTCAAAATGTCTCGGCAAGGAGTGTTTTTATTTGAAGAAGATGAACCCGAGACTGTTCCGTTTGTTTACCAACAACTTGATCAACATACCGTAGTTCAATGTGAAGAAGATATTTATTGGGTCAGAGCGGCTGTTGAAGGAGAAACGGTCGATTTGCATGCTTAATGAAAGGTATAATTGTTTTCCCGCTATTCAGTAGAATGTCCTAGGATATCATAAATTATCTAATCATTTTATAAATCCTTATAAGTTTTAATCCTCACTTTTGTAAGTTAATTCAGTCATAAATATTTAGGTTGATTAACTTTCTGATTTTTTAAAATTCATTCACAACTAATTATTCAATCCATTTTTTGTTTGATTAATAGTTGTACAAGTTTGATTTATTAAGAACAATCCAATTTATCTTTTAAACACTTTGGACTCATTACTGATATTTTCTATGACTGCAGACATGTCAGGGGAAGAGGCAGAAGATCCACATCATCCATCTGAGGCATCTATGTCTCAGGGTCGAGGTATGTTTGAATGTCATTGTCTATATTTTTTATGTAATTGACACATATATATATATATATATATAACATTTGTCAATTTATATATAAAATTGTTTTCAACAGGATCAGACTCGGCTGCTTCTTCCTCTCGCAGGAGAGGCCCTGGTCGTGGCATATTATCATGGAATTCTGACACGACGATAGATGTTTCATTTGATGAGGTATTTCATCCCGTGGGACCGAATGCCCCGACATTTATTCGTTAGCTGGGTCATATCATACGTGATCCACATCGATTTCCATTGACCACGCGTGATTGGGCTTCTATCCCTCAGGACACATTAGATTGTCTATGGAGGGAGGTTCAGGTAAGAAAATAATTTTACTTTATTTTCTATTTATAAAGAATACTAATATGTTTGATTATTTTCTTTATAGAAAAATTTGAAAGTATGCCCTGAAGAGTTTTGGCCCGTGTGTATGAGAAAATGTCGTAAGATGTGGAAAGATTATAAAGGCAAAGTGAAGAGGAACCACTGGGTACCAAATGTGGGTGCCCTTGACATTTTGGAAAAAGTCCCGAGAGGTGTCCTCCCGGCTCAGTGGCGTGACTTGGTTGCATATTGGTCTACTGAGGGTGTTGCGGTTTGTATATTAATTATTTTTCTGTATATATATTTTCAAGAATATGTGATTTGTTTGAAATTTGAATGAATTGAATGTAGGAGGTGTCAACACGCCATTCGGAGAATCGAGCGTTGTAGGGACCATCTCACAGGCTCGGGACTCGTCACGTGTCTCAGATCCGACATGAGGTATATATTATTCATTTTTTAATTTATTAATTAATATGGTTTTGTGTTTATATTCTTTTAATATACAGTTGCGAGGGCAAGGTGCATCAACTGATAAAATGTCGGTGTGGATAAGGACTCATGATCGCAATGATGCAGAGGTTGAAACATTGATATTAAGTGTCTGTACTTACCAATAATTACATAAATCTATATATTAACGTATATATATTTATCTATATTTAAATACTTCACAGGCTCAATTTGAAGCTGAGTTAGAACATCTGCCAGAGGACCAGCGACAGCTTCCCATGTGACGAGATGAGATCTTTCATCGCATTATTGGTCGGGACGGGCATGGCTATAGTTTGACCTATGGAGCAGGGATTCCTCGTTCTGTAGTGTCACGCACTGCGGTTGTCGGTCCTGCTGTTGCTCATATGACACAGCAGATGTCAGATTTTGAGGCACGGCTACGCGCTTCCGAGGAGACAAATGCGCAATTGACAGCTGAGGTTAGAGCACTGCGGGAATATGTGCGTCGAGCTGATGGTACAGGGGATCATACGACGCAGGTATATACTGTATTTATTTATTTAATTTAAATTATTTTTGTTATTAAAATATTTATAATTTTTATTTTTTGTAGGCACCTGGCCCACCAGAAGGAGGTAGCAGTGATGACAACGCGTGACGCACCATATATTCACGAGATATGTTTTTTGTTTTTACTGGAAGGGTTGACATTGATGTACTGTATTTATTCATTTAAGTAATGCATTATTACCATCCATGGTGGTCTTTTAAATATTTTATACACATATTGAGTTTTTGATCAGATAATCTTGAATGATTCTACATTTGAAAAAGTCAAACTAATTTTAACAGATCAATAAATCTGATATTATAGATTATGTATTATCCAATATATTTTTTATAAATTTCTGTATGGTATCGATAAAAGAAATATGTATTAATTAGATGTTATCACTTTTATTTTTCACTTTTGTAATCAATGGGATGGCCTTTGCACCCCCGGAGAGCCCCCCGCACCCCCAACAGCCCCCCGCACCCCCGTACAGCCCCCACACCCCTGTACACCCCCCCCCCCCCCCCGCACCCCCGTACAGTCCCCCGCACCCCCGTACAGCCCCCCCGCACCCCCGTACAGCCCCCCCGCACCCACGTACAACCCCCCGCACCCCCGTACTGCCCCCCGCCACCCCCATACAGCCCCCCGCACCCCCGTACAGCCCCCTGACACCACCGTACAGCCCCCTTCCCCCCCCCCCCCCGCACCCCCGTACAGCCCCCCGCACCCCCGTACAACCCCCCCCCCCCCCGCACCCCCGTACAACCCCCCGCACCCCCGTACTGCCCCCCTCCACCCCCGTACAGCCCCCCGTACAGCCCCCCGCACCCCCGTACAGCCCCCCCCCCCCCCCCCCCCCGCACCCCCGTACAACCCCCCGCACCCCCGCACTGCCCCCCGCCACCCCCGTACAGCCCCCCGCACCCCCGTACAGCCCCCCGACACCACCGTACACCCCCCCCCCCCCCCGCACACTCGTACAGCCCCCCGCACCCCCGTACAGCCCCCCCGCACCCCCGTACAGCCCCCCCGCACCCCCGTACACCCCCCGCACCCCCGTACTGCCCCCCGCCACCCCCGTACAGCCCCCCGCACCCCCGTACAGCCCCGCGACACCACCGTACAACCCCCCCCCCCCCCCCCCCCCGCACCCCCGTATAGCCCCCCGCACCTCCGTACATCCCCCCCGCACCCCCGTACAGCCCCCCCGCGCGGCACATCCGATTGTGTCCTTTTCAGCAGCGCGGCGCGCGCTGAAATGGCGCGTTGGGGGTCAAAACCACCAGAACGACCTCCGAATGCCACGAAACCATACGACAATATCCGGGGCGTGAATTGTGAAATGGTCGGCCAGACGGCACCTCATTTGGAGGTGCCGTGTGACCGCGGCGGCCGGAAACGCGTTTCCGGCGCCATTAAACACCAAAACGGCGTGCGGCGGTCCAATTTGGAGAAAACGTGCTCCAAACAACCTGAAACCACACGGGAACGATAGAAATATTATTCCTGAGATGCAGGAGGAGGCCGCACGTCCATCGGACGTGCGGTGCGCGCTGCACGTCCGATTGTGTCCTTTTCAGCAGCGCGGCGCGCGCTTAAATGGCGCGTTGGGGGGTCAAAACCAGCCGAACGACCTCCAAATGCCACGAAACCGTACGACAACATCCGGGGCGTGAATTGTGAAATGGTCGGCCAGACAGCACCTCATTCAGAGGTGCCGTGTAACCGCGGAGGCCAGAAACGCATTTCGGGCGCCATTAAACACCAAAACGGCGTGCGGCGGTCCCATTCGGAGTAAACATGCTCCGAAAGACCTGAAACCGCACGGGAACGATAGAAATATTATTCCTGAGATGCAGGAAGAGGCAGCACATCCAGCGGACGTGCGGTGCGCGTGGCACGTCCGATTGTGTCCCTTTCAGCAGCGCGACACGCGCTGAAATGGCGCGTTGGGGGGTCAAAACCACCCGAACGACCTCCGAATGCCACGAAACCGTACGAAAACATCCGGGGTGTGAATTGTGAAATGGTCGGCCAGACGGCACCTCATTCGGAGGTGCCGTTTGACCGCGGCGGCCGGAAACACGTTTCCGGCGCCCTAAAACACCAAAACGGCGTGCGGCGGTCCAATTCAGAGCAAACATGCTCCGAATGACCTGAACCCGCACGGGAACGATAGAAATATTATTCCTGAGATGCAGGAGGAGGCCGCACGTCCATCGGACGTGCGGTGCGCGCGGCATGTCCGATTGTGTCCTTTTCAGCAGCGCGGCGCGCGCTGAAATGGCGCGTTGAGGGGTCACAGCCACCCGAACGACCTCAGAATGCCACGAAACCGTACGACAACATCCGGGGCTTGAATTTTGAAATTTTCGGCTAGACGGCACCTCATTCGGAGGTTCCGTGTGACCGCGGAGGCCGGAAACGCGTCTCCGGCGCCATTAAACACCAAAACGGCGTGCGGCGGTCCAATTCGGAGAAAACGTGCTCCGAACGACCTGAAACTGCACAAGAACGATAGAAATATTATTCCTGAGATGCAGGAGGAGGTCGGACGTCCATCGGACGTGCGGTGCGCGCGACAAGTCCGATTGTGTCCTTTTGAGCAACGCGGCGCGCGCTGAAATGGCGCGTTGGGGGGGGGGGGGGGGGGGTCAAAACCACCCGAACGACCTCCAAATGCCACGAAACCATACTACAACATCCAGGGCGTGAATTGTGAAATGGTAGGTCAGACGGCACCTCATTCGGAGGTGCCGTGTGACCGCGGCAGCCGGAAAGGCGTTTCCGGCGCCATCAAACACCAAAACGGCGTGCGGCGGTCCCATTCGGATAAAACGTACTCCGAACGACCTGAAACCGCACGGGAAAGATAGAAATATTATTCCTGAGATGCAGGAGGAGGCCGCACGTCCATCAGACGTGCGGTGCGCGCGGCACGTGCGATTGTTTCCTTTTCAGCAGCGCGGCGCGCGCTGAAATGACGCGTTGGGGGGTCAAAACCACCCGAACAACCTCCGAATGCCACGAAACCGTACGACAATATCCGGGTCGTGAATTGTGATATGGTCGGCCAGACGGCACCTCATTCGGAGGTGCCGTGTGACCGCGGCGTCCGGAAACAAGTTTCCGGCGCCATAAAACACCAAAACGGTGTGCGGCGGTCCGATTCGGAGCAAACGTGCTCCGAAAGACCTAAATCCGCACGGGAACGATAGAAATATTATTCCTGAGATGCAGGAGGCGGCGGAACGTCCAGCGGATGTGCGGTGCGCACTGAACGTCTGATTGTGTCCTTTTCAGCAGCGCGACGCGCGCTGAAATGACGCGTTGGGGGGTCAAAACCACCCGAACGACCTCCGAATGCCACGAAACCGTACGACAATATCTGGGGCGTGAATTGTGAAATGTTCGGCAAGACGGAACCTCATTCGGAGGTGTCGTGTGACCGCGGCGGCCGGAAACGCGTTTCTGGCGCCATAAAACACCAAAACGGCGTGCAACGGTCCAATTCGGAACAAACGTGCTCCGAACGACCTGAAACCGCACGGGAACGATAGAAATATTATTCCTGAGATGAAGGAGGAGGCCGCACATCCATCGGACATGTGGTGCGCGCGGCACGTCCGATTGTGTCCTTTTCAGCAGTGCGGCGCGCGCTGAAATGACGTGTTGGGGGGTCAAAACCACTCGAACGACCTCCGAATGCCACGAAACCGTACGACAACATCCGGGGCGTGAATTGTGAAATGGTCGTCCAGACGGAACCTCATTCGGAGGTGCCTTGTGACCGCTGCGGCTGGAAACGGGTTTACGGCGCCATAAAACACCAAAACGGCGTGCGGCGGTCCCATTCGGAGCAAACGTGCTCCGAAAGACCTGAAACCGCACGGGAACGATAGAAATATTATTCCTGAGATGCAGGAGGAGGCAGCACGTCTAGAGGACGTGCGGTGCGCGCAGCACGTCCGATTGTGTCCTTTTCAGCAGCGCGACGCGCGCTGAAATGACGCGTTGGGGGGTCAAAACCACCCGAACGACCTCCGAATGCCACGAAACCGTACGAAAACATCCGGGGCGTGAATTGTGAAATGGTCGGCCAGACGGCACCTCATTCGAAGGTGCCGTGTGATCGCGGCGGCCGGAAACGCGTTTCCGGCGCCATAAAACACCAAAACGGCGTGCGGCGGTCCCATTCAGAGCAAACGTGCTCCGAAAGACCTGAAACCGCATGGGAACGATAGAAATATTATTACTGAGATGCAGGAGGAGGAAGCACATCTAGCGGACATGCGGTGCATGCGGCACGTCCGATTGTGTCCTTTTCAGCAGCGCGGCGCGCGCTGAAATGGCGCGTTGGGGGGTCAAAACCACCTGAACGACCTCCGAATTCCATGAAACCATACGAAAATATCCGGGGCGTGAATTGTGAAATGGTCGGCCAGACGGAACCTCATTCGGAGGTGCCGTGTGACCGCGGCGGCCGGAAACGCGTTTCCGGCGCCATAAAACACCAAAACGGCGTGCGGCGGTCCCATTCGGAGCAAATGTGCTCCGAACGACCTGAAACCGCACGGGAACGATAGAAATATTATTCCTGAGATGCAGGAGGAGGCCGCACGTTCATCGGACGTGCTGTGCGCGCGACACGTCCGATTGTGTCCTTTTCAGCAGCGCGGCGCGCGCTGAAATGGCGCGTTGGGGGGTCAAAACCACTCGAACGACCTCTGAATGCCACGAAACCATACGACAACATCCGGGGCGTGAATTGTGAAATGGTTGGCCAGACGGCACCTCATTCGGAGGTGCCATGTGACCGCGGCGGCCGGAAACGCGTTTCCGGCGCCATAAAACACCAAAACGGCGTGCGGCGGTCCAATTCGGAGCAAACGTGCTCCGAACGACCTGAATCCGCACGAGAACGATAGAAATATTATTCCTGAGATGCAGGAGGAGGCCGCACGTCCATCGGAGATGCGGTGCGCGCGACACGTCCGATTGTGTCTTTTTCAGCAGCGCGGCGCGCACTGAAATGGCGCGTTAGGGGGTCAAAACCACCCGAACGACCTCAGAATGCCACAAAACCGTACGAAAAAATCCGGGGCGTGAATTTTGAAATGGTCGGTCAGACGGCACCTCATTCGGAGGTTCCGTGTGACCGTGGCGGCCGGAAACACGTTTCCGGCGCCATAAAACACCAAAACGGCGTGCAGCGGTCCCATTCAGATCAAACGTGCTCCGAAAGACCTGAAACCGCACGGGAACAATAGAAATATTATTCCTGAGATACAGGAGGAGGCAGCACGTCCATCGGAAGTGCGGTGCGCGCGGCACGTCCGATTGTGTCCTTTTCAGCAGCACGGCGCGCTGAAATTGCGCGTTGGGGGGGTCAAAACCACCCGAACGACCTCCGAATGCCACGAAACCATACAAAAATATCCGGGGCGTGAATTGTGAAATGGTCGGCCAGACGGCACCTCATTCGGAGGTTCCGTGTGACCGCGGTGGCCGGAAACGCGTTTCCAGCGCCATTAAACACCAAAACGGCGTGCGGCGGTCCCATTCGGAGCAAACGTGCTCCGAAAGACCTGAAACCGCACGAGAACAATAGAAATATTATTCCTGAGATAAAGGAGGAGACAGCACGTCCAGCGGACGTACGGTGCGCGCGGCACGTCCGATTGTGTCCTTTTCAGCAGCGCGGCGCGCGCTGAAATGTCGCGTTGGGGGGTCAAAACCACCCGAACGACCTCCGAATGCCACGAAACCGTACGAAAATATTCGGGGCGTGAATTGTGAAATGGTCGGCCAGACGGCACCTCATTAGGAGGTGTCGTGTGACCGCGGCGGCCAGAAACACGTTTCCGGCGCCATAAAACACCAAAACGGCGTGCGGCGGTCCAATTCAGAGCAAACGTACTCCAAACGACCTGAAACCGCACGGGAACGATAGAAATATTATTCATGACATGCAGGAGGAGGCCGCACATCCATCGGACGTGCGGTGCGCGCGGCACGTCCGATTGTGTCCTTTTTAGCAGCGCGGCGCGCGCTGAAATGACGCGTTGGGGGGTCAAAACCACCCGAACGACCTCCGAATGCCACGAAACCGTACGACAACATCCGGGTCGTGAATTGTGAAATGGTCGGCCAGACAGCACCTCATTCGGAGGTGCCGTGTGACCGCGGCGGACAGAAACGCATTTCGGGCGCCATTAAACACCAAAACGGCGTGCGGCGGTCCCATTCGGAGCAAACGTGCTCCGAAAGACCTGAAACCGCACGGGAACGATAGAAATATTATTCCTGAGATGCAGGAGGAGGCAGCACGTCCAGCGGACGTGCGGTGCGTGTGGCATGTCCGATTGTGTCTTTTTCAGCAGCGCGGCGCGCGCTGAAATGGCGCGTTGGTGGGTCAAAACCACCCGAACGACCTCTGAATGTCCCCAAACCGTACGAAAACATCCGGGACGTGAATTGTGAAATGGTCGGCTAGACGGCACCTCATTCGGAGGTGTCGTGTGACCGCGGCGGCCGGAAACGCGTTTCCGCCGCCATAAAACACCAAAACGGCGTGCGGCGGTCCAATTCGGAGAAAACGTGCTCCGAACGACCTGAAACCGCACGGGAAAGATAGAAATATTATTCCTGAAATGCAGGAGGAGGCCGCACGTCCATCGGACATGCGGTGCGCGCGGCACGTCCGATTGTGTCCTTTTCAGCAGCGCGGCGCGCCCTGAAATGGCGCGTTGGGGGGTCAAAACCAACCGAACGACCTCCGAATGCCACGAAACCGTACGAAAACATCCGGGGCATGAATTATGAAATGGTCGGCAAGACGGAACCTCATTCAGAGGTGCCGTATGACCGCGGCGACTGGAAACGCGTTTCGGGCGCCATTAAACACCAAAACAGCGTGTGGCGGTCTCATTCGGAGAAAACGTGCTCCGAAAGACCTGAAACCGCACGGGAATGATACAAATATTATTCCTGAGATGTAGGAGGAGGCAGGACGTCCAGCGGACGTGCGGTGCGCGCGACACGTCTGATTGTGTCCTTTTCAGCAGCGCGGCGCGCGCTGAAATGGCGCGTTGGGGGGTCAAAACCACCCGAACGACCTCCGAATTCCACTAAACTGTACGACAACATCCGGGGCGTGAATTGTGAAATGGTCGGCCAGACGGCACCTCATTCGGAGGTGCCGTGTGACCGCGGCGGCCGGAAACGCGTTTCCGGCGCTATTAAACACCAAAACGGCGTGCGGCGGTCCCATTCGGAGCAAACGTGCTCCGAAAGACCTGAAACCGCATGGGAATGATAGAAATATTATTTCTGAGATGCAGGAGGAGGGAGCACGTCCAGCGGACGTGCGGTGCGCGCGGCACGTCCGATTGTGTCGTTTTCAGCAGCGCGGCGCGCGCTGAAATGGCGCGTTGGGGGGTAAAAACCACCCGAACGACCTCCGAATGCCACGAAACCGTACGACAATATCCGGGGCGTGAATTGTGAAATGATCGGCCAGACGGAACCTCATTCGGAGGTTCCGTGTGACCGCGGCGGCCGGAAACGCGTTTCCGGTGCCATAAAACACCAAAACGGCGTGCGGCGGTCCAATTCGGAGAAAACGTGCTCCGAATGACCTGAAACCTTACGAGAACGATAGAGATATTATTCTTGAGATGAAGGAGGAGGCCGCACGTCCATCGGACGTGCGGTGTGCGCGGCACGTCCGATTGTGTCCTTTTTAGCAGCGCGGCGCGCGCTGAAATGTCGCGTTGGGGGGTCAAAACCACCCGAACGACCTCCGAATGACACGAAACCGTACGACACCATCCAGGGCGTGAATTGTGAAATGGTCGGCCAGACGGCACCTCATTCGGAGGTGCCATGTGACCGCGGCGGATGGAAACGCGTTTCGGGCGCCATTAAACACCAAAACGGCATGCGGCGGTCACATTCGGAGCAAACATGCTCCGAAAGACCTGAAACCGCACGGGAACGATAGAAATATTATTCCTGAGATGCAGGAGGAGGAAGAACGTCCAGCGGACGTGCGGTGCGCGTGGTACGTCCGATTGTGTCCTTTTCAGCAGCGCGGCGCGCGCTGAAATGGCGCATTGGGGGGTCAAAACCACCCGAACGACCTCCGAATGCCACGAAACCGTACGACAACATCCGGGGCGTGAATTGTGAAATGGTCGGCTAGACGGAACCTCATGCAGAGGTGCCTTTTGACCGCGGCGGCCAGAAACACGTTTCCGACGCCCTAAAACACCAAAACGGCGTGCGGCGGTCCAATTCGGAGAAAACATTCTCCGAATGACCTGAAACCGCACGGGAACGATAGAAATATTATTCCTGAGATGCAGGAGGATTCCGAACTTCCATCGGACGTGCGGTGCGTGCGGCACGTCCGATTGTGTCCTTTTCAGCAGCGCGGCGCGCGCTGAAATGGCGCGTTTGAGGGTCAAAACCACCCGAACGACCTCCGAATGCCACGAAACCATACGACAACATCCGGGGCGTGAATTGTGAAATGGTCGGCCAGACGGCACCTCATTCGGAGGTGCCGTTTGACCGCGGCGGCCGGAAACGCGTTTCTGATGCCATAAAACACCAAAACGGCGTGCGGCGGTCCCATTCGGAGCAAACGTGCTCCGAAAGACCTGAAATGAGATTATTTCTTGAATCGAAGTTTTTAAATTATTATAACACAATGATTTGATATTATATATATATTATATATATATTAAAACATTTAAAATATATAATATATATATATATATATTTAAAATATTGTATTTAATAGTATATATATGAATATTTTTTTATATATTTATATATATATATTTATATATTCAATTCAATAAAAAAAAATTTAAATTTTTTTTTAGACTAGCGACCGCCATAGGCGGTCGCTATAGGCTGCCCAGCAGAGGGGCTGCAGTGACCGCTTGGCGGTCGCTGAAGGCCGATCTGCCGGCCTTCTATAGCGACCGCCATTGGCGGTCGCTGAAAGCCTCTAGCAACGAGGCAACAGCGACCGCCAATGGCGGTCGCTGAGCGGCCGCTAAAGGCCTTCAGCGACCGCCAATGGTGGTCGCTAAAGGCCGGATTTTCAGTAGTGTAAGTTTTTATTATACCATATTGACCAAAATTAAATGGCGCGTGGGAACTGGAACACACAACGTGTATGTTGGAGCAACAAACCGTGCAGTCTGATCCAGACCAAGTGAAATCATGTACAAAGGAGAAGCTTTGGACCACATACATGGGATTGCTAGGCCCGTTACCACGTAACAAGGAAGTACATGTCATGTATGATTTATCTACATGCCGTGTACTCCAAAATTTCCAAAGTATAGAAAACACGCCAAAGCCCCCAACGTGTACTTTGGATAAAAGGAGAAACAAATACACACCGTGTAAATATAAACTACATGCCATGTACTTTCTAGAAATGGAATTTCACCAGGTTTCCTCCAAATGTACAAAGACATCGTACAAAGAATATGGATGAGGAGAATCTCAAGGAAATTCAGAAAGGAATTTAAGATAAATAATTGATTAATTATAAGATCATAATTAATTTAATTCAAGCGTGACTTATATTTAACATTAGAATGATTAAAAGAATTTGAATTCTAAATATGCATAAATGTCATTGCATGCTATGGATGATCATGAGCTAAACCAAAGACCCTTTTTATGTTTGTATGGTTTCATCTAAATTTCTTTAATTTAAATTTGTTGGCCTGCGAGCCTTGTTCCAATATAATGTTGGGCCTGTGTGCCCATTGTTTCTTTAATGTAAACCCCATGTAATGGAGGATCTCCCAACCCAGAGGAGACGGTTCAAAATCCGAAGCTGAGGTGAAACTAACCCAAGAAGATATATTGATGGATGGGTGGGAGCTACATAACACGAACCATTAGGTTCAAGGTGTTTAGCATAGGTTAGGGTCATCTTATCAAAACTGCTAGATAAGAAAACCAATATAAGCTCATGATCATTCCATCTTATTTTATTTCTTTCTAATTGCATGGTTTATTTATTATGTATGTGTTTCCATGATCACATATTTAATGAAATGAACAAGCGTGCAAAGATGGAATAAAACAAAACTGATCTATGCGTAAACATTATCAGAACATGGTTAATCACTTAATCTAGCATCACTTAATATTAACAAGCATGTGATAATGCAAAACTATGCATAAAAGATTAAAATCCCTCAATAAAATATTATGTCAGACTAAGCCGTCTGTAACTTGATTAAGGGAAAGACTCAATAAAACTATGTGTTTGACCAACCCTTGTTGGGACACTAACTTTTATAAAGGAACCCCTTATGAAAGGTTTTAGGTTGACTTTACCATATTACATCAAGAGGAATATAACTTGATATACTTGATGTAATATTGGTGGCAAGAGTTGAGGAAATACAAGTCATGATTTCTGGATTGGGGAGTCCCCTCAACAGATCAAGGAACTGTAAGCTCATAGTTGGAAAAGGCCTGCCTAACTAAATACCTTCAAACAGCTTGACCAACCCATGTTGGGGTTATGCGAAGGGGAATATGGATCCTTTCCACTAGAATGTCAAAGCAACTATACATTCTGAGTTCAATGTTGAGGGCCATTGGGACTTGATAAAATAGTGGGAGAATTAAAAAATTCATTTATTATTTCTCATAAAAATGTAATCAAGAAAGTACTGATAAATATGCTCTTTTAATTTGTAGAATCAAAATGAAAAACTCGTCAACCGCATTTTCTCTATGATCAATTACGGATAAAGACAATATCCTCACCCGAAGTAACTTTCAGGAATGGTTTAGGCACCTTCGGGTTATCCTATGCCATGAACTAAAGTTTTACGTGATGGAGTCCTCACTTCCTGATCCACCTACCCCAGGGGCGAGTGATGAAGATTTCATAGTCTATGATCAACATTTGAGCGATGCACTCGACGTTCAATGTTTGATGTTGTCATCAATGCCTAGTGAGATCATTTAGTCTCATGAAGACACGGATGCCTATAGCATGCTCGAGCACCTCTGTGGTCTATACCAGGAGAGATAAAGACATGAATGGTTTTTGATCTCCAAATCTATATTCTAGAGTAATCTTGGAGAGGGTGCCCTAGTCGGGCCTCATGTAGTCAAGCTCATTGGCAACATTGAGCGCTTAAAGGTTCTAGGGTTTAAAATCCCCGAAGAACTGGGTGCCGATCTCATTCTTGCATCACTCCCCCAGAGCTTCTCTAACTTTATTGTGAACTTCAATATGGACAACATTGAGAAGTCTCTATCTGATCTTCTTATCCTCATTTACCAAGTGGACAATGACATGGAGCGTGAGAAGCCTTATTTACTCATAGTGAATAAAAGGAAAGGGAAGGCGAAGATATTTAATCCCAAATCTTCTTGAAGGCCTTCCAAGAAAATGAAGATCAAAGGGGAGGCAAGAGAACAGGAGGCTGTTTTTTTCGCATGTGGTAAGAAGGGCCACTGGAAGAAATATTGCACCCATCCAAGGAAGGAAAGGGAAGATTTAGGTGCGTTTTTTATCAAATGAAATATATCTATTTCTACCAATTGGGTATTAAGTAGTACTTGTGGTGCTTACATCTGTATCCAAATATAAGAACCATGTAGATTCAGAAAGATTGATTGAGGTGAGGTAGATCTACGAGCAGCCAACAGAGCTAGACTTGTTGTTGTAGCTGTCGAGGACTGCCACCTCACATTGCCAACTGGAATGATCTTGGTGTTAAATGGTTGTTATTATGTGCCTTCTGTTTCTAAAAACATTATTTTAGTATCCAGATTAGATACTGATGGAATCATATTCAAGTTTGTAAATGAATGTTGCTACTTTTATAAAGATATCATTTGTTTTGGTAGGGAACATTTATATAATGACCTTTATGTGTTAGACTACACAAACCAAGTAATGGAAATCGATGAAAAAGTCAATTCACATGACTCATACCACACCCAACTTTGGCATCACCAGCTAGGTCATGTAATTGAGAAACATTTGACAAAATTACATCAAGATGGGTATTTAGATTCTTTTGAACTAAAACCACTTTGTGTATTTCATGCTTGTCTACAAGGAAAAATGACCAAAGACCCATTTGGTGGGAAAGGTGAAAAGGGATAAAGAGCATCTAGAATTAGTTCACACAGATGTGTGTGGACCATTTCCAGTTGAAGAAAGGGGTGTGTTCTCATACTTCATAAATTTTACTAATGATTTTAGTAGATATGGATATATTTATTTGATGAGGTATAAGTCATATTCTTTTGATCGGTTCAAAGAATACAAGAATGAAGTCGAGAACTAGCTTGGTAAGAATATTAAGAAACTCCACTCAGACAGAGGATGATAATATCTTAATCAGGGCTTCATTGATTTCTTATGGTAGTTTGGGATTCTATCTCAACTCAATCCTCCTTACACACCTCAGTGGAATGGTGAATGTGAAAGGAGGAACCACACCCTGTTGGACATGGTGAGATGAATGATGAGTCATGAGAGTCTTCCATTATCCTTTTGGGTATATGCATTAGAAACAGCAGCACACTTACTAAACCGAGTACCAAATAAATCAATAAATTATATTCCATACGAGTTATGGAGTGGAAACAAATCCATGTTATCGAATTTACATATGTGGGGTAACGAAGCATTTGTTAAGGCCTCTTGAGGTAACAAACATGCACCTCAAGGCACAATGTGTATCTTTATAGGATATCCAAAGGAAACAAGGGGATATTAACTATAAAATCCCTCAGCCAAAAAGGTTACAGTGGAAAGACATGCCATATTCCTTGAGAGGGAGCACATATCAAAAAGAGATAATGGGAGCGAGATAGACTTCGATGAAGGCGAGGATCAAGATAAACATGAGTTGGTATAAGAACAGATTCCACAAAGCCCCGTGGAAGAGAAATATTTTCCAGAAACACAAGAACTGTGTGGGAGCATGAGATATGTGAGAGAACCAGAATGATATGGTTTTCTTCTCACTGAGGATGGTGACTCATTATTGGTTGACAATGATGATCCTCTTACCTACAAGGAAGTAGTTGAAGGCACATATGTTTCCATGTGGCAAGAAGCCATGAATTCTGAAATGCATTCCATGTACCAAAAACAAGTTTGGATTTAGGTAGATACTTCAGCTGATATAAATCCTATTGGTAATAAATGGGTATTCAAGAAAAAAATGGACATGAAGGGGCAAGTCAGCACCTATAAGGCATGACTGGTTGCAAAATCTTTTATACAACATCAATGAATTAACTATGATAAAACCTTTTCACCAGTTGTGATGATGAAATCCATCAGAATCCTATTGGTCATTGCCTCTTACCATGACTATGAAATTTGGAAAATTGATGTCAAAACAGGTTTCCTTAATGGGAACCTCTAGGAAGATGTCTACATGGCACAACCTGATGGGTTTGTGACTCCAAAGGATTCCAACAAGGTATTCAAGTTATAGAAATACATTTATGGATTAATGAAAGCATCAAGGTCATGGAACATTAATTTTGATGAAGCTATAACGGAATTTGGATTTGTTAAGAACGAATGTAAACCTTGTGTCAACATATGGTTTAGTGGAAGTGTAGTCAATTTCCTAATTTTATATGTTGATGACATATTACTAATTGGAAATGAAGAACCTTTCTTACAGTCAGTTAAGGCATGGTTGCATAAATTCTTCTCCATGAAATACTTGGGTGAGGCAGCATATATTCTAGGGATCAAGATCCATCATGATAGATCTAAGAGAATGTTGGGCTTGAGTCAAAGTACATACATTGACAAAATTCTAAAATGATTCAATATGGAAAAATCCAAGAACATATTGTTGCCAGTGTCACATGGAATTCATCTTTCCATGGTGTCCTCAGACACATTAGGAAAAAATAAAAATGGCAAGGATCCTTTACGCATCCTTGATTGGGTTAGTCATGTGTGTTAGGCTATGTACGAGGAGAGATGCTGCTTACGCATTAAGTGCGGTAGGCGGATATCAAGATGATATAGGAGACCACCATTGGATGGCAGTCAAGACTATCCTTAAGTATTTGAGGCGTAATAAGCGTATGTTCCTATTTTATGGAGGAGATGAGGAACTAGTCGTCAGAGGACATGATGATTCTAGTTTCCAGACTGATCAAGATGTCATGAAGTCCCATACTAGACACATCTTCTGTTTGAATGGAGGTGTGGTGAGATGGAAGAGCTCAAAGAAAAGTATGGTGGAAGATTCTACAGTAGAGTCCGAGTATATCGTATCTTCTGAAGCAGCTAAAGAAGCAGTGTGGATGCGAAGATTCATCCAAGAGTTGGATGTAGTACCGAGAAATAAAGATCCTATCACACTCTATTGTGATAATATTGCAGTGGTGGCACTTACAAAAGATCCAAGGTCACATCTGTGGACAAAGCACATACTTCAGAAGTATCATCTCTTGAGGGATTTTTCTCAGAGAGGTGAAGTTTCTGTGAGCAGTATTTCCACAGAAGACAACATGGTGGACCCCTTGACTAAATCCTTGATTCAGCAGAAACATGGTCATCATGTGAGGTCTAGGTGACTAAAAGTCACAGGTAGTTGGATCTAGTACATGTGGGAGTTTTTAAGGGTTGTTTTCCTGAGAGCCAACTGTTTTTGTAATTTGATTACATGAATGTTCTCTTATTATATATTGTTCATTGTTCTGCATGAATATAATATAATAATGTCCTAGAATATTTGTTTCATTGATAAGTTCATAGAAGATCCCCACTGTGATGTGAACATTGAAATTATATAATAATATTCTTAAATAATGTTTTTCAGTTGGATGAAATACTATGATATGACACATAGTATATAGACCATCATGTGAGTGTACTCGTAATAATACAAGGCTCTCTCTCATGGAGTTCGCACTTGGTAAACTCCAAGATGGGATATTTTGAGAACAGACCCACCAATAGCAATTTTTCATGTCTTGGTGTCATTGTAAATTGCTATCTACAAGCATGTGTAATGGTCCTTAGACTGGAATATTATCATTAACTAATTTCATGACTCGCACACTTAGATTTTCTAACGAAAACCGTCATGAAGAGAGTAAGCGGGAATTAGGGTATGTTGGGTGCGTCATGAATGACATGTTGTTAATGGATAAGTCGAGGAAGGATTTATCCCTTCCATATTTATGGAAGTAGGTATCTTGGTCCCTTTGATTGAAATAGAACTGTCGAACAAATTCCATGGCCATGGTGACATGACGAGTTTATTTCTGGAAGTCAAAGAATGACAAATCAAGCATATAGGTTTATGACACTGCCATGAAACCTGCTTGATGAGATATTGAGACAAAGGGATTAAATTACATAGTAAGCATTTGTATGAGGAGATACGCCAATGCGGTGTCAACTTATTTCTGTTGGGTTCCTTGACCTGTTGCTAGACACTAATCTTGGACTTTAGGCAATCCCACCTAATGCCAACGAGAAAGAGGCCTAGAGGGTCACACACTAAGTTCATTCAAGTATCTCAAGTAGAATAATTATTATTCCCATATGTGGTTTAAAAATTATTGAAATAAGCCTAAATCTTTTTAATTTTGGAGGAAGAATAAAATGAAAACAGGAACACACCGTGTATTAATGATTACATGCCGTGTAGTTTTCATTTTGCAACAGAAATGAATAAATGAAAACAAGATATACATGCCGTGTACATTGAATGTACATGCCGTTTAGTTTTTCCTGTTGGGATTTTGAGGAAATATCATTTTATTAAATGATATTTATTATAATCAGTGTGGGAACATGTCAAGGAATTAATGGCTCGACATGGGGTTTTCAAAAGAGTTAATGAAATAAATAAAATGCATAACACGTTTATTTATTTTCATAACTCTACCACCTCAAACCTGATTATAAATATCCTCACAACCCCAAATCTTTTCCTTATACAAGAGAATTGTTGTGTACAACAATTCAAAAGAATTCATTCAAGGACGAAAGTACCTATTTTTCCAAGAATGATATCAAGACTGAGAGATATCCACTTCCATCAGATCAAGACGATCTAAGGTGGAAAATTCAAGAAAAGGTTTCACCATGCTAGCACCTGGAGACTCCTTTGGCGACATCCAGAGATTCATGGTACATGTGTGGATCATCGCTAGATGAAGTCTACATTTGGCATCTGTGACGCAACGACGAATCACATCGGAACGTGATCAAGAACATAAACGAAGAAAGAACACCCAAAAAGGTACTTCTTGTCAGTTAAGTAAATTAATTATAATCAACATGTAACGATCCTACTTTGTGGTTCCGAGAATTTCCTTTTCTTTGTCTATTTTTGTGATTCGATCCATGGTGACTGGCATTTAGCATCGTATTGATCCCGGATTGATCATTGTTAACGAAAAAAATCCAAGTGGGCACATCCACCCATGCGCTTCCGCTACGCCCAGAACCTTCACACCTTTGTCAAAGCCCCATAAACCATTGCATCTCCGTAGCGGCATCAGGGCAGCCACCTTGGTGTAAGCCCCTATAATTCCTTGTTGGAGGTAGCATCCATGCTTATCCATTCATCTTCGATACCCATGTCTAGCAAAGGGCATGGTGGGAAACAATGCTTCTCATTTCTTCGATACCAAATCCGTCTCCTGCTGTTATTTGTCGCCCTCGGGCCTCCATCCTGGAGTAAGCCCCAACTTCTCGTGCTACTAACCATGCATAAGCCCCTGTTTCCTCCTTGGGCCACTCCATGCGTAATCCCCACTCCATCTCCCATGGAAAAACCTTTGAAGACGTGATCGTCAGGTCTCTGTTGTCTCTTGTTTCTCACATTGAGCATGACTCGCGTGAGCTTAGAGAAAGCACTGACCATGAACAACACCTTGGCCCGCCTCAGAGTGTACTCCCCAACCCATCCCGAACTACGAGGACTTTGATCCATGTCAATGCTTGGTACGTAGGAAGCCTCCATGAGGTTCAGGCCCACCACCTGGTTGTTCCGACCATCCTCACGTCGGTTCACCAACACATTGGGCCACCTCAGAGTGTAATCCCCAACCCATCGCGAACTACAACGACATTGACCCACGTCAAGGCATGGTATGTATGAAGCCTCCATGAGATTCAAGCCCACCACCCAGTCGTTCTGGCCATCCTCACGTCGGTTCACCAACACCTTGGGCCACATTAGAGTGTAAGCCCCAACCCATCCTGAACTACGGGGACTTTGATTCCCCACCATAGGGATATGTAGGAAGCCCTTATGAGGTTCAAGCACATCACACATGTCTCGTCCTGATCTCTCCCTTGAGCCCATGTGTCTTAGGAAGCTCATGCCCCAACCCAAAGGTTCACCTTCTTCAGGGTCCCTTCCATGCATCCATTCTCATAGATCGCCTCCCCAGGTGTCCCATCGTCTCATCAAACTACCCGGACATTGAATCCCTAACACAGGGATACGTAGGAAGCCTCTTCTAGGCTCAAGACCAACACTACCGTCACTATCATGGAAATACCATCTCATTCCATCTCAACTCCATTAAACTCTCCATCATCAACACCCATTATCACCTGGGCCACTACATCCCGGTGGGATCATGCCATCCACCTCCTCACTGCTCCTAGCAGTACTTGGGTCGTAATTCACTCATAAGCCCCAGCATGTCTCCGGGTCGTTGTCCTTTGTGTACACCCCGATTCATCACCCCTTCGAACTATGTGGGTTTTGATCCCTGTCATCTACATAGGCTATATAGGAAACCTCCCTGAGGTTTAATACCAACCAATGGTAAACCATGGTGTCCCCCGTCCTGGGGTGCACTCTCCCTGATCCACCCTCAGTGGTGTTCAGATCATCCATTTTGGTGTGACATCTCCCCTCCATGGGGTGAAACATCTCATATCCATCATCATTGGGCATTCTGATCCATCGATCTTCCAAGTCTTCCCTCCTTGGGATGTAACAATCTGACCCATCTCTATGGGATGTTCTGATCACCCTCATTCCATCTTCACAAGATGCTAAACTCACAGCCTACCTCGTGATATACTTGAGATGCATGAGGAAAACCTCAGAAGGAACGCCTTTGGTGTAACCGTCTCTGAAAGAAGTTAAACTCGTGACGTACCCTATGTTAAACATTGGACGCTAGGAAAAACCTCAGAGATAGGCCTCCATCATAAGATACCCCATGACTGACGTGGGATGCCTCGGGTTCTGCACCTTTGAGATTTCATCTTATGAGGAAGAATACAGGTTCCCCAATGTCCACACACCCAAAGATTCCCCAACATGCCTGATGTTGTCATCTATTCCATCCAAAGTTTGCTACCATGTCAAGACCCCATGGAATGTCCTAACAGATGTTGGGTAATTAACCGACATCCATGAATATATGGCACCGGGAACGAGATTCACGAACCACGACTTTTTCTACAAGGGAGACCCGGACTAGGTGACGAGTTCCAGGGAGGAATCCACATAAGGAAGAACCGAAATCCTATCATCTTGTTTTGATCAAGGAGCATAAATCCCTGAATAAGGAGCAGATGTTTCCCACTTTTGGAAAGCGGGAATGCGGGGTAACAGTGCGTGTCCTCTATGTGATAGATGTGTGCGCCCCGACGAAAGCATCAGAAACAATGGTGAACAAAGTTCTAGAGAATATACTGGTAATTTGGTTCCAGATCCAGCATGGTTTCAAAATTTAGTAAATGATGTGGGAGGTCTATCTGTTCAACAAACTGAAACTCGGGATGATATTGATTTAACTCCTAAGTTGGAACCATCTCATTTATATAAGTTGTTGATGATTTATGGGGATACCTTATATCCTGGTTGCAAGATAAGAAAGTTTGAAGTAGTTACTAAATTTGTGTCCATAAAATCAGATAACAGAATGTCAAATAGATGTTTTGAACATATATTCTCTATGTTAAAAACACTACTACCTAAAAGAAAAGTGCTTCCTACAAATTTTTATGAGATCAAGAGGACAGTTCATAATCTTGGTCATAGTTATCAAAAGATTCATTCATGTTCAAATTACTGCATCTTATATTATGGTGAAAATGGGTTATTTTATAGTTTTCCTACATGTGTACAATCAATGTAAAAATAATCGCAACCAAGGAAGTATAGATTTATTCTTGTAAAAAAATTGAGATATTTCCCACTCACACCCAGATTGCATCATTTATTTATGTCTCAAAACACAGCATCATTGATGTCATGGAACAAAACAAACATTTCAATTAGTAAAAGCTTAAATCATCTCTCTGATGGTGTATCATGGGAAAATTTTAACCAAATGCATCTGCCATTTTCTTTAAAAGCCCGAAACGTGGGACTAAGTATTTCTACTAATGGTTTCTATCCATTTAGTTCTTAAGATAGTCAATATTCATGTTGGTCTATCTTTATAACTCCATATAATTTACCTCCATGGACGTTGATGAAGGAGTCATGTATCTTTTTTACCTTATCAATTCATGGTCATCGTAAAAAGAATATCGATGCTTATTTGAAACCATTGATCGATGATTTGAATTCACTATAGATGAATGGTGTCAGTACATATGATGTTTCTCCGAAACAAAACTTTTTACTGAAAGTTTCACTGATGTGGACAATAATTGACTTCCCAGCATATGACATGTTATCGGGATGGAGTACCCATGGTCCAAAATCAGGTATGTACTGTATGAGAGAAAACAAAGTGTTTAAGCTTGTGAATGGAAGAAACCATGTTTTTTCGACTATCATTGAAGATTTATTCCAACCGATCATACTTTTTGAAGAAACCAATATCATTTCAAAAAAGAAAAAATTGAAAAATAATGGCCTTAAACAATTATGTCAGTTATATAGTTGAAATAATTTGTCTCTTCATTACAACCGACCACATTTGGACCCACAATAATCTAATAGAAAATTGATGGTTTTGGAAAAGAGAACAATTGGATAAAACGAATCATTTTTTGGATTTTTCATATTGGTCTAAGTTTTTGGTTCGTCACATTTTATATGTGATGCATATTGAGAAGAACTGTTTTGATAATTTATTTCATACAAGTATAGATACTCTAGGGAACACCAATGATAATGTAATGGCATGATTATATCTTGCCCAAATTTACAAGTGACTAGAACTTGAAATATTTGAAAATGTCAGATCATAGAAATTAAGGAATCCAAAAGTAGCTTATACACTCTAGAAAGACAGTTGCTTATTATTTTTTCAATGGATTATAGATTTCATAATTCTAGATGGTTATGCTTCAAATTTTGGAAGATGTGTCAGAAATAGTCATATTACTGGATTGAAAAGTCATGACTTTCATGTTTTAATGGAAGGAATTGTGTCAGTTGAATTAAAAGGATTTTTAAATCCTATTATTTGGGAGTCACTTATAGACATATCATATTATTTTTGAGATAGTTTCACATCAACAACAGAGTACGATGATGTAAGAAAACTGCAAGAAGATATCGTTTTAATTTTATGTAAACTGGAGAAAATCTTCCCTCTAGGTTTGTTTGACTCAATGGAACATTTGATATTATATTATCCTCATGAAAAAAAATTAGAGGTCCAGTATAGTTCTAAAGGATGTACCCATTTGAGAGATGCGGGCAGAAATTGAAAAACAAAGTACATAACAAAGCATCAGTTGAAGGCTCAATTACAGAAGCTTATTTGCAAGAGGAATTTTTTTCTCTCATTAATTTCAATATGAATATCCTTCAAAACACAACCACATGATCTATAAGGAATTAAATGTTGATGATGAACTGAGAAATCAATTATAATTTTTCAATAAGCCCGAACTTGGCTTTGGTGGGGTTCATGAACGATGGATTTCATATGATGAACATCACAGAGCTCATACATATATTCTTCTCAACTATGAAGAAATTACACCATTTGTACTATAAGTTCTCCTATCACTTATTCTATAATTTGTATAACAATATATTAATCTTATTTTATTTCTAGGTTATATGATAATAAAATCAAAAAATAGTTTTCAGAAATTAAAATAGCTTCTCTTGAAGAATGACATCAAAAAAAAATCCCTTTGGTTTCAAAAATTGGTAACATAAACTATTTTTCATTTCACATAAAAAAATAAACTTAATACTTGTTATAGTGATAATATTTTTACAACTTTTCAGGTATCTCAACATGATGATACAATTGATAATCGATTGTCTGAATTAAGTAACCCACCATCAAAAATGGTAAAATATTATAATTCATATTATGTGAATGGTTTTTGAATTCATACTCATGTATATGGGGAATCCAAAAAAAAACAATTAATAGTGGTGTTTTCTTGAGAGGATCACATCATAGAGAAACTGAAGTTGACTTTTATGATATGTTGAAATAAATCATTGAAATGTGTTGTCCGGAACAACATTATATAATGATGTCTAAATGTAAGTGGTTGGATATTGAGAGAGACATGCAAATTCATCCGATCCATGAAATCATTGATATTAAATATAAAAGTCTTCTTGCAGTCAATGGACCATTTTTATTGGTTAATCATGCATGTCAAATTTATTATGAAAATCACTGTGCTATTTCAAGGAAGTTGGGTGATTGGTGGATCATAATAAAATTAAATCATGATAGAATTAGTTTATTGAAAGTGAACTTGGTTCCGCTAAAGTACAAAGAATTTAAAATTTTCAAGATACTGCACTAAATCCCTATTTTTCAAGAAGAGACATGGATATCATTGATGACACCCCAAAGTTAAGGTCTGATGGTGAGGATGAGGTTAATGATGTTACAACTGAATTGGAAATGACAAGAGATGATGAAACTGAAACTAATATGGAAATTAATGATGCTGAGGAAAAAGATGAAGACATTGAAATCAATAACTATAAATATGAAGATAAAGATGGAAATTTACATAGTAATATGTTGATTATAATCATATATAATATATATCTATATATAATATTTGTTTTCAACTATTTGCTAACAACAATAATTTCATGTTTCAGATGGATGATGATCTATATCATATGTTATAGGAGGTTGATCTACCTTTAGACGAGCAGCAGGTCAGATCACCCGACCCTCAAACAATTGGCTATTTAGGAGGCACTCAGAGGGGGTGTGGTCTTGTCTAACAGATGATTCCCAACCCTATACCCGAGCGATGTCCACATATTGGGTTTGATCCACACACATAAAGGTATGTTTACCTATGAATTTTATTTAGTTTTCATTAATTTATTTATATTCCAATTGTTTGATTAATTATTCTTTTTTTCACAGATTCACGCACATATATCTGTTGGACAGGGGATAATTATACTGCACAATTATTTTTCTGATGCATGGGTGTCAAGGGATCAGAAACCTGTTGATGTTCTGTAGTGCATGTAGGAGCATTGTCTAGTATGTAAATAAATAATATTTATTTTTAAATTAATTTAATTAATAACTTGATATGATAATTTATTTGTATGTTTTATGGTATCCCATTGAGGAGAGCATGTGTGATGTTATTTGTAATATATAGTAGGGAGAGATGCATCTGTATTGCACTAAGTTTTTGAACAATTTGTAAAGAAAACTAATGGAGAAAGAAAGAGTACAAGAGTTTGACCAGACATCTCAAATCCACCAAACTGATTATATTTCATCCCAGGTTTTTGATGGATTATTTACCCACTAGTTGAGTAGGCGGTTTCAGAGTAGATCATCTGTAGGTTGAAAAAATTAGGGGAGACATGAGGTTACACATCGAGCTGGAAGCCATACATCTAGTATGCCTACAGAGCATATGGTAAGTACATTTTTTTAAATACTGAATATAACTTTAATTGTAAACAACTTATTTTATATTTATATTGGAAATCGCGCTACTCGATATTACAGATTACAACATTTAAAGGAGGATGTAATGTGATCTAGCCATTGGGGATATTAGAGGTGCTTGCCAGTGTCAGATTGTGGTCAGTATAGGTTTTTTTTGAGTTTTAAATTTAACAAAAAATAATATTTTAACTATTTTAATATTAAATTTCAGTTGTAAGAGTCATATGAGGCTGCAACGTCTCAGACAGATGTTGACAGTCTGGATGAGACTGATGGTCAGACTAGTGCCCCCAAATTTAATGAGGCAACATAGATGCTGGTGGCCCAGTATGGATTCAATAAAGGCCGAGTTGTTGGTATCAACTCTAGTGTGGCCCTTGGGGGTTTTATGACACCTCTATGATGTCTGCGTCTTGCTCAAGAAGAGCTCGTGGAGAGTCATCATCATCTCATTCATAGTTTCAGGATCATCTACGAGCTCAGAGTGGGCTTATAGAGACTATGCATAAGGAGCAGGAGGAGATGTGTCATTGGTAGAAGCAGCAGCAAAACGAAGAGTATCTAAGAAAACAATAGTAGTAGCTTTTGGAGATGCAGGATGAGATGCATCGATGGAAGTAGGAGCAGAAGCAGTAGTAGATGGAGTACATGTGACATTTGACTCTCTGTTTTGGGATGAAGTTTCATCCACCATCTCCTCCAGCTCCTCCAGATAACCCTCCCTTTGATCAGTAATGTATTATTATTTTATGGTGAATCATTTGAATATTTGTTTTTTGAAATACTAACTATTTAAAGTATTAAATACCGTGTGTTTTATATTGTCTAAATAATTACAGTTTTTAATAATTTATTTAATCTTTTTATTATACTTATTATTTTATTAACTATTACATTTTTATATTTTCTGAATACTTCGGTTTTAATTATATTACTAATATTATTATTTCAATAATATTAATAATAATATTATATTATTATTTAATTATATTTTAATTAATTTTGTTTTACGAATATTAATATTAATATTTTATTTATATTAATATAATATAATATTTATTATTTTATAAATAATCTTATTCTATTAATATTTATATTATGATTATATTTATATTTATATTATATTACTAGAAATATTATATTATTTTTTAATTAGTTTTTAAATTTTTTTTATTATTTGTGAAGATCCATCGTAAATTAGTTTTTTTATATTTAGAGATTTATTTGCGACGGTCCGTCACAAATAGTTTCTTAAAAAATAACCGAATATATTTTTTTAATGGGTCTACATCCCATCGCAAATTAAATTTTTTTTATGACGGTCTATTATAGAAACTAATATATGTGATGCCATTTTCAGCAATAGACCAGTTACGAAGGGATCCCATTGCAAAAGGCTATTTGCGACGAGATCCTGTCGCAAATAACTCTCTATAATAAATCATTTTTCAATAGTGTAAGATTATCTGATCCGAAGGGTTGTAGCATATATGTTTTTTGTTGGGGTGGCTCCCGAGGAAGGGGAGTTAGGTGGATGAGCTCAGATGAAAATTTTGAATGTCCTTACCCATCTCAATTTTTCGATCTCATGAAATATACTTATGATTCTTTTGGAATGGCTTCGGTCTAGGAATGTGATGTGTTAAGGACAAAAAATGTCAAGGATCCTCCAGTATTGGAATATGGAGATAGAGGTTTTTGGATATAGGGATTATTTGATAATCAAAAAATTATGATAAATAACTATTAAGATGGTTGTCAAAAAATATGGGGCTTGATTCTCATGATATTTCATGAAAATACTTCAACAACATTTATTCCAAAGGACTCCTCAGATTTATCATCGAGTGATGATATTGTGTTGCCTCAACAGAGGTCATGGTAGAGAGGCTGACACCCAAAGGATAGAGGTCTATACCACATGAATTTGGGTTCCATAGGGAGAAACATGAGTTGATCCTTTTTTTACTTATTGTGAGTGTTTTTAACATTGTGAAACCTCTCATTCCTTTCATTCTTGTACTTTACGTTTTTTTCGAATAAGTTTTATGGTTGCGTGTTATCTGTCCAGATAATGACCAATAATTTACACACATTGATATTACTTCAGATTTTATGTATATCCTTTACAACATATAATAAATACATGATAGGATAGTATAGGTAAAATGTATTTAGAAACTGGGAAACATAATCAACTGGATCATAAAACATCTACATTGTCTCCCACTTATTTCTTCATAACTAGACTCCTTTTTGACAGAGCTTACTTAATACCCTTATTCTTGAACTAGGGAAAATAAACATATTAAAGGGTGATCTAAAATGATTTGTAAGGGTATACAAGGGAAATATAAATCATATCATAATCATAACACATAAGAACATAACATTATAGAGTCTTATCCTTCATACTAAAGATCGTGATATATTTTCATGGAATAAAAGTTCCTATGAATTAATGGACATAATCCCCGAAGTCATAACATAAGACATGAAGTTTTGTATCATACACATAATCATATAAAATCATTTCATATTATTCTAGGCTCATTTCCACAACCATCATTATAGGAAAAGTCCATTACTGAACTAGTTTTACTTGTCGTTCGAGCCCTGTGTTACTGAAATGGATATACTTTCTCTTCCATTTATTTCTATCTCATTAGATATAAATCTTTACCCAATTCATTGGATGGAGATAGAGGTCCCACCCATCACATAATGAAATCATTCTTACATGTTCCAACAAAACATAAATCATTCCTCATAACATAACCGAAGAAATAAAATGGTTTTCTAAAACATCATTCTATCATAACATAATCCATATAAAATATCATTACATCATTAACAAAATCAATTAATATTAATAATAGAGACAGAAACATATCCCTATTTAATTAGCGTCATCATAGATGGAAAATAAATTTGATAAAACACTTGAACTTAATTCTTCATGAAAAAAATCATTTCTTCTTAAAAATGTTTTCTTTTCTCAAAATATCATGAAATTTTAAAAGAAAATAATTTATTTGAAAATAAACGTGAAATCATGTAAAGTATGTTTCATGAAAATAAGTCATTTTGAATTCATAAGAATCCATTCATTCTGTATAAGTTAAAAAAAATTCTCCTTGTAATTATGTCAGAAAAGTCAAAAAGTAACTTGTATCAAAAAATTCCAAAGGATTCCTTTCATAACATTTAATAAAAATTCACCAAATGGTAATATTAAATTTAAAAAATAGCATAATAATAGATAAAATGTTACATTCTTAAGAAACATGGATGTGGATGGTAAATATACCCCCATCAATACTTACTTATAAACAATATCGGGAAAAAATGAGATTGCAAAATTTTTCCTTACCGTGTACTTTCCATTAGTCAAGGGTGTGTTAACCTCCTGTATTATGGTTAAAGTATGTTATTAAATTATAACATAACCATATACATATTTATGATATCATATATGATCCTATTATATCATTTTGTTAATAATGTTTCAATATTTCCATTATTTCAAGTGTTAAATACATCATATTCCCATTCCTGTTTTCCATGTAAGTCATGTTTGTTATGCTGAGGATGTATTTTATTCATGTCCAGAATGAAATTGAGATCATAAATATTATTTTTACTCATCATATAAATTTTATAATCATTCTTTAATTGTTAATGTGGAAAATGAATCTCATCTCGTCGTGGAGACGGTAGGTCGTACATACGCACGAACAACGATAATATTCCCTTGATGGATAAATGATTTAGAATTGGATGGTATATTAATTGTATTAAATAACTATCTTGTTATATTCATTATTTACATCTATTATACTCATCATTATACCCATCCAAATAAAGTATTGTTGAATAACAAATTACACCACAAAGTAGAGATGGTAAGTCGAACGTACACAGGTATGGTGATATTTCTATCCTAGGATGTTTAAAAGGAGGTAAAAGGTTGTCTCATAATTATAATAACATCTCATCCTGTATAAGATACTAGATTTATTTCTTTATTATAGAAACAACATAATAAGAGAAAGCATAAGAAGAAAGGAATTTTGAAAGAGGTTGTAAAACGATTACCTCTTTTTTGAGTATCACCTTTTGATTTGCACAAATGGTATCCATAGGTTCCTAATTCAGACTATGAATTCTCTAAAATTCAGACTCCAAATTCTCTGAAATCCAGACCACAAATTATCTGAAATTCAGACTCAGAATTCTCTGAAATTCTGACTCCAAATTCTCTAAATTTTAGACTCATAATTCTCTGAAATTAAGACTCAAAATTCTCTGAAATTCAAACTCTGAATTCTATGAAGTTCAGAATTTGAATTCTCTGAAATTTAGATGTAGAATTCTCTTAAATTTGGACTTTGAATTCCATAGAATTCAGAATCTGAATTCCATAGAATTATGACTCCGAATTCCTCTGAATTCATACTCTGAATTCTGTAGAATTCAGAATCTGAATTCCTTCGAATTCAGACTCCTATTTCCTGAGAATTCAGACTCTGAATTCCTCATAATTCAGGTTCCGAATTCCATAAAATTCAGACTCTGAATTCCTCAATATTCTAAATCTGATGTATTTAGAATTCTGATTCCGAATTCCTTGATAAACAGAATCCGAATATTCATACAATATAGAATCCAAATGTTCATAGAATCCAAACATTATTTTCCATAGACTCTAGAAAAATAGATTTGGTTGAGAAACCATATTTTACATAATCAAGTTATAGTTATGACACAATGTCATGCATTAAGTTTCTAAACAAATGTTGATTGAGTGACACATGTACATGTCCCTCCAAAATTCAAGGAAAAATATGACCATTGGCGGAGGGAGTCGACCATTGAAGAAATTCCTATAAATAAGAACTCATTTGAATGTGCTCAGAACAACTGACTATTCTACAACTCTAATGATTACATTCCGCTGAAGTGATTTCTAGAGAGAGCGACTCTCATGCTTTGTGTGTACTAAATATATTGTTTTGATTGCTTCATGCGACTCCGATTGTTGCTGTGTACAATCGAGGGCTTCCGGGGATAGGAAGGCAGAGTTGGCAACTACCTTAAAGTTCAAGGTCTTCCTTAATAAGGAAGACAGAGGTGCCGACTACCTTGAAGTTCGAGGTCTTTCATGGATAGTATGATTGATTCTGATATTCCTATCTAGGTCTTTTCCTTGTGTGGGTAAGACAGACTTTCTTGAATGTATAAAACAAGGGACCGTTATCCAAGGTTGTTGGATACCCAACTCATTGGGTTAAAAAATATCATACTTGTTACTTGTGTTGTTTCAAGTTTGTTTTCCACTTCATTTTGATTAAAAATAATAGTATAACTGTCTTATAAATTCATATACTTGTACTCTAATTATCAATATTCTATATGCTTTAAGGTAGAATCTTTTCCCTTGTAAAATTTTCATAATTTTTATTTCCAGAACCATATTTCCAGAATCTAGCAAGTTTGTAGAACTAAGAGTTCTTGTGATTTTACCTTGTTTAACTTTGTTAAACAGTAAAACGTTTTATATCAACTTTAAATGTTCCAATGTAATTTTTAAAATATACAGTTCACCCCCCTCTTGTATATTGATAATCTACATCCTTATTTCGATCCTACAATTGGTATTAGAGGAGGTCTCTAAAATACTTATACTCACATATAAGTTTTATTTCAAAAGTTTTCATTGTTCTATATATTCCTTGCTTTAGGTTTTTTATCCTTGTTTACAAACATCTATTACTAACAAGTTTGTGTGAAAAGATACTTTCTTTGAGATGGTAGGAATTAATGTTGGTTCGATTGACAATCTTAATCATACAAGACCACCAATTTTTTATGGTAATGATTATGAATATTAGAGAGATCTTATGAAGACTTTTTTCATTAACAGTGGAGTGGATAACTTTGTTATGCTTACTGGGGATTACATCATTCATGATAAGGAAGTCAGAACTTTTACTAATCAAGAAAAGAAAGAATATCAACTAAACTACAAGGTACAAAATACTTTGTTGTGTTACATGACCAGGAATATATATATCCAGAATCCTCCATGTGAAGCTTCAAATTGTATTTGGAATAAATTGGAGGTTACACATTTTGGTACATCCAAAGTTATCGAAACTATAAGAGCTATGCTTAGAGTAGAATATCATGGATTTCTATTTTCTTATGGAGAACCAGTGTGCAATGTAAAATAGAGGTTTATGACTATTGTTAATAGATTACAATCCATGGTTGAAAAGGGTTTATATGACGAGGAACTTGTGGAAAAGAGTATAGATATCATGCCTAAGGATTGGGAATCAATGAGAACAGGTATTGATGAGAATAGGTAAGTCTCACAAATTACTCTGGATGAGCTTTTTGGAACTCGTATTCAATAAGAAACAATAATGTAGAGAGATGATGATAATATTAATAAGAAGAATAGAAATGGAAGTGTTTCTTTTAAAACTATATCAAAATAAATATGAAATCCAAGACTCCTGAGAGAGTAAAAATAGCTAAATCTAAGAAGGTTACTATTTTATCTGAATTAAGTTAAAGTAAAAATTCTGAGAATAAACTATCTAATCTTTCTCGTAGGATGAACAAGATAGTTTTGAAGAAAGACATTCAATATAGATATTAGAAGAAAGAAAGAAGGGAAAATAAAGTATTTGAAGTCACTTATTATGAATAAAAAAGAGCAGGGCATATAAGGCCAGATTATCCTATGCATAAGAGAAAGGATAGAAAAGAAAAGCATTCTGAGAGGAATAGAAGGAAATAATATAAGGCTAAGGATATGAACGTTTTGAAATCTAATGATACCTGGAGTACCAGTGGTGGAGACTCTTCTGATGAATCCTCAGAGTATGAATCTTCTAGTCAGAATAATCTTGGTTTAATTTCCATGTTACCTATTGAAACTAATTATTTAATGGACAAGGTACACAATACTGAATTTATAACCAATATATCCTTGAACACTAATTATAGTGATAGTAAATAATATGAATCTTCATATGAAGAATCTTTTTCTGATAAAGATAATAGTTTACCTACTTATGATGAAGTTGATAGGTTTTCTAAGCTCCTTGAGAATGAAAATTTTAATGTCATGAAAAACCATGATAATAAAAATTAGAGAATTACTATTCTTATGAAAGAAATATCAGATCTTTCTAAAGATCTTGATAATAAAATTTATAATTTTGAAAGTATTTAAAAAACCATTGAGGAAGTTAATTCTGAGAAGGATAAAATTTCTAAGGATCTATAAAAAGTAATTTATAAGAAAAATATTTTCGAGACTAACTCTAGTGCTAAAACTAATGTTTTTGAGGAAAAAAACTTATTTATTAAGCTAAATTCAGAAATATTTTCCTTAAGGAAGTGTTTTTCAATCTTTAACTTAGGTAAGGAAAATTTTGATAAGAAGTATTCCCAAATTCGACCTCTAAAGAATAATTCTGGTTTTGGTTATACCATTTCAAAACCATTTTTTAGTAACAATTATTTTATTCCTTAAAGTGTTCTATTCTGCACCAAGTTTCAATGTGGTGGGCATTGGGAAAAAATGTTCCTTAAACAAAAATCAGTCTTCATGTTTTCATAAAGCTTATTTTTCAATGAAAATGTGGATTCCTAAAAATTTTCTTTCTGATGTTTAAATATCCAGGAATGTTTGGGTTTCGAAAGTATAACTATTTTATTTTTAGGAAGATATAGATAGTACCAATAGAAATACATCGTACATGGATAGTAGATGTTCCCAGCACATGACTGGTAACAAAAACATATTTGAAAATTTTATCAAGACGAAGGGAGGAAAATTAACTTTCATAGATAATATGCAGAGATATATTATTGGTATAGGTAACATTGTTCTTCTTTAAAAAAATTGATTTCAACTGTTTTTTTTCAAGGGACTTAAGAAAAATATTATTATCATAAGTCAATTATGTGATGAAGGTTACCTTGTGAATTTTAGGAATGACAAGTGTTTAGTACACATGTAAAGCCCTGGTTCCGGAAGCCACCCAGAGGGGCCCCAAAACCAGTTGGTCACATGGCCTCAAGTGCATTTCCCTCAAACATCAGAGGCTACTGACAAGTAGTGAGGGTCTTGGGTGTGATAGTGGGGAATATATGACCACATTGGAAGAGTAAAAAATAAAATTAAAGAAATACATACAAGATAAGAAGAAGTAATAATAACATACAACACAAAACTGAGAGTATAAATTTGAGAACACAAAACAAATCACAATGTTGGAATAAAATAATGCGAAATCAAAGTGCAATAGAAATAAGATAAACGCCTCATCGTCACAAGACACAGTTTAGTCCTATGCTCTCCAGCTCCACAACAAGTCAAGTACCTGAAGTAGAAGGGAGCTTGCCCTTATCTATACCTGAAACAATCTAATCTATTTGGGCCCATAGGCATGGTCGAAACAGGGTGTGAGACTAAATCCCAGTATGAAACCACCATGAGATTTGTGCCTAACAGTCAGTGAATATATGGAAGGTAAAATACAGAAGGCAGTAAATAAGGAAGTATTCAGTAGTAAACAATCCATAGTTCAAAGCTTTCAAATCACCACACAATAATTAAACAGCTAATCAAAGTAGATAAACACAACATATAACCCTCTAGGAAGTACCCACAACCTATCCCCTCAGGTTCTACCTAGGAACACAAGCAACCAGCTAACACAAGGTAAACCTCTGGAATGTACTCACAACCTATCCCCCTGGTCCTACCTAATATGTACAAGCAACCCTCTGGGAAATACACTCAATCTAACCCCTCTATTTCAGCTTAAGCATGACTCTCTAAGGAAGAACTCACCATCAATTACCCATATACTCTTGTAACAGTACTAAAGGAGCTCTGGGGAAGCACTCAACGTCTCATTCCCCCTGTGACCAGTGTCGAGGAATTACAAACACTCTGCGGAAGCACAAAACATCAATTCCCCATGTGGTCTTGCATCATAAATTATAATGACACTCTGGAGAAACCCTTACATCCATCCTCCTTATGGTTTATACACTAGGTTCTCCTGGACCTATGAAAGTCAAGAATTCTTAGCAGCGCGTAACGGCCATGGTAAACCTCACGAACTACTTTTCTAGCATTCTATAGCACAATAGGTTAACAGAACAACAATCACACCATCCTTCAGTACTAGCCATGGGAAAGTAAACAATAGCCTAACAGGAAAGCAAGACACAAAGGTCGAAACGGGAAAAACATGCATGGAAATACATCCAAATCACATCAAAACACCCTATTCACAATCAATTATCATCTACTCAGGAATGCTAGCATTGGAGAGAAACAATAGGGATAAAATAGTAAATGTTCAATACCCTGTTCCTGGGTATTGAAAATTTTTCACATAAAACTTAAAAGACTTTCTATAGAAAGGCACAAAACACCTAAGTTGGGGTTAGAAGATTGGTATAAGTGAACCTCAAATATTGAATCTCCTTATAACATCATAGATCTAAGAAAACATCCAAAATGTTCAACCCACGATATCTCACGACAATGGAGAAATGAGAATATGATACTCTAGGAGAAGATAGAACTCACTGATGCAATTCCAATGCAATCTATGGTGTTATAATCAGAGGGAAGATAGAGGATTAGGCATTTGTTTAAGATCCATGACCGTATGGGTTCTCTCAATCGAACGAGAACTAAAATAAGAGTGTTCTGGTGATTAGATGTGACCCCAGTGCATTTAATTAAAAAAATAAAGTACACGGCGTGTACTTTTGAAGTACACGACATGTAATTTCCTTTTACTTACTCTACATTAAGCGGCCTGCAAGTCACTCCCACATGACCATGTATGTGGCTACTACACGGCCAGCACACGACATCTTGTGGCAAAGCAGTACAGGGCGTGTACTCATAAAGTACATGGTGTGTACATAGAAAATTTCTAGAATTTCCCTTTTCCTCAAAAAACGTCTAGAAAAGGAAACACATACCTAAAAAGGAGATCTGGGTTCTTACAAACTTCACCCTAAAAGAAATTCGTCCACATATTTCCCTAGTGCGGCATAGAAGAAAAAACCCCAAACAGTTCAAGCCATTGTGCTCGTACATCGGCCTCCCTCTCCCAATTCTCATCCTGCACCCACCTGTGCTGCCATAACACTCGTACCAGAGGAACAGACCAGCCAGATAGAACAATTGTACTATGATCCACAATCTGGATATGATTCTCCTCAAACGACACATCCACTTCGAGCTCAACCTCCTCAGGTTGAAAGACATGAGATAGGTCTAAGAAGTAACGTCGAAGCTGAGAAACATGGAAGATGTCATGCATATCACTGTACCTTTGAGGTAACTGCAACTGATAGGCAACATGACCAACTCTTTCCAACACCTCAAATGACATGAAATACCTTGGAGAAAGATTACCCTATCTCTTATTACTTATATGTCCCAACCTCGATGTGACATTCAAGAAAACCTAGTCCCTGACCTTAAACTCCAGAGGTCATCTCCGCAGATCAGCATAAGACTTTTGTCGAGACTGTGCAATAGTCATCCTCTTCGAAATCAACTCTATCTGCTCTCTGGTCTCCTGAACAAGATGAGGTCCCAACAAAGCTGCCTATCCTGCCTCCAGCCAACATAAAGGTGATCAGCATGGCTTATTATACAAAGCCTCATAAGGTGTAATCTGAATATTTTCTTGAAAACTATTGTTGTAGGAAAACTCCATAATAGGGACTTGATTCTCCCAAGAACCTCCAAAATCTAGAATGAATGCTCAGAGCATGTCCTCAAGCCCCAGAATCATACGCTCGGACTGGCCATCTGTTTGGGGATGGTAAGCTGTACTCAAAATTACTTGTGTACCCAAAGCCTTTTGAAGCCACCGCTAAACCCGAGAAGTAAAACGTGCATCCCTGCATGAAACGATGGAGTGTATAACTCCATGTAGATGTACAATCTCACAGATGTACAACCATCCTAGATCATCATCACGGAAGGTCTCCTTGATTGGTCAGAAGTGAGAAACCTTCGTGAGTATGCCAATGACAACCCAAACTGCGTCATTCCCTCGAGGCGACCTCGGAAAACCGGTCACGATGTCCATCACGACATCATTCCACTTCCACTTGGGAATGGGTAACTGCTGCAAAAGCCCGTCTAGTCGCTGATGCTCCACCTTCACCTAATGACAAGTGGAACACCTCATGATGAAACCAAAAACATCCCTCTTTATACATGGACAACAATACCGATGGTTTAGATCACAATACATCTTGGTGATGCCAGGATGAACTTCCCAAACTGAGGAATGGAAGTCCCATATAAACTTCTCATGTATGTTTTCTAGCATGCCTACACGCCCCTGAAACATAAGATCTCATCCTCATATATGGTCCATCTAGGAATAGGGTCCTCTCTTGACACACTCTCCCTTAGGAATAGGCCTTCAGAATCTGATAGCTGCTTCATTTGAACTCGATCAAGAAGAGTAGGGGTAATAGATACAGAAGATAGAAAATTCTACCCCTGTTTGTCATGAACATCCAAATACATCTCAGAGAACAGTGACATAAGTTTCCACTCACTACTAGCCTCCTAAAATTCCTGTATCTGAGTTTTCCTGCTCAACACATCAGCCACTGCATTGCCTTTCCTAGACCTATAGGAAAGCTCAAAGTTGAAGGATTGTAGGTACTAAACCCACCTGTGCTATCTCAAATTCAGATCACGCTGAGTAAAGATGTTCTTGAGACTTTTGTGGTCAGTGAAAACCAAAAAATTCTCTCCCAGATGATAATGTCTAGAACATCATAGGTCATGAACAATAGCTGCCAACTCCAGATCATGTGTCAGGTAATTCCTCTCATCTGACCTCAATTACTGATACCCATACACAATGACTCTATCTCCCTGCATAAGAACAACTCCCAGCCCGATCCCCGATCCATCACAATAAATAATATAGTTCTTCCCCATCTCTGGAAAGACTAGTATTGGTGTTGAAGTAAACCTCCCTTTTAGCTCCTAAAAGGCTGACTCACAGGAATCTGACCATAAGATCTTCAAACCCTTCTTAGTCAGACCTATCAGCGGTGCTGCTAAGCGTGAAAAGTCCTGTATGAAACATCTGTAGTATCCAGCCAGCCTAAAAAACTCCCCACCTCAAAGATGTTCTTTGGATGCTCCTAGGAAACTACAACTGTCACTTTCTTTGGGTCTATTGATACTCTTACCTTTGAGATAACATGACCCAAAATGTGAATCTGATCCATCCACAAGTGTCACTTTGGGAGCTTAGCATATAAATGATGTTCCCTCAGCGTACTCCAAATGTTCTCATGATGGGTAGCATGGCCATGTCAAGTGTGAGAGTACACCCAGATATCATCCATGAAAAAAACCATGAAGGAATCCAAGTATGTATGGAATACTCGGTTCATCAGTTCCATGAAAACTGTAGGTGTGTTTGTGAGACCTAATGGAATAACCACATAATCGTATAGACCATACCTGAGTTGGAAGGCTGTAAGAGGTATATCTGATGGTATAATGTACAACTGATGATATCCAAAACTCAAGTAAATCTTCAAGAACACCCAGGCTCCTCGAAGCTGATCAAAGAGATCATCAATCTTTGGAAAGGGATATCAGTTCTTGACCGTCAACAAGTTCAGCTTCTGATAATCCACACAAAGCATGATGGTATTGTCTTCCTTCTTTGCAAACTGAACAGGCGAGCCCCAAGGAGAAGTATTTGGTAAAATGAAACCCTTTTCCTGTAACTATTCTAACTACATCTTGAGCTCCTGTAACTCTGGTGTAGCCATCTTATAAGGAGGAAAGGACACCAGTGCCACTCCTAGTAGAAGCTCAATAGAAATGTATACCTCAATCTCTAAAGGGAAACCTAAAAAGTCCTTTGGAAAGACATCTCCAAAAAGATCCACCACGGGAGGAAGCTCTAACTATGAATCCCCTTGGTCAACCAGATATATACTAGCAATTTGGGTTGTAACTCTTATGAACCCATGATACTCTGGGCTCGCTCTGCTCAACTGAACATCCCATTTGCCCATATGAAGAACATATCCACCCTCTAGTGATATGAATCTGACCATGCGGCGATGAAAGTTGATGACTACCTGGAAGGGAAATAGCCAGTCCATTCCAATAATGACATCATAGCCTTTTATCTCAAGGAAATAGAGGTCCCATAAAAAGTGAAACCCACAAACCTGTAGAGGGAACTCTCTGCACTAATGTACACTAGCCGTTCTAGTCCCCAAAAGAGTGTCTAGAATCAATATATCATCCAAAGAAAAGATACATAGACCAAGGATATCCATGAAAGAAACGGATATAAAGCTATGGGAAGCCCCTATATCAAAAAGAGTAGAAGGTAAAACTGAGGAAACAGAGATCATACCTTGAACTGTAGAAGGTCCAGGATCCTGCTCCTATTGGATCTGCTTCACTACAAAAGTATGGCCTGTACCATGGCCTAGTGACAATGCCTGACCACTCCGAGCTGACTCACCTTGATGTCACTAAAAACCAGGTGATTGGTTTCCACGAACACAATATCCACCTCAGCCTGAATGGCTGGAAGAACTCGAGTTCCTAAACTGGTGAGAAATTGATGGAGCTGCTCCTGAATGAGGATTAATAAAAGAACCCCTATCACCAGATGTTGTTGAGAAGATATAATAGAAGCACTGAAGATAACCCATCTTTCCATAAGATCGGCACTCTACTGTGTCTCTCGGGAAATATGGCCTCGTGTGTCCGCTCTTCCCACACTTGTAGCACAACACCTGACTACCAGAAGGAGTGTCTCACCTCCTTGGATAACCACATGAAGACTCCCTGTGGCACTTCCTGCTGTCAGTAGGAGTAATTCTAACCCCAGATGTCAAGTCTCCCTGGATGATAACTTCAGAATCCCTCAGATTGTTCTCTGTGATCAGTGCCTGGTTGACTATAGAAGTGATAGAAGTCAACCAGAAGATGTTCACCTGCGATCAGATGTCGTGCCTCAGACCATCCACGAACATAATTTCCATGAACAACTGATCAACTACTGGAATAGGTGTGAAGTACTGCAGCTCAGTAAAGTGGGTGGAATACTCTATAACAGAAATATTACCCTGCTCCAGAATCATAAACTCTCGGGCTCGATTGGACCTCAGGGTCTCTAGATAGAATTAATCAAACAAGATGCGCTAAAACGCATCCCACTCCTTAACCTACCGACATTCCGCCTATGAGATCACATACCACCAGATCATGGCGGAGTCTTGAAGCATATAGGTAGAGATCATGACCCTCTTCTCTGGAGGTGTCTCTAGATTCTAAAATATCATCAGCATGGCTTCTAGCTATGACTCTGCAACCTGAGGTCCTACTTCCCTAGAGAAAGTTGGATATTGTTGCTGCTAGAAGACCCGCATGAAATCATCCATCGACGGGACAGGAGGCGGTGCTCCCTGAAAGTTCTGCATCATCCTCATAAAGCCTTCCCCGAACTATTCATCATCACCGGTATCAGGTATAACTGCTGGTTCCAATACTGGTATAATAAGAGGATCTGCTGGAAGTCCCTGATCAGCCATATCCAGTGTCTGATCACTTCCCTATAACTGGCGTACAACCGAAGGACGTCTTGGTGGCATGGCTCTTCAAGGGAAATCACACTCCTTAGATCATGATTATCAAGGACTGAAAACTAGAAGTGTAATAAGTGCACAAGAGAAAGAAAACATTCATGTTTTTCAAAACATGACTACACGGTGTGTATAAACCAAACATGACGTGTTCCCTTAAGTCATTCACATGGGCGTGTACTCCTGCCTAAACTGGTCATGTAACACCCAAAACACATGGTGTGTTTTCTTAACACACAGATTGTACATGAATCCTATTACCCTTCTGGATTCCTTCTACATGGTTAAGCCACACAGCTCTCCTAAGACAAGACTACACGGCGAGTACAATTCATACACGAAATGTACTAGACAAGATTCACTTGGCCCATTTTGTTAGCGACACAACCTAACACATGACTCACACTACATGGCGCCTTTCAGATGCACATGGAATGTATGTGAAAAGATAACACTGACCCATGTTGTTCGTGACACGGACAGGTACTTGAGTCCGACTACACGGCGTGTTCATGGAAGACATGGCATGTACATAAAAGGATGACACCAAACCGTGTTGTTTGTGACACGTCCGGGTACCTAGGTCATGCTACACGAAATGTTTAGATGACACACGACATGTATTTGACAAGAATCTGCCAACCAGTGTTATTAGTGACATGGGTGGGCACGGGTTTGAAAAAACAAGGCATGTAAGGATTATACACGGTGTGTTTACTCTAGTAATTCCCCATTTTGTGTCCCTACCCACACGACCTAAGACACAGTTAGAGACAAAACAACATGTAAATAAACAACACGACAAGTAATTAATAAAAATATTTTCTTCCTGAATAGAAGAACACATGTCTTGTACTTAACATTACATGACATGTATTCTGGGTTTTTCCAGACATTAAGCCTCAGAGACTACTCTGGAACCCAGAAAAACACTAAAACGAACAAAGAAAGTGCCAAATTCCGATCCGTGAGGGCCCATACTCCCTGTGAGTCAACATTTAGCATCATTTACAAATTATAACATGGAAAACAAGGTAATGATCCACCAAATTCTGGTCCATGAGGTCCCATAACACCTCAAGAACCAATGTTTGGAATTCATTCAAGTAAACCTCTACACAAACAATACTCTATCAACCAGCAGATATTTCTATCAAGGTAGCTATAACAACAACATGCATATTTTACACATCATCTATCACAACAACATGAAATCAATAATGCATCCTAGATGGTATGAAAAAATGCATGACATGTGATTTCTAGAAAGTTCCAATATGATGCATGAGATGGTATACCCTCATCTCATCGGGTTCCAACAGAAATAGAACCTCAATAACATCAACAATAATAGCACAAATTATCTGAATAACCCAAGGTGAAATCAAATCAACTTTAATAATTGGAAAACCATAAAAATTTCAATTTAAATTATGTAGATTGGCTTTTCCATGTACACTAGTTAGCTACTCCTGGGAACAACTTATTACCAAGTGCCTGTTCTGTCTTATCTGAGGCTAAGGCTCTAAATAGTAAATCAAGAAGTAAAGAATCCCTCTGATACAACATTGTAACATCCCGGTTCTAGAAGCCACCTAGAGGCACCCCATAACCGGTTGGTCACATGGCCTCAAACACATTTCCTCAAACACCAGAGGCTGTCAACTAGAAGCGAGGGCCTTGGGTGTGATAGTGGGGAAACAATTCCCTCATTGGAAGAGTACATAGAGGAAGTAAAAAAATATATACAAGAGAGGAAGCAGTAATAATGACAGACAATAGAAAACTGAGAGTATAAACTGGAGATCACATATATGAAATGATGCATGATACACATGTCTAGGAAAACAGCCAAATAAGTCACAGTGTTGGAATACAACAATGCTAAACCAAAGTGATAAATAAATAAGATAAACTCCTTAGTATCGTAAGCCATAGCTTGGTCCCATGCTCCCCAACTCCACAACAAGTCAAGTACTGGAAGTAGAAGGGCGTTGGCCCTTATCTACACCTGCCACAATATAATCTATTTGGGACTAAAAGCATGGCCCAAACAGGGTCTGGGAGTAAATCCTAGTAGGCAACCACCACAAGATCTGTGCCTAACAATAAGTGAATATATGGCAGGTAAAATACAGAAGGCAGTAAACAAGGAAGTATTCAACAATAAAAAAATCCACAGTTCAAAGAATTCAAATCACCACACAACAATGCAATAACTAATAAAAGTAGATAAACACAATAGGTAACCCTCTAAGAAGTACCCAAAACCTATCCCCTCGGGTCCTACCCAGCAACACAAGCATGAAGCTAACACAAGGTAACCCTCCGGGAAGTATTCACAGCCTACCCCCTCTGGTCCTACATAAGAATTACAAGCAACCCTCTAGAATTTACACTCAGTCTAACCCCTCTGGTTCAGCTTAAGTATAGTCTCCTTGAGGAAGCAGTCACCATCATTTCCCCCTATAGTCTCGTAACGATACATAAGGCACTCTAGGGAAGCACTCAATGTCTCATTCCCCCTGTGGCCCATGTCGAGGAACTACATACACTCTGTGGAAGCACTCAACGTCAATTCCCCATGTGTTCTCACATCGTAAATTATAAAGACACCCTGGAGAATCCCTAAGGTCCATACTCCCTATGGTCTATACACTAGGTTCTCACGACCCTATGTAAGTAAAGCAAGTGTAGCAGCGCGGAACGGCCAAGGTAAACCTCATGACCTACTTGGATAGCATTCTATAGTACATTAGGATAACAGTACAATAGTCACACCATCCTGCAATACTAGGCATGGGAATGTAAATAGCAGCCTAATAGGCAAGCAAGACCCAAATGTCAAAATTGGAAAACATGCATGAAAATACATACAAAGCATAGAAAAACACCCAATTCACAATCAATTATCATCTACTCAGGGATACCAACATAGCAGATATATAATAAGGCTAAAATGGTAAATGTGAAATAACCCGTTCATGGGTATTGGAAAATTTGATTATTAAAGTCAAATACTTTCAACAGAAAGGCACAAAACACCTACCTTAGGGTTTAGAGATCGCTATAAGGGAACCACGAAGCTTGAATTTCCATAGAACGCCATATATCTAAGAAAAAATATAAAATGTTAAACCCACGTTATCTCATGAGAAAGGAGAAATTAGAAGATAATGCTCTAGGAGAAGAGAGAACTCACCGATGTGATTCCAACGCAATCAATGGTGTTCAAATCGGAGGAGAGATGGAGCCTCAGTTGTTTGCCAAAGATATGTGGTCGTACGAGTTCTATCAGTTCAACGAGACCTAAAAAAAAAGTGTTCGGGCGATTATACACGACCCTGTTGTGTTTAATGAAAAAAAGAAAGTACATGACATGTACCATTGAAGTACACGACGTGTACTCTCCGTTTCCGTACTCTGTTTTAAACAGCCTCCAAGTCACTCCCACACGGACGTGTGTATGGATACTACATGGCCATCACACGGCCTCCTATAGAAAGGCAGTACACGGTGTGTACTCATAAAGTACTCGGTGTGTACTTAGAAAATTTCCAGAATTTCCTTTTTCCTCAAAAACGACCAGAAGAGGAAAAACAAACCTGAAAAGGAGATCTAGGTTCTTACAACACAATTATATGGAAGAGTTTATTCTTTCTACAAATAAAAAAGATATTTTTTACACACTAAACCTTGAAGATCTTAGGAGCCAAGATCTACATTTCCTTAGTGGAATGGAAGATCATTCTTAGTTATGGCATAGGAGGTTATGACCCTATTAATTTAGGAACCTATGAAAACTCCATAATAAATGACGGGTTAAGGATCTACCAGATCTTAGATTGGATTCTTAAAATGTTTGTGTTTTTTTAATATGAAAAGAAACATAAATCAAGTTTTAAATCAGTCGGTGAAGTCTCAACCACTGATGGATTAAAGTTAGTGCATATTGATATTTTTGGTCCAACACAAACTAGAAGCATCGGAGGAAAATATTATGTATTTTTCTTAGTTGACGATTACCGTAGATTTACATGGGTATATTTTCTAGAAAGTAAATCTAAATATTTTTCTTATTTCAAAATTTTAAGAGCCTATGTTAAAAATGAGAAAAACCTTCCATTGATAACTATCCATAATGATCTTGGAGGAGAATTTAAAAATTCGGATTTTGAAACTTTTTGTAGTATAAAATGCATTACTCATAACTTCTCAGCACTAAGAACTCCTCAAAAAATGGTGTTGTTGAAAGAAGAAATAGAATTCTTTAAGAGATAACAAGAACCATGTTGAGTGAATATTCTATAGCCAAACATTTTTGGTATGAATATGTAAGTACTGCTTGTTATACTATAAATCGTGTTTTGATTAGACCATATCTTAATAAAACTCCTTATGAGTAATATAATGGTAAAAAACCTAGACTTTCCTAATTCAAGGTTTTTGGTTGCAAAGTATTCATTCTAAATACTAAAGATAATCTACACAAATTTGCACCAAAATCTAATGATGAAATTTTGTTACGCTACTCTATAAATTCTAAGGCTTATAGTGTTTTCAATAAAAATACTTGTACTGTTGAATAAACAGTACATGTCAAATTTGATGAAACTGATCCTTTTGTATATAAACATCATCAACCTACATCTTCAGATGTTTTTTCGAAAACCAATTATTAACCCTTGATATAAGATCCTTCTAATAAGGAAAATGTTTAAAAAAATGTTTCTGAATCATTTACCCTATAAGACCTCCGACCATACGTTGATGAATAGGTTTTAGAAAACTAAAATCAGTGGTTTCTTAAAAATAGTCTCAGTGATAGTATCTTTGGTGATGTAAATAAACCTGTAAGGACTAGAAGTTATTGAAGAAATAAAGTATAACATCTATCATTCCTTTACCAATTAGAACAAAAAATCACTGATGAAGCTTTAAGTGATGATGATTGGATAAAAGCTATGAAAGATGAGATAAATGAATTCGAAAGGAATAAAGTCTGGACCTTGGTTGAAAGACCTAATGAAACTTCTGTCATTTGAGTAAAATGGGTCTTCATAAACAAGTGTGATGAAAATGTAATCATAGTAATAAATAAAGCTATATTATTTGATAAAGGTTATAATCAATAAGAAGCAATAGACTATGAAGAAACCTAATATCCAGAAGCCATACTTGAATCTATTCATATTCAACATTCCTCTGTAGCATTCTTCAACTTCAACCTTTTTCAAATGGATGTTAAATGTGATTTCATTAATGCTTTTGTTCAAGATTGATTTTCTGTTGAACAACCTCCTAGTTTTGAAGATACAGAACATCCTGAACATGTTTTCAAACTTACCAAATCTTTGTATTGACTTAAGAAAGCTCTTTGAGTCTGGTATGATAGACTTACATGGTTTTTGTTTCAAAACAATTATGTTAAGGGAAATTATGATCCAACCCTTTTTATAAAGAAAGATATGAAATTTTTTTATTGATCATATTTATATGGATGACATTATATTTAGTTCAACTTAGAAATCTTTAACAGGTTTATTTGTGGATCTAATGAAATCTGAGTTCAAAATGAGTATGATGGGTGATTTAACATTTTTCCTAGTTTTTCAATTTTTTCAAAAACCAGAAGGAATATGTATATCTCAACATAAGTATATTAATGATATACTTCAAAAGTATGGATATGACAAAATTAAGAGTATAAGTACTCCCATTGGTACCTCAAATTCACTTGATCTTGATGAAGCTGAGAAACTAGTACATCAAACATCCTTTAGAGGTATTATAAGAAGTCTACCTTACTTGACAGCTAGTCATCTAGACTTAATCTATTCAGTATGATTATGTGCAAGATATCAATCCAATCCTAAGGAATATCATTTAAAGGTAGTGAAAATGATTTTTCGCTACTTAAAGGGAACCATGGATTTAAGACTCTTTTATTCATCTGGAAATGATTTTTTTAAAAATATTTTCGGATGCTGACATTGGTGGGTGTAGAATGGATATGATATATACATCCGGAACATGTCATTTCTTAAGAGATTCATTAGTTTCTTGGTCATGCAAAAATCCATACTCAGTAGCACTTTCCACTACTGAAGCTGAATATGTAGCAACTGGTAGTTGTTGTGCTCAAGTGTTGTGGATGCAACACACACTCACAAACTATGGTTTGAGTTTTACCAAAAACACAAATATTGTGTACTAGTACTAGTTCCATTTCCTTAATTGAAAACCCTTTACATCAATCTTGTTCAAAACAAATAGATATTAGGCATCACTTTCTTAGGGATCACACACAAAAAAGAGATGTCATTCTTCAATTTATTGGAATGCAAGATCAACCTACTGATATTTTAACAAAATCCTCACCATCTGATATATTTTAATACGTTAAACAAGATTTAGAAATGATAACTGTAAGTTAATATTCCTTATTATCTTCTTGTTGAAACATATATTTTAAAAGTAACAAATTCTTTTTCAAGGGGGGGAGGTACATTCTCATGGTAGTAAAATTTTTGGCATCAAATTTTTTAGTAGTTAATTTTTTTTGTAATCTAAAATTTTAGTAGTAAATTTTTTTTGTAGTTAAAACATTCGTAATGAATATTTTCGTATTTAAAATTTTTGTAATAAAGGTTTTTTAGTTAAAATTTTCGTAATCAGATTTTCATATTTTTTTTCCTAATATTTTTCATAGTCAAAATGTTCATAGTCAATGTTTTAATATTCAAAATTTTCATAATCTAAAGTTCTTTAAGAAAATTTTTCCTCATTATGAGTATTCTTCCTGGAAATCTGAAAGGTGTGTTTCCCTTCCTAAGTCTTTGTAATCATTTTTTCTTTGATAGTATTTACATTTGTTTTTAAACTATTCAGATTCAATTTTTCTTTAAATCAGAATGTTTTTTTAAAACCTCAACATATAAGAACCTATTAAAAATTTTCTTCGACTGTCATCTCAACCGTCATATCATCTCAATAAGTTTTAAACCATTGTATAAATTAGGGAAGTTGAACCGTCGCTTCAATTTCCTATATAATGGCCACCCGATGCTAGTCCCACATCGATCTCTAAGATCTTGCATGATGAAGATCTGTCCTTCCTACAAAATCCTGTTCTGAATTTCTCAGGTCTTCCTTACTTTCGAATTTTTGCTGAAGCCTCTTCTTATAAAGGATTTTCAACTGTTAAGGAAATATTTTAGTTGCAGATCTACCGAGAAAGGTTAGTCGATTTGATGTTTTATTCCAAATATGTCTCTATCGTATCTAAGAATATCAAGCTCAATGGTTGGGAGAGTGTTTGTATTTTGAAACCAAAAGAATAGGATCTGGTGTATCTGGAGTTATTAGTATAGTTCTATGAGATAGTAACTTTATTCAAGGAAGAAGGCAGAGACAAGTTATCTTCCATGTGTTATAGAAAGACATATTCTCTTTCTTACACCAAGGCTATAATTTTGATTGGAATTCCTTATAAAGGGGAAGTTGAGTTCTGTACTCACAAGCTACCTGATGGTCAAGGAATTTTTGATAAAGAAAAGGCCATATATTTCCTTGGTCTTTCAGAATTAAAGACTCCTAAGATTCATCAACTGTATAGGAACTTACAGATTCTTGAACTATGGGTTCAAGGTTTTATTATTCCGAGAAAAGGTGATAAGGATACACTGAAAAAGAGTGAAATCTACATTTTGGATTTCTTTCTGAATTTTAGGAAAGTAAATTTGGTTAAGTACAATATGGTTACGATTGAGAATATCAAAAAATGGAAATTTGAAATCCCAAAATACCATGTATTGAGCTATTCTATCAAAGATTATTTTTTATCGTTTGGAATCCTTCAAAATTATTTGTTGTTAAAAGTTGAGGAATTGAAAAACATTTTGTTGAGTGATGATACTTTAATAAGGATAAATGTTGGGTTTTCTAAAGAAACCAAAAAATTATATGATCTAAATGAAGAGGAGGTACGAGCCTTATCAAAGAAATAGGAAGTGGCTTAGACTTCCAAAAAGTGTGGAAGGAAGAGGAAGGTGAAGGAACCGGAAGAGAAAGGAAAAATTCCAGTGGCTAAGGAAACCCAATATGCACCTCTAAAGCCAAAGAATCATAAATCTTATCCTGATGATGTTGTGGCTAAATGGAGAGAGCATAAGAAAATATAGAAGGAAGTGGAGCCTATATTTGGCCTGGACCCTACTGAGGAAAAATCCTTGAAATAAAAGACTGCTTAGAATCTTGAAAAGGAAGAAAAAAATTAGAAAAGGAAGAAATTTTCAGAATCTGAAGTCATTCAATCTCTTATCAAGGATACAAAAAAAAATCTCTAAAAAAATTCTGGTACCATAATCGTTTTTAGTAGAACCATTAATAGAGACTCTAGGAAAGATGTTAGTGATTCTGAAATGACATCAAGAACACGAAATAGTGCAAGAATAATAAGTGGAAGAAGAAGAAGAAGGCAGTGGTGATTCTGAGGTCTTGATAATGAAAGTAGAGGTTTTCCATGAGAAGGAAAGTCCTTCTGAGAAATTATCAATTTGACCTTCTGAAGCTGAGTATTAAAAACATGCTACCCTAGGAAAAGATGATAAGGGTGAGGAAGAAGTGAATAAGTTGTCTAAAGAGGAAAGTAGCAATCATGATTTCATACAACCAGACGATGTTGATGTAGGAGTCAAGAAGAAAGAAGTTGATAAAGATAAAACAGTTCAACTATCATATAGCGAACAAGAATCTCCTAATCAAGAAGAAATCATTCCGAAGGATGATAAGGGAAAACAAGTGGTTGAAGATACACCTAGAAAAACTATGGTGATGAATAAATAATTTGGTTCTTCATCAAAGAGTGAGGCTCTTGAAATAGAAAAAAAATCTTCACCAACCAAAGTTTCAGATTCAGAATCATCCTCACTTTTACATGACTTTGTTGTTTAATATTAGAAAGATATTGTTGGATCTATTCCCTTATTTCTAAGTATAGAATCGAGATGCCAAATGTTTCAGCATATGTAAAATCAAAAATCATATTTTGTTTCCTTGGTGATGGATAAATGTGTTAATATTGAGGTAGATTTCAAATATTTTTTCATTAGATATTATGTTCATAAAAGATTTTTCAAAAAGATGAAAAGATGGTCAAGGATGAAAATAGAAGAGATGAGAGTCTTTGATGAATCCTAATATAGTGTCAAACATGATTTTGACACTGAAGATATGAAAATCAAGGATCTCACTAACAGTTTTGAGGAAATGTTATGTCTTGAATAGACTTCTTAGAAGCAAGAAATTGAAGATCTGAATGGGCGGGAAAATTCTATAGCAATGAATTGGAAGAGAGAAAGGGATCTAAAAATTGAGATATAAGAGAAGCTTGTTAAGTAGAAAGAAGTCTTGAAATCCCAGGTAGAGAATTTTAAGGCTCAGGAAGAAAAGATAAAAGCCTTAGAGATGAAAACTGAAGATTAGGATCAGCTTCTCAAGCATATGAAAGAAGATCAGAAAGAGCTCAAGAAGATAAAAACCATTGCGAAGAAGGCAATGTTGAAGGAGAAGGAAGGACAATCTTTTACAAATCCTATCTTTTGTTGTGTTTTCCTATTTGAACAAATTCTTCCAATCTTAATGAAATTCTTATTGCACTTCATATTTTTGGTTTTTTAGTACTAATCTTTCAGGTACGACATTTATTTTCCATTACCCTTATTCTTTTTTTAAAATCACAAAGGGGGAGAAAGGAATGTCAAAAAGAATACTATGTAAAGAATAAATTTCCCTATGTAAGGGGGAGTTCATCCAAGGGTGAGTTTTTATCATGAATATTTTTGTGAAAATAAAAAATCTCATTCAGGAAATCAAAAATATGATCCTTAGTTTTTCCAAAGCCTAAGGAATATTTAGTCGTATTCACTTTGATCCATAAGTAAAGGTAGATATGTTTTTATTTTTATGTTCATAAAATTTTAAAGTCATTATATTCTTTTTAGTAAGAATGTTTGTGATTTCCAAAAATGGGTATATTGTTGAGTCAAGAAGGTTTGTTATAAATTTTCCATTCCTTTATGTTTTGAAAATCACAAAAACTCTATCTTAAGGAAAATATTATTTTACTTATTAATGAAAAATTTTATGTTCCCAAGGAAAATTGATCCTTAAATTATTTTCATTGTTCATGTTTTAGTTTCTCTAAATCTATGGATTTTTATTCCTATGTGTAAAATTCATTTTCACATCTATAACCTCGTAATTATATAAATACTTAGATATAGAGTATTCTGTTTTCAGGTTGTGAATTCAGACTCCAAATTCTCTTAAATCCAGACTCTGTATTCTCTGAAATTCAGACTTCGAATTCTCTAAATTCATACTCTGAATTCTCTTAAATTCATACTCCTAATTTTCTTAAATTCAGACTCCAAATTCTTTGAAATTAAGACTCCTAGTTCTCTAAAATTGGGACTCCGAATTCTCTACAATTCAGACATTTAATTCTCTGAAATTTAGACTCTGAATTCTCTGAAAAACAGACTCCGAATTTTCTGAAATTCATACTCCTAATTCCTTATAATTTAGACATTGAATTCCTTAGAATTCAGACCTCGAATTAATTAGAACTCAGACCACGAAATATTTTGAATTTAGACTCTGAATTCCTCAGAATTCAGGTTCCAAATTCCTTAGAATTTCAACTTTGAATTCCTCAGAATTCAGACTTTGAAGTATACAGAATTCTGATTCCAAATTCCTTGATAAACAGAATCAGAATATTCATGAAATATTGACTCCAAATATTTTTATACTTCGAACTTTATTTTTCATAGACTTCAGAAAATTATATTTTGTTGAGAAACCATATTTTACTTACTCATGTTATAGTTATGAAACGATGTCGTTCATTCTGTTTCTAACCAACTGTTGTTTGAGTGACACGTGTACATGCCCCTTTGAGATTCACGGAAAAATATGAATATTGGAGGAGGGATCCAACCATTGAAAAATGCATATAAATAGGATCTCATTTTAATGAGATAAAAAAACTAACTTTTCTACAACTCTAGAGATTACATGCTGCTGAAGTGATTTATAGAGAGAGAGACTCTCATGCTTTGTGCATACTGAACATCTTGTTCATATTGCTTCATCCGACTCTGAGTGTTACTATGCACAATCAAGGGATTCCAGGGATAGGAAGACAGATGTTCTGACTACCTTAAAGTTCGAGGAATTATTTGATAATGAAGAAAGAGGTGCCAACTACCATGAAGTTAATGGGCTTTTAGGGATATCAAGGCAGATTCTGATATTTTTATCAAGGGCTTACCCTAGTGTGGTTAAGACAAAATTTCTTGAATGTATAAATCAAGGGACCTTTATCCTAGGTTATTGGATACCCTACACATTGGGTTAAAAGATTTCATACTTGTTACTTGTGGTTTTTCATGTTTTTTTTCACTTCATTTTGATTAATAAGAAAAGTATAACTATCTTATAATTTCTTATACTTGTACTCTAATTAGGTAGATTCTATACTATTTAAGGTAGAATATTTTTCCTTGTAAACTTATCTTAAGTTTCATTTCTAGAACCATATTTCTGGAATCTAGAAAGTTTATAGAACTAAGAGGTCTTGATAATTAACCTTGTTAAACTTTGTTAAAAAATATAAAGTTTTATATCAGCTTTAAAATTTCCAGAGGAATTTTTAAAAGACATAATTTACCCCCTCTTATATATTGGGCATCTACATCATTATTTCAATCCTACAGATTTCAATGTTATATCCATTTATGGAATTATCTATGATGGAGAAAGAGTATATGAAAGATACACAAGATTGAAAAGGGATTATTTGGATGGGAAAGTTGATGGAATATATCAAGAACAAATAGAATCATATTCTATTTATTTTTGATAGTTATAGTGCCTTTCACATTTAAAGGAATATCTATTTTCATTATAGGAGGACAAAAATTATTGTAAAATATCACTTTTTTTGAGATATCTTGGAGGAAAGAAGTGTGGACCTGCATAAAATATAAACTATAGAAAATATGGAATTCTTTCTGAAAAAGGTGAATGAATCTGATAAGTTCAGATGGCTAAGATCCTCGATTCACCTCATAGAGGAATGATTAGCATGTTTGGAAGATGTAAAGGATGCATGGAGATGTGATTTGTTCACAGTCAAATATCAAAGTGGGAGATGTGTTGAAAGAATGCATTCATGGATGGTGACTCCCCCCAATTTGTCAAAGGGAGTAGTTTGAGGTTGGTGAGAGGTTGGTGGCTAGAATCTCCAACCACATAGTGAATAGTATCTATATGTAGAGGAGGCATCCTATAAAAAGAGATCTTCCCTAGTGGTTCTAGCATCAGATTCACCATCTCATCACATAGTGAATAGGAGCTATATGTGGAGGAGGCATCCTATAAAAAGAGATCTTCCCTAGTGGTTCTAGCATCAGATTCACCATCTCATCACTAGTTCATCAGTTTGAGTGTTATTTTGTATGGCGGTTTCCCAACTTATTCAAGAGATATATTTTGAGGGTTTTATCCTCGTGATAGTGAGGTAGTGTGTACCCACATTTAGCTATAATGATCCTACTATTTTACCATGGGTTTTACCCCTTTCATTTTGAAGGTTCTTTCATATTACATTTGGTTTTCATTTATTTATTTATTTTTCACTATATTTTTTCTCATGATTATCATTACACTAGTGGGCCAATAATTTTTGGTCCTTACACCAACATGGGTTTGAGAAGATAGTTATTAAAAATCTGTAAATCATTAAAAAATTTAACTGTGTCTCCAGTGAGAATGTGTAAGAAATATCCATAATGGAGAACATGTTTTGAACCCCAAACACTATGATGAAAATAAATAATAAAATCGATATTCTAGAACTTATCAAAGGGGGATCTATGGCTGTGTTAGTAGATTTCATATATATTGAGTTTCATTTAGACCCTAAGCTATAGTATTTTTTATATGGTGACTTATAGGTCAAAATTCACTATCTTCTTTTTATCAATAATGCATGGATATGAAAATAACCAAATGTTGTTCGAGCAATTTTCACTAGTTATGTACTCCTACATCTCAGGAGGAAAAGACATGTCACAGATGGGCATGGTATGGAAATCAAATTTAATTGGGAACACCCAATAAAAAACAACTCATATTGTAATATTATTTTTATAACTCATAATCAACATTCTACCTAAGACATATTACAAAAAACCAAACATGTGATTTCTTCATATTTATGTGAATTTTATCTCTGTGGATGATATAACTCCTCTCATGTGAATATGATCTCTCCATGTAAATATTTTGGTTTATTTATTTATAGGAAGATAATTTATCAATTAAAAACCTTCATTCTTCACCATTAATATATTTCCCTTACAATTATATTTTTTTTCATTTCTTATATTTTTACATATAAAACTTAATTTTATTATTATTTTCATTATCATACTTTTATAACGATTAATTCTATAATAATTTATTTATTAGTATAATTCTATTAAAATTATCATGTGTATTTATATATATAATTCACAATGTTTATAGCTGATTCTCCACCCATTATCTGTTTCGTCGATCCATTGTTGGTTCACCCTCTCTCTCACCGACATAGTCATTTTCACTCATTCATCATTATTTATCACTCTAATTTCATGGAGATCCTAGTTGTGCACTAAAACAAAATCCCTGCTTTCTTATCATGTAAGTTCATGAATGAAAATTACAACTAGAGAGTGTTTTTACACTGTACAGATGGAAATCATCACTAAGTGTCAATTATCCTACTTCCCCAAGGATTAAAATGAGTCAATTTTTTCTATTTTATTCTATTACCAAGTAGAATAATTCAAATCATTTTAATATCTCCTGATTTCTTTGGTAATTTTATTAGAATTATGAAACAAGTTTAATTTATTTTTTATGATTTGTTTAAACTTTATTATTTATACCACTTGATATAAATTATTTCATGATATTTTTTTTACTTATAAACATACACTTTATTTATATATTTTATTTTTTGTTTTAGGTTTATGCTTAATAATTTTACCTTGTTATAAAATTAATAATTTTGTATATTTTTTTATATTGTTTAATATTTTATAATATTCTTTTTAAATGTATATATGGATACTAAATTTTTATATATTTTTAACACGTGATATTTCATGAACACATGGGTTATGTACATGGATTATGGATGAAAAATGAACTATCATGTATGAAAGAACTTAATTTTATGATATAACCAACACATGAGTGGCGTAAATTTCTTAAATGATGTTTGATGTTTATATTACTTCACTACCCATCACATACAAAATTATCACCAATGGATTAAGACTATGTGGACACTAGATATGTTATTTCTCTAGTTCCAATGCAGCTAAAAAATAAATCCAACACAATGAGAATTGCGATGCTTGACACCAATATTTTTGAACTCCAATTTGATATAGTATATGCTATGTATTTAAAACTGGTATATCTTATTAATATTTTTCTTCATCATCTAAAAAATATTAGTACATAAAGCGGTTTGGATGTTCTTATTTTGGATTAAAGGCTTTTATAGTTTATGAAATTTATATTTGATTTATACAATGTTTTAACAAGATGAAAAATAAATGCTTTGTTTTCATTGTTTGTTAATTAAAGAATTGAATGAAGAGTACATATAAATAAATATAGAAAAATTATTTCATATCATTACACAATTATGTTTGAATATGTGAAATGAGATTACTGGTATCAATATTTATAAATGCATACATGTGTAATGCCAAATGGTGGTTGAAGAACTCAAATTCTATATCTTGAACTTTGTTTTTCAACATTGTTTAAAAAAATGGGATTCTTCAAAAAGTATTTTAAATATTTGGTAGTATATTCAACTTATAATTCCCCTTTTGAGTTTTTTTACATTCATGACATGTTTTATAAAAGGTGATTTAATTTTTTTAATCCTTGTTATGATGACAATGATTGTTTTATGCCTCTTAGGCTGTTTAACATTTTTTACTTTGATTTGGGAAATATAAATTTCTATAGGGGATTGTGGGGTTTAATTAATTGAATTGCATGGAATGTGTTTTTGGAAGTCCCCTTTGATAAAAAGTGAACTATCATAACACCCATCATTTAACACTTATTATCTTAGAATAATGACTTCATACAGCTTAAATGATTCTTTATGAATGGCCTTTTATGAGTCCCAATCTCATAATTTTCATGTATTTAGTTATTTTGTTAAATATTAATATTACTGTATCAAATTGTATGGATATAAGTTTAAAATTTATGGATGTCAATCATATAACAAAATAGTATGATGATGGGGTGAGAGAGTTATTCAAGTTTGCAAAAGATCTTGCATGTGACCCTTCTCAAATCTTTTATCCAAGTTTATGTTATTTTTATTCAAGACTAATTAGTCCATAAGAGTATGAAGAAAACTTGATTTATCATAAATAGATCAAATTTATAAATTTTTTACTAAACCCTGGGAAAAACTAAATTTATCAAGTGACTGGGATACAACTTTCTTTTAAGGATCATCTGATATGATTATAATTATAGATAATGATGATGACCATTTCAAGGATGTTACTACTAATTTGAATGATGATGAAGATCACATTGAGGAAATTACCATGATAGATGAAGATGACCATTTTAATTGTCCAAAATTGTTTGTGAAGGTAAAGAGTTATGCAGAGACACTATTGTATGTTAATTATACTAAATATACAACATTTTAATCCATAATAATGTAGTATAATTTAATAACTGGAAACATATGTAGTGATTATAGTTTTATTGAACTACTTTTTCTCTTGAATGACATACTCCATGAAGGTATTGAGTTTTATTGTCGAACATATGACACTAAATGAATGAAACATTTAATAAGTATGGTCTCTAAAAGAATACATATTTTTCTAAATGAATGTATAGAATTTATCAAGGACTAGAAATAACTTAAAAATTCCCAAAGTGTGTTGCTTATCAATAAAAAAAATATTAATTGGGTCCTAATAAAGTTATATGGTACATTATAATCATACCAAGGCTTATCCATCAATAACTACCCCAAATTTGGGCATGAGAAGGTCTTTCTTTTATCAATACTAACCCAAAAGTGCTTATAAAATAGGAACCCTTATCAACACTAGTTGAAATCACAGATAAAGATAACTTTTATTAGCACTAAGAAAGCACCGATAAATGTTTACACATTATCTTCACTTTTTGTATCACCGATAAAGGTTGATATTTATCAGTTCCATTCTTAGAACTGATTATTATTTTTTAATAAAAATTATTAATATATATAAAATTACTATTTTTAAATTCAAAAATAATTTATGTTTAATTGAATAATTTAAAAACACATGTTTCTAATTAATATAAATATGATATATTAATATAATGTTTTAATAAATTAAACACATATTATATTCCATAGAAAAAGTATTGATTAGATTATAAATTAAAAAATATTTTTTAAATAATTAAAAAAAATTCTCATAATTTTTTTAATAATTTTTTTAAATATTAAATATTTTTATTATTTTAATATTGGTGATAGATAGAGGGCTGTGTGGGAGTGAAGTGTTTGGTGTCGATGGCCTTTCACAGATGGAAATTGAGTTGTGTCCATGCAAGATGAACACAGATCGCTCAACTTTCATGATTTTTTGGGGAAAAACATGAAGACCTATCAGTTTCATCCTTGTATGGGGGAATCCCTCGCTTTCTTCATTTTAGGAGACTCCCATAATAAGAATCATCAAAAATGGTTTCAAGGACGTTTTTGAGGTGAATCTGAATGTTGTAGCTGAAAGGTTGTCGATGGGTAAGAACTCGTTTATTGTTATGATTTTTCTTTGAAAGGGAGATAAACTGTGGAGATTGGATGAGTTATCTCATAGGGTTTTCATGATTTGGTGTTTTTCCAAAAAATAATGTGTTTAAATTTTTCATGTATATTCCCACTATTTTTCTCCTTCCGATGATTTGAAGTATCAGACTAGGAGCTTCAGTTACATTTTTTTGAATCCATACACTCTTTGTATGCATGAGTGGATCCTTGATTTCAATTTTTTTGAATGTTTTTAATTCTTTTTCACCGGTTTATTCTAGGATCCATTTAATCAATTGGATTATATAGAATCAAAATATGCTACACAACATCTCTACTATGATTGGAGTTTTGGTTTGGATAGATAGGTAGGCAGAGCAGGTGTGCTTCAGACACTTTTACTGTTTTTAGTGGAGGTGGTCTTGAGCGCTATTCTCATTGATACAATAACTTTCTCCCCCCAATATTGATGATATTAATCTTATAATTGAATATGAAATGTTTCATCTCAAAAATTTAGATTTCAATTCTGTTGGGAGCTCTATGGAGCCATGCTGTAGGGATACCATCCTCTTTAAATGAAATGAGAAAAGGGCACCTCAAAAATGTTTGTAGGAATCTAAAAATGCTTGTGTTGGGAGTCGTGGTTCACTGAGGTGTTACAGATAGTGAATCACACATATCTGATATGCTGTCTACTCGAATTTATGAATATCCAGTAATGCATACTAAGAAGGCCTGCCCCATCCTATATTATCGACTAGGAAGAAATTGGTGCATTCAATATAGGATAACAACTCTTTAAATGAGGATCTATGCACGAAAAATAAGGCTCCATTAGAAAATGATTTATCTTTTGAGTAATATGATAGTGAGGAATTTTCTCAATAACTAGTTGATTGTGAGTAAGATCTTACCAATTAAAAAAATGAAAGGGAAAACACATGGTTTGGAAAATGTGGTATTTCAATTGGTTCTTCCCATGATGTCTTGGACACTTATGTCTAAACAGCTATTAGTTGTTGATGGATAAGAGTAGTGAACCCTCACTAGGTACAATATTTATTTTACTATTTATATATCTTCTTTGTAGGAAATTTATTTAATACCCTATACGCCTACTCTAGAGTCTTGCATTGGAGGTGTATTTGGTGGCCTTATGTTTGGTGATACTCTTACAGGGAAGGTGGCATACAAAGAGGGTTCAAATTCTCTTATGGGATCTAGAATTATTTATCATAATCTCACCCTTCTAGACATTCATAATATATCTCATAGAAGGAATTATTTTTGGGGGGTATTTGGAAATCTTCAAGTAGAAGTATAGTCCGCGGTTATTGAGGACAATGCACCGACTGAAGATGAACCTTTTTACAAGAATGTTACCGATGAAATTGAGCCTACTATTGAGGATGGTGTGAAAAATGAATCATCGAACATGGGTGACAAAGATACCACATGGTGGGCTCCGAAATAGTGTATTCAAAGAAGGGACCCAAGAGGTCGGGGTGGCTCTATAATAAGAAGCTGCAGAAACAAATACAGATGATTACATTTTCATCATGTGTTTTGGTGGAAGACCACCTTATTAAACATTATATGCTTTCTTACTTTTTAATATTTTTGTTCTAGTTTCTTTTCATTAATAAATTTTTGGGGACCATTGATTTTATCTATGGTTCGTTCCATTAAGAATTATATTTATATTTATATAAATATATATATATATATAAATATAAAAATATATATAATTATATAAATATATATATGTGTATACTAGACACATATATAATTATATGAATATTTATAATTATATAAAAATATATATATTTAAATTCAAATATTTATAAATATATCTTTTTATAATAAGAATTACCAATGAATATATATTTAAATAATTATAAACTTACAATAAATATTTTCCAAATAAAATTTATTTATCATATTTATAATTATATATACTTATATATTCATATATATTCATATATATTCATATATATAATTATAATAATATATATAGTTATATAAATATATTTATAATTATACCAAGACAGTTTTGGAGCTAAGTGTACTCGGTCCTAAAATTTAATAAATAAAATAAAAATATAGCAGCATAAATCTTCTGGTACAAAAAAAATACCCCCAAACATGAAAGTGAAAAAAACACCACCCGAAAATAGATCCAATGAAAACACAAGATTCATCCCCAAAATTAATGTCTCCATGACCCTTATTTAATAGTCCATGATATCACACAAAATAAAAGGCCCCTAAAGACCTAATGTTTTGGGCACACGAACAAAAACCTCATTGCATCCTGTTTATATATTTATATATTATAAAATAATTTTATATATAAGAAATTATAAAATTTATATTTTTCAGGATGTTTAATAGTTTTTTTATATATAATGATTACAAAATAGAACATGAGGCTTGGTTGAGCGGTTAACCACCTCTACAAGAATTCGGGCGGCCTAGGTTCCATTCCCAGCCACCTCTCATCCTAACCCCCAATTAAATTTGGGGTTCTATTGTTAGAAGGTGTCAAATGACACCAATAGTGATTTGATATAATTAATGATGTGTGAATAGACCCCCACTCAATGATGGGGGTGGAATAGATTTGGGATGTGACTACAGTCAATATACTATTATGGTGAGGGTAGAGACCGATCATCACAGGATAGTCGGGCACTCATCATGTGGATGGAGGGATGTCTATAGACAATATCTTTATGTCGTGATATGGCGGGGTTGATGGTGTGTGTGTACAATTGGGGGGGGGGGTATTCGATGGGTTAGGTCGGAGACCTCCACATGCTTCTAGTGTAGGTGGATGTCTATTTTCTCTGATGGCGATGTGCAGCTCATAACAAATTTTTGCATTACCCCATAATTTTTATCGACCACAATATTGAATAGGCGGTGCTGATGAGCCCCCAATGGAGGTAGGTGATGGTGCTCGACCAGATTCTGACGTTGGCCTACTACTACTTTAGGGGCAAGCCCTATCCGATAAAGGGGTGACATAATAAAGGGATGACCTACTCACACCCACCCCATATGTATATTTAATATAAATAAGATAAGGCAATATCTATTCTAACCATGTGGGCTATGGACTGGGTTCAGCCTAGACATGTGGGTTGTGTGTGTGTGATTAATTTAATGGTACCCCCATCACCCAATAGTATATTGATTACAAAATGTGAATTTAATTAAAATAAATATAACAAATTAATATTTTATATAAACATTTATATAATATATAAATTAATATATTTATTTAGATATATATATCTAATGATATTAAAAAAATAAATATATATGTACATGTATAACTCCATGTATGCACATTTATGCATGTATATACATGTGTTTATATACGTGTGTGTAGATGTGTATGTGTACATACAGATGATTATAATTAAAGAAAATGTTACGAATTCAATTTTTAATATTTTATAATTTATTAAATTTAATTTATCCATTTATTATTATACATTCATTAATAATGTTAAAAATATATTTAATAATTCTGTAAGATTTATTGATACATATATTTATTTACTATATACATCTAATATATTTTAAATATGTTTATAATTTAAATGAATAATATTTATTTGTTTTAATTTATTAAGTTTTAAAAATTAAAATATTTTTTAAATTTATTTAATTAACACATTTAAATTATTTTTCAGAAAAATATAATTTAAATATTCAATTATACAATTTTAAAAAATTGAGTACAACTATGAAAGTGGAACACACTATTCAATTATATAATTAAAAATATATATTATTTTTTTAAAAAATTATTTATGAAATTCTAATAAAGAAAATTTATATTTCAATAATTATAAAATTATAATAAATGCATTTAAATAATAAATATAATTATTATATTAATAATTATATATTAATATATATTTATGAAGTTATAAATATATTTATATAAAAATAATTTTAAAATATATTTATTTATAATAATAAATATAAATAAATTAACACATATTTAAATATTTATAAAATTAAAATAAATATATTTACATAATAAATATATTTATTTATAATTATACATGAAATGTTCTGGTACAGAGCATGCCCGACCCTCATTAAAGAAAACAAAAAACATATAAACACACACTTTGTCAGGGAGACCATCCCAAAGGCATTAAAAGTAAAATACAAAAACCGAAGAATATGTACCCCCACTGGGATAGGAAAGTCTTCCCACTATTGATGCCCTATAAGAAATAATTGGGAAAAAACCTGAGAACCTTGTGTGATAGCCCAAACTGTCAGCTCCTTAGGAATACCAATCCCAACAGCAAGGTAGAAATAGTGATGCCCACTACCTCGAAAAACTCTAAACATAGAAAGCATAAAAAACATGTACAAATTTGTATAAAATATAAGAAAAATCCTCCATGAAAGAAGATAGTAATTGTTATCTCAATTTCCATATCTCTAAACACCGACCTTTCCTGATCCTGAGAAAACAACACTTTATTGTCCAGTGTTATTATTCAACACTTAGAAGAAGCGTCTATTATTCTGAAACAATTAGTGGAATTACCAGAATGATCTAATTTGTAATGGAAGATTATTTTATGCATAACCTCATGATCATAACTAGACTATAATTCAGAAACATTCAGAAACTCTTTAGCATTGAATCTATGTAATAAGGGAACATATTCAAATGTAGTTAAATCGGGGAGGTTATATTTGAATTCTATGGCACCCTAGAGTTTGCACGGAACTGAAAAAGGCATTTCAAGCATTCCATGTGACCAAAATTCAAGTTGTTTAGAATCGTCTTGGAATGATCAAATACCTCACTGGAAGTCATAAATACTGAGCATTGAGTCTTGGGGAAATCAACAATAACTATACAAATAAACCAAACCAGAGTCCCTAGTTTATGTAATAGTCCCACAAAAACCACCACCCCTACTAAATACCAAGGCCTCAAATAACTTATTCTGCAAAAAAGACCAAGCAAAAGAATCCACATGAATTCTAAAAGACTATTTATAGTCATGATCAGGGGTTGTACAACAGCCTCAAAAATAACAACAACGTTACCAAATGGTTACACAATAGGAAAAGAAACATGTATAATTTTTAAGGTTAAGCTAGAGTTCAAAGACCCATGTTGTGATAGGCCCCATGACCTCATCAAGCATGAGGGTGTCGACCTATCCTCTATGTTTTAACTTACTAAAACTAATCTCTTGGATCATCTTAGTCTGTAACTATAAAAAAACCTCAATGATATCAGTTTCCCCCATCAATATGAGAGTGAAAAAAATCTCATGAACCTAGGGATTTCTTTGAACAACAAACTCAGTATCGATCGAGTCAAGTGAATTAAAAGTGGAGACTTGACAACTCACCTTCCCTTAAATAGATTGACCATGATCATTGAGGCACATATAATAGTCCTGAGATAAGGAAGAATCAGTTCCCCTCTCATTGAAATAAGAGATTCCCATTTGGTAAACATTTAAGTGAATAAATCATTGGTTAATATAAAAATAACTCTAACAGAGTTCTTCCTCCACTCACACCTTCAAGATTTCAAAGATCCAATGAGCTTCCATTACTGCAGCAGTTGTCACCAGATCCTACTGCTATCTCCATTCTATTTTTTTTGATGAATCGATCTATAAAAGTATATATTACATGTTGATTTATTCTATTCCCACACCAATTATTGAATTACAACTCACATAACCCTACTACGTGAATCATTACGATGCACCACCCATGTACATCAATACTCTACCTATGCATTTAACCCCTTACATCGAGCTCCCCTTTAGATTAGCCACCCTCCCTCTACTCAATAGTGGACCAACCCAACACACCCTTTTTTTCTACATCATAGGAGTCCAATGATACCTCATTTTCATTTAGTTACACTCCAGGTTCGACCTTCATGTGAATCACCCTAACCAAAATTGATCTCCTCCATCATTGTCATTTGATACATAGGTAAGGTAGTCATCATTGATGAAATTCCTTGCATGATAGTTTTAGTGAATGTAATTTTGTTGGATGTTCACTTAAGAGGTCATTGTATAATGAGATCTGCATACTTCCAGAGATAAAAATATACTGAGTTTTGGTCCCATGGGAATTCATTCTGCATCTCCTTTGCAATGACCTAACAGTCAGCCATACATAACTAATACCTAAAACCAATAGAATGTTAAATTTTTTAGCAACATAAATTATTAATTTTATAAATTTATAAATAATAATTGATTTAAATTTAATTTTTTTACATGTATAATTTGTTATATTTATACTTCTAGATATTATTATTTATACTAATATATACATCTATAACTAAAATTGTATATCTTATTATATTTATATAATTTATATATATACGTTTTTTAAACTTTTATAATTTTATAGTTTATATAATTTTATAAATTTAATAGCATTTCATATTACACTAATAAAATTTAATAATATTTTTTTATTAAATATTTTTATGTTTATTGTTTTATTCATTTATAAATTTATGTGATTTTATAAATATTATAGTATATCTTATTATATATATATAGTTTAAATATAGTATTTTATTTATTATTTATACTTTTATAGTTTTCTAGATTTATACATTAATATACAATTATATATATTTTTATTAAAAATTGTTACACTTATTTACATTCATAAATTTAAATTTTTTATATTATAATTTTATACATTTATAATGTTGTAAAACTATATACTTTTAGAAATTATGTATACTTCTATTACATATAAGTTTGTTTGTATACTTTTATAAATTTAAATTCATTAATATATTATCTATATTTATTTAATAAATATACATTTTTATAAATTATATATAATTTTATACTTCTATATACGTCTATAAATTTATATACTAATATAAATATATATAAATTTGTAATTTATAATTTTATACATATTTACATTTTTCAATATGTCAATGGTTTAATACTTTTATACTTTAGGAGATTTTTTTATTTTGAAATGGATGATTCAAATGATGGTAATATTTTGGACAAGGAGATTTGGAAGTAGTCAGTACCAAATAAATAATCATCGACTCATATGGAGAAAACCAATAAATGCATGGAGGCTCCTAAGGCTACAAGTACGGTTGGAATAAAAACATCTTCATCCAAGTTAATGGATGAAGAGGGATTCTAATTTATCTATTTTTGGAAGTCAAAATTTCTTGAGCCTAATCAGGATTCCCATACTATTCTTTTTTGTGGTTTGGCATTAACCCCTTTGGTTCCACCTCTTCAAATGTAACCTTCATTAGACGACCATTATTGCATGTAGGTTGGCCTTACCCAACCATATGTCCCTGGTAAAATTTTTATTATTAATGTGTTAGGAAAATAAGAATCATCATTCAATTTTCATGTTCCTACTCACAACATTTATGGAGTTCTTGATCCTTTTGATGATATGCATGAAGGTGGAAATCAAGCCCCTGTAGACAAAGTCAATGAATATACCTTAGTTGATGAATATTCTAAGAGGGTAGAGTCTCAATCAGTTTTCAGGGGGATGAACATAGAGCGAAGTGACATCGAAATCCTCTTGCAATAAGAAAATACATGTAAGAGATAATGGAAACCCAGACATCATGGTTTTAGGAACATACAAATTAATTGGATGGAAATACATGATGAAGAGAGATGGATTTGAACTAAGATTTGAGAAAATATTGTCTTAGATTTTTTTGAGGGAAGTATTTCCACGTATAACCCAATATTCATATTTCTCTATTTCTATGTCTTCTAATAAAGGTGTTTTGTCCCTAAAAAACATTTTGATACTTTCAAAAATTTTATTCCTAAAAATTATAATTTTATATTTTTTTCATTTTAATATATGATTATTATTTTTTCAACAAATTCATTTGGATAATTAAGAGTTATTTTATTATATGAAATATGTTATGTTTTAAATCATAAATGATGATGTTGAATGTATTCTTTTAATTTAATGTTGTATGAGTTTTAGAATTAGATTTCTTTTGTATTTCATGTTCAATAATGTATCTGAGGGGGAACTTATTTTATTCCCTTTTATAGTTTCACCGATAGAACATGGTTTAATCATAAATAAGTAAGCAATCATGTCACTAGTGTTATATTTCAAACCAACTATGAGTCATGAAACCATAATAGAGAAACATTTCAATAAATATAAAATATTAATAGACCTAAGAGGTGTGATGTGAAAGACATGATATTTGATCATTTTAATTTTATTTCACACTCTATGTATGAAATTATTTACTATAAATTCAATGTTAGTGTTGAAAATACTTTAAAAAAAATATATTTTTTCATTATTTTTATTTATGAAACCATTATTATATTCAGTAGATGTATTTTTTATTATTAAAATGTGTTTAAAATAATATATATTTTATTTATATTTCATTTCTATTATGAAATACACTAGCCATATTTTGATTAGGTTTTTATATTGTAAATGTGATTTTAAGGGTAAATAACTGGTTTCAGTATTAATTAATAGGATTTCTATGATGGTTAAGAATGAGGATGATATATTGGATTTTAATGTTGATCTAAATAAATAATCTTTTAAATCTCACATTAATTATAAAATGGTGTTTTTTGATTTTAAATTATAGTGAATAGATTCATTGGTTTTTTATAATGTAGTATGCTCTATTAATGGGTTGAGTGGTATATATATTTATAAATGAAAAGATTCATAAGGAAAAAAGGGTGATATCTATATTTATATGTTAATATGAAATTTTATATAACTCGTAGATACATTTAATCTAACCACTTATATAATATAAATTGATAATAAAACCACGGAAAGGGAATTCCACAAACTAAGGATATCCATCATGAACTCACACCCTCAAAAGGAGAATTAGTATTTTATCCCATTAAAACTTATAAAAATACATTTCATCCAATATTACCATCATGGTTTAAATTATGTGAGTTCTCCATGTTTTTTCATGTACACTCTCTTTTTTTTGATTACTTGTTTGATTACATGTGATTTTTCATTCAACAAAATTTTTGTATTTTGAGGATTTCTTAAACTAATGTTTATATATTTCAGTGATTATTTTCACATTGGATATATAATAGATTTATCTAAATTTCATTAGTTTAAGAGGAAGTATGAGAATTCATTTCTAGTACTCTAAAAATTCAATTAATTTTCTGCTGCAGTTTTAGAGACATTACATTTTTAGTGTAAAAAATTAATGTATTTATTTTAATTAAACATCTATTGATTTTGGATTTTCATGAAAATGGATTTTATATAAATAAAAAATATTTTTGTTGATTTAATTAGTTTACATAAAATTTTAAAAGGTTGTTTGAATGGTGATTAAAATATTTGATGTTCTGCATTGATCTTTCTTAACTGTCGTTTTTGCAAAATGTTTTTTATTCTATTTTTTGATGATAATTGGAACAGTAGAAGAAATTTTTATTTTATTCTTGACTCTTTGAAAATATAACAAGTTTTTATACAAATAAATTTTCTCAAATAGTTTTTTAATTTTTTATAGAGCCTTTTAAAATTCATTGAAGTTTGTTAAAGTATGCTATCCAATTTTTTTCACCAAGTATGTGATACCCTACTTACCCAAAAGTAAAAATTATGTCTCAGCAACCCCAAGTTACTATTATTGAATAGTGTAAAGTATGGTTCATCAACATTACATTATTGTTCGTACTATATGCTATGTTGATGTTCACGGATAGTGTAATGTATGGTTCATCAACCCTATGTTACTGTTCATACCATACACTGTGTTACTATTTATGAATAGTCAAAAGTATGATTAATCAATCCAACATTACTATTCATACCATATTCTATGGTACTATTCATGAATAATGAAAATTATGGTTCATTAACCCTACATTACTACTCAATATCCCTATGCTACGTTACAGTTTATACCCTACATTATGTTATTGTTCATCATCCCAATGCTACGTTACTATTCATTTCGCAAAGTTTGGTTCATAAAACCTATGTTACTATCAATAATCCCTAAAATATGTTACTACTTATACCCCATTATACATTGATGTTCATTCCTAAAGTAACTGTACATTCCGTGCGGTTTTGAAGAAAATTGATTTTCTGAAATGTTTTTGATTATTTTCAAATGTTTTTCTACTGTAAAAATTCACATTAACTATTAGGGTTATGATCAAAGAGTTTATTTTTTTGATGGAATATTTAAATAGAAAAATTATCTAAAAATATCAATGTTTTCTTCCAAAAATATTGGTGGTTTCAGGTTTATTTATTTACAAATATTTGAATTTCCATTTGGCTTGCGCAGCTAGTTTTCAGGAACCGTATTGACTAAGTTTAAATGAATTTAAATTTTTATTTTAAAAAATTAACCCATATTATAATTATGTAGATCTTATTGGATGACTTATTCAAATTATTTTGAATTCTTTTATGAGTGATATATTTTATAGGAATAAAGAAGTAACGATGCTGCATTTTTCTGTGGAGATATTTACGAATGTCGTTGACTCAATTTATTTTGAAAATCCTAAGGAAGCAAATCTATTGTAACTTCTTAATATATAATATATATATATCATTCTATTTTTTAGATTAAAATTTTATAGAATGATACTAATTCAAAAACACACATTATCTTTTTTGAAACTTTATTTATTTAAAGAGAAAGTGCTGTGAAATTTGAATCTGCAGGGCATTTGAAACATCCCACAACACTCTTTTTCATCACCTGCACAATCTATCAAGTGATGAATATTTTCTTCTCTAAATAAAATTTCCTTAATAAGAATTTTTGATTGGATCCTTAGAACCAGTAAATGTGCTTTTATTTTTTATCTTCTCTTTTCTAGTTCGGAGTCTGTAACACTTTTTCTCATCACCCAAATACAGTCAATTTTTTGTTTATTATTTTAAGCACAAAATAATTATATTTTATTGGGTTGTGACTCCCAGATTATAAAGTTAAGATCTTTGGGTAGTGACTCAATGTATCTAATGTAAGTAATTTTTGGGTTGTGACTCCTTGTGTCTAATGTCAGGTTATAAGGGATGTGACTCCCCATAAAAAATTTAATTTCATGGTTATCCCTCTACTAGAAAAGGATTCTATATTTGGGTTATTATTTATCCATAAAAATAATTTTTAGTTAATGTGCGTCCTTCTCCAAGTATAGAGGTATAAGAGTATAATATGCCCACTTTGGACACAACTACTATAAAAAACATCCTTGCAATATTTACTTTTTCCACTACTAATTAACCTCAATAATTATATTTGATAATTATTTTAATTAATCATTTTATTTTTTAAAAGTTTTAATCATGTCTATTCATCCCCCTCTAGACCATTTTCCATTTTCTTATCCAATATAACAATTGGTATCAAATAGAAATTATTTTTAGAATTGAGTATCTCTATTATTCTCTTTATGATACCTTTCAATTTGTATCAAAAGATTATTATTTTTGGAATTATCAAATCCCTCACTAGAGTATGATTTTATTTTACTAGTGCTAATATATTCATAGACCTCAAAGTCTAAGGAAAAGATTTTATAAGATGGCAGGATTGAACCCAAATGATTCTTAGAATCATTAAAATCCTTGACACTTTTATGGAAATTATTATGACTATTGGAGATCCTGAATAGAGGCTTACTTAAAATAGTAAATCATTGAGGATAGGTATATCATGTAAAAATAGTTCACACTACCTGAAGCTTACCCAAATACTCTTAATGTAATTGATTCTACTAGATATGTTTTAAATAACATGATAGTTAATTTTTTATAGTGTGCTATTAAAAGAACTATTTTTAGACATTTGTATGCTTGTAAGAAAACTCAGGGAATTTGGAAGATTATACTATATACATACCTTATCTTAGAAAAATTGATCAAAACCAAACTTGGAATTATTTTTTTGTGACTACCAAGATTTTAAGATAAGTGAATATAAAATAGTAAACCTAATATTTCCCAAATTCACAAGCATTGTGAATGGAATGAATCCAGTTGGAGAAGCTTTGAAAAAACCAGTACTAGTTGAAAGAGTCCTACAAGCATTACCAATGAAATGGAATTCCATGAAGGTTTCCATTGATTAAATCAATTACGTAAAATAATACACCCTTTATTAATTGATTGGATCACTACTCAGATATGAATTGGAACTGAAGAACATAGCTGATGAGGGGACCACAAAATGAAAAGTTATAGATTTTAATTATGTTAATGTCATTTCTACAAATTCTTATAATTATGTTCTGTAGGATTTCGAAAATGATGGTATGGATCATATTATGATAATAGTTTACAAAATAATGGAAAAATAAAGGATTCAATAATCAGTTTGAAAGAAACCCTCAAAAAGAAAAATATAAGGGAGATAAGAATGGTCATATGAATTATAATGCTTCATATGTAACTTGTTATGTGTATAGGAAGAAATGAAATATAAAACCTGATCATCCTAAAATAAAGAATGAAAAATAAAAAAAGAAGGAAAAAAGGTGTTGTCCAATAGTTTGAGTTATACAGAACAATCTGATTATAGTGAAAAATCTAGAAATAAAAATAAATATGATAACTTGTGCTACATGGAATCACATGATAAGGTTAGTAATTATAGTTTTTATTTTGAATATTCTTATTCTGAATGTGACTCTAAAAACCCCAATGTTTTTTAATCAAATAATGAAATATTAATATTATGAAAAGATATTTTCGAAGCTACTTATTTATATAATAATCATAATGAAAACAAAGAGAAATTTTTTCATAAAATAAATTACTTTTGCAGCAGAATGAAAATCTAAGTAAAACTACTTCTACTTATCATTCAAATGATTATTAAAATTTCATATCTACACAGTATTTCAATGAAAATTTGAAAAATTAAGTTGAATGCCTTAAACAAAATTTATCTATTTTTATTTAAGGTCGTGAAAAATAACATGATATGATGTCTTGGAAAAAAACCGATAAAAAAAAGACAGTTTTGGCTATGATAGAATATTACCACAAATGTATATAACTCATTTTTATAAAATTTAAAATGGTTGTACTTCAAATGTAATTTTCTTTAAATGTGGCATGGAAGGTCATTATGAAAATGAATGTTCACTTATATTTAAACAATAATTGGGATTTATAAAAACTAATATATCTAAATCCCTATTATCTAAGATACTTTATAACACATGTTTCAACTATGTATGGGTACCTAAAAATTGTATAGCTAATCCTATTTGTCCCAAAGAATCTTGGGTACCCAAATTTTCAAGTAATTTTTTTTTGTAGAAACAATTCCATAAAAGTCTCAGGAATGACATATTGTACATGGATAGAGGAAGATCAAGGAATATGACCATAGAAACATAAAATTTCATGGAAGAAACACATGTTATGGAGGAACTATTTCGTTTAGATAAAATTCCAAATGAAAATTAATAGGTTTTCGTAAAATTGGTATTTCAAATTCTTGTTTTATTTATAAAGTTTCATATTTTGAAGGTTTTAGTATGTCACAATTATGTGATGATGGAATGGAATTTAAATTTCAGTATGATAAATGTTTAGGTTTCATATATAATTCTTTTTTATTTTATGCTAATTGAAGAAGATAATATTTATAATATTATTTCTCATAACTAGTTATTCAATAAGTAAAGTGTTTGAATTCGATATAGAATGACATCAACCATTAGCATCAATGATTATGTCATGTTAATTTCATAATTTTTCATAATCTCTCAAGACATGGAAATGTGTTAAAATTACCATCCTTTTAGAATGAACGTATTCATGATTGGGTAGCTTGCATGAAAGGGAAGCATCACAAAATTTCATTTAAACCCTTAAATCAGATAATTACTAATAGGCATATATAGTTAGAACATCTTTATTTATTTGTCCCCACTCAAATTTCCATCCTTGGTAAAAAGAAATATTCCTTAGTTATAGTTGACGATTAAAGTATATTTACTTGGGTATAATTTCTTACTAATAAAAATGAAACTTTAAATAGATTTACCACTTTTTCAAAATTAGTTCAAAATGAAAAATGTTTTAAGATTATTTCCATTCATAGTGATAATGGAGGTGAATTTCATAATTTAGATTTTGAAAAATTTGGTGAAAATAATATCTATTTTCATAGATTTTATTCACATATAACACCACAAAAAATGGTGTTGTACAATGAAAATAAAGAATACTTATTGAAATGAACCGAACTATGTTGTGTTAACATAATTTACCTTGATATTTTTGGGTCAAGTGTTTTCTTTGAAGCATTTTATATTTCAAATAGAATTTTTATTAGTCCTTTGTTATAGAAAACTCATTATAAATTATTAAAAAATAAAAATCCTAAATTTTGTTACTTTAGAGTATTGTTTGTAAAGTTTTTATTTTAATCATAAAGGATAAATTAGATAAATTTGATGGTAAGTGTTATGAAGGTATTTTCCATAGATATTATAATAATACTAAATAATATAGAGTTTATAATAAAATAAATATGGTTATTTAAAGATTTTTTCATGTTATGTTTGATGAACATAATGTTTAAATAAATTATGATTCTAATGTTATTGATGAAAATTTTATAGAATTTAGTTTTGGTGAAGAAATTCTTCAAGATAAGAATGAATAAAATTGAGGGGGAGCATACTCATTCCCAAGATCCAAAATCCTGGAAGATTCACAATGATCATCCTGTTGAAAATGTAATTGGTAGGGTTAATTATAGTTTTAAAACTGCAAAGTCTTTTTTTAATATTTTTGCCAATTCTACTTTTATTTCCAATTTTTTCCCTTCAATATCAATGATTCATTGAAAGATGCAAATTGGATTGTTTCTATACAAGATGAATTAATTCAGTTAGTTATAATTAATGTTTAAACATTAGTATAATTTCTTAAGGATAAACAGGTTATTGGAACTAAGTGGATATTTATAAAAAAGCTAGATGAATTTGGAAATATTTCCAAAAATAAATCTATTCTTCTTTTTTAAGGATACTCTCAAGAAGAATTTATATACTTTGATGATTCTTTTTCAAATATTACTAGGTTAATGGAATTATAATCTTATTTTATTTTTCTTGTTTTAAAGGTTGTAAATTATATCAAATGGATGTAAAAATTTATTTCTGAAATGGTTTTATAATTGAATATTTTTATCTTTCTCAATCCCCTAGTTTTGAAAGTGAAAAATTTCTTAAACATGTTTTTAAATTATCTAAAGATTTGTACAATATCAAACAAGAATGTCATGCTTGGTATGAAAGGATTTCTTCATTTTTGTTAAATAGTCATTTCAAGAAAGGAAATGTTAATCCATATATATTTTTTATAATAACTTCTGATGATATTTTAGCTATTCAAATTTTTGCTGATGATATAGTTTTTGGTTCCTCTACTGACATAATTTTTGAAAATATTTCTTCTTTTATTTCCTCTAAATTTGATAAGATTTTAATTGGATAATTAAAATTATTTCTTTGAAATCAAAATTTTCAAAGAATGGATTGAATTTTTCTTCATCAATATAATTATTCAAAATAATTTGTTAAAATATTTGTTCCTTATTCTAATAAATCTATGAAAACTCTTATGGGTACTAATTGTAAATTAGATCTTTTCAATTATAGTAAATCTGTTGATTTTAATGTTTATAGAGGCATGATAGGTATCTTGGTATATTTAGCTACATCTAGATATAACATCATTTTTTGTGTTTGATTATGTTTTATATTTCAATAATATCCTAATGAAAGTCATATTAAATCATTAAAAATAATAATTAGATATATTTTGATTCTGGTTTATTTCATCCAAAATATAACTGTTTTGATTTAACACCTTTTTATGATTCTGATTTCAGAGGATGTAGAATTGATAGAAAAATAACATTAGGTTTGTTTCATTTTCTGGTAAAAGATTAATTTCAAAGTCTTCTATGAGACAACTATTGGTTTCTTTTTCTACTGAAAAATTTGAGTATATCTCTTATGCTAGTAGTTGTTCTCAAAGTTAATGGATTAAGAAAACATTATGTGATTTTGGTGTTTATCTTGATAAAAATCATATTTATGGTGATTATAATAATGCATTTTCAATTTCTAAAAATCCCTAACAACATTCTAGAAAAAACCATATTAATTTTAGATTTAAATTTTTTATAGATCATGAGAATAAGGGTGATATTGTTTTAAAATTTATACCTTCAAAAAATTATATAGAAGATATTTTTACAAAGCCATTAGACTCTTACCAGTTTGAAGGAAATTAAATTTAAACTTAATATGTTGGAATTTAAATTATTTATTACAACAATTGTTTAGGGTTTTTACATTTTGTTTATTTACAAAAGGGGGGAGATATTTTGGGAGAAAATGGGGAGATAAAAATGGGGATAAATAAATTGGTTTTAAATGTTTTAAATGTTTTTAATTGTTGAAATGTTTTGGTTTTGTAATAAAATAAAAATGGGGAGATTGTTTGTGAATGTCAATCTCTTTTGTATGATTACATGTGATTTTTCTTTTAAAAATATTTCAATATTTTGATGATTTATTAACTTAAAGTGCATGGGTTTTTTTGATTCTTATCAAATTAGATAGATAATAGATTCATCTATGCTACATTACTTTTCATACTATACGCTACATTACTATTAATGAAAAGTAAAAAGTATAGATCATCAACCCTATGTTACTATTCATCATCCCTACACTACGTTACCCTTCATACTTTACATTACATTAATGTTCATCATCTTTATGCTATGTTACTATTTATTTTACGATGTATGGTTCATCAACCCTATGTTACTATTCATCATCCCTATGCTGTGTTACTTTTTATACCCTATGTTACATTTCTATTCATTATCAAATTTACTATTCATTCAGTGTGTTTTTTTTCTTCTGAAAATTGATTTCTGTATATATTTGAATTATTTTCAATTGGTTTTCTAGTATAAAAATCCACATTAAGTCTAAGGGTTATGAAAGAATATTTTTTAATGTTTTTTATGGAATATTTAAAGAGGAAAATTAATAAATTATTTCACCAAGGTTTTTTAATAAATTCGATGGTTTCAAGTTTTTATTTTCAAATATTTGAATTTACATTTGTCTTATGCTCCTAGTTATCCAAAAATGTAATGAAATGTTTAAATAAATTTAAATTGAAATTTTAAATCATTAAATTCTATTATTATTTAGGATATTTTATTAGAGGACTGATTCAAATTATTTTGAATGTTTTTATTGGATATTTCTTCTATAGGAATAATGTAAAAACAATGCTGTGTTTTTTAGGGAGATATTTATGAATGCTCTTGAATCAATTTATTTTTGATATACAAAGGAAGTGAAGCGGCTATGACTATTGAATACCTAAAATATTTTTTTCATTCTATTTTGTAGGTTAGAATATGATAGACTGATAGAAATTTCAAGACACACATTAACTTTTTTGATACTCTATTTTTTCAAAGAGAAAGTTGTTGGACAAAAATCCCTCAAAGTAACATTGCAGTATTTTTGGGCTGATTGTGTTTGTTGACAAAGCAGGTTTCCATAGAGAATTGTCGAGTTCTCGAGAATTTGTTGACAATCCTTGTTGTCAAATAACGATGACAAAGGAAAGGACGATCTGGAGGCAGTACAAAAGGGCAGTACAAGGTGGCGCTGTTTCCCAGTGTTTGCCAAATTTTTGGGGTCCAAACATTGGAGTTTAGTGAGCATCGCGAAAATAGGATTTCCATGAAGAGCATAATTTAATATAGAAAAGGTATGAACTTCGTGAAGATGGGATGCATGGATTGGATTTCAGAAGGCCAGAAAAGTGGAGGCGGTGATGCTTTGCGATTACGTCAAAGATTCGCGAACGACAGAGTTGAAGTGCATCGCAGCATTGAAGGGATTTGCGAGGGAGCTTTGCGGAGAAGGCACGAAGGTATGTTGATGGTGATTCTTCGCAATTACGTCAAGATCCGTGAATGGAAAATTGGCGTGGTGCTCCGCGATTTGGACAGAATTCCAACGAAAATTTCAGAGATTCGCGATTTGAAATGATGTGGCATTGACTTTGTGTGGAAAGTTCGAGGGTCAATGGAATCGCCTATAAATAGAGGCCGACCCCCTCGAGAGAAGTAGAGATAATTTTCAGAGAAAATCCTTTGCCCTCGATTTGCGAAGGTGGTTCGCGGAGCCAGTGTGCTTCACGAAAGAGGTGCTTCGCGGCAGCTATTGTAGCTCCGCGAAACCTGCGATCACTACGTTTGCTTAGTAAGATTCACGAGGGATTTTTCTTTGCGATGGCTTGAGCTTCATGAAAGTGCTTCACGAAAAGGCAGGAGCTTCGCGAAGGCTTGTTTGAGCTTCGCGAAATTGGGAGCTTCACCAAGTAGGGTGCTTTGCGAAGGTGTCTCCAAAAGGAATTGCCCAGTGTTCAGAGGCAAAGAGGTATTCATCAGTGGATGAAATTTGGACATTAACATAGAATCCATCATCAGTTATGAATTTGTGCATTCATGCAAATGAAGATACCTACAGGTCTATAAACTGTGAGTGGATTCCCTTCTAGATCAGTGAGTTTAGGAAGAGGAAGAAGGTGATCCTCTCCACCGGCAGTGATCCAGAGAGAGAGAAACTTGGAGTGACCCTTGGGAAAGCAGTGAGCTGACCATAAACTTTGTAAAGGCAGTGATCCTGGGTATAGAAGTGATCTAGCCTGAACTTTGTTATCCAAAGCTAGTGAAGTTTAGTGGAATTGGTACGATCGGCAACTTGTCGGCGTATGCTCCATGGACGTAGCCCTTTGTGGTGAACCAAGTAAAATTGGTGTGTCCTGTGCATGATTTACTTTTTGTTTACTTTGTGCAACAAGAAAGAGAGAGAAGAGTGTTTTTCTTAATAGCGAAACAAGATCAGAATGGGCGTTAATTTTAAATTAGTCATACCCTGATTCACCCCCCCTCTCAGAGTATTCAGCCTTGTGGACCTAACAATTGGTATCAGAGCAAAGGTTGACAATTTTTCTTCTCTCAAATAGAGGTCACTAATAATATAGGGGTTCTGATCTTCGACGGATGTAATTTTCAGATATGGAAGAATCGAATGAAACACTATTTCCGATCTTTGGGAATGGATGTGTTTTCAGCATCTATGCATTGTATCACAGTTGATATTACTAGTGGTGCATTATCAGAAGCAGAGCATAAAGAGTTGGATGCTGATTCCAAAGAAATCAATGCCTTAAGGGGAGACCTTTCCAATCCCATATATACAAAGGTGATGTCATGCGAAACGTCACATGCCATGTGGGAAAGACTTTTGAATATTTATAAAGGGGATACAAAAGTCAGAGAGGCAAAGCTACAAGTGTTGTGGAACAAGTATGAAGATCTGAGAATGAACTCAAATGAGTCTGTTGATGCATTATTTGACAGGGTAAATGCTGTGGTAGAAGACATGTGGGGTCTTGGAGAAATTATCGAAGATATAAAAATTGTGAAGCACATATTGAGAAAACTTCCACCTCAGTTCAATCCGAAAGTTTCATTTTTGGAAGATAAAGACCCAAAAGAACTGACATTGTATAACCTGCAAAACACTCTTGTTGCATATGAAATGAGAAATGATGATAATGAGACAGTGGAAAAGGGGAAATCCAAAGAGGTGGCATTCAAGGCCATGAAGAAACTCACCATTGAATATTCTAATGATGAAGAAGAGACAAATGAGGTGATGTCATTCTTTTCTTCAAATCTACAAAGAGGAAGAGGAAAGTTTAAAGGTAAACGTCCACTAGCATGCTTTTGATGTGGAAAGGTTGGTCATCTTGCGGCAAGATGCCCCAAGAAATTTCAAGATAACGATGATGATGATGATGATGAAGTTGAAATTCCCAAGAAGAAATCTTCAGCCTATGTGAAAGGGAATAAGTAGTTCAAGAGAAATTTCTTCAAGAGAAAGAATCTTCTTTCACAAGAAATAGACAGTTCAGATGAGTCTGAGGATGAAGAGGTTGATGAGTTTGAAAATTGTAAAGATCATAGAAAAAATTATATGGTAGCGGTCGTCGGTAGTTCTCAGGAAAAGGAAGAAACTGACGTTGGAGAATAGGAATACAAAGTTGAAGGAAGAGTTGATATGGAAGCTGAATTGGAAGCATCTCTTGAAGAGATAGATGTTTGGAGATCCAAAACTAAGAAAGCCAAAAAAGTGTTTTTTGATGCCAAACTCTATATGCAACAACAGGATGAAGAAAAGTCAAAACTGCTATAAGAAATTGAAAGACTAAAATCCTCAAAACCAGAGAGCTCAGAAAATATTTTTGAGCATAAGCATAAAATTGAGGAACAAAAGAAGGAAATTGATTTTTTGACTAACACAGGAATGGAGCAGGTCAGACTTATCAAAGATCTTGAAGAAGAAGTGGTCAGTCTGTGATGAAAAATGAAGGATCAAGAAAAACTCTTGACCCCCAATGTGATATTAGAAAAGAATGCCATTCAGAAGACAGGGAAGATGAAATAGGAGGCTCATAGTTCAGCAGGAGTGAAGTAGCAAGAAAGCTCAAATGATAAGGTTGATTCAGGGATTGATAAGAAACAAAAATCGGTGGCAGTTAATGTCATACTGCAAGCACCCGTCCCGAAATTGTAGGTTGATTTGGGCACAAAATAGAATCAAAATATTCATAGATCCAAAAGGGAAAATCGTAGTGCTGAAGTATCACAAAGGAATGTATCCTATATCAGGTGTTATTACTATGGGAAAATGGGACATTCACAGTATGTGTGTTCCATAGCCAAGAGATATAGAAGGGAACAAGAACAGAGATGGAATACAAACAGAGAACAGTTTTTCAGAACGTATTTTGAAGGAAACTATTTTTGGTGTGGAGGATTTGGGCACATGGATAGGTACTGTACTTCGACCATTCAGATAAATGTTCCAAAGAAGAATCAAAACGTTCGAAATTAGTAGGTCAATAAACCGACTGTTGAGTTAAAAATGCATAATAGATTTGCGGCTTTGCAATATGAGGCTGGTCCATCATACTCTGAGGAAGAACAGAAGTCTCAATCCATGCCGAGTGTGAAAGAAAAATTATGGACCAAAAAGAATAAAAATGAGAAGGCCGTGGTGGCAGAGATTTCCCTTAAAGCATCAGATCGATCTGGTGTTTGGATCCTTGACAGTGGTTGCACATCCCACATGACGGCTAATAAGGATCTTGTTACAGGCATCAAATATGATAAAGAAGGAGTTGTCAAATTTGGAAATGATGAAGGCCAGAAGATTGTTGGCTCATGGAAAGCCAAGTTTGGGGGAAAAGAGATGAGACGTGATGATGTCTTGGTAGTAGAGGGTCTCAGTCATAACTTACTTAGTGTCAGTCAACTATGTGACTCTGGACACTCTATCTGATTTACCGAGAAGATGTGTGTTGTGAAAGGAAAAGATGGAGCAACTGTCCTACAGGGAAAAAGGTCAAAGGGGAATCTCTACCTTGTAGGTGGGGAAAAAGATACATGTCTTTTATCCAGAGAGGAAGAAAACTAGTTGTGGCATAAGCGACTTGGTCATCTATGCCAACCATCTATATAGGATCTCATAAAGTGTGATGCTGCTAGAGACATTCCCAAGCTATCAAGTGATCAAACTTATACATGTGATGCTTGCCAACAAGGGAAGATCATCAGAAAGACATACATGCCAAAGGAATATAAATAAACTAGAGTGCTCGAACTGGTTCATGCTGATGTATGTGGACCTATCTCACCACGAGTAAAAAATGGGAAAAGGTACTATGTCCTTTTCATTGATGACTATAGAAGAATGGCCTGGGTATTCATCATTACCCATAAGACAGAGTTGTTTAGTTGCATAAACCAGTATAAGAGGGAATCGTAAAGGATGATTGGGTAGAAAATTTGGAAGTTCCGTACAGATAACGGTACAGAATTCACAAACAGTCAAGTGGAAGAGTATCTCGAGAAACACAAGATAAGGCATCAAGTTTCATCAATAAGAACTCCCCAACAGAATGGAGTGGTTGAAAGGAGAAATCGGATCATCAACAACATGGATAGAATGATACTTATTGATAAAGACCTGCCAGAGAAATTTTGGAAGGAAGCAGTTTTGACATCGGTCTATGTTTCGAACAGGTCTCTGTTGTGTCCAAAGCAAGGGAAGACTCCGTATGAACTGTGGTACGGAAAGAAGCCAACGCCGAAATACTTTCGAATCTTTTGAAGTAAGTGTTTTATTCTCAACAAATAAAATCATAGGATGTTTTAGGCAAGGGGAGATGAGGGGATATTCCTTGGCTACTCAGGGAAAAGAAAATCATATAAATGTTTCAACAAAAGGCTGGGAAAAATCATTGAGAGCAATAATGTCACTATAGTTGAAAATGAACAGAATACTCAACGATCCAGTGAACAGTTCCTGGATGAAAGTGATGATGAGGTAAGAAACCCGGGGGGAGCAGAAGTGGCATAAGTTGACTTAGAAAGAAGATACTAATGATGAAGAAGAAAGTGTCAAGTCTGTGTCTGCGAGGAAGCCAAAGAGTCGAGCTGAAATTGATAGGCAGAATATCATTGGTGATCAAACAGCTCCAGTTCAGACTCAAAGAATGAAATCATTACAGCAAACATCATTTTTGTCTCAAGTGGAGCCGAAATGTTTTTCCAATGCAGCTGAAGATGAAAACTGGGTTCAGGCTATGAATGAAGAGCTTGATCAGATTGAGAAGAACCGGACATGGGAGATTGTTTCGAGGCCAGCAGACAATAATGTCATCGGGACTAAATGGGTTTATCGCAACATGATGAATGAAGATGGCACAGTGATTTCGAAAAAAGCATGACTAGTGTGAAAGGGATACTCCCAGATAGAGGGAATAGATGTTGATGAGTCATTTGCACCAGTTGCAAGGCTGGAGACAATCAGATTTTTTTTGGACATAACATAGAAAAGAAAGTTCAAAATGTTTCAGATGGATGTCAAATCCGCATTAATGTACAGTGTTCTAGAAGAGGAGGTGTATATTGAGCAGCCAAATGGTTTTCTCATTCATGAGGATGAGAACAATGTTTGCAGGCTGAAGAAGGCGTTGTATGGGATGAAACAAGCACCAAGGGCATGGTACTCAAGGCTTGATCAGTACTTGAAGAAGCTTGGTTTCAAGCGTGGAGGAGTTGATTACAACCTCTATTTCAGCAATGACAGTAATCAAAGGATGATGGTGTTAGTTTATGTCAATGAAATAATATGTGGTGGATCAGATGAATCTTAGTGCATACAGTTTTCCGAATTCATGAAAAATGAGTTTGAAATGTCAATGATTGGAAAACTAACGTTTTTCCTTGGTCTACAGGTGACACAAGGAAGGAATGGAACCTTCATTTATCAATCTAAATATGCCAAGGAGGTCCTAAGAAGGTTTGGAATGAAAACTTCCAAGGAGATGAAGACTCCGGTTTCCACCCAGATGAAATTATCGAAAGATGAAGATGGCAAGGCAGTTAATATCACAGAATATAGGCAAATTATTGGAAGTTTGCTGTACTTGACTGCAACAAAGCCTGATATTGTTTTCACCACATGCCAAGAAGTGAGATATCAGTTCAATCCTAAGGAAAGCCACATGATTTCAGTGAAAAGAATACTTCAATATATCCAGGGCACAATGGATTTCAGCTTGACATATACTGATAAATCTCAAACAGAGTTATTGGGCTTTACTGATGCAGACTGGGCCGGTTCATCGGATTATATGAAATCAACGTCAGGTGGTTCTTTCTATCTTGGTGGATTCTGTATTTCATGACTATGGAAGAAGCAAGATTGCATTTCTTTGAGCACCACGGAAGCTGAGTATATTGTGGCCACTCAAGAATGCACACAGATATTGTGGATGAAGCAGCAGCTTGAAGATATGGGAGTTGATGTGAAGTCTCCGATCGGAATCCATTGTGATAAATCAAGTTCTATAAATCTAAGCAAAAATCTCGTCCATCACTCAAGGACAAAGCACATTGAGATAAAGTATAATTTTATCAAGGAGAAAGTTGAGCAGGGAATCGTGAAGTTGGAGTATGTGTCTACAGAGCTACAAGTTGCAGACATTCTAACAAAGGCCTTACCCATGGAAGCATTTGAAAGGCATTGACTAGATCTGGGAGATCAGTCGATTCCCCACACTTAATGTAGTGTGGATATGGGCCCCCCTCTCCCCGAGGTATGATGTGTTTTTCCCTAATGTGCTGATATGTGTTCTCTACTCTGTTACAGACTGCAAAGGAGTGACCTTTGGGTTCGTTGACAAAGGGGGAGAAAATAGTGATTGTTCAAGGGGGTGATAGTGTGTAGATTTGATAAATCATGAATGATACGGGGATAAGCTGACTAGTGGAGCAGCCAGATAGGGGGAGAAATGAGAAAGGGGGAGAGTATTAAATCTGACGATGCTAGAAGTGATCGATCAAAGCATAGATATCACGACAGCTGAGGATCGTGATAAGAGCAGAATAGTGATGTTGGAATGGTGCGAAAAGGTGTCCAGCTATCACCAATTGAGATTAGTGTGGTTCAACAACTGGTATCAATTTATGAATTGGTATCATGTTGGAATCGACAATTGGTTTTTGAAATGAAGTGATTCATTGATGATCTTTTCATACTACTCTTGTTTCTCACGCCAAGCATTGCTCATGTGGGCTTAGAGTACGTGTTAAGTGAATCCTTGAACTCTATTAGAATCACAAGAGGTGAATGGTGGTATTGGCTGGAAGAAGACTTAGTGAGGTATCAACGTGCAGAACATATTTCTGAGAAGAGTTATGAAGAATTGTCAAAAAACCCAATGGGGGAGATTGTTGGACAAAAATCCCTCAAGGTAACATTGCAGTATTTTTGGGCTGATTGTGTTTGTTGACAAAGTAGGTTTCCATAGAGAATTGTCGAGTTCCCGAGAATTTTTTGACAATCCTTGTTGTAAAATAACGATGACAAAGGAAAGGAAGATCTGGAGGCAGTACAAAAGAGCAGTACAAGGTGGCGCTGTTTCCCAGTGTTTGCCAAATTTTTGGGGTCCAAACTTTGGTGTTTAGTGAGCATCGTGAAAATAGGATTTCCATGAAGAGAATAATTTAATATGTAAGAGGCGTGAACTTTGCGAAGATGGGATGCATGGATTGGATTTCGCGAAGGCCAGAAAAGTGGAGGCGGTGATGCTTCACGATTATGTCAAAGCTTCGCGAACGATGGAGTTGAAGTGCATCGCAGCGGTGAAGGGATTTGAGAGGGAGATTCGCGGTGAAGGCGCGAAGGTATGTTAACGGTGATTCTTCGCAACTACGTCAAGATACGCGAATGGAAAATTGGCGCGGTGCTCTGCGATTTGGACATAATTCTAGCAAAAAATTCAGAGCTTCGCGATTTGAAATGACGTGGCGTTGACTTCGCACGGAAAGTTCGAGGGTCAGTGGAATCACATATAAATAGAGGCTGACCCCCTCGAGAGAAGTAGAGAGAATTTTCAGAGAAAATCTTTTTCTCTCGATTTGTGAAGGTGGTTCGCGGAGCTAGTGGGCTTCGTGGCGGCTATTGTAGCTTTGCGAAACCTGCGAGCTCCGCGTTGGCTTAGTAAGCTTCGCGAGGGACATTGCTTTGTGATGGCTTGAGCTTCACGAAAGTGCTTCGCGAAAAGGCAGGAGCTTCGTGAAGGCTTGTTTGAGCTTTATGAAATTGGGTGCTTCGCGAAGTATGGTGCTTTGCGAAGGTGTTTCCAAAAGGAATTTCCCAGTGTTCAGAGGAAAATAGGTATTCATTAGTGGATGAAATTTGGACATTAACATATCATCCATCATAAGTTAAGGATGTGTGCATTCATGAAAATGAAGAGACCTGCAAGACAATAAACTGTGAGTGGATTACCTTCTAGAGCAGTGAGCTTAGGAAGAGGAAGAAGGTGATCCTCTCCACCGGCAGTGAGCCAGAGAGAGAGAAACAGGGAGTGACCCTTGGGAAAGCAGTGAGCTGACCCTAAACTTTGTAAAGGCAGTGAGCCTAGGCATAGAAGTGATCTAGCCTGAACTTTTTAATCCACATCTAGTGAAGTTTATTGGAATTGGTACGAACAACAACTTCTCGGCGTATTCTCCTTGGACGTAGTCCTTTGCGGTGAACCAAGTAAAATTGGTGTGTCCTGTGCTTGCTTTAATTTCTGTTTACTTTTTGCAACATGAAAGAGAGAGAAGAGTGTTTTACTTAACAGCGAAACAAGATCAGAACATGCATTAATTTTAAATTAGTCATACCCTGATTCACCCCCCTCTCAGAGTATTCATCCTTGTGGACCTAACAAAAGTAATGTGAACTTTGAATCTATTATGCATTTGAAACATTCTAGAACACACTATTTCATAACATATGTGATATCTCAAGTGATGAATCTTTTCTACTTGTACTGTAAATACCTTGAAAATACCCTCTGATAAAATCCTCAATAACTAATAGATATGATTTTATTTTCATTTTCCATTGTATAGTTCTGTGTTTGTAACACTTTTTCCCATCTCTCACAGACACTCTATTTTTATGTTTATGCTTTTAAACAAAAAATAATTTTTTGATATTCTTTATCAATATGATGTGACTCTTTGATTCTAAATTCCAGATCTAAGATTTGTCACTCCATATTTCTAAATTTAAAACTATTAGTGTTGTGACTCCCACTGTCTAAAGTCACGTTATAAGGGTGGTGACTATGTATACAAAAGTTAGTGTCATGGTTATCCCTCTACTAGAAAAGGATTATGTAATTAGATTTTGATTCCCCCAAAAAAATTATTAATAGTGCACATGTATCTCTCACTGAGTAGAGTGGTATAAGAGAAGAGTAGGCCCACTTCAGACCAAACTACTATAAAAAAATCATTTTGTTCTTTAATTTTTCCACATGTAATTAACCTTGATAATTAACATTGATAATTATTTTAATTAATCATTTAATCTGTTAAAATTTTTAATTTTGTCTATTCACCCATCCTCTATAATGTCTTCCATTAACCTATCTGAACTAACACTCCACAAGTATATCTTATCTCTGATTTTTTGTTAGTTTCTAAGGGGATGAGTCTTAAAAAAAATGCAACAGTAACTATCATCCTCATCAGTTTTATCTATAAAATATTTTTTACTAAATTTCGTTACCTAAGACTCATACCCTATATATTATTGAAATACACCTATATTTGTTGAACTACTCTATGAAATATTCATCCCATACTAGGTACCAGTTAACATTGTGTATTAATTCAAAGGAAAAACCTACTACCAGTGGAGTAATTCATTTCTAAAATTCAATTACCCATTTACTTCAATGCATAATGAAATTATTTGAAACATTGAAATGTTGGATTCCCATTATTTTAAAGGTTCCATTTGTGTATTTATATATATTTTTTAAATATTAATACCCTAAAATTGAATAGGATAGATATGAATATAGAATAGATGTATAACAATCATATGATAAAAGACTACGAAGATAGTGTGAAGTAGTTTATCCAGTTTCCAAAAGATCACACATATGACTCTTCTTAAATAATTTTTTCATGTTTACACTATTTTTTTTAAAAAATAATTTGTCTCTAGGAGTTGTAATAACAATTGATCTTTCATGGAATAAATCAAAGTTATAAATGTTGGAATAAACATGGGGAAAAATGGAATGTAGCCAGTGACTAGGATAACAATGTGTTTTATAAGTTATATGATATGATTACAAGTGTGGAAAATGAAAAAAAAACATATTAAGGATGTTATTATAGGTTTGAATGATGTTTAATATCATATTGAGGAAATGTGAATGACACTTGAAGATGAAACTTGTGATAGTCCAAAATTTCTTTAGAAGATAATGATTTTTGAAAAGGTTCCATTGTATGCTTGTTGCACTAAATATATAGTATTGTTAGCCATACTAAAGATGTATAATTTAAAATATATTAGTGGTTGGAGTGATTTATTGGTTATTAAAATACTTTCTCTCTTGAATGATATTATCCTAGATGATAATGAGGTTCATAGATGAACAAATGACACTAAGAAAATGATACATTTGATGTGTATGATCTCTAAAAGAATACATGCATATCTAAATGAATGTATACAATTTCATAAGGACCAAAAAATCACTCAAAGAATGCCCAATGTGTGGTGATTCTCAAAACAAAAATATAAATTAGGTCCTACGAATGTTGTATGGTACTTTCCAATAATTACATGGTTTAAGTGCCTATATGGAAGTGAGGAGACTGTAATGAAATTAATGTGACTTGAAGATACAATAAATAAATATGGGAAACTTCCTCACCTTGGAGACTCTACTCTGTATAAGAGATTTGGACACAACTATAATAAATTTGGAAACATGTTGAGAATCCTTCATCTTGTGCTATATATAGATTGGGTGAATACTTTGGTTTTAATGGTGACAATCACAGTACATGGGTGGTCATGTTGGTAAATTATAGCATTCTGTTGTGGTTATACATAAAACAAAAATACATTACGTTATCTATACATATATTCGAACAAAAACAATAAGGAAATGATATTGATGTTTATTTGGATCCATTGATTGATGAATTGAAATTATTATGGTATTCAGGTGTTACATTATATGATTCTTACAAAAATAAAGATTTCATGTTGAGATCCATGTTTTAATTGATGATAAATGAGTTTCTTTATTATGTAAATTTATTAGGAGATGGAATTAATGGAACTCAAATTTCACTGATTTTTGAATAACGTATATAGTTAATTGGGTTGAAACATACATTAAGGACTTTATTTCTAGAACATAAGAGAGTTATGAACTGACGAAATAAGTACCGATCCTAGATAAAATCATTTTAGGGGAGTTTAAAAGAACATACAACATATCCACTAAAATGTGATCAACCTTTTGATAAAGTAAAATATATAGACAGTACTTTTTTTAAACCTTTTTTGATGCACCAAACGAAAACTGGTTTGAAAAAGTGATCAATTTTTTGAATTACTATAGTCAAATTGTCTGTACAATACAATTTTTTGTGATGTTATGCATGTTTTAATAAATGTATAAAATATTTTTATTGGAATGTAAATAAATGAACCTAGAAAAAAAATGATGGAATTATGTCTAGGTTGGACATGATTTACATGAGAATACATGAAGAATTAGTGTAAGTGAATAGTGAAAAATGGACTTATCTTCTTCTAATTTGTTACACTCTTTGCAGACAAGAGAGATATCAAATTTTCAACTTATTGAATGGAGTTAATGTTTTAGAGGGGAATTTATAAAATATCTAGAATATTATGGTAATAATTTATTTAAAGATAAGGGGCCTGAAATCAATTATTTGTCTTGTTTTGATTCCAGATCTAATGCATGTATCTTTACATTTCATTTTTCCAATAATGTTCATCATACATTAACCAAGCTCGGTTTCATTTTCAAAAGCTATATATAGAAAATTTATATAACTAGTGAAATTTTCGACAATGTAAAATGAAATTACTATCATATTATGTTTATTGGAAATGCTCAACACACCACCATTCTTTGATCTAATGGTACTATGGATAGTTCACTTGGTGAGAGAGATTCAACTGTATAGTTATTTATATTATATATAGATGTAACCAATTGAATGGTATATGAATATTTTGAATGGGTATGTAAAAAATTGAAGTCTTACATAAGGTTTTATTATAAAGCCATATATTCTTGAGGACTCCATTTAATTTGTACCAACTACCAATCAAGTGTAGAAATCATTGGTTTTACAAAATCTCATCAAACTAGGAGGTATATGGGTGAAGTAATTTCAAGAATATATGTTGTCATAATAAATATTACAGACTGGGACTAGGCCAACCTTCACATTTCCATAATATTTTAAAGGTTTCCCAAAATTTTGAAACCCATAAAGAAATTATTATGAATTATAATTAATCATAGGATAAATACTATATATTAAATACAATCAATCAAAATATTTTAGGATATTTTAGAGGCAATTTATTAAGGTGTTTGATTAAAATCTAGATTCAATTTTATATTTACTTTGATGGATAGCCAAAGGATAAAGTGTTCATGGATTGTTTTACAATGGTTATGTAATTAATGGTTATGTGTTATATAAAAATGCAAATTATGAATGCAGTACCATGTAATATAGTAGATTTACCCATGCGATTGAAGTGATGCATGTATCTAGTACCAAGAATAAAAATCTAATTTATATGAATATTTCATAACTTTGAATCTTAAAATAAATACGAGAGTTGGATTATAAAACATTCAAAGTGGAGATATTTCAATGCATGTGGGTTGATAACAAGAGTGTTTTTAAAATAGATGAATTAGGATTTGTGAAAGTGGATATCAGTAAGGAAGGGTTTAAAGAAGAACCATTTATAATGTCATCACATATAGTGAAAGTATTTTTTCTTTTGTATCCAATAATTTGAAAGTGGTCAATTTTTCTGTAATGAACCAAAAAACTAAAGGGTTAGTTCCAAATTCAACTGAGGATGAAGCTTTCTCTTGGATTTCATAGTGATTTTGTAGTGGATGAAATATATATGGTTTATTTTTAGAGGAGACCATAATGAAGGTATTTGGTTAATCGATAGGAGGGTAAAATCCCATTAACCTTTAAAAAATAAATAGTTCAATAATAATGTTATAATTATTTAATATAAACTGTGTTACCTCATGTTATAATCTATTCACTACTACATTTATGTAATCTAAATTAAATATTTAACCACTTCTATAGATAATTACTTATGCACATGATGATGCCCCCAATCTAAAAAACATCAAGTTTATCAACCTAATACTTCTACCATTTTAGATGAATAAGGACCTTATATACATGTTAGTCATACAAACCCATAGGAAAAATATATCAATGATGACAAACCTATGGAAATGACCTATGTTGAAGATATGATTTCTTTAAAAAAAAGAGCACCATAGCATGATGATGATGGAAACAATTATCATGGAAAAAGGTAAAGGCATCAAATTTGATGTCGGTTGGAATGCATGTGACCAACCTGTTAACCCTAATAGGACCATGTTCGGTAGTTTCATTGGCCTCATCAATCAGAATTATATTCCAATTGATGTAGATTCATGGAAAACGGTATTCCCTTGCTTAGGAAACTAATTTTGGAAGATATTAGGGTATAAGTATGATATCCTTTCTTTATTTTAGTATAAAATAAAATAATGATATAGTTTCATACTCTTCATTATCCATTTCCATGTGAATTTATAGTAGATGAATCCCAAAAATAAGTAATTATTAATGATTCCTAGAAATTATTTTAGAGGATTTTTCACAATTCTAATAAAAGTTCTACTCAAATATACTTAAGTGGAAATAAACCTTCCCCTACATCATATGTATGAACACATATTAGTATAAGAATCATGGGATGAATTTACTAACCATTGTGAGGATACATCTTTTCCAATACATTGTGGCTGATAATATATTGTTTGAAAATAAATTATTAATCAATTTGGTAGAGATTTTTTAATTTATGAAACAACAACTAAGTGTAGAAAATAGGAAATAGGAAGAAAAACCAACGTACCCCAACAGTAAAGCAATGTTGGGGTATTCAATCTTCATTTCAAAAAAATTGGTATGTATTTTAAATATATTATAATACATCGATGTGTCATAATACAACAACATAATTATGTACCTCTATTTATAAGAATATTGATGAATCTGAATACAATGCTACTTCTATACCATGTCATTATCTATAGAGGGAGTAATGTGTAATTAAATATGGGATACTAATAGATGAAAATGATTAAAAATTTTAGGAAGCATGTGTAAGTATGAAATAATAATTTTTTTTGCTTTAAATCACTATTTCATATCAATTATTACTTATTTTACCATATTTTATAACTGATTTAGAAAAATAAAATATCAAATAACTATATTGGATGAGAACCTACTATTAGTGGTCTTGAAGTGGCCAGAACAATATAGCTACTTCAGAGGTGTGGGTTTTGTGGTGACACCCCAAACATATTTTGATAAAAGAAAATAACAAGGGGATAAAGATAAATAATTAATATATACAGACTGAATTATCTTCCCTTGAAGTATAATTTCATTGGGATTATCATTTTCTAGAAAATATTATGCGTGGGATGAAATATAAGAAATAACTCAAGAAAATTTATTGCATGAATATCCCCCCACTATCTTTCAGGTGAGCCATTCCCCCAAAATAGATATCTCAGATGAGGTAACAAATATTGTCATAATTATTTCTGTGAAATGTGAATGAGGTAGAAACTGATACCTTTCTTGTATTGATATTATACATGGTGAGAAAAACCATGATTTATATATATCAATAGCCACCTATTTCCTTGTTATGAGGAATATCATGTTCAATATCCAATAAGACACTCTACAAAATAGAAAACTTACAAAAGGTCATGTCAGAGTGGGGATTAGAATATATCATGAGACGAGAGATGAGCTACCTCTTCAACTTGATGAAAAATATATTCATACATTTTGGGAAGCTATTAGAACATTCATAGTCTATCTTTCATATCTTGTAAAAAACATTTTGACAAGAAATTATTCACTTCTAATTTATTTTCCATGATAAAACATTAACAATTAATGAAAACAGGTATGAACTGATGATTATTATTATAGAAGGAAAAAGGGAAGGGGTAAAATGAAATGTCATATCAAATACATCTAATGGATCAACCAAAAATTTGAAAGGATCTTCATAAATAACCTTTACCACACTCGTTGAATATCCACATTTACTAACATAGAAGGTTCTTACAGAAATAATGATATAATGTAATAGTAATAACATAGTTTATTTTGAATAATATATGTATTAAGATTCCATTTCTGACTTCATTTATCTAGAGAATGTAAATTAAATCCTAAATTATGAATAGATAGGTGTCTCAGTAGTAAATGTATACATGAGGTGTTTTTTCTTGATTTTTTTCTCCAATAGATGATCTATAATGATAATTATGACTAAATACTACTCATATTGTTTGAAATCATATATATGATTTCCAATTTAAGGGATTAAACCATGAACAAAAACAAGGACAGATTATTACCCACATCACTTCTATAGACCAAACAAAAATGAATAAAAAAATGATAAAATTGGTGAGAAACTAGCAAATTCATTTGAACGAAAACATACAGATGATATAATCTTCATAATACTTACTATTATGGGGTAAAATTATATAATTTAATCATATCATATATATTTTCATTCATTTCATTAAATATTAATTTATTGTTTTATCCAACTTTTGGTACACATTGCAGTCAATTTGGATACACCAAAAATTATTTGCTGGATTCATTGTATGGATACCACAAAAACCAACCAGACGTGATGATATTTGTAAATTTTTAATACACTACATAGAATGTTTTAGAACTAAACTTAATGTTTTTTATTTATATTATATTTTAATGAGAATTCTATTATGACATGGTAGTGTTTAAATATCTTGAAAATCATGTCATTAGGATAGAGCAGGTGCACAATGAGCTTGTCAACTTCTAAAAGTGGATAACTATCAGGGTATATATAATAAAATTTCACAATCAAAAAACATATCAAAACAAATGACTTATTTTTTTAAATGTTTCTACAATATCAAAAATAATCCAATTAAAATGATTGTCGTTATTATGTTTTCAGATTTCTGAGAGAGATCATATAGAATTAAAATACTATCATCCCATAAGAGGTATTTTTAAATATAATTACCATTTCATTAAAAATATTTATTATCCATTTTTATATTTATATTTTGTTTAGTTTTACCATGATTTTCATAATTCATATTATTCACAAGACACAACAGATTTGTTGAGAAATTAATGGAATCATACCTTACATTAGAATGTATACATTTATCATGATGATGTGATATCCTAATTTTTATTTAGTTTTTTATCATAATTATATATATATTTTTTAGCTAATTTCCTAATCAATTATATTTGATACTTATTTTGTTAATTTTACCAAAGATCATATAGAAATAAAATTTTCAAAATGGATGATTCACTCCTTTACATTGATTATGCACTCAATTTGATAAATGGTGTAACCAGTATGACTAAAATTATATGGTTTCAATTTAATATTGAAATTTTATTAATTTATTGTTTGATATTTATGTTTAATTTATTTCATTATTGTTTTACTAACCTACTTTTTATTTCTTATACAAGTGGATTCACTTTCTTGGGTAGGGGTGGTTTGTTTGAATATTCTTATACTCATGAGAGATTGGACATCAATGATGAAATAAAGACAATAAAAACACAGAAATGGGTTAAAAATGTGTACAACCATCATGAACAGGTGAATTATAAATACTCATGAGAGATTGGACATCAATGATGCAATAAAGACAATAAAAACATGGAAATGGGTTAAAAATGTGTACAACCATCATGAACAGGTGAATTATAACTTCTTGTTAAATTTATTTTGTCATCAATTTATCTAAAATTTTTAAGTTAATTTACTTATTATTTTTATCTAAAAAATATTTGGTTCTTTTCAAATATATTTTGTGAAGTCATATCTTTATTTCATATATATATTGAGAAAAAAGGACATGTTTCTTTATGATGGAAGGGGAAACCCCATACTTTCTAAAACGTGAATTATTTCAGGGAGCATGGGGTTTCTATTCCAACAGAATAGAACAAAGTACCTATTTTCTATCTTTTTATAAACAGTTAAAACATAGACACATATCACATACTCAATAAGACACACCTCAATCTGATACATAGTCTGCTTGGTGTGACTCATTCTTTATTTTTTTATCTGTCAATTTACATTTTAGTTCAATAAAGAAATCTTATTACCAAAACAAATAAAACACATTAATATTGTTTTGATACTTTAGGAAATAAACACATAAGTCATTTGTGACATGTAAGAATCTACTGCACCTCAATATGATATAAGGTGAGGTTGGAATGACTCCATTTGTGTCCCTTAATTTAAAATTTATATAAATTTTAGTAAAAAGAATAATTGATATTCTGAAAACCAATAAAATGAATTAATATTGTTTTACTAAATTAAGAAAAAGATCCATATGTCATTTGTGAGTTTTTGGAATTAACTACACCTCAATCTAAAAAATAGCATGAGATATATTACTCCAAGTATGTATTTTTATTTAAAATATAAATTAATTTTAGAAAATAGAACAAGTGAAATACTGAAAATTGAGAAAATTCATTCGAGTTGTTTTTTTTAATTTTGGAAATGTATTGATAACTTATGTTTTTTTGTTTGAATCAAAATCACCTAAATTCTACTCATGGTGTGACAGATTTGACTCCAAGTGTGAAATTTTATTTAAAATTAACATTAATATTCATAAAAATAATTAGTGACATACTCAAAATCAAGTAAAATCATTCATATTTTTTGATACTCTAGGAAGATGATCCCTAAGTCGTTTTTTCACGTAGGAATCAACCACACCTTGATCTGATGCACGGTGTGACTAGTATAACTCCAAATATGTATTTTTATTTAAAATTAAAATATATTTTAGTAAAAAGAACAATTGGAATACTCAAAACTGAGAAAATTAATTCAAATTATTTTAATACTCTTTTAAAACAGTCTATATGTCATTTTTGACATGTAAGAACAATCCAAACATAAATTTGATGCACCGTGTGATTGGTATAGCTCTGAGCATTTATTTTTATTTAAAATTGTCATTTATTTTAGTAAAAAGAACAAGTGACCTAGTAAAAACTGAGAAAATTAATTCATATTGTTTTGATACATTAGGGAAATGATCCATAAGTCATTTTGAACATGTAAGAATCAACCAAACCTCAATATGATGCCTGATGTGATCTGTATAACTCAAATTGTGTATTTTTATTTAAAATTTACATTAATTTTAGTAAAATTTTCACATGACTTACATAAAATAAAAAAACACATTTGGAAAGTTGTAATAATTTAGGAACAAGATCCATAAGTCATTTTTGACATGTAAGAATCAACCTCACCTCAATTTGACGCACAGTGGGACAGGTATAACTCATAGTGTGCCTTTTCTTCAATTGACATTAACTTTAGTAAAACATAACATTACATACTAAAAACCAATAAATGCATTCTTATTATTTTGATAATTTAGTAAAATGATCCATATTTCATTTGTGACATGTAATAATCAACCAAACCTCAATATGACACACAGTGTGGCCGGTATAACTTCTAGTGTGTCTTTTAATTTAAAATTGACATTAATTTAAGTAAAAATAACAAGTGAGATACTGAAAACCGAAAAAAGGAATTCATATTGTTTGGATTCATTAGACCAATGATCCACAAGTAAATTTTGACATGTAGTCAATCGGACCACAATCCACTACATGGTGTTACTAGTATGACTCTAAGTGTGTCCTTTTATTTAAAATGGACATTATTTTTTTTTTGTAAAATGAACAAATGACATATTGAAAAGTGAGAAAAAACATTTGGATTGTTTTCATATACTAATAAAATGAACCATAATTCATTTTTAATGTTTATAATTCAACCAAAGGTCAATATCATATATGGTGTGAGTATAGAACTCCACATCTATCTTTTTTTTAAATGGCATCAATTTTAGTAAAAAGAAAAAATGTCTTACTGAAAACTGAAACAATTCTTTCTAATTGATTGTTATAAAATAGGAAAATGATCCATATTTTAATTTGGACATGTAGTAATCAACCGCACCTCAATGTGATAAATATTGTGACCAATATAACTCCAAGTGTGTCTTTTTAATTCAAATTTACATTAATTTTTTGTAAAATGAACTAGTGTCATACTGGAAACCCAAAAAAATGCATCTGTATTGTTCTGATGCATTAAGAAAACAATCCATATGTCATTTGTGAAATGTAGGGATTGACCCCACCTCAATCTGACGCATGGTGTCACCGGTATGAATCTAAATGTGACCTTTTATTAAAAGTTGAAGTTATTTTTTATAAAAAAGAACAAAAAACATACTCATGACCAAAAAAACACATTCGTATTATTTTGATACTTTTAAGAAATGATCCATAAGTCATTTGAGACATGTAGGACTGAATCACACCTCAAAACTATTCATGTTATGATAGGTATGAATCAAAGTATCTGTTATCAGCTCAAAATTGACATTTTAGTTCAAAACATGTGTCATTCACTAAAAACCAAGAAAAAATATATAGTTGTCCGGATAATTTTTAAAAATGATTAATTAGTCCTTTTTGATTTGTAGGATGTAGTCTCAAGAATAAATAACACACAATGTGATTTGTATGTATGTTTCTAATTTAAAATGAAATTTTAGTAAAAATAACAGTTTACATACTAAAAACTGAGAAATAATTTTGGATTGTTTTGATACTATAGGAAAATGAACCATAAGTAATTATTGACCTTTGAGAATCATTTCCACCTCAATATAATTCACAGTGTGACTGATATAACTTTAAGTGAGTCTTTCTATTAAAAATTGATATGAATTATAGTAAAAATAAAAAACGATATACTAAAAACAAAGAAAATGATTTCAAATTATTTTGATACTTTGAGAAAATGACCTATATGTAATTTGTGATATGTAAGAATCAACCTCGCTTTAATCCAACACACGATGTGACCTATATGACACTAAAGGTTTTGTTTTTATTTAAAATTGAAATTACTTTTAGTAAAAAGCATAAATGTCATTCTAAAAACTGAGAAAACACATTCAGATTGTTTAATTTTTTTAGGAAAATGATACATAAGTCATCTGTGACATGTAAGAATAAACCAAAACCCAATATGACATATGGTGTTACTACTATGACTCAATTTTTCTATTATCAGTTTAATATTGTGATTTTTGTTTCAAAATAAGTGACACTCACCGAAAACAAAGATAACATGCTCTGTTTTTTTTATAATTTTGGAAGACAGTACCTAAGTCATTTGTAATTCCCTGACCCCAGTTACCCAAAGTCATTTCATTATTACATAACATTGGAATGATCATAAAGGATCAATCCTTGAAAGAACGATTAGTTCCGTAGCCTTGGAATCACTAGATACATTCATAAAGTTTATATTACATCATAAAGTGAAAACTACAACAACATCTTGTCTCCACACTCATATCCTCTTATACCATCCCTATAGGTCATTCATAAAATACTTATTCACATCCTAGGAAAAATAAAACATATAAAGGGGTTATCTCAAATGCCTAGTAAGGATAATAATATAGTAGAAACTTTCATAAATAAGCATAACCATTTAAGGCAATGTATAACTAAAACAAAATCCATTTAAACATGAACATCAACATAATATGGAAGAAATAAAATTAAATAATTCCATTTACTTATTCACATGGATATTCTACTAGTTGAATAATCACATGCAATATCAATAACCACTTTCATAATGATGGAATGCATAATCCTAGACTATCATAACCACATAGTCACGACCTTGTGCCGATACTACAAATAAGATTTTTTCAAGGCCTTGTGCCAAAACACTAGTTTGTCTCATGAGACCAACCGATGCATCGAGGAGCTATAGCGGGCTCCACACGTCACTTATTAAGTCCAATGCATTTCTCATATGAACAGGTTTAAACATAACAAAAACATTCGTATTAAAACTAGCATACGAAATTTCAATACTTTCTCCATAAAACATGAATGGTATAAAAATAACACATCCACAGTCAAACATATCACAAAACCATCAATACTATATGGAAGTTTTGTATCATAATAAATCAACTTCAAATAAGCTTAAAATCTATCAAAGGATGTTGACATAGATGAAATCAAAAATATTTGAGATAAATATCTCTATTTTTGAAATAAATTAAAAGTAACATAATTATAAAATAAAAAATTTACTTTCAAAATATTCTTATAAGCTTGTAATGGAAGAATCGACGATTTTGTAATGGAAGAAAATAATTGCACCCACATTATAAGTTAAAGAAAGACATTCTTACCTTAATTCTCTCGAAAAGGTTAAAAAGGACCTTATTTGGAAAACGACAGAAAGATTCCTTTATAAACATTTTATAAAAATTCAAACAAGGGAATAAATGACTTTAACCCATATTTTGTAAAATAGTAACAATTTTTTGAAATACATTTTTAAGAAACATGGATGTGGATGATAAAGAGGTACAAGTAGATAATTACGTATAAACAACCTCAGATAATGAAGAGATTGTGAAATAAAACCCTACCTTGTACTTTTCCTTGGTCGAGGGTAGTTTAACCTCATATATAATAGTTAAATAATTGTTATTAAATTATACAATAATCATATACATAAATATGATATCATATATGATCTTTTAATATTTCTTTGTTAATAAGATTTTAGTACTATCGTTATTTCGGGGGTTCACTTACTCATTTTATTTTATATGTTTTGTTATATAAGCCATGTTTGTTATCCATAGGTTGTATCTTATTCATATCCAGAATGATATCAAGTCCTTAAAAATCATTTTTAATCATCAAATGAAAATTAGACTTGAATGGATACGATGGTGAATGAATCTCATCGCGTTCATGGAGATGGTAGTCCGTACGTACGCACAAGAGACAATATCATTATTTTGATTTTAAAATAATATATAATTGGATGGTGTATCATATATACAGAATAATTATCATGTTATATTTATTATTTTCATGAACTAAACATCATTATTATACCCATCCAAATAATAATGTATTGAATAACAATTGCACCACGATGTGGAGACGGTAAGTAGTACACACGCACGTATGGTAACATGTCATTCAAAGGATGGATATAATAATGAATATGGTTGTATCATTTTTATAATAACATCAAAGTATATAGAAGATACTGGATTTTTTATTTTATAGTTGAAATATTAAAGAAAGAAGAAGTGTAATAAGAAAGGAACATGAAAGATGGTGGTGAAATCATTACCTCTTCTTCGGGTTCTTCCTTGTCATTTGATAAAAAGGGATCCATAAGACGGCTTTAGGATCAAACTAAGGCCTCTAGGATTAAGTTATGGAAGTAAAAATAATTTTTGGTCAGAGTTTTGCCGAACCAAAAGGATTTGAAGGTATTAATTTGAGAGAAGGGGGAGTGCCCATTTATAAGAGGGGTGAGGGGCACCTTAGGAAAAGCTAGAAATATTATATTATAATAAATTCATATTTGGTTTCTAATGGATCCAAAGTAAATTATTTAAATTTTAAGGTAGGGATAGGTCTCAAAACACTCAACCAATAGTCTTTAGATAGGTTTGGGTCACTATATTAACCTTATCTTTTAGTTCTAACTCTTAGTTAATTAGTTTGACATTTACCGTGTCTCTTTGTATTTTTATATTATATAGTTAATAAATTTACTATATACTTCTATGTGAACCCCAAGTGGTTCATTAATGATACACATATCATTATATAAGCCTCTTTCCAAAACCTTATTTTTTTTGAGAATTTAATATCAATTAATAATATAATATTTGTTTTAAAAACTCTTTTATATCAATTTTGACACTATTTGGTATTTTGTTTTTGAAAAACTTATAACAACATTATTACTTCAAAACTAATTCATTTAATCAAACCTAACATGTAATATTAACCTATAACATTCGTGTAATTCATTAAAAGTCTCAAATTATATTTATTTGGGTATTTATAATATCAAATATTTTAATATTTCACTAATAAGGTAATTACTGCATCATCCTTGTGTCATAAATAAATTAAATTATTTAATGTCTTAAAATTATAAATAAAATACCATTATGTATGAAGTATTTTTATATTTGTAATGAATATTTATAATCTAATTTATCATATGTATAACCTTATATTAAAAATGTTTTAGTTATTTAACATTGATTTTAACTCTTTTAACTCTTCTTTGAATTAAATAATAATAAATGTCCTAATATAATCTAAGTGGACCAAAGAGGTTCATATTGTATTCCTAAGGTTGTTTTTGGTAGAATTATACTTAACCAATAATATTAAGACATGTGTTAGGATAATAATAATATCATTTTTACCCTTAATTACCCGATTTACATTTAACCGTGGTAAATAAAAGTAAAACGTTATTATTCACAAAAAATTATTTTTATCTTATTAAACTACATTTTACTCATTGATATTAACCGTTTCTCCCAAATTTTTGAAATTCCACTCACAGAAGCGGTAAAATTATGTTTTATGTGAATTTAAAAATTCTTCTAGGAGATGGGTAAAAGACGATGAAAAGTTCAATAAAATTTTAATATATCTAAAATTATTATAAACTGAATCCAATGAATTACATTGAACATATATAGCCATTATGTATCTATTTTGACTTAAAATAAATTTTAAAAAAAATAATTATTTAAATAAAAATTCGGTTTTAAACTATAACTTAGTGTTTTTTTCACTATTCTCCAAAAATTGAAGGTTTTCAGAAAAATACAAAAAATTCACCCTAAGCTAATTTCAGTATTCTGAATCCAAAAATGAAGTCCATTTGGGATTTTGATATTTATAAAACTACAAAACGTGGGTATTACTATTCATAATGGATAGTTTGCTTGGTTGTGTTGTGTGTTAGAACTTGAAGTTGCGTACAACACATGCTACTGTATTAATCAAAGAGAAGCGTACCGTGGAAGCTTAGGGTGTTACATTCTCAAATACTTCAAATAATTTCTTTCATGAAATTTCTGAGATAATACTCCATAAAAAGACTTGGGTGGTTCTTCGTCATAAGTTCCTCAGGTTCCCAGATTGCCTCTTCCATCTTATAGTATCTCCATAGAACTTTTACCAGTCTTGTCGTCCGGTTTCTCAGAACATGTTCTTTGGTATCAAGAATCCTGACAGGCTCTTTGAAATAATAAAGATCAGGTCCAGTTCTAATTCCTCATAGATGAGTACATACATCGGGTCAGACATGTATTTTCTCAACAGTGATATGTTAAACACATCATGAACTTTGGAGAGATTTGGAGGCATTTCCAAACAATAACCTACAACCCAAATTCGTTCTAGAATTTTGAAAGGTCCAATGTACCTGGGACTCAATTTACCTTTCTTACCGAAAGGTATAACAACCTTCCATGGAGCACCTTCAAGAAAACATGATCTCCTACCTAAAATTACAATTCGTTCATTCGTTTATCATCATAACTCTTCTGCCTACTTTGAGCTACTTTGATGTGGTTTTGGATTACCTTCACCTTCTCCATCATTTCATCTACGAGTTCTAGGCCTGCGAGTTTTCTTTCACCAACATCATCCCAACAGGTTGGTGTACAACATCTCTTTCCATATAATTCTTCATATGGTGCCATCTGAATACATGAATGGAAGATATTGTAATAGGAAAATTCTACCAGAGGTAAATATTTATTCCTTATACCCTGAAAATAAAGTGAGAAAGATCTCAACATTTCTTCTATAGTTTGAATAGTCCGTTCTGAATTTCCATCTGTTTGAGGGTGGTAGGCAGTGCTCAAACAAAGTTCTATATCCAAGGCCTTATGAAGACTCTTCCAGAATCTTGAAGTAAAATGGGGATCACTATCAGAAACAATCGATAGGGGTACTCCATGAAGTCTCACAACTTTATTAATATATAGCCTTTCTAGACATTCAAGTATATATATCTTCTCTTATAGAAAGAAAATGTGTTGATTTGGTAAAAGATCAATAATTACCCATATTGCATCGTTCCTTCTAGGAGTCTTTCGTAGTCCCATGACAAAGTCCATAGTAATATTATCCCATTTCCACTCCGGTATGGGAAGAGGTTTCCTGACTCCTCCTGGCTGTTTCCTTCTAGCTTTTTCTTGTTGACAACCCATACATATTGACACAAAATCAGAAATTTCCCTCTTCATGTTGTCCAACCAAAAATGTTCCTTCAAATCTCTATACATTTTGGTTCTCCCAGGGTGTATAGAGAAATTGGAACTGTGTGCATCATCAAACAATTCCTTTTTTAGATTAGGTATATCAGGAACACAAAGTCTCTTCCCAAATTTCAAAATTCCATATTCATATTGAAATTCACTCAATCTCCCATCATTCACATCTTTAATCTTCTTTTGAAATTCTTCATCATCAGTCTGAGAACTCTTATTCCTTTCTAGTAAATATGGTTTGGAAACCATTTGAAAAATTACCAATGCTTCACCTTCTATGGTGATTCCCATATCCATCTTTACAAGATCCATGAAAATAGGATCCCTCTCTACTCTCATTTTGTTCAAAACACCATGATCCTTTCTGCTCAAAGCATCTTCCACCTTATTTTCCTTCCCCGGGTGGTAGTTTATCGTCCAATCAAAATCCCTAAGTAATTAAATCAATCTCCTTTGCCTCATGTTGAGTTCTATCTGTGAGAAAATGTACTTCAAAATATTGTGATCAGTATATATCTCACATTTTTCACCATAGAGATAATTCCTCCATATCTTCAAAGAAACGATTACAGTAGCTAACTCAAGATCAAGAGTAGGATTGTTTTGCTCATTAATTTTTGGCTGTGGTGATGCATAGGAAGTAACACTATCATTCTGCATAAGGACACAACCAAGACCTTTCCTCGATGCATCACTATAAATAACGAACCCATCCTTCCCTGATGGTAGAGTCAATATAGGAGCATTGACTAATATTCTCATCATTTCTTCAAAACAATCTTCACACTCTTTTTTCTAAACAAATTTTAACTCCTTTACATGTGAGCTTTGTTAATGGGTTAGCCAATCGGGCGAAATTCTAGATGAAACATCAATAATGACCTGCTAAACCAGTAAAACTGCATACCTCGGTTATACTTGTTGGTGCTGGCCATTCTTGGATTGCTCTTGTATTATAAGGATCAACAGAGATTACATCCTTAGAGACAATATGGCCAAGAAAAGAAATATCTTGAAGCCAGAACTCACACATGTTAAACTTCCCATATAATTCATGTCTTCTCAGAGTCTTTAATATAATGCGCAAGTGAATTTCATGATCTACGTAGATTTTGGAGTATACCATGATATCATTAATAAATACCACTAAAAATTCATAAAGATATTCCTTGAAAACTCTGTCCATTAGATCCATAAAAACAAAGGGTGCATTAGTCAGCCCAAAAGGAATTACTATAAACTCATAATGCTGATACCTTGTTCGAAATGCTGTTTTTGGAATGTCTTCCTTATTCACACACAATTCATGATATATAGATCGAAGGTAAATCTTTGAAAAGTATCGATCTCCATGAATTTGGTCAAATAAATCATAAATGCAAGGTAGGGGATACTTGTTATTTATTTTTATAGCATTCATCTCCCTGTAGTCGATACATAACCTTATAGATCCATAATTCTTCTTAAAAAAAGATAGGTTCTCCCCATGGAGAAACACTAGGGCGAATAAATCTCTTATTACTAAATACATGTACATGTTTCTTTAGTTCCACTAATTCCACAATGGCCATTCTATAAGGGGTATTTGACATGGGACTTAAACCAGTAATTAAATCAATGGAAAACTCAATTTCTCATTCTAGAGGATGTCCAGGTAAATCTTCTTGGAAATACATCAACATATTCTCTCACAATAGGTACATCCTCTATTTTAAAATTCATTTCCTCAGCCACAGTTATTTCATTCTCTTCCTCTACGATAATTGAATTTATTTGAGCTACTGGGGGTGGATCTAAATAAGAATCAGGTGGTGACGATTCTGATCTAAAGATAATGTGTTCCTTATCATCATCATCAAAAATCGTAACCTTCTTCTTCTTACAATAAATCTTCGCATCATAGTCTGAAAGCCAATAATTACCGAGGATTATATCAAATTCAATCATATTTATGACAATGAGATTAGCGAATAAAGAACATTTATGTGCTTTAATGAGGACTGATTCACAAAACATTGTTGCAATGGTACTTCCCTTAAGATTTTTAACAGACAACTCCCTTGTTAGATCAAATTAGAAATATCTAATTTTCTTAGAAAACTAGGAATATATGAAACAATGTGATGATCCAGAATCAAATAATGCTTTTTCTAAACTTGAGGAAACCATTTAATTACCTACCACCACATCTTTCGGAGCTTCTACCTCAGCAGTAGTGATAGCATAAGCATAGATGTGATCCCTTGGAATTTTCTAAGGTAAGTTCCCCTAATGCTTAGGACATTCATTTGCATAATGTCCCATCTCCGTGCAATTGTAGCATTGAACATCATTAGCTTGTTTCTTCCCCTTTCAATCACAAGCTTGGTGGACTTTTTCACCACACTTGTAACAGACTCCCATTCCTTTCAAGCAAATATCTGGGTGTTTCTTCCCACATTTAATGCAGTATGGATAATCAAAGTTTCCCTTCTTCCCCTTATTTCCATTTCCAGAGTGATCAGAAGATCTCTTCTTCTCTTTCTTTTCTTTAATCTTGTAAGACATAGAGAAATATTTTTCTTGTCCTGATAGTGCATGAGACAATATCTTCGTACAATGAGAAGGTTTGTGAGAGTAATGCTCGACGGGGAAACATTTTTAACCCATCAAAGAAAAGATCAATCTTAATTCTTGGATTACGTATATAATCTATAACATACATCACTAACCGTGTAAAGTCAGCCTTATACTTTGCAACATTCTTATCCTGATTTTGCCTCAGACTCAGAAATTGCCTTTTCCATATCTGCACGATGGTCACGAGGAAAGTATTTTTCGAAGAACAACTCTTTGAACTCCCTACATTCCATATTTGATACTTCATCATCTTCCATCGTGTTTTGAATCAATGACCACCATTGATTAGCATCTCTAATGAGGTGGTAAACTGCCATGCTAACTTTTTCACTTTCACTACTCCCCAAGGCTTGGAATATTTTCTCTAATGAATTTATCCATTGCACAGCTACTAGTGGATTTGTAATACCATTGAATGTTAGTGGTTGTTGCCTCATGAAGCGATCTAAAATTGATCCTCCATGCTGTGGATCTAGGTGCTCTATATGGGTAAGGTTATTATTCATAACCTAAGTGAGTTGTCCCAGTATGGTGATTAGCTGATTAGCATCAGTTGCATCACCGTCTCCACGATAATTATCCTGAGCAGGAGGGAAATAACTACATGGAGTGTGTGCATTGATACAATTTTCATTCCTTCCACTAGGAGCCATTTCTAAACAATGGCATAAACTAGATCAGTTTATTAATCAAAATACATAATTTCGTATTGTAATAAATTAACAAAAATTGAACTATTTATGGATATAATCAATAATCATAAAAAAGTTTTCTTTGAGGATGTTTATACTCATAAACCCTTCATAATTTTTTGTAATGAAAATGAGAATTATCCTAAGCATATCTTTCGGTAGTGTCGTAACCAAGAGTGCAGCAAGGCCCGTTTTCATTCACCAGTTCCCTATCGAGTCTAGATCAAAGCAGTGTTTTCATGTTTTACCCCAAGGTACATCTATGCCAGAGCTTCCCCAACCTACTCGTATCTATACAGGGATGTATTTCTCATAAAACTCACACAATCTCTACTAAACCAAAGTTCTAGGAAGTTGTTCTATACTAATCCTCAAAGTATATCTTAGGGATATGTGCTCTAATAAGAGTTTATTTCAATATAGCTTCCATGGTTTATACTAAACTTCTCTGATACCAACTGCAATGCCCCAACCCCAGTTACCCAGAGTTGGTGCATTATTACATAACATTGGAATGATCATAAAGGATCAAGTCTCGAAAGACTGATTGGTTTAGTAGGCTTGGAATCACTAGATACATTTACAAAGTTTAAATTACATCATAAAGTGAAAACTACAACAACATATTGTCTCCAAACTCATATCCCCTTATAATATCCCTGCAGGTCAATCATAAAATACTTCTTCACATCCTGGAAAAAATAAAACATAGAAAGGGGTGAGCTCTAATGCCCAGTAAGGATAACAACATAGTAGAAACTTTTATAAATATGCATAAACATTTAAGGAAATGTGTAACTAAAAAAAAGACTTTTAAACCTGAACTTCAACATAATATGGAAGAAATAAAATGACATAATACCATTTACTTATTCACATGGATATTCTACTAGTCGAATAATAACATGAAATATCAATAACCACTTTCATAATGATGGAATGGATAATGTCATACTATCATAAACACATAGCCAAGGCCTAGTGCCAAGACTAAAAATAAGATTTTGTGAAGGAATTGTGACAAGACACACGTTTGTCTCATGAGACCAATCGATGCATCAAGGTGCTATAGTGGGATCCACCCGTCACTTATTAAGTCTAATGAATTCCTAATATGAACAGATTTAAACATAACATAAACATTCGTATTAAAACTAGAATACAAAATGTCAATACTTTCTCCATAAACCATGAATGGTATAAAAATAACACATCCATAGTCAAAAATATCACAAAACCTCCAATACTATATGGAAGTTTTGTATCATAATAAATCAACTTCAAATAAGTTTAAAATCCATCAAAGGTTGTTGACATAGAAGAAATCAAAACTATTTGAGATAAATAACTATTTTTTGAAATCATTTAAAAGTCACATAATTATAAAATAAAACATTTACTTTGAAAATATTCTTATAGGCTTGTAAGGGATGCTTCAAGAATTTTATAACGGTGGAAAATAGCTGCACCCACCATATACGTTAAAAAAAGACATTCTTACCTTAATTCTGTCGAGACGGTTAAAAAGGGCCTTGTTTGGAAAATGAAAGAAATATTCCTTTATAAAATTCTTATAAAAATTCAAACAGGGATATAAATGAAATTAACCCATATTCTATAAAATATTAAAAATGTTTTGAAATACATTTCTATGCAACATGGGTGTGGATGATAAAGAGGTCCCAGTAGATAATTACGTATAAACAACCGCATATAATGAAGAGATTGTGAAATAAAACCTTACCTTGTACTTTTAATTGGTTGATGGTAGGTTAACTTCCTGTATAATAGTTAAATCATTTTTATTAAATTATACAATAATAATATACATAAATATGATATCAATTTTGATCTTTTAATATAGCTTTGTTAATAATATTATAGTATTACTGTCTTTTCAGGTGTTCACTTACTCATTTTATTTTATATGTTTTGTTATATAAGTCGTGTTTTTATCCATAGGTTGTATCATATTCATATCTAGAATGATATCATGTCCTTAGACATTATTTTTAATAATCAGATGAAAATTATTCTTTATTGGATACGATGGGGAATGAATATCATCGCGTTCGTGGAGATGGTAGTCCGTACGTACGCACGAGCGACAATATCATTCTTTTGATATTAAAATAATATATAATTGGACGATGTATCATATATACAGAATAATTATAATGTTATATTTATTATTTACATGAACTTCACAACATTATTATACCCATCCAAATAATAATGTATTGAATAACAATTACACCACGATGTGGAGACGGTAGGCCGTACGTACGCACGTATGGTGACATGTCATTAAAAGAAGGGATATAATACTGAATATGGTGGTACCATTTTTATAATAACATCAAAGTATATTGAAGATAACAGAGTTTTTATTTTATAATTGAAATATCAAATAAAGAAGATGTTGAAGAAGAAAGGAACTTGAAAGAGGGTGGTGAAATCTTTACCTCTTCTTCGGGTTCTTCTTTTTGATTTGATCAAAACGGCTCCTTAGAATGGATTTTTGATCAAACTAAGGCCTCTAGGTTGAATTGAGGGACATTGATAGGATATTTGGGTAGGGTTTGGCCAAAAGAAAAGGCTTTGATGTTATGAATATGAGAGAGGGGGAGTGCACTGTAATAAGAGGGGTGAGGGATACCTAAGGAAAAGCTATAAATATTATTTTATAATAAATTAATATTCTGTTTCTAATGGCTCTAAATTGTATTATTTAAAGGTTAAGTTGTGGATAGGTAGAAAAAAACTCAACCAATAGGCTTTAGATAGGTTTGGGTCACTATATTAACCTTATCTTTTAGTTTTAACTCTTAGTTAATTAGTTTGACATTTACCATGTCTCTTTGTATTTTTATATTATATAGTTAATAAACATACTATATACTTACAATAGAACCCTAAGTGGTTAATTAATTATACACCTATCATTATATATGTATCTTGGATGAACCTTAGATTTTTTAGGAATTGAATATCAATTAATAATATAATATTTGTTTTAAAAACTCTTTTATGTTAATTTTGACACTATTTGGTATTTTATTTTTTCTAAATCCATAACAACATTATTACTTTGAAAATAATTCATTTAATAAACCCTAAAATGTAATATTAGCCTATAAAATTATTATAATTCATTAAAAGTCACAAATTATATAAATTTGGGTATTTATATTATCAATTATTTTAATATTTCACTAATAAAGTAATTACTGCATCATCATTGTGTCGTAAATAAACTAAATTATATAAGGTCTAAAAATTATAAATAAAATACAATTATGTAGGAAATTTTTTTATATTTATAATTAATATTTATAATCAAATTTATCTTAATTATAAACCGATATTAAAAATGTTGTATTTATTAAACTTTGATTTTAACTCTTTTAACTATTCTTTGAATTAAATAATAATAAATGTCTTAATCTAATCCAAGTGAACCAAAGAGGTTCATATTTTATTACTAAGGTTTTTTCAGTTGAATTTTACTTATTCAATAGAATTATGACATGGTTTAAGATAATAATAATATCATTTGTACCCTTAATTACCTTATTTACATTTAATCATGGTAAATAAAAGTAAAAGTTACTATTCACTAAAAATTATTTTTATCTTATTGAACCAAATTTTACTCATTTATATTAACTGTGTCTCTCGGATTTTCGAAATTCCACTCACAGAAGTGGTAAAATTATGTTTTATGTGAATTTGAAAATTCTCCTAGGAGATGGGTAAAAGACGGTGAAAAGTTCAATAAAAGTTTTATATATCTAAAATTATTATAAACTAACTCCAATTAATTAAATTTAACTTATATAGGTATTATGTATCTATTTTGAAGGAAAATAAATTTAAATAACATAAATAATTATTTAAATAAAAATTTGGTTTTAAACTATAACTCAGTAATTTTTCACTGTTCATCAAAAAATGATGGTTTTCAGAAAAATTTAAAAAATTCATGGTAAACTAATTTCTATATTCCAAATCTGAAAATGAAGTCCATTTTGAAAGATAATATTTATAAAATTTCAAAATGTGGGTATTACTATTCATAATGGTTAGTTTGATTGGTTGTGGTGTGTGTTAGAACTCGAAGATGTGTACAACACACGCTTCTGTATTATTCAAAGAGAAGCGTACCGTAAAAGCTTGGGGTGTTAAATCTTTTTTATGTGTAAGAATTATCCTCATCTTAAATCGATAGATTATGTGACTGGTATGATTCAATGTGCGTGTTTCTAGTTTGAAATGACTCTAATGTAAAAACACTAATGACATAATCAAATCCTAGAAAACACATTTGGATTCCAATGATATATTAAGACAATGACACATATATCGTTTTTAAAATGTGAAAAGTAGCTGCACCTCAATCTGAAGCATGATGTGACTGATATAACTCAATATATGTATTTTTGATTAAAATTAACATTTTTTATTAAAAATAAAAAGTGAGATACTAAAAATAAAGAAAACACATTCATATTTTTTTATACTTTAGGAAAACAATCCATAAGTCATTTTCGACATTTAGGTATCAAATAGATGTCTATATGATGCATGATGTGACCAATACAATTCATGGAGTGTATTTTTATTTAAAATTTAAATTTTATTAACATATTCTTTAATATTTATGTTTAATTTTGTCTTTATAGTATTTGTAACATATGAATTGTTTTATTATATAAGATGATACATTTTCCTAGGTTGGGGTGGTTTATTTAGTAACTGATACCATGGTCATGCCTTTTAGAGAGTGGGTCGTGGGTTCCAAATATAATGAAACATTAATTTTTTTTAAATGTTAGTGGATTGTAATTGTAAATATATTTATAAAAAACATTGATTTGTATTAATGATGTAAAATTTATTTCAATTAAATTAATTGTTTTCATACAAGTGTATTTACATAAAGGATACATGTCTATTTTCTGCAATTCTCTATTATTAAAATAACACACTAAAAAAGGAAGGCCTTTATCAATTCTATTTCTAGCCCTAATAGAAGATAGAATATATCATCCCTATACTAGAACTGATAATTTGAGGACTTTATCATTACTTTTTTAGTGCTAATTAAGGTCCCATTTTTATTGATTATTTATCATAGACAAATGGAACCCTGCGTTTATCTACATTGAGGAATACAACCCTTTTGTGCACTGTTTAATCCCTTATTCCATGTTGTTGAAGTGGCGATTTGTAGTAGTGTACATGGATGTAAGGATACTATAATACAATTAACAGGACATGAAAGTACAATAAATACATATTGAAAACATCATCACCAGGAAAAATCACCTAAGTAAAAGATAATTGAACAAGAGTATCCTAAATTTGGAAATGAGCTGAGAAACCATCTTCCTGCGCTATCCATAGATGGAGTTAGTCGTTTTAGTTTTCAAAGTAGCTCTCACAGAACATGGATGGTTATATTGGTAAATTATAACTTTACTCTAGGGTTATGTGGGAAATAAGAATACATTATTTAATATATTATTATATTAGGACCAAAACTACCAGGTAATGATATTAATTATTATTTGGATCCATTGATCAAAGATTAGATATTATTGTGGGATTTTAATGATAAATTTTATGATTCTTATTAAAATAAATATTTCAGGTTGAGAGCCATGTTGTGCAGGATGATTAATTACTTTCCTACTAATGGGAAGTTTTTAAGATATACCACTGAAGGATCTCAAGGGTGTCCAAATTGTGAACAAGGTAAATAGTAAGTTTTATTGAAACTTTTTTCGAAAACTATGTTATTAGGACATCACAAATTACTACCCCAACAAATAAAGTTCCGATCTAGGTTGACATTATTACGTGTGATTTTATAAGAATGTACAACATCGTCTCTAGTAAAAGGTGATAAAATTTTTCTCAATGTAAAATATATGCTCACTTATTTTGGTAAATGTTTTCGAAAAACCTTACTAAAATTGATTGGAAAAAGCGATCAGATTTTTTTGAATAACCATTATGGAATTGTTTTTAAATAATTCATTTTCATGATGTTATGCATGTTGAATAAATGTTTATGATAGTTTCTTTGATACATTATTAATTTCACCTGAAAAAACAATTGTTGAAATTAAGTCATGGTTTGACATGATGTACTTGTGAACACGAGAACAGTTGGTGCAGTGAAGAGTGAAAAAAACATTTATTGATAAGTAAAGTGAGGGTTATGATTAAAATTTTAAAATAAATCGAATATTGATTAAAACAATAAATTCTCAAAATTTTATATTTAATATTGAAACCTTGGAATTTCAAACAAATTATTCAATTTTCCTTCTAAATTAGTAAGGGGAGTGGATAACAAATTTATTAATAAATTAATGACACCAAGAATGAAAGTTCAATGAAAAAAATGAAGAGACAACGATGACATATTTAGAGATGACTATGATTGTATGTAATGAATTTTTGATATTATAACCATTTTTTGGGTGTCCAGATTATAAAAATCAAAACATGTGTGAAGAAATGACTTTGATGCAAGTGGGGAATTCATTAAAATTCCTTTAGTTTGAGAAATTATTATGTTTTCTTTTAGAACCAATTTTATCAGAAAAAATTTTTAGTTAAATTATTAAGTAATACCAGATTCCCCCTAAAATATACATGCTTATAATACTAATCCACCACAAATAAGCATGCATGAGTTGTCATTCACCTATAGACACATAATCCCAGAATCCCAAATATTTTTGGGTTTCACTATATTAAGCATTTTGGGGTGGTAGCATTGTGGATGATACTACTTCTACTCTCTACAATGGCATATGGAAAACATATTTCCAAGCTACCATTCGGTGCAGGGATGGGTTTCACTGAAGTACGAGCACCTTTTGAAGCCATGCCTTCTATAAATATTCAATAAAGATGGTGTAAAAAATTAAAGAACCTTTTTAAAGTAACATAACAGAAGGTACTTCATAATTAATATCCACCTATAAAAAATATCTTAAGAAGTCACTTTCTTAAAACACACCTTCCTATGAAAAAAATTCTAGAAAACACTTTTCAAAAAAGCATCCACTGTTATGTTTTTTAAAAAGAATTGTTTTTATTTTTTTCTTTTGTTTATATATATATATAAATATATAATAAATAGTTAAACATTATTTAACAATTTTTTTAATAATTTCATGGATAATGTTATTAAAAATAATACTTTGATTATTCATAATTTATAATATTGAATATAAGAAATGTAATAATAAATTATTATTAAATATAAAAAATATAAAAAATAGTAATAAAAATATTATTATTAAATAAAAAAATAATTTTTTATTTAGTAAAACAAGTAGTATTGTTTATAGTTAAACAAATTATAATCGTATTGTCGATAAATATTTTTATTATGAAAGAATAACTATACACATATAATCAAATCGACTTAAGGATAATTTATAATAAATAACATTATTAATTATATTTTTCATTAGTAGTATTACATACACAAATAATTAGATTATAAATAATATTTAAAATTATCATTTACTCATTTACTTTATAAATATTAGTTATATCACTATTATGGTTATTAAAAATGATTAACAATTTTATTATAAATTTTTAACAATAACAATATCATTTAGAATTATATTTTTTATATTAAAATTTTAATTATTATTTTTAATTAATATTATTAAATAATTTATTAGTTACATTTGGAAATATATTATTTACATCATTATCCATATTTTTATTGTAATTCTTGAAAATATTTTAAAATATAATTACTATTCGTTAAAAATGTAATTCATAATATTTTATATTAAGATTATAATTCAAAATTGAAAATTATTATTTTTTGAATGATCATTTTATTTTCAATTAATTGCTTTTCACATTAATTTTTTAAATTTCTGGTGGATTTTATTTATATTATATTATATGATCATACATTTTTTAATGTGTAAATATTATGTTTTTAATCAATGAAGATTATATTGTGTAAATTATTTTTAATTTTTTATATATTTTTATATTTTTATTTTCGATATTTTCATATATGATTAATCCATGTTTGGAATTTCATTTATATTGGTCTTATAGTTTATATTTCATAGTCTTCCAAATTACCCTACTTAAAATGTAATAACATTTCATGTATGTGGCTTTGAAAGGCTATAAAATATAAAGTATAATAAAAATATAAATTAAACATAATTTTTTTTTGAAGAAAGATGGATTATATTAATGGAGAATATCAGCAGTCGTACATAAGCAGAGCCAAGAAGAGAAGTTGTCCAGCCATAGTTGGTTGGCGTCGAAGGGGCCTGAGGCCGCCAGCTTATGGGCCGCATTGTTTCCGTCCCTTTTGGTAAAGGAGAAGGTGAAGCAAGAGAAGCCTTTGTGCAGCGAGCGTATTCTTCTGACAATAAAGAAAAATTCCTAGAGTCTGGTGTCACTGTGGTTAATAGCACTGATGATTGAAAGGCAGTCAGACTCGATGATGATATCAGCCCATCCACATTCCACAACGAGCATCATCCCAACCGGTATGGCATAGGCCTCAGCAACTCTAGGTTCCCAGAAGGAATGATGTGGTTCATATTTTGCAGCAATGATCTACCCCAGATGATTTCAAGCCATGAGGCTGAGAGCAATAGGTCCATCCTTGGGGAGAGAAGCATCCACGTTAAGCTTAAGACTCCCATCCATTGGGGGTTCCAGTGAGGAGAACATAAGGGGTAACGCCTGGAAAAAAGTGTCATTTGCGGTCCTTCCAGCCCTCAATCCAAGAAGTGGCTCTTTCAATCCAGAACTTGGGAGGCTGATGAACATGATTGAAAACCAAAACGTTATGCTGAACCCAAATGTTCCAGGCCATGGTGAAATAGGAGATTGCATCAGACGATGAAAGAGAGGAACACCAGCGCATCAGAAGATCGGGAAGGTCATAGGGAATGTCCAGTGAAGTGTCTGAAGCCGAGCCCCATTTATACCAAATTTCCTTGGCTCCTGGGCAGTGGATGATGGTGTTCCAAGGGGTATCAGGAATGTTCGGGCAAAAAGGGAAGGATTCAGCACTATACATATGTCGGTAAACAAGGAGGCTCATGGTAGGGAGGGTGCCCGTGGACACCTGCCACCAAAATTGGTGAATTTTTGGGGGGACGTTAAGATAAGCACTTTCCATGGTTCCTCATCACGGTCACAAGAGTGAATGCCAAGAGCCAGTCTGTACCTAGATCTCATCATGAACTAACCTAAAAACTCATTGGTCCAAAAAAGATGGTTGGGGTCGGCTTCAGGGACCCAGGGGATGCTCATAATAATTCTTTGGTCTCTTTCATTAAATCATTCCTGGATTTTTTCCACAAACCATCCGAGGCCCTGGTTAGAAAAGAGGCAATTGACTGTGGTGTGTTCAAGATCTGGTTGAATGGGGGATGTGGCCCACACCCCTCCTTATCGAGAAGCCATGGATCGGTCTAGATGTTGACAGATGTTCCATTTCCAATCCTCCAGCCCAGTCCTTTTTCCAGGAGATTTCGGCCCCCCCAAATACTTCTCCAGAGGAAGCTCGGGCGGGGGCCAAGGAAGGAGCCACAGAAGTCCGTGTGGGGAAATTATTAGGTCCGGAGTACCCGTGAACATAAAGAAGAAGGACAGTTAAGACAGCACTATCCTTGCTTGGCCTGCAGTGCGTTATTGAACAGAAGAAGATTCCGAAATCCCATCCCTCCCTCCGACTTGGGTTGGCAGAGTTTCTCCCGGGCCAACCAGTGGGGTCGATTTTTGCCATCATTTTTCACCCACTAGAAGTTGGCAGTATGTGAATTGATCAGGTTTACGAGATCGCCGAGAGATTAAACATTGACATGAAGTAGCTAGGGATATACTGAATGAAAACTTTAATAAGTGTTCCTTTTCCATCATTGGAGATTCTTTTTAGGGTCCAACCTTGAATTTTTTTCACAATCCTGTCCACCAGAGTTGAATTTTTTTTTTTTGGACCGGCCAATCACCATTGGGAGTCCGAGATACTTCTGGTCTTTATCGACCAAATGGATGAATGCAGATGCACAATTCTTAGCTCTCTTGGATGAAGGAACCCCTGCACTAAATGAGATTTCTGATTTTCCATGGTTAACAGACTATCCAGACGCCTGCTAATATTGCTGGATCGCTTGGCTGATCACCCGGAATTCATTAACAGTGGCTCTGGAGAAAAAGAGGCAGTCATCAGCGAAAAGATATGTCACACTTTTGGGCTCTCATGGAATACATTTGCACCATGAATAGACTTAGAGGATGAAGCCCTGGAAATGAGGTTAGAGAAAACATCATCCACCAAAATGAGGAGAAAATGGGAGAGAGGGTCTCCCTGGAACATGCCTCGGGTTGGGGTGAATTTTCTGGTGAGCTCCCCATTGACCTTCATTCTAAACGAGATGGTCGAGATGCAGTGCATGAAAATTTCTGTCCGTTTAGTGCAGAAACCCATTCTTAGAATCATAGCTCTAAGGAACTTCCATTCCACTTTATCATAGGCTTTGGTCATATCTAGTTTCCAGGACATGGTTCCTATTTTTTTAGTGGAGCGTGTTTTCATAGAGTGAAACGCTTCATGGGCCACAATTTCATTATCAGTAATCAGTCTCTTGTCCATGAAGGTGCTCTAGTTTTTGGTGATAATATTAGGAAGCCAACGACACAGCCGATTGATATGGATTTTCGATAAGATCTTATAAGAGACATTGCATTGGGTAACATGTCTAAAATCAGGGATCGCCTGAGGTTTCTTGATTTTGGGGATGAGGAAGAGGACCCTTTCATTGATGGATGAGATGCTTGTATTCCCCACCCAGATGTTTTTTATCATTTTGCAGATGTCAGGACCGATGATGAGCCAGTATTGTTGAAAAAAAGAGTGTGAAAACCATATAGACTCAGGACTTTAGTGGGGTGGATATGCTTCAGATCCAGGTAAATCTCATCATTCGTCACATATTTTGTAAGCTGCCAGTGAATCTCCTCAGTGATCATAGGTTTCATGCATTCTTCCACTTTAGCAGACATGAAAGGAGTCCCCGTAGAGAAGAGGTTCTAGAAATAGCCTACAAATGCTTCGTGAATGCCACAGGTGTCAGAAACATTGCTTCCATCAGGTTGTGAGAGGCTCCTGATAGATTATTTTCGGCGCCTAGTAGACACTTTCATGTGGAAACACCTTGTATTAGTGTCGCCCTCTTTAATATGGGTGTCACATGCTCACATAGCCCAAAATCTTTCCTTAACACAAAGGGCCCCGTCCAACTCTCTTTGAGTGGCTCCAATCCTGGAAATGTTTCCATTGGATGGGGGTTTCCTGAGTAAGTTTTGCAACTTCTTTTCGAGGACGTCACAATGCCTATCAGGTTGGTGGAATTTCTTGTTGCTCCATGATCTCAGGCCGGAAGCAACCTTTTAGAGATTGAGGCAAACATCTTCTTGGGAACTCTCTGAGCTTGATCAGACCACCTCTTCGCATTACTAGTCATTTTCCCAAAAGCTCTCAAATCTGAAGGGTCTGCTGAGTTGTCGATTTCGTTCACCTTGCAAATAATCAATGGGAATTGGGAAGTGATCTGAACTATTAAGGGCCATGTGGCCAACATGAAACATATTGAACAGATTGATCCTATCAGTGGAACCCAGCAATATATCAAGACGGTCAGCGATGCGAGTACCTTTAGTATTGCTACAGAACCAAGTAAAAGGATTACCTGTGAACTCCAGATCAACCAGGTTCGCCTTAGTGACATCATATTTGAAGTAAGACATTGAGGTTGGGTGTCGAAAACTACCCCCTTTTTTTCCTTATGGAATATGATATCATTGAAATCACCTCTGAAAAGAAAAGGGCCAGGTAAATCATGTCACAGCTTGAAAAAAAGGTCCCATGATTTCCCCTTATCAGAATGGGATGACCAACCATAGAATCCCACAAAGGTCCAGGGTGGGTGAGAGTTAGTTTGAATAGTCGCAGCCATGTGGTGCATGGAGAAAGACAAAATTTTAACATTAATATTGTCCTTCCAGAGGAGACAGAGGCCCTAGAATGGCCTTGTCTAAGCACCGAAAAATATCCTTGGAAGCCACACTTCTGATCAATACCATTGATGTCCTTGTTTTCCAGTACGGTTTCGGACAGGAAAACCATATTTTGGTGACATTGAGCGTAATTACGCTGAATCATTCGAACTGTTCATGGGTTGCCAAGCCCATGGAAGTTCTAGCATAACACAATAATTGATCTAGGTGGGGATGAGTCTCTGATTGGCCTGTTTCATTTTGTCTTTTCCTGACCCCGGGTTTGGGTTTGCGGTGTGACCATCACTATCTCCTCTTTGAAACCTTCTCCATGTTCGATGAGTAATTGGGACCTGTATTAGAATTCCCATCAATCCACGAGCCTCCATTGTTATAGTGCATATTGCGTCCGATTGTGGGTAAGGGTCTGGATCTTGTGGTTTCATGTGCATCGGCATAGCCTTTGCATATTTTCTTGGCTGTTCTTTTTGCTTCGTTGCCGACCTTGTAAATGTTTGAATATTGTCCTTTTGGGGGGGTAAGGATTGACTCCAGATTCTCTCTGATTGGGAAGGTGAGCATTAGATAAATCCAATGGTCCAAGCATAAGGGCTTTTTCAGGTGTGGGTTCCGCCTGCCTGGCATGTGCCGAAGTAAGACGGTCACGGTCCTTTTGTTTTTCCGACACAGATATCAAATCATATTTATTTGATTTGGCACGGAGCCAAGCACCATATTGGAGAATGATGTTACCAGATTCACTCTTCTGTTTTGTGGTTCATGTTCTTTCCAGATGGCCAAGATGACCACATAAGAAACAGAAGATTGAGAGTTTCTCGAACTTGAATGATATCCAAGTGTTGGCTTTTTCAATTTTCAGGAACATTCCCCTCATCAGGGGCTCTGACACAATAATTTCTGCCCTGATCCAAACCTTGGGACCCCAGTGAATGGGGTCTGAGCAATCCCATTCAAGAAACTGACCTAAATTTTCCCTATTTCACTAATGATTCGTTCCGTTCATAGATGGAAGGGGATTCCTTTAATATGTATCCAGAAGGGGGAGCTGGTTAAATTCACCCACTGGATATCGTACCCCCCTTTATATTCTTCCATGATGAGGAGTTGATTATCTAAGGACCATGGTCTTCCCCGCAAGATTCTTTCTCTATCTTTCTCGTTGAAGAAATCAAAGATGAGGCAGTTGATCCCTGCTTTCAAGATAGCCACTCCTTCATCAATTTTCCAGATATTCTGAAGGGTGTTTTTGAGAGCCCCATGATTTACCAATATGTTTTCAACGAACTTTCCCACAATGTGTAGAGAAATGCATTTTTCCAACAGTCTGTCTTCGTTTCTCCAAGACTCGATCGCCTCCTTTTCTTTGTCCGTCAGGGACAACATCTTCCATTGATTAACCAAGTCAGTATCCATAGGGAAAACCAGAAGTTGAATTAGCAAACCTCCTAAAAGACCGACTCCTTGGAAATCCACCACATCCATGGGACACCAAATTGATTCAAGGCCCGATCTTGTAGTGAAGTCCCCAGACCGAAAAACTCTTCGCGGCTCCCTTACATGGTCCACACAGATGATACCGGTGCCTCAGCCTTTTCAATCAACACTGCCTCTTAAGTGGTCATGTCCAACAAACCCGTATCGTACACCCTCCAGTCTTCACGGATCTACACCCCACGGAAGAACCTTCGCATCTTCACAATGCAGCTGATGATTTGTGACGGCACAAACCGGAAGAAGATGCGAAGCGACATTCACTTCGTGGACCCCCAACACCTTAAGACTTCACAGGAGGAATTTCATGAGTAACCAGCTTCATAGAGGCACGACGCCAATCGTGAGAATTGGCCAATTGGCCACCGTCGGCCTTCACAGTTCCCGCCTAGTCCACCCGTAGGAAAATCGCTCGATGGGGAAATGCAGCAACACAACACGGAGGAGGCTCCCCACCGGCACAACCAAAAACACAAGTCTCAAACCTCAGACCACTTCGTGAACCCACAAATCACAGACCCTTGTGGATGGATCTTCGTGAATAACCCCCTTCACGGCGGATCACCCCCTTCGTGGTGAATCACACCCTTCTAGGTGAAGCACCCCCTTCGCGGCGGAATAATGCAAGATGTGAAAAAGGAAAACCGGCCACAGGTCGCCACCGACCTTCACAGTTTCCGTCACTTCGTTGCGGAGTAACACCCCCTGACAGGAAAACGCGGAGCCTCAATGCGGCGGGGCCTTCGCGATGGAACAATGCGGATTGAGCACGTCGCAGTGGCCACAACGCGACCTCACAACGTTGTGACTCCTCGCGTCAGGTGCTGCGCAAACCAGACTTCCCTGTGGTGGAAGCTTCATAGAGATGTGAGACTGGAAACCTCCCACAAACAGCCGCAAACCATTGCGAAGAAGATGAAATAGGCGATTAGGGTTAGGAATTCCTCGATCACCTGGGAGAGACTCCGGACTGTGACCGCTTGGGTCAAGAAGCAGATGAAGATTTGAAAAAAAAGGGTAATGATCCTCACAGAATCTGGTGAGAGTCTCAGACTGAGAAAACAAGGATCTATAAATCAAATGGGGCCTGCCAACTTGGGATATGGAACCGCCCTCCATGTCCTAGATCTAGCACCAACGAAGAGAGATGGCGACAAGAAGGCTTTCAAGCCCCCGTGGAAAGCCGGAGCTACACTGTGATGGTTCGTGAATAGGCACTGAGAAGAGGGAATGATCCACAAAATCCAAAAAGGAGTGATAATGGTAAATCACAGAACTGGCGTGGGGGTATGGAGGGAGAGGAGCCGCCTTGAACCGAGCTCCCAAGGAAACTCAAAACATTACATTGTTTCGAATAAATTATTTGTACCACAACCCTTTTTTTGTGTGTATTATTATTTTTATTGGTTTTTTGAAATAAATTTGATTTTAAATTATTTTTTATTTTCACAGTGTATGTTTTAAATTTCATAAAAATATTATTTATACTATATTTTATGCGCATATATTTTTAAAGTTTAAATGAATTATTTTTAATCAATACAGTTCGTGTCATTGAAATTAATTTTTTTTGTCATATTTTTTAGTTTATTTCTTATTTTCAACTATTTATTATATTTTTAATCAATATTTTTTGTTTCATTTAGATTGGTCTTATAGTTTATATTTTTTAGGCTTCCAAAGTCATCTACGTGAAACATAATAATGAGTTCTTAGAAAACGCTAATGTTTTTCACATAAGGAAAGCTAACCAAATGAACTTAGATTTCTATTAAACCACGTGACAAAAACTATAAATTTACTTTTAGATTATATGAACTGAAAACTTATCAAAATGAGGTGTCGTTTTCCTGAGATTATTGAAAATACAGTTTCAGCAGTTTAGAAAGCTAAAACGTACATTTGACTATTAAAACCATAGAAAATGATTACCAATTGATGTGAAATATTATGATAGGTATCATAGAATTATTTTTGTTGTATGTGATTAGACATCGCGTCAATCTAATAATTTATTTTCTCAAACATAGTAAATAAATTGTTTTTAGAAAATGTTGGTCTTTAAAATGTGTACCATAGAGGGAGAGATGAAAAAATGAGATTGGATTAGAAAATCATATATTTATTTTTAGATTTTACAAATGGAAACCGTGTCAAAACACGGTGGTTTTTTTCTATAGATGAACAAAAAACACAGTTTCAGTAATTTAAAAAGATAAAACATGTATTTGACTGTTAAAACCATAGAAAAAAATCATCAATTAACATGGGATCTTATGAAAGATATCTATGAATTATTTTTGATGTGTACAAGTAGGCGGTGCATCGATCTGACAAGAAATGTGCTGCAACAGACTAAATAAATAAATTTTAGAAAATGAAATTCTATAAAAACAAGCTTTATAGAGGGAAAGGTTCCAAAATGAACTCAGATTTCTATGAACTCATAACATAAAAACCTTAGATTGATTTTGGAATTATATGAACTAACAGAATGTAAAAATATGGTGTTGTTTTTCCAAGACAATAGAAAACCAAGTTTTAATAGTTAAAAAAGCTAAAACATGCCCTTGATGTTTGAAAGCATGGAAAATGATATTTAATTAAAATGATGTATTATAAAATATGTATTAAACTTATTTTTGATCTATATAAGTAGACAACACATTAATCATATGTGAAATGTGCTCATACATATTAAATAAAGAGTTCTTAGAAAACACTAGTCGTTAAAAACATGTGCCACTGAGGGTGAGTGAACCAAATGGGATTGTATTCCAATGAAATCCCTCATCAACAACGGTAGATTAATTTTTCAATTTTAGGAATTTATAACTCGTCAAACTAAGGTGTCATTTTCCTGAGATGACTAAAAAAATAGTTTTTATAATTTAAAATGATTAAACATGTGATTGGTTGTTAAATCCACCGAAATTGATGTGCAATTGAGGTGAAATCTTATTAAATATGTCTTATAATTATTTTTTTGTGTTTGATTCGACGATGCGTTAATTCAATGTGTGATGTTCTTGAACCAAATAAATAAAAAGTTTTAAGATAATGATGGTCATTAAAAATGTGTTCCATATATGAAGAGTTAGCCATATTAGATCGCATTTCTATAAAATCACATGAAAGAAACCATAGATTTTGTTTTTAATTTTTTGGAATTAATGGTGCATCAAACTGAGGTGTCATTTTCCTGAGATGATAGAAAATGAATTTTATTAATTTAAAATGCAAAAACATTCATTTGATCACTAAAACCATAAAAATGGTCACAGGTTTATGAAAAATATTATGAAATATGTCCCATAATTATATTTTTTGTGAGAGAGGAGAGGACACATCAATCCGACATGATATGTGGCCAAACAGACTAAATAAGGATTTTTTAAAAAATAACGATTGTTTAAAACATGCACCACAGAGCGCGAGCCAACCAAATGAACTCAGATAATTTTTTAACCACTTGAAAAAAACCATTGATTGATTTCTGAATTATAGTAAACTATGGTGCGCCAAACCAAATTGTCTTTTACCAAAGATGTTCAAAAACATAGTTTCAGTGTTTTAAAATGCTAAAAAATGAGTTTTACTATTACAACCATATAAAACGATATCCAATTGAAATGTAATATTATAAAAGTTATATTATAATTATTTTTGATGTGTGTGAGTAAATGGAGCATCAATATGACATGTGATGTGCTAAAACTAACTAAATAAGAAGTTTATAGAAAATGTAGATCTTTAAAAACATTCACCACAATGGGAAAGCCAACCAAATGAGCTTGGATTACAATAGAATCACCCAAAAAAACCATCGATTGATATTTTAACCTTAGGAACGTACAAAGTGTCAAAATGAGGTGTTCTTTTCCTGAGATGAACAAAAATGTAGTTTGAGTAATTTAAAATTGAAAAACATTAATTTGACAGTTAAAACCATAGAAAATTATCTACAATTGATGTGAAATCTTATACATGTTTTCTTAGAATTTAATTTCATGTGTGGGAGTATACGACACATCCATCTAATGTGCAATTCGCTTGAACAGACTAAATAAGATGTTTTTAGAAAATGATTCTCCTTAGAAACATGCACCATAATGGGTGAGCCAATGAGATCCAAATTTCCTAAAATCACATGAAAAATATATATTAATATATTAATATTAGTATCTGAAGGCATACGGCACTGAATGGCCTTTTTCCTCTAATAGTCAAAAACACAGTTTTAGAAATTTAAAATTCTAAAACATTTATTTGACTATTAAAACAAAATAAAATGATCTCTAGTTGATATGAATTCTTATGAAAGATGTATTAGAATTATTTTTTATGTTTTTAAGTAGATGACACATCAATTCGATGAGTGATGTTCTCAAAATGACAAAATAATGAGGTTTTAGACAATGTCTATATTTAAAAACATGCACCAAAGAGGGAGATCTCACCAAAGAAGCTTGTATATCTATGAAATCACATGATGACAACCATGGATTGTTTTTTTTATTTTAGGAACCAACAGAGTTTCAAACTGCAATGTTGTCTTAGACGACCGTGAATGCATTTTCAATAATTTAAAATGATAAAACATGCATTTGAATGTTAAAACCAAAAACAATAAAATTGACGTGAAATATTATTACATATTTCTCTAAATTATTTTTGATTTTTGTGAGTAGAGAGTGTGTCAATCTGATGTGTGATGTGCATTAACTGACTAAATAAAGAGTTTTTAGAAAATGCTAGTCCATATATGTTTTTAAATAATAAATAAAAAAATAATTATAAAATAATATATTTGATTATATATAATTTAATATTTTATGTCAATTAAATATAAAAGTAATATATCACCACTTTCTATGTGTACGTATGTGTCCTCCAGTCCCACACTTTAGCTATCTGATAGTACGCACATATTGACTAGTCCATCTAGAAGGTTCTAGAATGTGCTCAGCTACAGGTCTAAGTGTGATGTCCTCATCTACATGTATAGGTGTGATTTCATCAGCAGTGGGTCTATCAAAAGAAATAGAACTGATCCCCCATCCATTGGACACAACTATAAAATAGAATAATTAAGACGGGTCATTTTAATTGGGGTTCATTACAGTCGCAAAAGAACCTTAAACAGGTAACTAATTATGATCGGTCAAGTGACCCATCATAATTAATTATTTTTCACTGACGAAATATCCTTTTAAAATAATAAAAAAACTAAAAATAAGAAAAAAAATAAAAAGATAAGAAAATATCAACATATCTCTAACAATAAAAATATTACAAAAACAATTATTTAAATTTTAACATAATAAAAATGTAAACAATGTATCTATAACTATTGATAGGGATGGGCTCATCTAGAAGAGGAGGGGGAGGGAACACCACCCCAAAACCCTAAACCCGCAGTCACATGTACTCATTCCACTACTCCAACCATTATCGCATATCCTCTTACTTCTGTTGGTGCTGTCAATGGAGCTTATCCAGCACCCTATGCATGTACTCAATAACCTCACTCTGAGCTAGTATTTTCTCCTCATACTATGAGACTGATGATGATGACTCCGTAATCTCCCCACATATTGGATGTTGACCATGGAACAACACCATAAAAACTACCATGCATCAATTGAGATCTGATACCAACCACTCGGCCCTTTTTAAAATCATACCACATTGCCTGCATACATGCTATATCATCAAATCATGCCACACTAGTGTCTTGACTCTTAGTCTCAACCTGACTCTCATTCTATGTCTGATAATCCTCTACCACATATGACTCCTCCAATTTCAATTTGTATTTCAAATAGTTAAAAGTTTTTTTCTTTTGATTTTAAAAAATAAAAAAATTATATTAACCAAAACCTGACAATGGAGACCAACTGTAATCTATCTAGTTATAGGATCATTGTACATAATCTAATTATTTTCGAACTCCATATTTTCACAGTGTTCAACCACCTATATGAGTATAAAATAAAACGTTCATATTTTATGTTATATAATTTATTTAAAAAAGTACTTACCATATATCTTTGAATAATAATAAATGTACGACTAACAGCTCGATGAATCTCCTCATGGCTCTTCTATTTCTATCTACCTAATGATTCTATCCTATGAAAACTATCATCTATCTAGTATGAACATAATCCATCTCAAATTTGAGATGAGAATTAATCTGGTTGATAGGAACAACAAAACTGATCAAAATGCATGAATCCCACCTTCTTCATGGATATCCTCCTTAATTTATGAAAAAGTTGACTATAATTCTCATGAATACAAACCTCCCAGGCCCCTTTATATAACTCTGCATGTTATCATCAAAAATATACCATAAATCATTAATTTTTTGAAAATATAAATTTAATAATTAAATAAATTTTAAAATAAATATTTTTTATTTATATACCATCCTATGATCAATAATGTGATGTTGAATGTCAATGATAACCAGATCACACATCAACCATGACTTAGAAAAATAGTGCGGAAAAATGGAATTCCCTGACCCAAAAACTATATGTGAAAATATGTGAGAAAATTAACAAATAATCAAATAATTAGTACATAAATAAATTAATGAAAAACAATGAAAAATAACTAAAATAGAAAACTAAATAGACCAATGAATGTGTGGATCAATGTCATGTCATGGGGATCTCTCGAGAATAGGATCATGAATCCCTAATCTTGCAAGACCTCAACCCTTCCAAGTAGATGATGATCCGTTAGAAGCCTATGAGTAAAATGATAAAGAATGAGGCTCATCCAAATGTATAACAACCACCTCAAAGATACAAAAGATATCATCATAAGTCTCATTAGTATTCTAAAACACAAAAGTGTATTGAATGAAAATAATGGAAAATGATGATTATATATATATAGGCTATAACTATCAAGTAATTGTTTCATTCACGATCTTAATCATCTTTTTTTTTCAACAGTGTTAGTATCTTCATCTTCTTCCTCAATATCATTAATTTCCATATCTATTTTACCATCATCATCACTTGTTAATTCAAATTCATTTTTTACAACATAAACATCATCACCGCCATCAACTTGTAACTATAGGAGTTTTATCCATGATATTGATGTCTCTTCATTGAAAATATGTATATGGAGTTGTCTCTTGAAAAATTTAAATTCCTATCACTTAAATAGAACCTGAATCACATTGAATAAACTGATTGCTAGATTATTTCATTTTTATAATGATCCACTAATAAATCCACTCTCTTGAAGAAGCACAATAATTTGTAGAATATAATTGGTATACTTGATGGGATAATTAATGTGGTTCATTTTCTGTAAAAATTATTTTATATTTAATATCAATGATTCTATATCGCGAATGAACATGGATCCATATCTATGTATCAAGCCAATAACATTTTAACATCATTACACAATTCCCCCTATATTACACCGATCAATTATTTCATCTTATATGCCATCAAAGTAAACCTCACTTCCTCTATGATGAGACCCTCTCATGAAATTATATTATTCATTGTTTTTTATTCATCATATTCATGTGTATGAAATCAAAACCATTCTTCCTATATGAATTATAATATTTAAAAATTTATGATGGTTATTTACTAAATATACACAATCAATTATCAATTTTATCGTCATTTTTTATACCTAAAAAATTGAAAAATAGTTGATAACATAACAACTTATAACTTCTTTTCCTTTTTTAAACAATAAAAATATTACTATACCAATATTTTAAACTAGTAGGGAAAATAATGATGCTAGATTTCTTATAGAATAGATGCTGTAATTTGTGGAAATTGTTTCTTAATATGATCATCATATAAACAACATATAAAATATTATTATTATTTTTAAATAAAGAATATGTGGAAGTATAACTCTGTGTAAAAATTAATCTATTTCTTCATAGTTGATCAGAATATATGTATGAGCCATGTGATTTTTATCATTTGAAAGCCACCATTCATGAACTCCACCAAAGCCTAGTTCAGGATGATTAATATCTGATAATTGAATGTTTAGTGCATAATTAATAGTTCTCTCATTACATCCCATTCAATTAATTTTTAAGGATATCTAGGATAGAAATAATTAGAGAAGACAAAAGAAATTTCTTCCCATAAATAAGATTTTGTAATTGACCATTGGACAGATGCTTCGTTATATACCATTTTCTTTAGTTTGTGTATTCATATCTCATATGGATACATCAATAAAAATTGTATTGGTCCTATAAATATTTCGTCATATATAAAATGTAATATCAAATTCCCCATTGAATTAAATAAAGGTGGAAAAAATTATTCCTAGTTTAAATAAAATTGAAACATCTTCTTGCAGTCTACAAAGTGATTCATAGTCTATTGTCACCATACAGATGTCTTGAAAAAAATATTATATTTTTATTATCACAACCCAAATAAAAAAATTCAACAATCCACTAAATCTAATCAAAATAAGTATTTCAAATATAACAGAAAAATCATGAATTTTTTATCCGTTAATATGACTGTTTCTAACATATCTAAAAAAATTAGAAATATAACCATCAGGTAGTCTCAAAACCATAATACATTGAAAAAATAATAAATGATTTTATTTGGAAAGTTTATAAGCTGTTATTAGCTATATTAACTTTTTTGAAATGTCATTTTCAAAAAAACTCAAGTTATAGTCACCTCTAAAATTGGGGAAGATCTAATCTTGATTTTACATTATCTTTGATGTTACCATGTCTGTTCAAAATTATATAAAATATACTATCAAAATAGTTATTCTCTATATGAATGACATAGAACATGTGATGAACCAATAAATATGACTAATATTGAAGTTCCAAAAATAAACTCTATTAAAACCAATTGTGATATTTCCCAAATCCATCTATTTTTATTGGATTATAATTGATCCAATGGTAATGAGAGGTAGTAAAGAGATAATGTATTTTAAATAAATACCTATGATCATTTCTGGAGGTCCTTAGTTTTTCAATTGTTTCATCTATGAAATGATTTTTGTTTCTTATGGAAGGATATCAATAGAAATAAATAAGAGATGATATTAAAAAAATATTCTTTTCTCCCATTTATGTGCTCAAATTCCTTTTTGTCACTCATTCAATAACAAACATGATTTTGAACCATGTGTACTCTATCCAGAAATTATTCTATATGATGGGAAGTCTCTAATTTTCAACATTAATGTAGCTTTCATTCAGAAATATTTTTTCATAATAACATCATATGTATTGACACAATTATTCCAAAAAAAATTTAACTCATTAATCATTGGATTCAAATAAACAACTATATTATTTTTTGGATTTCTTAAAATTAATAAGGCCGAAAAGATATATGGATCATTCATCAACATCCATGGAACTATGTAGTACAAATTTTTAAAGATGGTTCAACACTAATATTGACTACCATGAAAACAAAACGGATAGAAACTATCGGTATAAAAATCTAATCACATGTTTTAAGATTCTAAAGAAAATAATGACGTACCTGGTCAAATATTTTTCCAAGAAACACCATAAAAAAGATGATTTAATTTTTTACCAGGTTAAATATTGGTTTTGTACCATGAAATCAATGGCGTTGTGTTCCAAGAAATAAATAAAATCTAAAATATGGGTGTAAGTAGGTAATACCTCAAACATTTAATAGGGATCAATCTATACTTCCCTAGTTGAGCATCTTTATACCTCGATTTTCCACATGTAGGAAAACTAACTAACGATTCATTTTCACCATAGTATAAGATGTAATCATTTATATATGTCTGAATCTTCTAATAATAAAGACTCAAATTATGAACCAACCTCTTTATCTCATAGAAATTTATCAGCAACACATTTACATCATGTATCAATGCTTTAATCAAAGAGAATATATATCAAAAATATTATTTTACATTCCATTATTTGATTTAATTTACATAAATTATGAATTCACATAAAATTTGATTGGATTACATTCCAGATATAAAGCATCCACAACAGACTTCCCCAAACCATAAAATTGATATGGTTCTAACTCAAAAGTTAAATCAATATCATCACGAGATTTAGTTTTCTAAATAGATAGACCAGCAATATCATTTTAAACATTTTGAAACCATTATGGATCTGGAACCAAATTATTAATATTTTATACGGAACTCTATTAACTAGGATCATACCAAAAAATATAATATTTTTTAAACCAAAATGTAATATATAACCCCCAACATTGTTAAATGTGTCAAACCTCCTCAAATTAGATTTCTTACATGGACACATAATTTTCCCTTCTAAAAAAGATTCTTGTTTAGGTGATTCAAATAAAAAAATCTTTTATACCCTCAACATATACATTATTTATATAAAAAACTACTTGGATTCTTGTATTTATTTATTCAATCACAATCATGTAATAAACACTATTTTAAACTTTATTATTCCATATTTCCCTAAAAAATATAAAACATAAATTTCTTATGATTAAATTTTTAAACGAAAAAGGGTAACCAAAAAGAGTGGAAAATTAAAAAGTACAATTCACATTAAAATATTATCAATTTTATCTATTTATAACTGTTTTTAATCATTAGTGCTGATGTATAATAATTATTGATAATTTACACAAATTATAAGTATTTTTCTTACAAATTATTAATAATTATTTCTAACTATTACTAATTTTTAGTAATTATAAGTAATTATTAATCATTATTAGTAATTTGTGATAATTATTGAATATTTTTACTAATTATCACTATTTTTTTCTAATTATTACTAATTAATACTAATCACTGCTAATTATTACTAATTATTACTAATTATTTATTACTATCAATAATTATTACTAATTACAAATAATTATAACTAATTACCAATAATTATTACTAATTATTACTAATTTGAGCCAATCATTACTCATTACCAATAATTATTACTAATTAACACTAATTAGAAAAAATTATTAATAATTCACCACAAATTAGTTCAAATTAACACTAATTATTACAAATTTTAACTCATTATTTAATTTTTTATTAATTATCACTAATTTTTACTCATTATTAATAATTTTGATGAATTGCCACTAATTATTAGTAATTACCACTAATTATATCAAATTATTACTAATTGATACTAATTATAAATAATTACCAATATTTATTACAAATTATCAATAATTATTACAAGTTCCCAGTAATTGTTACTAATAAAGACTAATTATTACTAATTATGACTAATTACCACTAATTATTATTAATCACCACTAATTATTACTACTTTAAACTAATTATTACTAATTATCAATAATTATTTATAATTACCACTAATTATTACTAATTATAACTAATTATTACTAATTACCACTAATTAGTATTAATTACCACAAATTGGTACAAATTATTACTTAGTAATACTAATTATTACTAATTAATACTAATTATGAATAATTACCTCTAATTGTTAGTAATTATTGATAATCACCACTAATTATTACTAATTAAAATGAATTATTTTAATTACTAATAATTATATCAAAATAAAACAAATTTCCACTAATTATAACTAATTTCCACTAATTGTTACAAATTAAAATTTTTTTTAGTAATTACCACTAATTATTAATAATTAATACTAATTAATACAAATTATGATTAATTAAAACTAATTATTACTTATTAATTCTAATTTTCACTAAATATTAGTAATTACCATTAATTTTTACTAATTACCACTAATTATTTCTATTTTTTTACTTATTATTACTAATTGTTACCAATTAATACTAATAATCACTAATTACTACTAATGAGCACTAATTACATCTAATGACCACTAATTATTACTAATTAACAATAATTATTAAAATTTTATTACTATTTAATACAATTTATTAAAAATTATTACTAATTATTACTAATTAATAGTAATTATTACTAATTATTACCAAATATTATTAATTATCACATATTATTATTAATTACCATTAATTATTAATAATTACCCCTAATTATTACTAACTATAACTAATTACCACAAATTATTTATAATTACCACAAATTAAATATAATTTTTACTAATTACTACTAATTGTCACGAATTATTACTAATCAATACTAATTAACACGAATTAATACAATTTTTTAGCAAATTAGTACTAATTATTACTAATTACCACTAATTATTACTAATTATCACTAATTAAAACTAATTATCACTAATTCAAACTAATATCCACTAATTATTACTAATTATCACTAATTATTACTAATTACCACTAATTATTACGCATTGTTTCAAATTACAACTATTTATTTTGAATTTTTACACATTATTACTATTTTTTTACAAATTAGTACAAATTGCCACTAAATATTACATGTTTTTCATAATTACATCTAATTATTAATAATTACAACTAATTATTATAATTTTCCACTAATTATTACTAATTACCACAAATTATTAATAATTTCCACTAATTATTACTATTTCCTACTAATTATTAATAATTCTAACTAATTACTACTACATATCACTAAACATAACTAATTACCACTAATTATTACTAATTACGACAAATAATATTTTTATTTACCACTAATTATAACTAATTATCCATCATTATTATTAACTACTACTATTTTAAACTACATACATTTGATTAAAAAATCATTAACAATTAAAACTAAATATTTTAAATTAATCATAATTACTATTTCTTAAAACTAATTACTGAAAAATAAAACTATGTAATTCTAATTAAATCTATTTACTATTAATTAATAATAATAATTACTATCTTAAAATAAAATAAAATAATTAAAAATTCAAAACATTAAATAAATACTTTAAAGCTGGGTCTTCTGGCGGATGCAAATCCTGAAATTTGGTTCATTCTGATCATTTAAACTTCAAAATGTTTAAGTAGAAAAGAATGAGAGAAGATGAGGAGATGTGGAGTTTAGAAGGGAAGGGAATGAAAAGAATTTGGGTGTGGGTATATATTGGTTAGATATTTTGCAACGAGAGTAATCCTGATGAGACCAATCACTAATAGTACCGACAATTATTAATTCGACAGTGGTTAAGAAGAGTATTTGTTATTGGTACCATCATAAATACTCTTATGTTGACAGTTTATTTGTAATGGGAGTTAATTCCCACCACAAAAGATAAAAAATGACAGAATGTATTTGTGATGGGGCTATATTCTCATTGCAAATACCTTTCTATGGGTTTTGTGCATAGTGTTCACCAAATGTAGTTGATATGAGAAAATATTGCCATCATCAAAATGGTTTTTAATGACTATTTACGACTGGAATCGATTCTCGTCACAAATAGTCTATATCAATGGGTTATTTTTGACAAGCTATGAGTATGTCACAAATAACCCTCCACAAAAGCCATCTATTCCTACAGTGTGAGTGTTGTATATGCATCAGTAATGAAACTGGATTTAGGAAAGGAAAATATTTGAGCAGAAGACCCCAATCGGTGCCCCAATCTGAGGAATGTGTCACTAAAAGATCTTCATATGGCATAGGGGTCGCAATATCAAACTCAGTGGGATAACTGGTACCACACTCAGAATAATGGTGTGTGGGGAATGTCTCGATTGGCGACACATGTGATGAGGAGGGTCTATTAAGTGGGTGATTAGTAGTGCGCCACTCCAAAAAAGGTTGCAAGTGAAATGTCTCAGATGACACCATGTATAATGAAGACTGTCTAATCGGTTCTTGTGTAGTGGTATCTAGAGCCATATGAGAATTGGAATGATGTGAATGATGTCTATGGGAAGTTCTCTAATCATTGATCTGATGACTCAATACTGTACTTGTCATCAAATCAAGAACTGAACTAAACATATCAACAATGAATACATATCATGTCTCGGGTTTGATCAAATCACAGACTCGATCGATCCCATCATCCTGAAAAAATGACATTAACAAATAGATTAAAATATTAATAATAAATAATAAACAAACGTGACAAAATTAAATTACCTAGGTATAATTTCTCCCTCCAACCTGAGTTATAAAACGTATTGTCACTCGCATATACCAGATCTTGTACTTAGTTAGGGTTCCAATATGAAGACTTCCTTTAAAATATACAATGACACAATACTGCTCATGTGAATCCAACAAGGATTTGTATGTATCGTGTATAATATTCCAATTTCAATCCTGTTTTCCTATATGTCAAATACCGCTAACATCTGCAATCTTCCTTAGTGTCCCCAAAATAGGATGTTGATATCATAACTTTATCAAGACCCTGTTAGGTTGGTGAAACTCAATGGTTTGAAAATAGACCAGCAGAACCATGATAGTAGAATGATGCATCCCCATCCTATAATAATCTGGATGATATCCCAGATGCTCACCTGTATATGGTATCAAATTAATCTTTACAGAGAAATAAATTTAATCAGTCATTAAACATATAACAAAAATTTATATCCACAATTATACGTGTATACCACCACAATGAAAAAACTGTCAAACTTAAGACAAAAATATGATGTGGAATGTTTAGTGTTATATATATATTTCTTCGAGTGGAACCAACAATGAATTGAATGTAAAAAAGTTTCAGATGTTATATAATTTTAACATGAGATTGTAATAGAAGTGTATATTAAACATTTAAAGTACATACAAGAAACGGTCCCATACGCTATGCATTGAGTGGTAATTTAGAGACAAACTAAGGTGAAATTGTAGGGCATCATATCCACACCCACACCATTAATAGAAATAAACCACCTATCTCATTCACCTATGTGTGAGAAGCCCTACTCAACACTCTATACAGACATGTCAAATAGGTCGAACCACAACTATACCACCAAACATGCTCCAAACCTCCAAGTAGAGGTTGGTACATCAGAAGATCATATGATCTAGAGTGATCTAGAAACCAAGTATCTCCAATCTATTAAAAAATTTATGATGGTGCATGTCTCTATAATGTCACCTCATCTTCATCTGGATCCATAGGGCTGGAATTAGTGTCCAGCCAAGACATTTGTAACCTACCTCCTCTATGATTCCCTTGCGTGTTTGGTAATGGGAAGTCCAAATACATATGTAGAATTAAATCCCAGCAATATATCATCATACCTATAACAATATCTCCATCCATAGGAATACCTAATAATATAAAGCCATCATGTAATGTAATCATTATCTTCCTTTGATGCATATGAAATGTATGCATCTCTGGTCTCCATTGCCCAACAAAAGTAGAAATTAGTATACATTCAATGGGTATATACCCACACATGCTCAACCCATAGAACCTAGAATGACACAAATAAGTTATAAAAGGCTCTAGTGGGCTCTCATAGTGAAAATTGTGGGGCCTATAAACATTTAGTATCCAGTATTTACCACTATCCCAAAAATAATATGAAATGTGATCACTTTGTGCAGTAAAAAGATATGGATCCTTATGGAATGGGTGTATTTGTGCATATTCCATCTATATAAATCGATAAATAAGTAATTAACATGAAAATATTTTAAATAATTTAAATTTTGAGTGGAACAAAAAATTAAAATAATGAAAATTCTTCATCAAATATCCCATTATACATTAAAGGTAAATGAATTACAATAATAAATCCATAGTCAAAGAAAATCAAATATGGTGTGATGTTGAACCCTCCATGCAATTGTTCTAAGGACATTGTCTGCAATTATGTCCCTCTTCCCTACAACTTCCAAATCGTTGATTCATCCCATTCTACTAAGACCAATCTACTTCATTTCTCATATGTGTAAATTTTAGATGGAATTTTCCATGAAACCATGATGAATTCAGATTAAAAATTTGAATATGTTGAGGGGAATTTAATAATGATACATCCTCAATTGGGCTCTACTATGTGTTTTCATAATTTCACAACATATCGAGTCTATTTATTGGATCAACGAAACTCTCCAATGAGAGGTGGATATGATCACATGCTATGAGTACTTGTGAGAATGGTATCCCGTATGCTTATAAGTAACCACATTCACATGTATGGTTTTCAAGAAAAACAATCATCACCTGATCATTCTGAACATCTTCATCTTCAACCAGATTTCTTGTCCTATGAAAAATGTGTGCCTAATCTAATGTGGAAATATTGTTATTAATTTCAAGATCCGTTACAAATATTTTTGAGTATTGATGACCCTAAAGTACTTATTTTTTAATATCATCTGATATATAAAAAATTATTTGACACATTTTTCAAATTTATAAGAAATAATACCCGTGATTGGTAATTTTATTACCCATTACAGATGTCTTTAATTAATTAAAAAAATGTATATAGTCATGTGACTATATCTCTTCCCTTAAACAAATTCAAATGATCATTTTCTATTTGGGATGTGCCTCATGTACTTCCTTATATCCTCTTTTATTCTTCTTTTTTCATATAGTCAATTAAGAAAAACATTTTTTCTTGGTTCATAGGCAATAAAAATAATGTGAGAAATAGTTAAAAAAGTGAACATTGATATAAAATATGTGTACATACTGAATCTGTATAAAATGTGATCTAATTCCTATGTTGGTGATTTCATTTTTCACATTGTCAACATGAAATATTGCCCTTATATTTCTAGAAATATATCACACGTAGTAACAATGGTAGGAATGGGGGTGGGTAACCAACTAAAATTTTTGATATTCAAAACTTCTTTGATATCGCACTGAAGATCTGAAATTTGGAATGTCCCGTGATTATTAGTGACAAGAACAAGAAGAAAAGATAGAAACCAATTATGAGAATCTATATTCTCCATCTATTTTATTTAAAATGTAGGGGCACGTGACTTCTATTTCCATAATTAGTGGAATAAATCTAGTGAACCATTATACTTTCTATAAAAAAAGTTTCATCCACTTGTATAATTTTTTTTATAGTATGGGAATGTTGTTATACAGAGAAGGAATGAAAAGACTATTTGATGAAATTGGAATTTTTCTATAGAGATGTTGTTGTTCACCAAATACTCTGCTATTTCTAATTGATAAACAACATAACTAGTTTGAACCATTCACATAACCAAATAAGTAAATACATGAGAGGATTTTTTTCCAATACCCATAAACCTTCTCAATATAATTCTTCTTTTCAAGCCACACCTTCTTATCTGAGATTTTATATCTTTAATAACTCTCAATTCATTCTTGTATTAACCCAACATGAAAAACAATATTAACTATGATCATAAAAATAATAAAATAGCATATGATTATCATTTCATGGTTTCTATGATATTCAGGCATCCATGGATTCAAACATGTCCAAGTTGAAAAAAATAATGCAAATTTTCAACAAGTTGAATTTCAAACAATGGTATCACACAATTTCAACTTACATATGTCACCAAACATTGATATTTTATAGAAAATATTGATTTCAAATATTCAAACATGAGTTAACTTTTATTCCTCTTCACATGGTAATTCTTTAAAACTATTTGTAATTTCTCTTTTATCTCAATTTTTTCTTCCAATATAAAATTTGTCATCATTAATTCCAAAATTTATTTTTTGGAAAATACCTAGGAACATAGTTATTAGTGTCACTAAATCTCAATAAAACCCAAAAATCACTCATGTAATATAATGTGATTTTTCCCTAGCCATGCAAGTTGTATTTGAAGATCAATGACTGGAATCATTAAAACATCTTTGTTAGATACTTCCTCATCCCCCAAATGATCGTCATCGACATCATTGACTGCACCGATATGCAGGTCAGCTACAAGAACTGATGTTGTACGAACATCTGCATGTACTATCATTAGAAATATTTTATATTCTCTACTTTTTTTCTCACCCAATCCACATTGAACAACAAGATCATATGTAAACATATACCTCTCAGTGAATCCACCATTGTTTGATAGGATTTGTTCAATTTTAGTGGTATATTCAATTGTAATAACATCAATATACAATTCCATCACACTAAGCCTTCTTTGCTTTTGATATGTATCATAAGAAATCGAAAAATCTTCATCATCAACCAATCAATGATGCATGTAATATAGAATATCCATAGATTGAGAAAATATATAAATAATACATGATATACACTGATTCCCAACAAGCTTCAATTTTTCATGAATTTAACTATTAAAAGAACTCATCATATCACATCCAATAAGTTTTACTAATCATGAAGTACCACCAATATATGATATCCCATGTTCATCATCTTTTATTTCAACTACATGATATAAAAACAAATGTATCTATTAATCCATATTTTTGAAACTTTTATTTGAGATTAAATCTCATCATAAATATATACACGAAGATTTCTTCAGATAAATCTAAAACCATCTAACATTAAATATTATTATATCGATTATAATTCCTCTATTCGGTAGATAATAGTTGAAGTTGAAAAAGATAATGGGCAGTCAAGATGTAGTAGATAATGATTTATTAATATATTAAATGATAATAAATATTATTCTTTTACAATGATTTGTTTTATTAATATATATAATCTTATTTTTTTAATAAAATTAAATATATATATATAATATACTATTGAAATTCAAAAAACATTTAATTTCCCCAACTTAAAATATTAACATACACTTAACTTACAAATTAATATATATATTTTCCGAAGCATAAATATATTAATTTAAAAATTACCAATTAATTAGAAAACAATTTCATTTTTACTATGATATAATATATACATTAATTTCTATAAAATGTTATAATATTAATATATTACAATATTATTATAGAAATATATTAATGTAGCATACAATATTAATTAGAATGAAATATTATATTAATATATATATTTAGGATACACTTTAATACTATATTAATTACAACATCAGTAATTAATTTACTAATATATTTTATACAATTAAATAATTTATTTATATACACACACATGCATAATAGGATGAAATAATTCATACGAAAATATTAATTTAATATATATATATACACTATAAGTTTATTTTATACAATGGAAATATATTTCTGTATACAAACCAAAAAATAATGAAAAAATGAAACTTAATTAAATATAGAAAATTTACCAATTAATATTGAAATTAAATAACAATTTCATTTTTATTTTTTGAAATTTATAATTTATCATCAACGATCAAATATAATTATTTGATTTATTGTTTTTATCAAATTAAATCAATTTCAAAATAGTTAATTCTGCTTACCTCAAATATAAAAATACAATTAACTAACTAATTAATATTATTTTTATAGTCCAATAATATATTTATTACAAAATTAGTAATTAACTGACTCTTAATATATTATATACAATGAAACAAATATATTATTTACAATATCACAAATTAATTTATTAATGTATTTTATACAACTGAATAATATATATATATATATGGTTGAGATGGAAGAGAAAGGGGTATCCTCTGTGGGAATGGAGGCTATGTGTAGGGTGATGCTGTTGAATGTAATATAGAAAATGTAGATATGAATGTTAATGTGATACCTAGGAATAAGGAGTTATTATCCCTTTGTGTGCCTCATAGACATAATACTTCAGATCATACGAATCCCTTGGACTTATCTGGATTGAAGAATAATTTGGTAGATGTTGTGAGATATGCATCGAGTTTCTATGACATTGGAGTTCCCTCGCCTAGAAGAATCATAAATAAAGGGAAAAAAATCATGTTTCCACTAATTAAGATGTTATTTAGGAAAGGCTGAAGATTTGAAGATTTTCGATAATATCTCATGTCTTGGCTTTGAGGGGTGAGCAAATGTTGTGATTCAATGATCTGACAGACCAAATTTCTTTGGTGTGGGGGTTTGATGACTAGTGGATGACTGTAATAGGTAAATGACATTTGATCATTTTGTTACACTCAAATGAGAATGGAAATAAGTTTTGGCTCTATATCCTTAAAGTCAAAAAATCTATGAATTGGAGAATGAGACTAGAATTTTGACCCATTTAGTGCCAAGAACACAAATTCTCATGTGTGGATCCACATCTTTAAATTTAATTGGTTATACTGGAATCATAAAATTATATGGGATAATGCATCTTCAGTTTTAAATCTGATCAGAATATATATGAAAACTAAAAATCCAATGTATGGTCACATTTCAAGAGTTCTTATTGAAGTTGATATGACCTATACATTGGAAGTGGAGATGGTTGTTACCATGATATATGATATATTTAATTTGTATTTATTTTATGAAATTAACCATATGATTTATAGTGGTTCAAATTTAATTTTTCATCACTCATCTAATTAAAACCATTATAAGGTCTGTAAAAAATGCAATTAGAAGGTTCATGATGAAGTATCATGAAGAAGAGGCCCGAATAATGTGAAGGGGAAGGATCATGATCCTCCCATTGAATTTTCTGATGGAGGCCCCAATTTAATTATTAGTGTTGGGAAATATTGTTATGAGCCTAATCAATATCCACTTAATGTGGAGGATACTAGAATGAATCTTGATTTGGATACACTTGCCGATATTGTCGAGTTGGAGGTGGCTAATAAAGAGGTTATTCTCCAACACTCCCTTAATCGATTTATGGTTCAAAAAATACATCTAGGCTTCATTGAGATGTGGGATATTGCTTCCGGAATGCCAAACTGAAATATTGATTTCATTAAGAGAGAGGACTGGTGTATTTTTCAAAAGAGTTTGAAGATGGGAAGGATATCTAGCCACGAGAGAGAAGAGTAGTCTCTCAAAGTGGAGATGATTGGAATAGATGAGATCAATCATTGAGTGCGGTTTTGAAGAGTTTTGGATGGTGCTTTCTAATAGAGCACCTTCTTCTCTAATTTGTTATATAATGGAGCATTTTTAGAAAGTACCTTTAGTTGAATAATTCAATGAATTAACTAGTTAGAAAAAAGCCTTCATTCAAATAATATGAAGAATGTAATTTTCAAAATAGCGGCATCAAAGACCATAAATTTTGGAAGGCTCCTATCAGGAAAGCCCCTTTCAAAAAGAAATTGGAAAGAAGGCACATTCCCTTGAAATTCCTTCCATTTACCAGTGACCCAAAAAACATAACATTAGATATGTAATTTTTTCCCTTAAATAGTAATTATGTAATATGTTTCTATATTTTGTTATATGTGGACCCCACCTCAGGCGTTCGGACCTAGGCATGGTCATGAGGGTGGTGTCGGGAAACCTAGAATATACAGGTGGCAACACCCATTCTGATTCATCTATTTAAATGATTTTATTTTTATCCCCTTTTTTCCCGTGGTGTCAACACCGATAGGTTATATGGGGTTAACCAATTATCACAACACAATAAAAAGAGTAAAGGGAATTACTTTTTCTACTATTTTTTGAAAATGATATATGTTCTTGGGTGTTGTGTAGGTGATATAATAGCCGAGTACGACATGTCATTAACATCATTTCTATTTTAAATGTTCCCTTTCTTGAGTAGTGGGTTTTGGTTATGAAATTATTTTAAAAACATTTCATAACATACCAACCACTCAAATCATCGTTTATTATATTTTTGACTGTGACATCTTCAAATTATGCAACAATCAGTGACATGAGATTCAGAGAACATTCATTAACATGATTCAACTCATTATAGATTTTAATCATGAATACTAATAGAATTCACTTGTGGAGAACATGATTTTAACTTCATATGTTGTCTTAAATGAAGCTTGGCCCATGACACATACTTTAGTGCATGAAGGATGAACAATGTTGGTATTCATATTTAATACTTTTCACAATAAGGGAATCAAGATATTGCAATAATATCCTTCCATATTTAGATAAAATCATGTGGTTGAAGATCTTTATGTTCATGTTTTTTTTTAGTTTTTTTATTTTTTGTTTTAATAATGCCTAGCTCAATTTTTTTTGAATTTCAAGGATGAAAGGCATGAGGGCCTTTACCGCCTTTCAGTAAAAACAAAAAAACATAAATATAGATGTTTTTATATTTTAAAAAATATATTTGAATATTATGATATATATATATATCATGTTTAGTTTATTTTGTTTTGAATTATATCATTAATATTTTAATGTAATTTTTTTTATATTTTTAAGAAATAAGATTTTAACATGTAAATTAGCTTTTAATTATTAATTTTTTTTATTTTCAATTACATTTTATATGTTGATTCATTTGGTTGAATATCTATTAAATCCAAATAATATTTTATAAGTTATATTCTTTCAAAGTCACCTACACGAAACATAATAATGTATGATTTTGGTGTCTTTTAAATTATATAACTTATAAAATTTAAATAAAATTTAAATGATATTGGAAACTTACTAAACATATGAAAATTAATTCAAAATTACAATGAGTTCTTAAAAACAGTTAATGAAAATTAATATTAGTAGAACAATATATTTTTGTTTTAAACCAATATATTTATATTTATAATATCTATTTTACATTCATTCCATTTTTAAAAATTAATATATTTATGAAATTAGTATTATTTTCAACAAGTTTTACAGTCACCATCATGATGATTAATAATGTTTAATGGTGGGGGCATTGGAATTATATAACATATAATACATAAATACAATCAAAATGATATTTTACACACTTACTAAACATATGAGAAATAATTCAAAATAATAAAAACTTATTAAAAAAAATTAATGAAAAATAATTTCATAATAACAATATATTTCTATTTTAGACCATTAAAATTGTATTAATAATATTTTTTTACATTTCAATTATTTTAAATTATTTATTATAAGTCTAAAATTATTTTTATTTTCAACAAAATTTTAGATTCTTAGGTTATGTTTTATGATTTATTGGGACTATTTTTATAGTTTATATTTTATATGATATTAAATTTATCTACTATATGTTTAATAAGTTTTCCAATTTTTCAAGTAGTCAACATTGAAATCTTATAAAATATAAAATGTGACTAAAATATAAATTAATATTGAAACACTAGATAAATATGTGTTAATGGTTAATACTAAAAATAATATCTTGATTTTATAGAAAAAAACATATAAATTAATGAGTACAATCAATCACAATGGTGAGGCACATTCCCACATGGTGGTGTGTGAATTGGACGCCCGTATCTAGAGCATATACCTCTACACCAGGGTGAAGTATGATGACCTGAAGAGGGATAATCTGCAGGTGTTGGAACCCCGACCATCATATGCTCTACTTATTTCTTAATGGGAGAATTTCATAACTAGATGTCATCATGTGAACGAGATACTTCTCCCACTAGTGTAGTATAATGGCCTACTAACATCATGGGGGGTGGGTATCATATAGGCTATGAAAGATATTGCATGATAGTTGTAGGTGTGGGAAATGACCTCTGATAGAAGGTCGAATAATCTTCACTTGACAAAAACTATGTATATACTGCCAATACAGATGGATCTGAGACACATGATACACATCTCCAATCAGTTGAGGCTGAAAAAATCGAGGTCTGACCTCTACCTATGGAATATGTGAGGTCTCACATGTAGAACTATGCGGCCTATGTCATCATCATCATGGGTCTTCAACATCAACAACTGTTGAAGAAGGTTCATATGTAAGAACCTCTACTCCCTTGGTGGGAAAGTCATCTCCCTTTTTTGGATGATCAACTATACTATCGGGAACCACATGATAAGCTAACATCATCCCCTACACTGTATTATAGATCCCTATTAGGACTGCAACCACTTCCTCATCTGGATCGAACATACTTATAATCTAATGTACTAGAGTATGTGGTAAAGAGATTCAAAACAAATTAAAAAATAGTACAATAAAAAAACTTATATATATATTTATTGACTCACCATATCCTGACTCACTCTTCTCTGTCAAGTAATATACAGTATTGACTTAAGTATATACCATGGCTCATACTTGACCTCTTATGATAGATGGAATCATATCATACATACACCCCCAATATGAAGTGATTCTTTTTTCCCCCTAGGTTTAGATACATGGCCTTTTATTGTCAGCAGTACACATCCTGCCTCCCCTTCAATATTAAGGAATAAATATCTAGTAACTACAATTTTGGAAATGGAATGCGCTGACAATAACAAAACTAGAGCATGACTCATTTATTCTAGTACCACTGAATAACATGAATGTGAATAAGTGGAACTATTGAGAAAACATCCTGAAGTCCAACAATGAATTATTCAAATAACTAGTCCAATTAATTCCATTATGGAATCCATGAAATCTGAAATGTCATTCGATAATTTTCCCAAAAGATTCTTAGTAAAAACAAAAAATGATGAAGTTAAAAAAATTATTCAATGAAAGATTGTATATACTTATTTCATTGGGTAAGATACCTTCCAACATGAGATGGTATTCACCTAAATGGCATTTCAGAGTGCTGATGAAGCTATGTTCTTGACTCCACCTACAAAATAACTCACCAATAACGATAAATAATAAAAAATTAAATTCAATAATTCCTACTAGCATAAGAAACCAATAGAGACGACTGATCACACCAGCATCCACATGGAGCACCATACATCACCTCAATAGGCATCTTCTAACCATCTACACCAGGGTAACAGGAGAGGATACAATTTGATTCCCACATATGAAGATGGATGATACATGACCCAAGATCTATGTGATCAAAGAAACATGTTTTGCATAATTATCTCTAATTTAATACAAGAACAAAGATACCTAACTGTATGTCTTGGCCAGATCAAAATCCTTCACTAGCTATAGATAAATCATGTGCACTTGATTAGGTGAGTGATTATTTAATAGTATCTCTCCAATGATCTGTAAGATTTAGGTACGAGCATGGAAAATGATAGTATTATCGTCAGCATCATCGAGTAAATGTGCATTGTGAATCTCAAGACAACTCATAGATATTGGTGCATCATCTATAGAAGCATCATCGAAAAAATATCTACGCTAAGAAATATCTGCACCATCTCAAGTCAGTCTTCATGGGAGGGTACAATAATTGCATCCCCCGAGATATGAAGACCAATCATGACTACCACATCCTCAAGGGTGATGGTCATCTCTCTCTCAAGTAGGTGGAATTTTTGGGTATATGGTCTACATAACTATAGGAGGGAAAGAAGAGAGTGATGAAAAATGAATATGAAATTGGATACCACAATGCTGTCAAATCCTGTACGGTATAGGTATGTTATAATGGCAGCTGGAGACAACATGAAATGATGATAGTGCGGTCGACACACCTTGATCTATCAAACCGGTTGACCCTCTATCACGACATGGGAAACATGCATAACCTTCTCAATGAGTAGTAAAATATTATCCATATTTATGTAAAAAATTAAAATAAGTCTTAATTGTAAAATGTAAATATAACTCTTTGGTCAGTAGAATGTTATTAATGGAAGAATTTAAGACAAGACATGCTTATTCCCATTGTTTAATGAATATTTTTTTAACAAAAGAGAAGGTCATGTCTGCATGTTTTTTAAAGCATATTTCTATAGTTTTTTAGATATGTTTTTACTTTGGAAATGATGTTTTGTAAGATATGGTTTTATATATCTATATATAAAAAAATTTGGTATTAATTATCAAAGTGTCTATATGAAAATGGCGTTCCTTGTAATTTATGTATTATTTATCACATAAATTTATGTTTCATTATTATTGTCTCATATTCCTTTTAATGTGTATATGAAAGTCTTATTGTTATTATATAGTAAATGTATTCATACATGTCATATAATTCTACAAAATGAAGAATCTTATATTAACACCAAATAATTAACAATTTGAGAAGATCATATTGGAGACAATACATCATCATGGATGAGAGTGTGAACTCGATCTAGCAATTCGAGGGCATTATTTCCTATAATGAATTTCTTTATGACATATGCTGCATCTCAAACTTATCCCTTGTTTTTGAGGTCAGTAAAACTCATTCTACATCCTAATAAACATTATACTCCCTCATTAACACATTCTATTGATGTCAATTATCAATATCAGATTGTATTCTGGCATATGGAAATATTGAATCTCACCAATATGTATCCATGGTATAGCATAACAAATAGCAATGGTGTCTAGATAGTATACTAGATCAACATATAAATCCCATGATATGTTCATAGAGTCATATTATGTGATGGTCTTTACACATGGAAACTATAATTATTAGAATTTTAAACTTTGAAATTTCATTACTTATAGTAATAAAACCATTTTTTCACTACTGCAACTTCATATGGGGTCCGAACACTCTTGATCATCAAATCGATAGTATTCTTGGAAGAAAATGCACACTTGATAACCAAAATATTCTTCAATATTCTTTTAAATCTCTAATGTATCTTCCATACCTTATCCTGTTCTGAATATCATCCAATTCTTGTTTTTTTATTAACAATTTATTCCACACAATGATAAAATGTCTCTTAAACTAGGGAAGTTATAGGTAACTTCCGAAGCCCCTTGAAGACACAATTGATGAACACCACACCATTTCTAGTCATTAACAGTGAAAATATTTCAATTTATTTTAATTTTAATTTTAATGTTTTAATAACAAATAGTGATATTTCTAGGTCAATTTCCATATTTTTTGGTTGAAAATCATTTTTGAGCTTAATTGCTAAAATGACATATTTTTGATTTTAAATATTTTATTTTCATTCATGTATTTAATCCATAATTTTTAGTTAAATTATCCAAATTAAAAATTATTATGTTTTAGGCTTATATGTTTTATGGGTTTTATTTTATTATTTTTTTCCCAAAGATCAATCTATCATTCAAGGGCCCAAAATCATCTCACAATTTGGGCCTCAAAATCTATGCATAAAACTGGATTTTTTATGTTGGTCCCATATATCATAAATGGTAGTACTAAATGAGATTAAATATAACTTGGATGAAGATAAAATCTAGAGGAATTTTTTTTATAAATATTTCTATGTCCGAATCCTTCATTTTTAGGGCCATAAATGTGTTAGAACTCTATGCATTGGAATAAAAATAGTCTGCTATGAGAGAATAAATTATTGAAGTAATTTGACTTTATCTCTCTCCGAATGTGTCCAATAAAGATCCGAATTGGGGGTCAAAATAAGAGAGATATAAGAAAAATTATAATGGATGACCTATTTCAAAATTCTATAATTTAATGGGGTTACCACTTGATAACATTCAGATGATAATTTTGGAGAAAAAAACATCACCTCTTTTTCCAATAAAAGAGTGTTTCTTCTTGATTTCATAGGATTGTAAACATAGGGGTAGACTTTGTTGGAATTTATATTTATATTTTTTTATTTTAATTTCTTTTTTAAATGGACAATTCATTATATATATATATTATTCTACTTTTCATCTCATTCTCTTTTATATAATTTGTGTTTTCCACTTTTGTTTTTATTCATCACTATGAACTCTTATGCTTATGATAATGAGTAGCTAACTCAAGGAAGTTCCCAAGGTAGTAATATACTATTGAAACCAATACATTGAGATATTGTTTTTAATTTTTCTTATTTTATTATAGATAGAACGAGGGGGATCTTAGTGGTAAATGCAGCTTTGTGTCTCCACTTTCCACCAGAGACTTATCTTTTACTTCTGTAATATTCTCCCTCTGTCGATGTGGTGGATGTGTGGTCCTTTGGTGATCATTGAGTGAATATTATATTAAAAAAATATGTATAGTAGTATATTGACACATAAAATTGAGTTTATTCATTAATTATATTTGAAACTAATAATAAGGCAATGAAGGTTCAATTTGGGTGAGTCTTTTAGGAATTTCTCATTTCTTCCTTACATCATTATGTTTTTATTCACTATATTATCATTGAATATTCATATTTAATATTAGTTTTTTTAATTCTTAGATATTAATTTTTTCATTTTTGTTCATAAATAAAAAAGTGTATTTGGGTTAGTGGGTGATAGACCACAACAACTCGTCAAGCGAACGACCTAGGTTAGCCCCTATGCTGTACTTAGTTATAAATATTTTGAGAGAATGTATGAAGAAGATTCATAAAATTGGGGTTGTTATTGGAGATCCATGTGTTCTTAAATAACTATTTTTATTCATGATTTTGTGAAGATATTTCTTTTGTTTCACTTCAAAAAACAAAAAATCATAAATTTCATAATCAAAAAATACCTCTTCATTCATGATGAATTTTTATTCAAATTATTATGCATGGAATAACTACTCTCAGGTTAAACAAGAATCATAAATTCAATAATCATAGATTTGAGAACATATAGAGGAAATAAGGTTCCTAGATAGAGACATCTAATGGATAATGTAATATGTACCTTCATGCCAAGAGAAATCCAAACCTAAGACAGGACCCGTGCCAGAATGATTAATGGAAGTTATTTCACTGACCCTTTTTTATGATAAAGAACCCGATGTGGGTTATAAGGAGATAATAATGGAATTAATACCATTCTCCAACACTGAACCATTACTTGAGGAGGCCCCATAAGTACACATTCAAGATAATGACCTTATGGGATATCATTGTTTTGAATAATCCTAGAATTACATTGTTAAAGCTATCCTACAACATGATGTTCCCATCCTTGAAAATAAAAAATCACTACCACTCTACCTATATATTTCTTTATAAGATGATTAATAATATGAACTTAATGGTATGGAGTTTACAATGGTCCTTCTAGAAGATATTAATTTCTATGTTGAATTACTTAAAAGGGGATATTTTTTATTTATTCATCATGTTTTAATCTTATTCAAGGTGAATTAGTTTCTAGCATATCATTTTTTGAAATTTTTGATACATAAAAAATGGAGAAGGTCATGGATGTTAAGGATTATAATACCCATTTTTTGGTGATTTAATAAGAATAGTTGGACAAGTTGATGGTGGTGTGAGTGCTTCCTCTACAAAAACATGCATACCATATGGGGGAGGACACCATGGATGTCAATAGGGAGCAACCTTATTTTCTTTTCCCTCCCACTCTAGACCACAAAATCACTATTTCATATTTCTTTGTGGTTGATAATTTCCTTATATTATTTGGGGTTATCCATTCTGGGTTCCAAATCATGGACACAAGGAAAAGTCGCATGTGGTGGTTCATCTCAAAGAAACCACACACAGCTTTTGATTAGGGATAATCTACCGCAACTGCCTGACTTGAGGTAGAAAAAACCTAAAATATTATTGCAGGATAAACTAAGTATGGTCCCTTTACATTCCCATTTATCTTCCTTTTTATGTCTTTTAATTAATTTATTTAATTTTTATTATGGTGGAGGAAATGATCTTAATTCAAGGCTATCATTGAAAAATAAAATAGGTTGTTTCTTTCATTTTTATTGTTTTATTTTCCGCACAATTTAATTTTTTATGAAAAAAAATCTTGATATTGTTTGAGAAAAAATAGGATAGTAAATGGAATAAGTTTGGGGGATAGAGGTCAAAATGTATTTAGGATTTTATTTTATGTTATTTTATTTTTAATTTATTTTTCTAAATTTTCCAATTTTCCTTTTTCATTTTTTGGAATGTTTACAGGAATCTTGAGCTAAATCAAAAACCTTGGAAAATTAATATCATCTTAGTTTTCTTTGAAAATTTATTTATTTTAATGTTTGAATATATAAAGTATTTCTTCCTGGATATTGTTTCTTGATTTCCTATATTTTAATTTGATGAAGTTTGATTAATTGTGAAACTCAGGTTCACAGGTATTGTCTGAATTAAAAATAATGCCCAACCTAAGAGGTTTGTAATTATTTTTGACATTTTATTTACATCATTATTTTTATTTGAAGTCTGTGACATGTTGTGAGATCCATAGAATAATTTTTATTCCTTCTCAAAGTTGTTAGAGTTCATGAAATTTGTTAAGTATGATTGAGGGGCCACTATGAAATCCCCTTTATCATCCAACTCTTATTTAGGCCAATATTTTCACATAAACATTATTGATCCCAAATTAGAAATTAAATAACTTGTTATGAATCCAAATTATAAATAAATTTGTCCCTTTTTATCCTTATCTATAATTTATATGCATGATTATTATTGAACATAAGTGTGGGAGAGGGAGAATATGAGATGTATTTTTATTTGATGAAGAATATTTTTGAGTGGAAATTAAGAAAAACGTGTTTACATGTTTGTTGGAGATTTTGTGGAAGAAATTTATTGATGAAAAGTTTTATGGGTTGCCCAAAATATCTTTACACAAGTAGGATGGGTGTTCAACAATTCTTTAAGATCAAAATAATCTGTATTTTCCTAAAAATTAAAATTATGAATAGAAATACTGATCTTATTTCAAGGTAAATAATGCTAAAAATTCAAGAAAATAGGGAATAAATTCATCATTGATGATTAAATTTCATTTGTGAACTTACTAAATTAAAATGTATTTGTTGTTGAGTCATTGATGGGATGATTTAGGAGAAAAAATTTCTTGATTAAAGCCAATTTCATGTATTTACATCACTTTAGAACTTAACCCTCCTCATTCTGAATCAGTTGTTTTTAAATTTTAAACATACCAACCCTAAGCCTCAGAACAACCCATTAAAAAGAACTGAGGATTATTATTATTTTAGTTCTTTAAATATATATAATAGAATAAAATAATGCCCATGGAAATCATACATGTTATAGAAAATAATAAAAACTCCACATTAAAAATCTATAAGTGATGAGAGAAATATTGTTCTAGGGTGGTAGGTGCTACATGAATGTGAGGATTAACATGATATTGAATTGATTATTATGATTTTTTAAATATTTATTTAATTTTTATTCATATATTATGAATGATAGTTTCCATATATAAGTTAAATTATTTATATTTTCATTTATGATTTGGTAAGTTTGTTTTGACCATGGTATAATATGATTACATGGGTGTGCAATGATTAAGTGTGGGGGAATTAATAGTGCAAATATATTAAACTATTTTTAATTTTAATTTCAATTTTTTCCCACAAAAGAGTTATTTTTAGGGATAATATTCACATTTTATGTTTTAGTAGCATTTTTAGCCTATTTATTAAAATGCCCTATTTTTTATTTTAACTATTTTATTTGTATTTTGTATTTAAGAAATAATGTTTTATAAAATGATGAAAATGGAAATATTATTTATTTTTATGATTTTATTTTAAATGGGATTCATTTTATTATTTAGGGCCTAAATATCAATCCATCATTTCAGGTCCCAAAATCAGCTAACAATTCTGGCCTCAAAATTTGTGCATAGATCTGGATATGTTTGATATTGGTCTCAAATATCATAAACAGAAGAACCGAATGAGTTTAACTTCAACGCAGAGTAGTCAAACATATGGGGGAAAACTTTTATAAATATTTACACACCTGAAAGATTCATTTTTCGGGCCATAAGGGTGCTGGAACATGGTGTATTGGAATACGTACAATCAACCAAGATATAATAAATTCCCAAAGTAATTTGACTATATCTCTCTCCAAATTTTCTCAATGAAGCTCAAATGTAGTGGGAATAGAGAGTAGATATATAAGAACAATTATAAGCAAGACAACATTTCTCAATTAGGCCATTAAATATGTCTCCCACATGTAATATATTGGTGGATAATTTTGGAGCGAGAAATTTCACCCCTTTGGGTTGAAAAAGAGCGTTTCTTCTTCATTTCAATGGGTTGGACACTTAGGGGTATCTATTATCATCCCTGTTTTGGTAGTTCTTTGGATTAATTTTTTTAAATAGTATTTTTTATTATTAGTATATTATATATTTTTTTCATATTATTCTCATATTTATCCATTGCATTTTCCACTTCATTCTTTTCTTCATCACTATTACATCTAATTCTCATGATTATGAGTAGCTAGCCCACGGAAGTTCCTAGTGGACTAATCCAGTGATGAACCCCAGTATTTTTTCTATCATTTTTAATGTTTCTTATTTTATTAGAGTTATAGCGAGGTGGATCTGACTATGTATGGTGCCTTTGTGTCTCCACTTTCCACCCAAGGTTTAGATTTCACTTCTTCAATATTAACACTCAACCGAGGAGGTGGATGTGCAGTCTCTTGGAGGTTGTTGATTGCATTGTACATTAAAAACCTTATCTATATGAGGATGTAAACATATGATGGAGTATTTTAATTATGTAAATTTCAAACAAATAATAGTACAATGAAGGTTCAATCATGGAGAGTCTCTTGGGAATGTCTCATTTCTTGCTAACACCATTCTGTTTTCATTCACAGTGTCAGAATTGAATCTATAATTTTAATTTTTGTTTTGTATTATTAGTTATAAATTTTCAATTTCTATTCATTTGTTTCATAAATAAATAAATAATGTGAATTTTATGTAGTGGGTGATTGACCACAATAACTCCTCAAGATAATGACCAACTTCACCCCCTATATTGCACTTATTTATAAATATTTTGAGAGTATGCAAGAAAATGATTCATCAGTATTGTTTCCATACATCTTCACCCAATCATATGCCAATGTACATTTTTATTTTTTAATATAGATTTTAAAATCATACATTTCTTGATTAGACTTTCAAATTTTATTGAAATTACATTCAAACATTCATTGATTTGGCTTATATGCCAAATAAGAGTAATCATATTTCACATAAATTGATTTTATCATTACATTTAAATAGTAAAAAATAAAAAAGAAATTCATTATAATGCCTTTTGATACCCTTCTTCATAAAATCATTATGTATTTTTTTCACCTTTCTTGAAATGTGTTCGATGCAACACTTATGAAGTGGATTTAGGGGTCTATATATACCAGAATCCACAATGATTACCTCATTGACTGCCCAATGCCAATCAAATATCAAACAGACACCACGAATGTGGGTAAAATGGATCTAGTTAATTCCAAAAATGAACTTCATTATTCATAGTTTTCTTTCTCAATATAGGAAAATAAAATTGGAATATGTTAACAACTTCCATCTTGGGTTTCTACAATCAATAATACGCCCTTTCATTTTCTATATAGAAACATTCAATCAATCTATATGAACTATTTTCTAAAATGAAGTCTTGAAGTACATGGGAGGAATGCCCAAGACCACTGTTGAAATTGAATAACATATGGATCATGTCATTTTTCATGAGATGCATGTTCTTTCATATGAATATGGAAGACAACTTGGTCACTGTGTCTTAGTATGTTAAGAAATTCCAAAATCACCGTACACGAGTTATCCCAAACACAATAGACCTTCAAAATGCCTTATTTTTCTCCATCCATTCCTTATTATAGTAATTCTTATATGTGAATGTTTTTTGTATCCTCTCTTGCATAAGGGATTCATGAAAATCTTGGATGGTTATAATATTTATCAATAATAGATGACACAAATTCAGAATCAAATGAGGTATGACATTTTGTCAGGTTTGGAAGAATTTAAGTTTGAACTGCCTCAAACTTTGAAATTCTATAATGTTCAAATGAAATATCCAAAATTTCCCTCAAGATAAATCTATAATCAACCCAATATTTATCACACCTATGATGTATTTTTATAGTTTGATTCCATAAATAAGTATATACATTGCCTCTATATATGACAACTTTTTAGAATGTTTTTCAATGAATCATTACATATAAGATCCATTCCAACATATAATGTTTTTATAGCTCACAAAACCAATTTAGTATAGATCTAGGAAACTCAGTTGCATGTGTGATAACATTGCGGTCAAATGCATGAAAATGGTCCATTGTTTCTGACCAAGATGATATTATTGGTGGAATATTTATTATGGGTCAAGGTTGTTGTAAAACTACTAAACTTATAGAAACCTCCTCCCCAACTTCGATAGCTCCATCCTTATCATCATTATTGTATTCTTATATTCCATCATTAATAAAATCTTCATCAAAATTCATGTTAACATGTATATCCATGAGATCATCAAGGTTTTACTCCTCCGCATCATAGGGAGGAGCCTCAATTTCCTATGATAGAATATCATAAGCCACTCTTGTAAGTCTATGTCTTCATAGAATTGGATGTTGTTGTTATACAGTAGAGACCTCAATATAAGACACCATCGTGGAACTATCTGGACATTGGGAAAATGAATTTATTTCATGGAACCACTAATCATCAGCAACCATTGGACAAGCTAGATGTCATAGTGTAGCCAGGAATTGAAAATGTCTATATATAATAGAACTGATCTCTTGTTTAGGTCCCATACATAAGCAACCATGAATTCTATCTTGAAGTTCATTTAGGGTTACACAATCATATTTCCTAACTATTATTTTTTGTTGTGCACTATAAGAAGGCCATTTTTCTATTTAATAACCTACATATAGTAGTATAAATGGGAAAACAAGAATCTTCTTGTCAAAAATGTTTTTCGACTAGGATTATAATAGTGTTAATAATATTGATATAAAATAAGTTTATTTATACATCAAAAAATGACAATTATAATCATCTCATCCAAACTCTGTTTTACAAGAGACAATAAATTACTTGACATTTTTCTGTAGAACAGAGTTTGGATGAGATGAATCTGAATTCAGAAGTGAAGTAAAACCCAACTTACATTCATGTGGTAGCTTAATGACATCATCCAAAGAGATGTACATAAATTTTGAATTGTTTAAAAAAATCATCAAACTAATGACACCATCACCATATGGGGATGCTCGTCATTAGATGGCCGAAAGATTTTGAAAATTCAGATGATAAGAAAATCTATTTGGATGATGTCATTAAGCTACCACTTGAAAATAAGATTGATTTTACTTCCCTTTTGAAGTCAGATTCATCTCATCCAAACTTTGATCTATTGATAAATGATAAGGTATTTCTTGTTGGTTATAATGAATTCATGTGTTATTTAATGTATTTTTGCTTTTCCATTTCACATTATATGACCATAATTATAATATTATCATGGATAAATAAACTTATTTGATGTTTTCTCTATATTTTTCTATGGTTTTAAAAACATTCTGGGAATACTATTGATAATGAGGGTTGACCATATAATCATTATGTTACAAAAATTTTAGAACATCTTATTATATCCTAAAATATGATACTAATGTTTCGTAGTAAAATTCTTAATCTTAATAAAGGTATTTTAATAGTTTATAAAGAAAATACGAATCATCTACATCACATCCTATAACACAACATGAATTTTCAAATTATTATTTTTTAAATTAATTTATCTTTTACGATATTTTTCATTTCACATAACACCTAACATATGTTATTTTATATTAAATCACTAAGCTTTTCTTGCATTATACGCAACACCAAGATAATCATGCTCTAAAGACAATGATAATTGTTGCTATGCCAACACATAACAATTATTTTTATATATTATTACCTGAAACAATAACTTTTCTCAATGGCTTGTGTAACATGCATGATTGAATATTACTAAAAAATAATATATTATTAAAATATTTTTATTTAATATAATAAGAAATAACATAGAAGTTAAATTATTAGTTATGAACAATGCTAACTAATTTAGTAAAATATATTATTTTAAAAATATAATATTTATTCATAGGCTATATGTTGATTATAATTCAATATTAAATTCAATTAATTATAAAGGAAAATATTATTATTTTAATGGTCAAAATATTATTTTTCCATAATAAATTAATTTAATTATAATTAGTAAGTGATATTAATGTAACATATATGTTATATATTAAATCAAACATTTTTTCATTCATCCAATATATTGGACAGACGTAATATAAGAAAAAACCTAATTTTATACAAAAAACCTATATTTTTCTAAAGGTAGTTTTAACACCATTTAATGGGGAACACATTTTAAATCCATTTTTTGTAACTTTTACTGATTTAATATATAAAAATAAACTTTACATTTTAATGGAAAATATAAATACTAGGTTAGGATAAATTTTTGGTATTTTTCTTTAAGGTTTCATTTTTTATTGAACAGTTAAAGTTACTGAATTTTAAATAAAAAATCATTTTTTATATATAAATTATTTATATGGTTGATTATATTTTAATTTGGTTTTAAAGTTTAATCAGATATTATTTTTATCAATTTATATAATTAATTCATTGAAACCAATTTCACATTGAAATAGGACATTAAAACTTATCAAGGATTTGATCACTGTTTACATTTAAAACTCGCAGTGTCGTCCCATTAGATAGATTAATTTTAATTCATTTTCGTCCAATATTGTGATTGGAATTTGGGAAAATGGATTCTATATTTCAAATCACCACAATTTATAATCTTTAATAATTTAATCTTATTTTTTGACCAAAATTCTTAGTGAAAGTAAATAAAATCTATTACATTGGTTAAGGTAAAATTTAACATACCTAATGACTAAACCTTAAATTTAAGATCTAAAACAACATAGAAAAATGATAAACACAAATTATCTTACCATTATTAGTCCTTTAACCTTCCATTATTCATTATATTTGGTTTTTAAGACTTTTTTTGTTTTAAAATGTGGGTACACCTAACTTTTTTAAAAAAATTCCAAGTGTGTCCTTTCCCTTCCATATAAAATTCCACAATGCCTCCCTCTTCTTCACACCTATAAAACCTATTATTATTGGCCATACTCTACCCAATAATATTAATAACATACTTGTATTCCTCCTTGATTACTCCCTTTTGGAATAAATTCTTCCAAGTTACCCTTTTGGTACAAACCAAAAGGAGTTACCCGATTAAGAGGTAACACCTTCTCTCAAGCTCATTTCTTTTATTTTCCCTCTTCACCCCCTACACTCCCTTTATTCCATTATGTTATAAAAAAATAGTATCCTAAATATACAACTATTTTTTAATTATAAATTTTCAACCTAAACTTACACACACCTCCATCTAATGGGTAATGAACATACAGTTTATGTGTACAATGAACTTCCGACTCACCAAACGATGATTGTTCTATTTTTATTACAACCTTTAATGGTAGAAATTATTATGGAAAATATATTTATATATATTATATATTATATCTTATATTTATTATGTATTTAATATTATTTATTCCTTTAACGTCACATATATATTTTTGTTTCAATTTGGTGTAAATTCAATAAATTCGTTTGTGGAAGTGTGAACTACCACCCCCACAAAGTGATGTGATTCATTCACACACTAGATGGAATTTAATAAGGATGGTATGAGTGAACTAATATGATATATATACCATTATAATTCAACTTTTATGATTTTATATACATATATACATAAATTTCATTTTTTGTCATTCAACACGACAATTAAATGGAAATAGCATTCATGTATATGTATGGCATGCTGTCTCCATGAATTGTGTATTCCATTGCATAATTAAATATTAGATGGATTATTATAATACACATATATTTAAAATAAATAATATTTAAATCATGTTCTAAATTATGGAAATTATGATATAAATATAATGACCAAAGATATAAAAAATTAAGACACATGTGCAAAAGCAATGTGGATAATACCTTAAGTGAATTTTTAAGATAGAAATGTTAACTAGTGGGTAATATAAAGCCTTAACCAAACATATATTATATTATAATTAATAATATGATTTTTTTATATATTTATAATAAATTTATATATATTATACATCAATTTTCAATGAGTAAGATGATATTCAAGACACAAAGTAAATGTATTTTATCTCACTTTTTTTGAGAGATACATACTATGTTCGCCACTCTTTCCCTTTGTGTGGTGTATATACTACCCATGATTTTATTCTATGTATTTTATATATAAAATTATGGTTATTCACATATCTTATTTATGATATTTCATTCATGGGGTTTAAGATTCAATAATTACCAAATTTGTGAAATAGTTTTCTCTCTATTTTCCTTCTTTGAGACTCATGTTTTTTAACGAACCTAAATTCTCTTTCGAGATGTATATAGTTACATTTTACATTTTATAAAATGATTTTACTTATTTTCATGATTTTTTAAGATTCATGTAATTTCCTTTTCTTCAGCGATAGTATGATCCCAATTTACCAAGTTATAACATCTTATTGAGACAATCTCATCACATTTGAAGATTTTTTTTATTTATGGTTACTTTGATGAAATATTATGATCCATAAATAAAGAAAATTCATGAATTTTATTCTCTAATTGTTATTAATGATTAAGTAATTTGTTGTTTCCATTTATTCCAATCTTTGGTACATAAGATAGTTAATATTTTTTTTAAGAAATCCTGAATTTACCATCTCTTCGGTCAGAAATCTATGTTCCTTCAAAACCAAGTCTTCTAATAAGGGTTTCCATGAATATTTTACCATTATACTATAATAATTAATGGAAAATGTTTAAAATTTATTTCTTTTACCAATATCTTAAAAGGAATGTTATGGTCTAGAATTCCACATTTTTTTTAATTATATGGGTTTATTTTGATACCAGGAACTGCAACAACATGCATTTTTAGGCCCATAGTTCCCAAAATGATTCATTGAAAAATGTTATGTTTTAAATATCACGCATGAGAATTTTTAAAAAAATTTGGAATAACTCTCAAACAAGTGCTTGGATCAAAAATACGAGGGAACTGTTGTGTTCAAAGCTATTGGTTTACCCCAGGTGTGACTTGATGTTAGTCGACGTGCATCTCTAGTGACAAAACCCCAAAATGTCATAACCGTTAATAAAAAAATTAAATTATTTTATTTTATTTTTCAAATCCTTATAACTCAGAAATTGTGTCTCATATTTAAAATCGGATACCACTATTGAGCTCGTAAGGGTGTTCTTTCCTTAGGCGAAGCATAACATTAGTCGGCGCAGGACAATTGTGGAAAGTAGTTTTTGGATGTGGCCATAAATAAAAAAATTAAATAAATATTATTTTATTTTTGATAACTCATAAATGGTAACTCAGATTTGAAATCTGAGTGTACCATTGAGCTCGTGAGGGTGGGATTTCTTTAGGTGAGGCCAAACCTCGACCATCATGGGTCGAGGGTAAAAGTTAATTTTCGGGCGTTTTAAGGAAAAATAAAATAACCACAAAAAGTTAATATTATTTGAAAATGTCTTACTGCAATGTAGTGATGAGGAATCTATTAAAATTTTTAAAGGAAAAATCATAACAACACAGTGACTCAGTCGTAATAGAAATTGTCAAACACATTTCCCCCATTAAGTTGATTAACAGAGATATAGGATATGGGGATGAACCAAGAGATTCCTCTAAAGCTCTAGAGGAATTCTATTGGCAAGCAATGAATGACAAGGAATGATGAATCACCCATGATGACAGATCATGGAATGAAGGTCGACGAGATGATGGATCATGATGTCTCTTAACGGATCGCCAAGGACGATCGAACCCTGACGCCAACTGATACTTTTTCAGGTTGGGGTTTGTTTATTTCTAATTGAATCCTTTCCTTTCCCGATTCATAGGTTTGTATAATGAATGTGGACCAACCAAAAAATAGGTTAACACACAGATCGATCAAATATACTGGATGGAATTTTCTTATGTGGGGATTGAGGAATGGGAGATATAACTTGTGATCATTCGATAACTTCCCTTTTTCTAATGCGATTAATGAAGGAAAAACAATCAAGGGAAATGTTCGTTTCTTTGGGTGTTTCTTTTCATATCCTCTCCCATGTGCGTTATTCACTGATGGACCCCCATGGTCACATCAGAATATTGTTGGGAGGTTCTGAATGTGGAAGAACCCATGGATCGATGATGAAACAACATGGGATACGTGGATATTATGGTGATGACCCATGAAACATGGAAGTGTAGATGGATCAGGAAACAAACCACTGAAGCAAGTCTGGTAGACAACAGTTGTGGCCGAAGGTGGGAGGCATCATGCCCCGATAGCGTGCCGAGGCTGCGGAGGACGCAACCATTAGGGGCTACGATGGTGCAGGGGAGGAAACATCAGTCGGGTGCCACATCGGTTTCAGCAGCCTGTGAGGTAGGCCACGACATGTGGTAGCCTGCGGTCCATGCTGAACCATGTACCGAATGAGGTGGCTGGCCTTATCTAGTGACGTGGCTACGTGGATCGGATGCTAGTGTGTCATTTGGGCTTGAACCAAGCCATCTTGCTGATGTGGGATGGACCGACAGAATAAACTGTTCCGCTTAGTAAATAGGGCTAGGGACGAACTATCCCACCAATGCAGGCGAGGGCAGATGGGAAATCAGTCCATTAGGCGACCCGATGGGCTAGACGCATGGAAGAACTGTTTCGGCTCCATCATGGGCCAATGGGCTTGTCCATTGGGCCAGGCTGGACCATTTTAGCTTAATTCCAACTGGGTTGGATCATGTTGGCTGAAACAGGTCAGGTCATACAGGACCCCTTGGCCAGGTTGGTTGGGTTGGTATGACCAAGTTGAACTAGCCTCAGATGAAACCATCTCTTATTTACAAAAAAACCAATATCATTTAGACTAGGCATTTGATTTATGCTCCATCTATGAAGTTGGGGCACCTGTGATGAGGTGGTCCTTTGGGTATACTCTAAATGAGATTTTGTGGATGCTGAGATACAACTGATGGATTGAGGAGTACATTCTCCTTGAATCAAGTGCCCTGTAGAGAGGGAATCCTACAGGTGGCTGTGACATGAAAGATATGAGAAGCGGGACCTCAATGGACTAGTAGCCGAGCATACCTCATTGGTCCAAGAGTCAAGTGGACCTCAGTGGTTCAGAGGCTTTTTGGATCTCAGTGGTCCAGTATTATAGCGGACCTCAGTGGTCTTGTAGCCAAGTATACCTCTGTGGTCTAGTAACCAAGATGACCTTTGTGGTGAAGTAGCCGAGTGAACATCATTGACTCATCAGGGATGAGTCCCTCAACTGTACAAGATGATTCATCTTTATGACTAATAATATTACTTTATACACTTTGAGTTATACCTAGTGTCAGGTGTCTTTTATTTGTGGTCTTTATTTTTTGTATTTCTTTTCGGGGTTTGGGTACCTACTGAGTATTGAGTAACTCAACCCTACACAGGCTTCACCCAAATGTGTCGTGTCTTGTGCAGGTGATCAACACTTCGATGGAGACATTAGTGGTTCAGGAATATGTGGTGCTCAGTGATATGGGACTGATGAGTGTAATTCTACAGCTATAGGCAGTTATCCTTCACTTACCCTTCAGGTAGGGTCTCAAGCGGGCATACGGTAGAAGTTGTACTTTCATTTGTGGTTTTGTGATAATATTTTAGACCCTTTGTATTGTACTCTCAGTAGTTGTCTAAGTTCCATTTTTCTTTACTTTCTGTTTACTTTATGTAGTTTGAGCTATGTTCATGTGTATAGGTGTAAAATAAATGCCTTACCTTTTGGGATATGCCTACTTGGTGCCAGTTTCCAGCCCCTGTCCTATGGAAGGTGGGCTTGGGGTAGTCAAGACATGAGATTTGGGGGATGGGTCCTAATAGAATGGTATTAGAGGAGGTCAGTTCTACCTTAAGAACCCAGAGACTATGAGTTTGGTATTGGTCAATATTGTTAGGTATTTCGTGTTTGGTTTTCAGGCCACAAAATCCAGTCCTCCTTGGGTTGAATTTTCCATGTCCTCCTTGAGTCATATCACTAGGTATACTCAATTGATCATGGTACATATTATTTTGTTTTACGATTCTTCCACATAGACACCCATCCCGGATTCCACCACGTCATCATGAGGATGAAATATGAGGTGACAAGATGGGTACAGGGGTTTGTACCAAAGAACTCACCACCGAGTGGATCACTAGCTATACCACTACCTATGGAATAACACACAATAATCATATTACCAGTAGATGAGATGTGTGGTCTGGGTGCATTTCATGAGTTTCAAAGATAGAGACCCCGTTGGTTCTGAGGTGAGCCCTACTCAATAGAATCTAAGGACTAGTTTGAGGTTGTTACCAAGTTCTCCATATATTCATGGCACCATTAAATTAGATTCCAGTACTTTCAGCGAGTCTTCTATGTGGATAAGATTGGTGATGGCGGGGTTTATATAACCCAATATTACGATGAGATGACTTTTCCATGGGCAGAGCTAGTGAATATTTCTTAGAAGAGGGTATCCTTCCATAAAAGATAACGTCTATGCATTCTAAATAGCTTGTATATCTCTCTAAAGATGACATGTCAATAGTTGAGTATTCATCAAGGCATACCTAATATTCTAGGTAATCGATGAATACAATACGATCAATGCTTCATGACTCGAACCTATGATAAAGATGTGTTTTGAGACATAAGTGCCAGCGTTATTCCTATATGAATTCCTACTTATGATAGGGTGCTATAGAGAACTTGTGTGCTTGAAATTACTTTGGATGAGGAGGTACAGGCAGAAGATGTCAGCATTGGGAAATCTGGAAGCCGATATTAGTCTCAAAGACTTGGATATGTGAGAAGTTATGAGAAAAGTTACCAAGAGAGGGATCTAAAATTCAAGGCTCATAGTGTTAGTGTAGTTGGCATAGAAAGAGGTAATTATTTTCAATAGGTGGAAGGGAAAATCCCGCTAGAGATTTTCCAGACCATCGTGCAGATAGTTGAATGGTGGATGGGCCACTGGGATAGAGACAATGACATGAACAGATTAATTTGTAGGGTGGAAAATGTGGCAGAGGAGTTGGGAGAGCACGGGGAGGTGGTATACATTTTGACATGTTACAACCACCACCCCAATGTGGTCCACACTAGGCTCAGGGAGTTGGAAGAAAGGGGAATGGGGTAGCTGCATTTGGCCAAGGATTATAACTCATGGGATCCATGAATGATTCGAGGTATGGTCCTTGTCTACCCTTAACTACCATATTAATAGACACATATTCTAATCATTCATTCTTGTCACGAATCATGTTGAAGACCTAGAGTATCCTATTAAATAAATAACTTGACCCTTATGTATAGAGATAGAAATGGGACGACAGTCTATAATCACACTTATGACAATGGTGTGATCTTACCCTTGAGGCAAGAGTTTCAATGGGAACCTCTTGGTGGCATAATTGAGGCCTTACAACATTGGTTTGGATATGGAATGGTCATCCACAATTCATGCTCAGATTTACTATTTTAGGTAAAAGGATACGGTATGTCTGTAGTGTTGGAATGGGGTTTTCCTTGGATAGTGAATAAGGGAACCCCGACAATACTAGATACACTCATGAAAAGGAGGGTGCAACAAATCAGACTTGATTCAGCCATCCTTACCCATGTGGACGTGGATTTTTTGTTTTTCATTTCATAGTAGTAGTGGTAGAGTAGTAGGATTTCATTTCAGAATATATTTTCAAGATTACCTCCCCATAGGGAGATGGACTTTTGCATCATTCTACAGCTCGACATGGCATAGATATCATCATCTTTATATTGAAGGGAATTCGAAATGCTTTATGAGATAAGGCTGTATGTGGGGTATATACACAAGAAGTGATTAATAAGACATAATGTTCGAGGTTATGTGTGGAGTATCATCTCATTAACCAAGTGTCTGTGGAGAATGAGTGCCCACTACCAAAGGGACGATGAAAATATTGATCAGTTTAAAGGGGAATCCTTTTATGTGGATGGAAAGGTGCCCGTAGGCTATTCATAAATTAAGATAGAGTTTGAAGAGTGCTCCAATATTGAGTTGGCATCGATATTGTTTGCATTAACGATGTGGTAAAAATACCACCAAGGGTGAACAATTAACCATATAATATAACAACAAGTGTCTCAATTATATCTTCTCTCAGAAGGATTTGAACTCGAGACAAAGGCGATGGCTAGAGTTCCTCCAAGACTATGGCATCGAGATAGTATATACTTTTGGGAAGGGGAACATGGTTCCAGATTATTTCAGTAAGGGATAGAGTTCACAGCTAATGAACAAGACCTTAGAGTAGTTTTCCTCACTTTAGATATCCTTCGTGAATAGTGAGGATACAAATTTTCTTCAATCAATGATAGATTCCCTTCCACTCTTACACTTAGTTAGGGAGGCGCAACCTGGAGATTCCAGCTAGGAGACTACAGAAGCCATGATGTCCACAGGGCATACCCCTAATGGATATTTGAAAGGTGGAGAGAACATAATCATTTTCTAAGGACGCACCATAGTACCAATGACATTGTAGGAGGATCTATTGGGGGAGTTTTATTTATCCTCCTTATAGGAACTTCCATGTGTGGTGAAGATATACTAGGACCTCTAATATTAGTAATAGTGGTCGGGGATGAAAAGGAAGTGATAGAGTTTGTCTCGAGTTGCCTCACTTGTCAGCATGTGAGGGTTGGACACCATGTTCCAACAGGTTTGAAACAACCCGTCGAGGTACCAAAGTGGAAGTGGGATGGGATATAAATGGACTTTGGGATAGGCTTAACCCATATGTCTAGGGGGCATGATACTATTTGGTTGATTATAGATTGACTCTCAAAGTTGACCCACTTCATACCCATTTAAAATAAGGGTTCAGTATAGATATTGAGATGCCTCTACATGTAGGAGATAGTTCGACGCCATGGAGTCCCATATATGATTGTCTTAGATCATGATGCACACTTTACATACCTATTATGGAAAGGATTACAGAAGGCATTTGGGACTTAGCTAGGCTTGAGCAAAGCCTTTCACCCACATACAAATGGTCAGACGGAGTGGGACATACTGACCTTGGAGGATATGCTTCGTGGTTTACTTCTTGATTTTGTTCATAAATGGGAGGACCACCTACCACTAGTGGAGTTTGTGTACAACAATAGTCACCACTCCACCATCGGTATGGTACCATTTTAGGCACTGTAGGGATGACCATGCAGGTCAATGTTATGCTGGACAGACCCAAGCGAGTTAGCACCCATGGGTCTAGAGATGGTATAGGCTACCACAAATAAGGTACAAGTCATCTGTGAGTATATGAAGACTTCATAGATCTAACATAAGTCTTATGATAATAGGTGACAGAGACCATTGGAGTTTGAGGAGGGGACCACTTATTCCAATGGGTATCTCCTCGACGAGGGATGTTGAGATTTGGCCTAAGAGGCAAGTTGTATATAAGGTTCATCATACCATTCCTGATACTATGTAGAGTGGTATAGGTGGCATACCACTTGGATATTCCACCATTGTTAGAGAGGGTGCACGACTTCTTCCAAATATCCATGCTAAAGAGATACATGCACGACCCTTCTCATGGCATCAACCACAGTGAGATAAAGATTGAGAAAATGGTCACATTCATGGAGTACCCTGTTTATATAGAGTATCAGTGGGAGACGATCCTTCATGGTTGGTAAATTATTCTAGTGCATGTTCGTTGGAAGAAAAAGAATATCCAAGAGAGCACGAGGGAATGGGGGACACAGATTCGAGCTCAGTACCCCCATTTTATTGATTAACCTTTCTTTTGGCTTACGATGATATAAGGACCTAAATGTGGGGGTAATGTAATGTCATGCAATTCCATGTAATTTTTATGGGATTATATTGAGACCATGAACTAAGAAGACATGTGATTCGGAGACCCAAAGTTCTCAGAATTATCTGTGAAAAAATGTAAACTTTTAAACAACTCACATTAGCAATTTTCCTAAAAAAGTTTAGCAACAATTAAACAAGAGCCTGGATCTGAAAACTGAGGGAACCATTTAATTCAGAGCAGTGGGTTTACCCTAGCCACAACATAACATTAGTCGGACAGTCTCCAGTGATAAAACCCCAAAATTTCATAACCATAAATAAAATAATAAAATAAAATAATTTTATTTTTATAATCCTCAAAACTCAGATATGGTGTCTCAGATTCAAAACATAAGACCACAATTGAGCTTGTAAGGGCATTCTTTTCTTTGGTAGAGCCTAAAATTGGCCATCTTTGGACAAATATGGAATGTAGTTTATGGACCTGACCATAAATAAAATAATTAAATAAATATTATTTTATTCTTGATATCTCATAAATGGTTTCTTAGATTAGAAAACCAAGAGTACCGTTAAGCTCATGAGGGTGTGCTTTCCTTATTTGGGGCCTAACCTTGACCGGCATGGGTTAATGGTAATGGTAAATTTTTGGGTGTTTATGGAAAAAAATAAACATAAAAAGTTTATTTTATTCAAAAAGGTTTCGCTGCAATGCAACGACGAGGTAGAAGTTTTAATTCATTAATGAAACAACGTAATGATACATTGAATCGGGGTAATATAAATGCTAAAACATGTTTCCTCCATTATTTTGATTAATAGATTTAAAATATCTGGGGACGACCTGAGAGATTGGTATGAGGCTATGGAGGAATACTGTTGGTGAGCAATGAATGATGACGAATGATGAATCACCAATGATGAGAGAGCACGAATCGAAGGTGGACAACATGATAGATTTTGATGTGTCTTAACAGATTTCCAGTGATGACTGAACCCTAGTGCTTATAGATCCTTTTTTTAAGTTAAGGTTTTTTTAATTCTATGTTACGTTTTTCCTTTCCCGATTCTTTGTTTTGTGTGATGAACACAGGCCAACCCATGAACTAGTTGACCCACAGATCGATCACATATGCAAGATGAGATTTCTAGAATCTTGGAATTAATGAATGGGGTATATAACTTGTGATCATTCGGTATATCTCATATTCCAAACGAAAATAATGAAGGAAAAATGAACAAGGCCAACGTTCATTGCTTTGGGTGTTTCTTATGATATCTTCTCCCCCATGTATTCATCACCGATGAACCCCAGTGGTCACGTCAAAATATTTCTGGGAGGTTCTAAACATAGATAGGCCTCGGGATCTATGGATAAATGACTTGGGATACGCTGTAGTGATGGTGATACACCAAATTCCCAGAAGCGTAGACGAATCAAGAAACAGACCATTATATTAAGTCGGGTGGCCCATAGAGATGACTTCCTGTGCACCTGTACCAGCTGTAGCCCATAGTAGATGCTGTGGGTGAGAGGTGGTGCACCCTGGCAGCACATTGATTTGGTAGAGGCCATGACCAACATGGGCCACGACGGTGCAGAGGGGCGGCACCGATCAAGTGCTTTGTCAGTTTGAGTGGCACGCGACGTGCAATGGCACGCTGTCCACATTGGACTGCGTGCAGAGGGAGGCGACTAGTCTCAGATGACTGTGTGGATACCTGAAATATATGATACAAAGGTGTATAAGATGGAACCACACCGTCCTTCCGATGTAGGCTAGGATGACCAAATAAACAGGGTCTCTGTGTGTCCTAGGATGGTAAAGAATTGGACTGCCAAAGTGGGCTGAGTGGGATGGGAAACCAGGTCACTGGGTAGCTCAACTAGTCCAAAAATAGCTATCTAAGTTGACCAAACCAGATGAGAACCAAGTCACTGGGAAAAATGATGGGATAGACCCACAACTGTATCCGGTCAAGTCCAGTAAGGCCCAATGGTCCTGGTCGAACTGGGTTGGCCCAGACCCAAATAGGTCAGGTCAGCTCGGCCAAAACTGGTCGGGTCAAGCAGGACCCCTCAGCCGTGTTGGTTGGGGTAGTCTGACAAAGTCAGACTGGGCCCGGATGCAACCAGCCCCAGTTTACTAAAATGATGATATCATTCAGAATAGGCATCTGATTGACGCGACGTCTATGACTTTGAGACCAATATGATGGGTCGGTCCTTTGGGTATACATTAAATGACTTTTTGTGGCAGTATAGATAGAATGGATGCTTTTTCGAGAAAGGACGCACGCCATACACCTCCACTAATTTCAAATTTTTCATCTGTTGTTCCCCCTCCACCGTGGCCTCCACGGGATCCTCCTGGCCCTCCATCGTCGGTCGAAGCTCCATCTTCTTCTTTGTATCTTTCGTTATTAGATCCATCAGGCCCCCGGTTCCCTCCACGGACTTCCGGTGTGGATGCTGAGCCTGGGATATCTACTAAGGAATTCCTCTGGGGAGTTTCTCTGAAGGGATCTGACGTCTTCTCTCTTATCCCCGCGTTTCCTATTCCCCATCCCTTCTCATTGATGGTGGATGGTTTTCTCTAGCTCACTTTTTCGGATGAGGGATTCTCTAAAGCCTCTGATTTTCACCAGTGGACATTGGTGGCTCATTTAGGTTAGAAGTATATTGTGAAAGCATGGGCGCGTAGCTCCCCATCTTGTGGAAAGTGGCACTTTCACCTCTTCCGATGGTTGTTGGTAGTTCACTTAGACAAGGACTCCCCCCGGGATGTACTATGGATTAACTTACCAGGGGTGCCACTTCCCTTCATCAATGAGAAATCTTTGAGGCATATCCATGATTCTATTGGATCCTTCCTTTATTTGGACGACAGGACCTCTCGGATCTTGGATGTTTCTTCCACCCGGCTATGTGTGGAATTCGATCACTCTATAGCGCTTAAAAAACTGAATTCTTCTGCATGTAGATGAGTCATTGTCATGGTGGAAACAGATCTTCTATGAGTATCCAACATGGTTTGGTTCTTTTTGTAATCTTCATGGGCACTCTCTTACTGTCATCCGTAAGCAGCGCCGCAAACTGGAAGTTGTGACAACGACCAGTGATGTTATCCCTTCTTCATAGGTTCTGAATACTGGAGCTCACGTTTGGTCCTTTTCCTCCCTGACCTCAGTGGGGGTATCAGGGCCTCCTCCTCCGGCCCTGGTGGTGCAGCTTGGAATTCCTTTCCCTTAGGTGCCGAAGATTCCATCACACTCTCAGTCAATGCCTCCCCTTCCTTTTAAGCTGACTATCTTCCCCTTGGACCATCCTATGGTCCTATTCAAGCCTCCTTTGCCCCTTTCTCTACACTCCATAAGTTTACCCTCGGATTTCTCCTTATTAGATTTGGGGTGGTCCGGTTCTACTCTGGATGTCTCGGCCATGCATGTCTCTTGTTCGCCGGCCTCCTTCTTGGTTCCTCTTCATAACAGTTTCTCCAGTCTGTCTAATTAAGACTTGATAGAGCAGGAGTTGATCTCCCCTATTCATTACCAATGGCCAGGTAATCCTTTAATCATAAGTGTAATGACATTATTTAAATATAGGTAGGAGCATGGCCTTACTTCCCCTCAAATAAAGCCTTCGATGTCAGGCCCAAAATCAAGGTGTCATCAACTCAAATGTTAAAGTTCATGATTTGGAACTCCTGTGGATTAGAAGCATAGGTGAAAAAAAATTATGTATTCAGTGAGGTATACTCTAACAAGCTTCTTCTCATGGATATCTTGGAACACAAGAAAAATTTGGTCAACATCTCTACCTTTTCAAAGAGAATGGGTTTTCAAAATGCAATGCACTGACATCCAAGTAACAAGAATATGTGAATGTTCTGGAATCCAAAGCTTTCAGTTGAGAAGGTGGATATCTCAAACCCGCACATGAAAACTAAGATTTTGGTCGGTAATTATTTATTATATGTGTCCTTTGCCTATGCTAAATGCGATCCTCAAGCCAGAGAGGAGTTATGGCACAAACTTGGCTCATTTAATCCTGGAACCTTGACATGGTTAGTGGGGGGAGACTTTAAAGACATTATTGATCCCTCAGAAATGAATGGAGGTAGACCATTCCATAGGAAATATAGTCATGATTTCTCCCCCTTCAATTCCAATAATGGACTGAAGGACATGGGCCTCACATGAGATAAGTTCACTTGGTGCAATAATCAGAAGGCCTATAAATGAACTTGGAGTCGTTTGGAATGATGCTTAGCTAATCAGGAAACGATCTCCTCCTTCTAGAAGGTGTCGATAACTCACCTAAATCACACTCTCTCTGATCATGCTCCTATTATCATCACTATATAGTCATGGTATAAGGAGACCCAACAACTTATTTTCACCAGCAGCAGGGCTATGGATCCGGACTTCAAGAAGGAGGTTCTCTCCTCTTGGTTCCTCTTTATTCATGGTATTGGCTGGATTGGTCTCCACAATTAGCTACATCACTTGAAAGAGGTTTCTCTCACCTGGAGCAACAAACGCAGTCCCTCAAAGTAGAAACTGGCCTCCTTAAAACAATAAATTGAGTACCTCGAGCAGGGTCTTGAGGCATGCTGGATGGATGATATCTTCAGCTCACTTCTTCATAAGAGGAGCCTCTTGGGGGAGCTGGTACTAGCATAGGAGAGGTTGGTGAGGGAGAAATCTCGAACTCTTTGGCTTCGTGTGGGTGATAGGAACATTGGTTATTTCCATACTAGCATTAAAGAAAGGAGTTTTATTAATAAGCCAAATATTCTCAACGAAGATGGGTCCTTTTTTACTGATATTGATGTTGTTGGAGGCATCACCAAAGATCTTTTTAAATATCTCTTGGTAGTTCATTACCATTTTATGTAAGATGAGTACCCTAGTGGGAAATACCCTATGTTTGATAACATTTCTACAGTGGTGTTTGAGGCAAAAAATCAATTCCTTATAGCTATTCCTGAGGAGAAAGAGATACGATAGGTTGTTGCGGGTCTCAATCCTGAGTGTTCTCATAGGACATATCACTTTCCTAGATCCTTATATGTGTCTTGATGGAGTGTTGTGAAAGTGGATGTTGTAGAGGCAGTGCATGACTACTTTTGCGGGGGAAGTCTTCCTCGGTTTTCTAGTGCGACTACTCTAGTTCTCGTTTCGAAAGTCAAGGATCCTTCTTTGCTCAAGCAATACAGGCCTATCATTTTGTGTAACGTTTCTTATAAAATCCTTTATGGTGTGATCTACAAGGATATTGTCATCCATATGTAATCCTGGATTTCATAGGAACAACACAGTTTTGTGAGAGGTAGGACCAAACAAGGTGATATTAGGCTTTCTCAGGAGATGATGGAGGATATTAATAAGAAATCTCAAGGTTGGAATATGGATATTTAGCTGGATATGGGAAAATCCTATGAAAAACATGAGTGGGCCTTTATTATCAATGTTCTTAGAAGCAAGGGATTTTCATCTTGGGTTATAGACCTTTTGTTTAAATGTTGGAGTTCTCTGTGGCTCTATGTTTGCTTCAAGGGAAGGAGGAAAGGATTCTTTAAATCAGTCTGTGGTCTTAGACAAGGGGATCCATTGTCGCCCAGTCTGTTCATTCTAGCCAAGGTTGCTTTTAGGATATACATCAAATCCACCATGTAAGAGGGTTACATTCATCCTTTTCGATGCCCTTTCTGTTTCCAGAATTTGTCTCACCGTATGTTTGCATATGATATAGTATTATTCACTAATGGGCGCTCCAGATCTATCCGAGGTATCAATACCATTCTTGAAGAGTACTGAAAATAGAGTGGGAAACAAATTAATAGAGATAAAAGTAGCATCTACATCTCAGGGATTTTTTTGGAAAGATGTTGTCGTGGCATTGAATCTAGCCTGGGCTTTAGCATCAGGATTCCTCCTATGAATTACCTAGGCACCACAATCACATCGGGGAGGCTCTGTATCAAACACCTGGATAAAGTGATGGGGAAAATCTATTCTCGGATCAAAAATTGTAAAAATCGTTTCCTTTTCTTTCGAGGGAGGTATACTCTAGTTAATAGCATGCTAACATCGATCCCCATGCACGTCCTCTTGGTTCTTAAGGTCCCCAAAGATTTTTTTTAAAATGTTGAGCAGATTATGACATCCCTAATCTGGGATTCCCATTATGAGGGGTGGAGTCATTGGAAATCCTTGTCTAAAATGGTCCTTCCCATGGATGAAGTTGGTATAGGACTAAGAAGTGTCTCTGAAATGATGCATTGTCTGCAAGCGAGGCTGGCATGGGAGGTAGTTTTTAGGAGTACTCTATGGGCATGAGTTATTAAGGAGAAGTATGTGCACTGCCCAAAACAAATGAGAAAATCCTCCTACCATTGGAACAATATTTAGGGGCATATACCTCGCCTTATTAGCCAGTCTAATTGGATCATCAGCCATAGTGACATCAGGTTTTGGCATGACAACTGGTCAGAGGATAATCTTAGCTTTCCTGGCTGCCCGGTCACTTACATCCCCTTCAAGCAAGAAAGTGATCATCCTGATTTCATCCAAGTAGTCTGAAATAAATAATCATTCAGATTATTCAATCTCATAAAACTCTCGGATGACCCAGATATGTTCGTTTTCAAATCTACTTCTGCAGGTTCTTTTTTAGTTAAATCCAACAGGTCAATTCTTCAAGATTCCCAAGCTCAGGATCCATGGGGCCACCTCCTCTGGTGAAAAGTGTTCCTCAAAAATATAATTTCTTCACTTGGAGTTTTTGACACCAATCCATATATACAGATGAAAATATCTGTCAGAAAGGGGTTTTAATTTTTTCCAAATTTTCTTACTATTGGACCCCCTGTGTTGAGACCACATCAAATTTATTCTTCGAGAGTGAATGGGCTAGCATTTTCTGGGAAGCTGTTGGGGAGTTCTCCATCATGTCATATCCAATCATATCGGGCGAATCCTTCTTGTAGCGGTGGTTCCATGGAGTTTTCTCTAATAACACAGAGATGTAGGCGAGGTCAATTTTCCTTTCAGTTAACTGTTAGTGTATCTGGGAGTCAAGGAAAAAATCATGTTTTGAAGGAATTGAGTACTCGAAGGTGGGCATGATCGCTAGATCTAAATGGATGATTGCAGACCTGGGGGTCCTTCTGAAAAATTGGGAGGAATCTCCTTCACTGAGTTAGTTTCTTCAATATAAGGTGCAAGTTACCCACAATAGGGGCTCGGTGGGTCGATGGATATTCTAGAGACCACCATCCGAAGGCAAAATGCTCAATTATAATGGGTCCTGTGCTATGGGAATTATGAGGGGTGGCAGTGTGGTCCCTAACTCAAGGGGTAGAGTGGTAGCAGCGTACACTATCTACTTCGGTAGTGGAGACTCCCTGCAGGTTGAGTCTTGTTCTCTTCTAAAAAAACTCAGTTTAGTATGTCTTATCATATGCTTCTCTCAGTGATCGAAACTGACTCCAAAATCCTCTACGACCCGCTGATGGACCACAACTCCACTACATGGAGAATTTTATACCATATCTAGCACTTCATGATCCTCATGGATAACAGCACCAGGTTATTTCATACTTGTCATGAGGGAAACAAAGTGGCAGACTTCCTTGCGTCTCATTTTCCTCACGATGATGACTTCTTCTCCTTCTGTAGTCTGGGATCCTTTCCCCCAGAGTGTGCGAGTATTGTTTTAGGTTATTCTCTTCGACTTCATTATTTTCAACTCCTATATCTAACCCCTTCATGAATTATTTTTCTCCTTTCTTTAATTAAATTTCTTGATGGTTGGTGGAGTGGAAGCCAATGGATTGAGGTATAGATTGTCTTGGAATTAAGAACATATGAGAACGAGAATCCTTTGGATGGTTGTGATAAGAGGGATATGACGAATGGGACCTCGGTGGCCCAATACCTAAGAGGACCTCAGTGGTCTAGTAGCTGAGTGGACCTCAGGGGTCCAGTAGCTGAGCAGACCTGAGTGGATCCAGAGTGGAGTGGACCTTAGTGGTCCCGTAGCCGACCAGATCTTAGGGGTCTAGTAGCTGAGTGGACCTCACTAGTCCAGTAGCCAAGATGATCTCTAATGGTCTAGAATCCAAGTGGACTTCATTGGTCCAGTATCCGAATGAACCTCAGTGGTCCAGTATATGAGTGTACCTCAGTTTTCAAGTAGCCAAAAATACTTTAGTGGTCCTGTGTCTTAGTGGATCGTAGTGGTCCAGTAGCGGGGCAGACCTCAGTGGTCAAGTTGCTGAGAAGATAATAGTCATCTAGTAGCTAATCAGACCTCAATGGTCTAGTAGCAGAGAAAAACTTATGGACCCATTAGGGATGTGTCCCTCAACATTACAAGATGATTCATATTTACGATGGATAATATTACATTATACACTTTGATTCATACGTGGTGTGACCTGTATTTTCTTTTTTGGTCTTTCTTTTTGGTCCTACATAGTGATATTTCGTTTTTTGGTTTGGGTTCCTTAATGAGTATTGAGTTAATCAACCATGTACGGGCTTCCCCCATATGTTTCATGTCTAATGGAGGCGATTGAAACTTCGATAGAGTCTTTGCTTGTCTGGGACCGTCTGGTGCACAGTGATACGGGGCATACGTGCATACTTCTACAACTCTAAGATACTACCCCTCACCTACCCTTATGATAAGGTCTCTAGTGGATAGACCATGGAAGTTTTACTATGTGGTATTTGAAATTTATTCTGGCCCCTTTGTACTTTCAGTTTGTACTGTACTCTCATTGATTGTCTCATTTATAGTTGTGCTATACTTTGTGTTTACTTTCTGCATTTTGAGCTTTGTGCATGTGTATAGTTTTAAAGGAAGTTCCTTCCATTTTTGAAATATTCCTACTCAAGGATAGTCTCCAGCCCCTGGACTATGGAAGTTAGGCTTGTGGTAGTAACGACATGAGCCTTGGGGGGCCGGTTGTGATAATGAATATTTTTGGCACTTTCCAAAAAATGCTTTTTCCTAACATTTTTTTTTTCAGAAAAAAGGAAATTATTTTTTACCTCATATTCCATGTACATATTTAACCGCCATCATTTATTTGATTCTTTCTTTTCATTCTTAAATGGATAATTTCTCAGTATATTTTTATATTTTATTTTAATGTAAAATTGTTTTCAAAATGATTTTATGATTCTTTTATATTTTTTAAGGAAAATTGTTTCAAAAATGTTTTCAATCATTTTTTACAATTTTTAAAATTATATTCAAATAAATTGTTTTAAAAACAAATTTAAGATTCATTAATATTTTTTTCAAATAAAAAGGTTTTCAAAACATTTTGAGGCTTTATTTATTTGTTTTCAATGTGTTTTCAAATATAAGGTTTTTAAAATGTTTTGAATCTTATTTCTTATGTTTTCAAGGAAAATGGTTTTAAAAATTATTTCAAGTATTATTTATAATTTTCAAGGTATCTTATAAGAAAATATTTTTAATGGTTTTATATATTAAAATTTCCTTCAAAATAAGAAAACATGTTTTCCTTAATTTTTTTTGAAATATATTTCAAAACTATTTTCCATCTAAGATGAAATATATTAATATTACTAATTACCATACAGGGAATGATCTAAATGATCCATTCATATCATTTCTATTAATGGTTTATGCTTAATTTCATGGTTTTATGAAACCTATTTTTTATTCACAGGTTATATGTTTGTGAAATCCATTTCACTTTCTTTGGTTATGATTTTTATGAAATGATTATAAAACTAGTATCATTTTCTCTAGGTTATGATATGTGAATATGTTTATGAAACCCATTTCATATAATGGGTTAAGATATGATTGTTTATGATTTTATGGCACATGTATGTATTATTTCATTATGAGATGGGTGAGACCTATATCCCTCTCCAAGGCATTGGGTAATCATGAAAAATTAAATCTGACTGTTTATTAGTTAGAAGGTGAATAAAACCAATGGTGGACTAAGATAAATAATACAAGGAATCTAGATAAAATTTAATCTATGGATTGGGATGAGTTCAAGTACATATTATTCAATAATTACTTTCCTTGTGTTCTTAATACATATATGGGAAAATAGTTCCTTGAGTTAAAGAAAAAGGATGATGAATCTGTTGGAATATATAAGGCTAATTTCACATGATTTTTGAGGTACTCCTACGGAATTATCATCAAACTGGAAAGTATGTTTGATTTTTTTAGAGGTTTAAATACAAATTTCAAAAGGGTGGTGGATATAATAAACTATGGTATCTATTAAGAGATTATAAATTTTGAAATAAAAGGTAAAAAGGAGGTTGGAGTTATGTATCAATCTCATGGTTTTAACAAGAAGAGGATGATGAAGTTCAAAGGTTATTAAACAAACCATGGAGATAAGAATATGAGCCTTCCATTTTTTTCTAATTGAGGAAAGTAGCATTGTGGGAATTGTCTTAATGGGACTAGTAAATACATTCTGTGTGGAAACGATGGACATCAAGAAGATTAATGATGAAGTGACTGAAAATTTTATATAATGATAAATATAATTACAAAACTCCTCAAGATGAACATCTCACACTTTAGTGTTTCAATTACAGGGAGTTTGCGAATTTCAAAAATATGTTCCCTAATCCAATGGTTAATTATAGTGAATAGCATGAACAACCTCTTAAGAAAATGGTCAAAGGAAAACCATATGAAATCACAAAAAATGATGTGAGCCATGGTAATGGGAAAAAATCCATTGTGGGGAACTTCATTTGTGATTTTTAAAAAATAAGATCTATGAAAATATTCTTGATCCTTTTGTGAAACTTGTTATGATTCTAATCATTGATTATATTTCTCTACATGAATTTTGGAATTATATAATCATATTGATTTTATAGATATATAAGGATGAACCCAAGATTTCAAAAGAAAATTATTTTTTATATAAGATCCTATTTAATGTATGAAGAGTGAATTATCTTTTGGAAGCATGTATTTTTTCTATGAATATATATGGGAATTCATATTTTGAACATTTTTTTAAGAAAATATATGAGAAAGGTAATCCCATGTTTGGTATGTGATGCGACCTGGGGGATCAATGTTATGTTGATTTCATGACCTGTTTTCTATTGTTTTGGATTTTTGTCTTTCAGAAGGGCTATATGGTCAACCATTCAGGAAATGGTTATGTTAAACATTGAATGAAGTATTTATGTATTAAGGTTGTATTGAAAATAATATTTAAAATGCTATATAGTGATTAACCTTATATCAAGGATTTATATCATATTTGGGAAATTATATTAGTGTGGTTTTAGAAAAGGACAACATGTACATTGGTTGGAAAAAAATCATGTCTCAAAAGGTTGTGGGTCTTTAACCCAAAAATAAAGGATGATAAGGGTTTCATGCCTACCATAGGCCTACATCATTTCATGGTTAACGTGTAATTATTATTTTTGAATAGTTATTAATGATGAACCAGTAGAGTTACTTTTTATGTTTATAGATTAATGTATTAACCTTATTGATTTTTAATAATAGTTAGAGTGAAATATTTATTCTTTTCATTATTTTACGGGACATAAGATAAGTTAGTTGTGTATTTTGGCACTTCCATAATAAAAATTAATTTATAAAAATCCATTAATTGAAGTAATTAATGAATTAGAATTTGATAAATACATAAATAAAGATTTTATATTTTTTATGTATATTTCCTTATCTTCGTGGTCAATAAAATAATTACTCAACATTTTTATTATGATAAAAATAAAATGTGTCGTCCTAATACTTTAAATTTGTGGAAGCACTGTCTTTTTAAATAATCACAGATTTATGAATTTGAGGTCCTAAAATTTTAACCTATCATTAACATTTTTTTGATTTATGACCTAAATCACTCCCTATAAATATTTATGCATTTCGCCCATGTCGAATCATCACTGCCAAACTATGTTCTCTTATATGGAAACCTAGTTATATGCTACTTTGGGTAACCATTATGGTTCTAAATATCTCTTTTTAGGGGATTTTTTAGTGTCCATTTTTATGATACAGGGTTCTATAAATAAATGTATCAAGTATTAAATCATTGATAACATAGAAAAATTTCAATGGAGAAATTAATTTTTAGGGTTGTAAAATGTAACACCGCGAGATTATGTGAATTATTATTTTAAAATTAATTTTACCTTTGTGATATTTCTCATTTCACATTACACTTAAAATAGTTTATTTTATATTAAATCACTATGTTTAGCTTCAGTTATGTGCAACACCAAGATAGTCGTGCACTAAAAAAACATAAATTTTTGTGTATGCTATATAGAACATAGACATTATGTTTCATTACATGAAAAATTTAATTTTATCGATGTCTTGCATAATACACATGACCGTGTTTTACCAAAAAATAAAATTTTATTAAAATATTATTATTTAATATATTAAGATATAACCTAGAAGTTAAATTAGTGTTAATGAATCGTATTAACTAATTTATGAAAATATTTTTTTAAAATAAATATAAAATGAATTCATAGGTTATCAAATAATTATAAATGAATATGAAAACCAATTTAAAATAAAGGGAAGTATAAATATTTTTATGGTCACAAAGCCGTTTTACCCTAATAAATTAAATTAATTACAATTTCGGACATATTTTAAATTAACATATATGTTATATGTTCAATCAAATATTTTTTGTATTCATCCACTAGATTGGAAAGATATATGATAAAAAACATAATTTTATAAATAACAACATAGATTTTGTTATAAAGGTATTTTTAGAACCTCTTAATGGTGAACCCATTTTAAATCCAATTTTGGGAATTCTTATTGATTTAATATTTATTAATAGACTTTATCTTTTCACAAGAAATAGAAAAATTAGGTTAGGATAATATTTTGGTATTTTTCTGTAAGGTTTCATTTTCCATTGAATAGTAAAAAATAATGGATTTTAATTCAAAAATAAAATTTCATGTAATTTATTTATAAGATTATATTATATTTTAAATTGGTTTCAAGATTAATTAGATAATATTTATATAAATTAATACAATTTAGGCCATTGGAAATAATTTCACATTGAAATAGGATATAAAAACATAGCGAACATTTGATCATTTTCTACTTTAAAAACCCACGGTGTCATCCGATTAGCGAGATCAATTTTAAATTAATTTCTTCCAATATATTGATTTAAAATTAGAAAAATGGATTCCATATTTTTAAATATCATAATTTGAAAATTATAATAAGTTCAAATTAGTTTTTGATCAAAATGATTAGTGAAATTAATTAAAATTAATAACATCAATTATTGTAAAATTAAACTTCACTATGGACTAACCCTTAAATTTAAGATGCAAAAAAATCCTATAAAAATGTCCAAAACCATTTGTATAGACATTATAATTCCATTAAATTTCTACTATTGAGTTTTTTTTGTTTTGTATTTCTTCGTTTAGTTTAAAACATGGGTACACATAACTTGTTTTAAAAAATTCCAAGTGTGTCCTTTCTCTTACCAATAAATTGCAACCGCCTATGCCTCTTATTCACATATCTCAAACCACATATGCTCAGAATCGATCTTCCAAATAAACATAACAAGATCTCTCACTTACTCCTTTAATCATCCTTTTTGGAATAATTTTTTCCAAGTAATCCTTTTTGCACAAACCAAAAAGAGTTAGCTGATTTATAGGTAACACATTCTCTCAAAAACCTTCCTTTTATTTTCTTTACCCACACCATAGACTCTATTTACACTAATACTAATAGGATTTTTAATAGCACTAATATCTGCATTTAATAGTGCTAAAAAGTGCTATTAATCATGGTGAAGATAAAGGGGTACCTTTATGAGTGATAAAAAAAGCATTGATAAAGGGGAAACATTATCAACACTTTCTTAGTGCTGATAAAGGACCATCTTTATAAGTTCTTTTTTTAGCATTGATAAAGGACCCCTTTATCAAAGCTATTTTTAGCTTAGATAAATGGATAATATATCATCACTAAAAATAGTGCTGATAAATACCACCTATATTAGGGCTATTTTGAGCACTGATATATTACACATTTATCAGTGCTTAGTTAGCACTCATAAAGGCCAAATTGCTTGTGAAAACCCAACACCTTTACACCTAAGACAACACCTGCACACAGAGCACAAAAACCCATACACAAAAAGCACATAAGAACGAAAATTCTATATACATTTACTTGAAATATTGATTACAAAACAACACACTACTATATACATTTCAAATAATTTTTAATTAGGTTACAATTACAATTATCCAAGAAACACTTAATAACATTTATGTTTCATCCTTTTTGCATCCATGATCTACTCTAAACAATTGTCGTCTATGGTATTAGTTTCCGAACAAAGCATTCGAACTGAGGAAAAAAGATTTCACCTATATAAGAAAAAATTATTATATTAGTAATACAATAATGAAATAAATTAAACATTAATATGAAAGAATACATTAACAAAATGTCAATTTTTACTTGTTACAACCTTTACATGTCTATATTTCCTTGGATTGAATTAATATTTTACAATAGGCTCAACAGGATTTATTGAATTATAAATATTGATTTATTAAGATTACATGGATTAGAACACCTCGTCCCTCCCACCACTCCACTTGCATCCCCCTCCCTCATCCTGGACAACACCCACCCTCCACTTGCAGCCCCCTCCCTTTTCTTATACAGCCCCCATCCCACCTCTTGGACCGCCCCTCCTCTCTAAGACCGCACCCCTCCCTCCCCTTGTAGCCCCTCCCTTTCCCTAGATAGCTCCCTTCCCACCTCTTGGACAACCCCCTCCTCTCGTGGATACCCCCTCCCCTCTAAAATACCCCCTCTTTCCTAGAAAACCCCCATTCTCCCCTCCATAAGATGCACCCCCTATGCCCCCAGACATCCCCCCTCCCACCACTCCACGTGTAGCCCCTACCTCCTCCAGGACAACCCCACCTCCCCTTTCAGCCCCTCCCTTTCTCTGTACATCCCCATTCCCACCTCCTGGACAACCCCCCCGCCCCTCTTCTCTTAGACACCCCCCTCCACAACTAGACACCCCCACCTTTCTGGAAAACCCCCTCCGTCCCCTCCCTAAGACAACCCCCCCAGATAGCCCCCTCTCTACCCTTGGATAACCACCCTCCCACCACTCCACCTATAGCCCCCCTCCCTCCTTCTAGACAACCCCTTCCTTCCTTTGTAGACCCCCTCTCTTTCCCTGGACAGCCCCCTCCCCTCATGGAAAACCCCTCCCCTCCTGGACACCCCCCTAATCCTGGAAATCCCCTCCTTCCTGGACAACCACTCCCTCCCCTCCCAGATACATCCACCCTTGGACAGAAAAAAAACATATTGTTCTAAAAATCTATAGTGAACATGAACCAGCAAAAACCAAATGATATCTTTGGAAAGTGAAATAAAATCAACTTCAAATCTATCTATAACAATAGTAACCATAAAAATAAAATATTATAGTGGGTATGACCTAATTAACATATTGTCATAGAAAAGATTTCTATTACAAAAAGTGGAAGAAACCCTTGAAGTTTATAGAATTGAACCATTGAATTCAAAATGGAATCTCTCATGTTGCACTAGCAGTGGTGGGATCAAGAGAAGCAAAGGTGGGAATATGAGTTGACAGAGCAATATGAATACTAAATACACACCACTAACATGCTGCGAAGCATGGAGAAAGTTCCGCAACAAGAGGGTGAGTGACTTACATTGGTGATAAGAATGACAGAGACGCGGGTAAAGGAATACGATCGGTTGATGATGTCTATAGAGGAGACATACACGTTCTAATGGAGGTAGAAACAGGTAGACGAATGGGAGAGATGCAATCGGGATGCCAGTCATGTCTTTGGCAGCAAATGCAACTGAAACTGATCATGTGGAGTCATCTAAATTTTTTTTCCTCGATACCACATGAGATAGTTGGAAAGTATGGTGAACTAGAAAATAATGCGTCTAGACTCGAAGAAATTGCGACAATCAATTCTTGGTCAACCGTGATCATGGAGGATATGACACAGAGGTGAGAACAACATGAATAACGTGATCACAATCGCATGCAATGGGAACCAAGTTTCCCAAGGAAATGAAAAATATTTGTTTGATGGAAGGGAACTGAGGAGATGGGACACATGAGTGGAAACATCCAAGAACATAGCCATAAAAGATGTTTTCACTTCCCATCAGGCCATGACAAATTATGATTTAGTGAAATTTAATCCAGTGGTACCATCTGACATTTTTTTCGGAGGAAAAAACCCCATTGATGGAACCACACCATCACTCTTGTGATAGTGAACTGCAACAGCTTCATATTTTTAGCACCTGGATGAAACTTTTGGAAACAATTAGGCACCGAATTCCTAGATTCTAAAGCCTACATTTGTAAGAATTTCAGTCTTATATTTTGTGATTTTATTCATTTCATTGAGGGACTAAATAAAGATATTATATTCTATTTAAATGCCACATGGTGATCTTGTTAAAGGCTCAAATAGCCTTCTATCATGTTTTCTAATCTACCTCAATGATCTGGTTAACATCTATGCCCCCCTCCTTACCCCTGGATAGCACCCCCTCCCACCACTCCACCTTTAGCCCCCTCCATCCTCCTGGACAACCCCCTCCCTCCTCTTGCAGTCCTTTTCCCTGGACAACCCCCATCCCACCCCCTGGACAGCCCCCTCCCATCCTGGACAACCCCTCTCCACTCCTGGACACCCCCTCCGCTCTTGGACACCCCCAACTTCTTGGAAAACCCACCTCCCTCCCCTCCTTGAGATAGACCCCCCTAGACAGCACCATCCCTACCCCTGGACAGTCCCCCCACCCACCACCCCACCTGCAGCCCCTCCCTCCTCCTCGACAACCCCCTCCCTTCCCTTGTAGCCCCTTTCCTTGGAAAAACCCTTCCCACCCTTGGACAACCCCCTCCCCTCCTTGAAAAACTCCTCCCCTCCTAGACACCCCCTCCACTTCTATACACCCCCTACTTCCTGGACAACCCCTACCTCCCCTCCCTAAGACAACCCCCCTAGACTGCCCCTCCCTACCCCTGGACAGCCAACCCTCCCACCACTCCAACTGTATCACCCCTCCCTCCTCCTAGAAAACCCCTCCCTCCCCTTGATGCCCCTCCCTTTCCCTGGAAAGACCCCATTCCCACCCCCGGAGAGCCCCCTCCCCTCCTGGACAACCCCCTCCACTCCTGGACACCCCACCCACTATCCCACCTGGACACAACCTCTCCCTCCTGGACACCCCCTCCCTCCTAGTTCTTTAGTGCATACCCATTAGTAACCTTCTTTATCCAACTATATTTTCATCATATATTTGATAATGAAATAAATATTATGCATACACCATCATTAACAAATATGAATTATAAAATCATATATATTTTGAAGAGATGCAGTTCAACAAATCAAGGAAATAAACCAAACAAAAAATATATTGGAGGAATAAGAATGAAAATTCACATAAATATAATGTGAGAAAGGTAAATGATGCATATTTTGGGTCTTTATGTCATTAAATAAGATATATTAGGCCTCAAATTGAACTGGAATATATTTATTGGGCCTTTATATGGTCCTAGAATTGGTTTGGTTGGTTGTAACTTTTTACGCCTCACTACGAACCCACATCAGGCTACACTAAATGTGATCTACCCATGGTATATTATCAGTATTGAATGGAATTTAATGGATATTTATTTAGAAACCCCCTCCCTTTTGGACACGCCCCCTCCCTCCCCTCTTGGACACCCCACTCATGGACACCCCTGGGTCACCCCTTTCCCTTTTGGACACCCCCACTCATGGACAACCCCCCTTCCTCCAGGACACCCCCACCCACCCTCACACCTAGACACCCCCTCCCTACAAGAGACAACCCCTCTTGGACACCCCCCACTCCTGGACACCCCCACCCACATACAAGGGAAACTAATTTTAAAATTAAGAATCCAAGATATTGGTTCCCATCAAGATTTTAAGATGCTCTTGAGTAGACTAAATGACTCTGCATTGGTCCAATTCCACACTATCGACCATTATAGTCCAATGAGTTATGCTTTACTCGAAAGGGAAATAATTTCTAAAAAAATTCTTCATAGCCTAAGGATATAAAACATAATAAAGGGTGATCATATATTCTCAATAAGAGTAAACAAGGGAGATATCAATGATCATATTAGGATAACATAAGTATTAGGAGTTCACCTTCATCCTATTTGTGTACAATATTCCATCAGGTATGCTGCCCATTCATTTCAAAACACATCTATATCATCTTGTGAATATGTGTTTTTGAGACAGTAATGGTAGTACAGAAAAAATATAAATACAGAAAGGATTAATAAATATTTTAAATGTTCTCATGATTATTTTCAAAAATACCTCGTCAGGGATGCTAGTTTGTTGATGAAATATGATATATTTCATAAATTTACAAACATAAGAACCACAGTCCTTTGCATATTTTTTGGACACTGCTGAAACATCAACAAAAATATGTAATTTGTCTTGATATGTGTTTGGATAGTGCAATGTTATTATATATACCAGGATACTTTTCATGTTTTAGATCTTATCGGTGTTCTTATACTTAGGCAATGGATTCATTCCATGAAGAAGACTATATTGATGCACCCCTATCATAAAATAATCCTCATTAAAAGATAATATAAATTATATAACTAGATTTTTAGTTTTAAAATGTTGGATATGGGGTATTAAAAAATAACAAACGCCTTCATCCATGGTTGATATGATTAAACTGTAGAGTTTTACCCCAACATCATTGGTATTAAAAAGAATCTTTCATTCGTAAGTTTGTTTTCAAACGATTTGAGCAGGGATGGCATTATTGAAGTCTCTTTATCAGAATCTATTTGTTGTTTTCAAGAGGTGATGTGCAGACTAATGAGTCCAGATTTTTGTTCATGGGGGAATCCCTTCAATTTTTTTCATATATACGCCTTAAAAAATATGAAATGTATTCAGTCATAATTATAAGAGTATATCAGCTTTTGTAAAACCAAATCATGAAAACATACCTCATGTATACATTTAAAACTGATGCATCTATCCATTCATACATGAGGATTTCAATTACATTTTCAGCACTAATGAAATCCAATGCTTCCTCTATGTACATATTTTTTTTCAAAATCATCTGGGATAGAATTGTCATCTATCAACATTTTTTCCACATGAGACTACAATGATATTAACTATGGATAGAGAACAGGTGAGGTGACGGTGCTCTCATTAGACCATTGCAATTAGTTGGTTGATCCTTGAGATATTTTTGAGAAGATATTTCATTTCACCCCTTCTCTTTGTCATTCTGCAATAACATTCATCAGTTCAGAACTTTTTCCATTAAATTTAAAAGTTCCAGCTTGAAAAATAAATTGTAAATGGATACCTCTTTGTTGACATGTTTTTACAAGAATTTTCAGCCATGCGATGAATGTTCCAATAGCTTGTTTAACCATATGAATGTCGTCATCGTCATTTAGAATATGTATCTTGGTACTCGGCTCATTAGCTATATTAATTAACACTCTAAAATGATCTGTTGGAATTTTTTTGTTGTGTATCATGTCATTCTGCATATTGAACACTGTAACCCTCGCTACAAGGCGATGGGTGGGAGTTGATTGATATAAATCACATTCATTTTAACCAGGTAAAATATTAGTACAGGAAAGGTATTAGTGTCTATGTGATTCACATTTCACAGAAACAATTATTAAAACATTGATTACCTCACCTAAGTCAGGTTTTTTAGAGAAATGGCTCACCTCAAAGCTAGTGGGGATGGGGTAGGATAGTCATCCACATGTTGTTTTTGAGTTGATTATTATCTTTTACTCTCCCTCATAAAACATTCTATAATCTCACTCTGGTATTGTAATTATTTTTTAAAATTAGATAATTATTCTTCCATCTTTTCCATTTTTTTATTTTGATCCTCCAACTATTTTTGTTTTTGAAAATATGTCTGGGGTGTCGCCCCAAAATCCATACCTCTGACATGGCCATATGGTTATGGATACCAAATTCCACTGAATGTATGTCTGCATATGGTGTGAGTGTTGTAAATTACGATAACTATGTCAGATAAAAAAATATAGAAAAATAAGTAGTCATTGTTTTGTAATTGCGATTTAAAGAAAATCAAATTTTTATTATGTCATACTCACACATGGTTCCCACAATTTTTGTGGGTTTTTATATATTAGTATCCCATCTTTATTTGCATGAGCCTCCTTCTATAACTCATGGCAAGGGATGGATATGGTTTTCTATTTAAATTCATCAATCTGCATATAAATAGAGACAAACATGGTTATGGTGTTTTTCTATGTCACATAAAAGTAGTATGGTATATTTAAAAGACATACTAATTTTTCCTCAAGTGAATCTCACCCCATCCTTGCTTTACGGTAAGGGTACATTGGTTCTATTGCGTGTTGTTTAATTTCAGCACTCAGTTATTATTTCATAAATAAAAAACTATGAATGAAAGTGATGAATAAAAGCAACGTCAAACAACGTATTACCCCACACAATGTACCTTAAAAGTCTGATCCCCACGATAATTGCTAAACACATCCCACACTCCTTGGGATATCAAGTGTGCATAAAGAGGAGGTGGGTGTGGCTTGATTTTCCCTTCAGAATCATTAAGATGATATTTCATTAAAATTATGTACAAACCGTTATGAATCCGTCCTGAAACACTTAATACATATTCCAAGTGTGAGGAATCTACTATAAATGCACTCTGCAATGGATGATGAAGAGTAAGTCAATGTTTTAGTATTTTATTTTATTTTAATAAATTAAAAAATGATATCATAATTTCACCGTAATCTATTCCCACATTAGTGTCTTAAGCCCAGTGACAACATGGTGCCATGACTGTACATCAATTAGCACGTGTTGCCGTGTGACGATTCCAATGTAGCTACTAAATATGACTCTTTTAGGGTTAACATATTGGCCTCGATTATTCCATCCCACCACAAATTAGATACCATTTTCTTTTGCCTTATGGATTTTCGCTAACACTATCAAACTACGGCACTCTTGATTTTTTTGCGCTTTCAAGGTTTAATTTCCTACCATTTCCTCAAAAGTATCATCATTATGTTCCTCTAGATTGCTAGCATCGGCACTAAGACCATCAAAAACAGGTTGGGAAACCTGATGTACCTCATCTTTGGAACCAGTAAGAACAAGTTGAGAAACTTTTTGTTGCTCTACACTGGGACCACCAGCAGCTGGTTGAGAGACCATTTGTGATTCTGGATTGGGAGCATCAGCTAGTGTAGAAGTTATTATCTACAAAAGTGGTTTAACATTTAATTATGATTACATAAAAGCAGTAGCAAACAGATAATGACATAACATAACACAATATATATTATAATAAAAAAATAATCTAATTATTGTACTCTCTTTTTTTAAAGGATGGAGAGATTTTACCCCTCTATCGACTATGTAAATCTTTTCATTATGGTCTCCTTTGACATTAAAAATTCCAGATACATTGTGACTTCTACAAAATGATTGTGAAGTCCCTATAAATGGTTCATACTCCATTGAACTTTCATCTGAACCTTCAGTTGTATTTTTTGATAATATAACAATTGACCACTTTCAGTTTGCGGAGTCTGGAACATAAAATACTTGTACTGTGTGTGATTCCATTATAAATGGTTCATTATATCCCCCTTCTTTACTGAAATGAACTTTCATGAATCCTAATTCATCTATTTTAACAGAACTCCTATTATCAATGCACTTGCATTGAAAAATTGGAAATTTTAATTTCGTATAACCCAACTCCCATATTTTATTGATGATGCCAAAGTATGAAATATTCACATATATTGGATTGTTGTCCTTAGAACCAGAAACATGCATCACTTCATCCACAATTTTAACCTGACTATTCTGCATGGTATGGTCTTCATCGTGTTCATTAGTTTAGAATGTATAACCATTAACTGTATAAGCATTGTAAGATAATATATACACACTTGATCCTCTAGCTAGCCATCAAAGTCATTATGAAATTGTGTCTGGATTGTTATCTCACTACTTAAAAATATGGTCCTGAAACCATCCTATAAGATATCTATAATGTGCATCTGATATCCATTTTTATCCCTAGAAGGATTCAAATGCCTAATAATTTCTTTTTTCAGTTTGAACATATGGGTCAACGTTGAAACTGTTATGCAAAATGTAAAGGTGAGCCTGCTCCCGATCTGTAATATTAATTGTGACAACCTCTATTCCATAAATTCCTTCACCCTTAAGCCAGCCAGTGTGCCGAGATTTTGGTAGGCAAACGTTTTCCACACCAGAAAGGTATTCAATATAGAATTCAATGGCTTTCACAACAATATATTGCTCCACAATACAACCCTCTAGACGACTTCCATTTTTGACATACCCTTTCAAAATATTCATATATCTTTCAATGGGGTACATGAAACTATAATGTACAAGAACACATTGTCGATTCTCTCTCACCAAATGAACCATCAAATGAACCATCATATCAGAAACTCTTGGCAAGAAGAACATTTCCAATTCACATAATATGACGACTATTTCTCTCTCCATAGTAGGTAATTTCTCCGGGTCTATAACCTTGCTGCATATAACATTGAATAAGAAAAAGGGCTTCGTTAATTTATTGAAGACATTCTTGGGAAAAATGCAATGCAAAGCTATAGGAATTTGATCTTGCATTAAAATATGGTAGTCATGTGATTTCAGAACCTCTAATTTTAAATTTATCATTTACATGTTGTTCTAGAAATTTGTTAAATACCCCTATAGAACCTTTAGAACATTCATGAAGTTGAAAAACTAATCTCTCTCCTTTTGGAAAGAGTGTAAGCAGTAAGAGTAAGAAATGTTCATTTTTCACCCTTCACTAGTGCCCACTCTTCTTGTATTCCCTTCTCAACCATGTCCAATATAGCCTTAATTCCATCCTTTGATTATATGGTTGCATTTAGAAACGCGATGATTACACTATCACACACATTTTTTTTCAACATGCATAACATCATGAAAATGTCTAGCATACAGACAATTCCAATAAATAAATTAAAAAAAATCTCTTTTTCCAACCAGTTTTCGTAAGGTTTTTTAAAAATGGTTTAGCAAAAGTAGTGTCCACATATTTTAATTTCTCAAACAATTGATCATCTTTTAGTGGAGACAGTGTTGTATGCTCTATTGAACTTCCGCTGAATGATGTCATCCAAGATCGGTACTTATGCTGTCGATGTAGAAATTTTTGATGTCCTGGAAGCACGATTTCTGATGAATATTTCATCCTAATTGACTGTCTACCTTGTTCGCAAATGAGACACCATTGAGTTCCTATAATGTTATATCCTAAAAAATTAACAAAATCAAGAAAGTCATTTATCGTCCCATACAACCTGTCTTTCAAAGTGAAATCACTATTTTTGTCAGCATTATACAACAGAACACCGAAATCCCACAATATTTTCGAATCCTCTATCAATGGTGCCAAATAAACATCAATATCATTACCTGATTTTTTTGGTCCTGATATAATCATAGATAACATGATGTATTTTTGTTTCATGCATAACCATGGTGGTATGTTATAATTTACCCACATAACCGTCCATGTACTGTGACTGCTGCTTTAAAACCCAAAAGGATTCACCCCATCTGTAGATAACGCCAAACGAAGGCTTCTCGGCTCGTTTCCAAATTTAGGATACTCATTATCAATTCTCTTCCACTAAGGAGAGTCTGTTAGGTGACGTAGTTTCCGATATTTAATTCTTGTATTTTCATGCCATGTCAATTGTCTAGAAGGTTCCTAAACCATGGAATGATTGGAATGTACCATACAACTTTCGTAGCACTGGAATCATTATTCAAGTATTGAGAAGCACCACAATTTTGGAATTATTTAAGATATTTTTGGTCCTTGTGAAACAATATATAGTCATGCGGGCATGCATGTATTCTTTTTGATATCATACTCATCGATTGTAGCATTCGTTTGGCATCGTATGTTCGGCTTGGGAGCTAATTATCTTCTAGGAGCATTTCATTCAAGTGATCAAGTAGTTTCATAAAACTGGAATCACTCCACCTGTTGCTTGATTTCTAATTATACAACTTTAGTATGACTGAAAATGCAATATATTTAGTGCAACTATCATACAATGGTGTTTTTCCCAACTCAGTAACTCCTCAAACTATTTTGGGCAATCACGAATTTCATCTTCAACTTTCCTTGTCATTTCTTCAATATGATCTCAATAATCATTCACATATGTAATCACATCCTCCATATGATCATCTTCATTGTACATTCTTGTAATCATATCAGATGATCTATAAAATTCCATGTTATCCAAGCCACAACCAATATTCGTTTTTCCCCGTGTTTATTACTACATGTATAATTTTGATCTATTTCATGAAAGGTCATGTGTTATTTTAACTCCTATGGAATATATGTCTTGAATAGAAACAATTTAAACATAGAAAAATGATTTGAGAAGGGTCACATGCATGATATTCTGCAAACATGATAAAAGCATTCATGCTATCTTCATACTATTTTGTTAACTGATTGTCATTCATCTATTCTTTATTCATAATCATCGTCTTTATGGGTTCGATCTCGAACTTTTCTTAATATTATCTTTTAATTAATCAAGAAGAATTTTTTGGGTTTTATAAAGAAAATCATTGTTCCATAGGGAATTAATGATGCCTTATAGGGCTATCAAAATTGTATTGTTTCCAAGGATGAGGCAGCCTTTTAGTTTTTTAGGATTTCAATTATTGAATTTCATTTATTTATTTTAATTCCAAATTTTCTGTTCTGTATTTTGTATTTTTAGTTTTCAAGTTATCAAATATTTACATGCACTACTACAACATGTGATCAAAAGACAAATGCATCATTGATTAAAAAAACAAATCAGAACCACATACCTAGGTAGAATCTCAAACCCCAGTCATGGTAGAATAGTTTTTTGTGGGGTTGATTAACCATTAATGATTTACTACACCATAAATGATAAATCAAGTGCAAGAATAATTGTTTGTTCGAAAAATTTCCCAACTATATAGGAAACATAAATCGTGTAATCTACCCAATACACTACTATCCAAGGATCCTCCTCACATTATAACCCCCTAAGGAATCTAGAATTGGAGTTTACAAAGAATATAACACACAACACCAACGTGTCTAGAAAACATCTAGACTATAGGTGGTATTATTTTTCTCAATAGGAACTGTAATGCCCCGACCCCGATTACCTAGAGTCGGTGCATTATTACATAACATTGGCATGATCACAAAATATCAAGTCTTGAAATACTGATTAGTTTATTAGCCTTGGAAACACTAGATACATTCATAAACGTTACATTACATCATAAAGTGAAAAACTACAATAACATGGTCTCTATAGTCCACACTCATATCCCCTTCTGACTATCCCTACTGGTCATTCATAAAATACTTCTTCACATAATGGAAAAATTAAAACATCGAAAGGGGTGAGATCAGATGCTCAGTAAGGATAACAATATAGTGGAAACTTTCATAAATAAACATAAACATTTAAGGCAATGTATAACTGAAACAAAAGCCTTTTAAACATGAACTTTAGTATTATATGGAAAAATAAAATGAAATAATTCCATTTAGTTATTCACATGGATATTATACTACTCTAATAATCACATGCAATATCAATAACCACTTTTATAATGATGTAATTCATAATGCCAGACTATCATAATCACTTATCCAAGGCCTCGTTCTAGTACTACAAATAATATTTTGTAAATTCCTAATTCCAATACACTAGTTTGTCTTAAGAGACCAACCGATGCATCGAGGAGCTATATCAGGCTCCACCCGTCACTTATTAAGATTAATTCATTCCTTATATGAAAAGGTTTAAAGATATCATAAACCATAACATAATATCATCACATAAAACATAAATAAAAGAAACATAAAATTTCCACATTTCAATCACAATATATCAATACAACATGTTGATATAGGAAAAACATTATCAAAACCATTTTCAACACCAAAATAAAAGAAAAGTAAAACATGGTATTTATTTTTCATTTTAAAAAAAACGTTATGGCTTGTATAGGAAGTTGAAACTCAAATAATGGTCACGGCAGTAGAGAAGTAGTTGTCGCCGGATACATAAGAAAAAACATTCCTTTTTTCATTTAGTAAAAATGCTTCGTATAAAAATATTCATTTTGAATAAATGTAAAATTCAATGGGGTTTATACACTGTATAAAAGGAATTTTTGTATAAAACAAAATATGCCTCAATGAAAGGAGATTGAGACGAAGTCCCTTACCTCATGTCCGACTTGACTCGACCGTTATTTAACCTCCTAAATAATAAACTAGAGTTAATTTCTAATTTCTTAAGAACCTTTTTAAAGTTAATCATTCCTTTTATATCACTTATTACCATGTTATGAACATCATTTAATTATTTAAGTTAATATCGGTCGTTTTGTTGATCTTTGGTACTTGAGTCAATAATAAACTTCTTATAATTAAAAGTTTTTCATGTGGTAAAATATCCATTATATCCTGAATTATATTCATGATGTTGATATTATATATATATGTCATATATATCAAGTATATATATGCATTTATAATATTATATAACATTTAGAGGTAAGAAATGAAATGCACCATTCCTGGAGTCTGTAAGCCATACATACGCATGAACGCTACTTTCATTTCTACTTCATATTTAATTGAATGAGATAATAATGATATAAATTTCTATTATAATACCAGTATAATAACATATATAAGATCATTTACTCCATCCTTTACACATCCCACATATGGAATTAACAATTCAAATCACTTTGAGGGGGCGGTCGTCCGCACTTCCTAAAATGAAATAATCGCGTTTACCAATAATGGAAATCATAAAGGAATGCCATAAATGAAAAATACAGAACAATAAGGAAACCATAAACATAATATATATCATATATAAATATATTAACATATTAATGGCCACCATGAGAGGTGTTAAAAGAATGTTGAACAATCATCGTTTCGTGAGGCAGTAATTCACCACCCACAGAAACATTATGTTCTTTAACCATTAGATGAAGGTATGTGTAAGTGTAAATAAAATTATTCTCATAAAAACATCCTATTATATTGAATATAATTTTTTTGTTACAAAAGAAATTAATAAAAAGAGATTATGTGGTTGGAGAAGCAAAATAATACAAAATAACATAAGAGAAGACATTACCTTAAAATCGCGTAACTCTTCTTAATTTGAGCCAAAGGATATTTTGGGAAGAATTCTGCCCAAAGTGAGGCTTCTAGGAGTATTATATGGAAGTTGGGAGAGTATTTGGGCAGATTTTGTCTGATCCAAATGTCGTGTTGCTATGAATAAGGTGGTAGAGGTGGGGACCTTTTATAAGAGGAGAGGAGGGCCAATCTTGGAAAGTCATAATATGTTACATTATTATGAAATGATTTTAGGATTTTAAAGGTCCCACAATGATATATTTAGAGTATAAGCTGATAATGGTTCTAAATCCACCCATACAATAGTTTTTTGACAAGTTTATGACTTAGATTTTACATTATCTGTTCATTTTATTTAAATCGTTAATTAATGAGGTAATCACTGCATCATAATGGTGTCATAAAAATTTTAATTTATTCAATGTCTAAAAGTAATAAAACAAATATCCTGATGTAGGAAATATTTTTAGCTTTCCAATTAATATTTATAGTCAAAACTTTAACTTATATAACCCCATGTAATAATTGTTTTAGTAAAACAACACATGTTTGGGACAATTTTATTTTTTCTTTAAATAAAAAGTTATTAATGTCATTTTCTTACCCATGTGGCTCCATGGGGTCCCCAAGTTGACCCATGGATTGTCTTGGTCATACATGACTCATCCAATAAGGTTAGTTCAAGGGTAAAGGTAATTTCATATTATTATGACATTATATTTACCTTAAATTACACTAATTACCTTTAATCGCGATTAATAAATCTTAAAAGTTACTATTCACCAAATATTATTTTCATCTCATTGAACCAAATTTTTCATCTTAATGACAACCATGTTTGTCGGATTTTGGAAATTAAATTCACAAAAGAGGTAAAGTCTCATTTAAATGAAAAATTAGTTTTTTAACTACCACTTAGTGGTTTCACTATTCATCAAAAATTGAAGTTTCTCAGAACAATATCAAAAATTCTCCCTAACTTATAATTGATATTCCGAATTCAAAAATAATGTCTATTTTACAAAACTCCAAAAATATAAGTTGAATTAATTAATTTTATAATTAATTTCCATTTTCAAAAGAAATAGCCCGTTTTTAAGAAAAAATATCAATCAAAAGATTGACAATTGTTTATGACCAACTTCAAAGTGAAATTATTTCTAATGACCAAAATTGGATAAAATTGTAAAATTATATTCTAATTATACTTTAAAACCACTAAATAGTATAATTTATCACTATAAATTATTTTGATTTAAAATGTTGTTATTAAGTATTTTTCACTATTCATCGAAAATTAGATGTTCTCCGAAAATTATAGAAAATTCAACTTATGATAATTTTGAAATTCAGAATACAAAAATGAAGTCCATTTTGAAAGATAAATTTTATAAAATTTCAAAAATTAGGTATTAATTTTCAGAACGGCTAGTTTGATTGGTTGTGGTGTGTGTTAGAACTCGGGGTTGCATACAACACACGCTGCTCTATTATTGAAAGAGAAGCATACCATGGAAGCTTGGGGTGTTGCATTCTCCCCTCCTTAAATAAATTGTGTCCTCACAATTTGAAATTGTTCTTCAAAAATAATAGGTTGAAAGTAGAAAATACCTTTGTGGAAAACCCATATCAGAAATAGGGTTAATAAAAATAAAACATTAAAAGAAAGAAAGAGAAGTACAAAGGTCACCTAAGATAGCCCATACTAGGATTCGATGAAAATGTGGATATGGAGGAGAAACAAACCATCAAGGTCTGATGGAGAGTTGTAGAAAACTGGATTAGGAGAAAGTTAACTACAAGAAAATCACAAACTTGTGATTGGTTAAATGTTCATTGATTCCCCAGTTGGAAAATTTAACCGACAACATTTTTTTTAAGTTACCTTTCATAATGTCGAGGAATTTATTTATGATATTTACTAAGAATGTAAGGAAATATACTTACTTTTCATGTAGACTTTCATTATTTAATAAATTTTTACCACAAACCCATCTTTCACTCTAAAATGTAATAGAACTCAAATATAATATATTTATCCTAATCGTACAAGGTTCAAAATATTAATACATACAATTTAGATTATGAAAACTATTTTGTAATAACAAGGTACTTACTGTAGGCTAGTGGTAGGTAATAAAGGCCTGTCGCAGTATGGTTGTGGGTTTGATTCCTATAGTTTTGTCTGATGCGATGGGTTTTCCCCCAACCTTCAGTTTTTCCTTTTCCTAAAACTATAGAATTATTATATTCCAAAAATAATCTTCAGAATTTTTTTTACCTTAAACAATACTATCCAAAGTTCAACTTAATCCATTCCATCCTTTATAGTTATCCATAATACCTTTTTCCAGACTTTCTCTAAAAGTTCTCTAAATTCCAAAATCAATTGTAACATTAGATTCCCCAAACAAAGTAAAGTTTCTCTTATTGTAACATACTAAAAATATGATTACCTTCATCCTATTAAAACCTTAATGAAAACAACAAGTACTTTAGTAAAATCTTTATATATATATCCCATTATTCTTATAACCAGAATATAATCCTTGAGTCCAAAAGCACCAATACATTAATTATTCGAATTCAACGGTAGTAACATCATAATATTGGTCTTGATCCCTTGTCATTTTCTATGTTAATTTTCCCTGATGCTTAGGACATTAATTTGCATAATTCCCCATTTCCCTACAATTGTAACATTCAACATTGATAGCCTCTTTCCTTCCCTTTCAATCACTTTCCTGGTGACCTTTTTCTCCACATTTATAACAAACTCCCATTCCTTTTAGGAAAGTACTGGGGTGATTATTCCCACAATTATCACATAATGGAAAATACCTTATTCCCTTTTCCCTTTATCTATCTCTTCTTCCACCGTTCTCTTCATCTCTTGCATTACTTTATTGTAATAATATTTAGAGAATTTCTTTTCTGTCGTGATAGCATATGAGACAATATTTTCGTATGATCAGAAAGATTGTGAGACTAAGGCTCGATGGAGAAATGATTTTTACCCATTTGGGTAATGTATATAATCTACAGCATGCCTCACTAACCTTGTAAAGTTAGCCTCATACTTTGCGACATTCTCATCCTCCTTTTGTCTCAGACTTAGAAATTTCCTTTCCATATAAGCTCGATGGTCATGAGGGAAGTATTTTTCTAAGAAAATATCTTTGAACTCCCTACATTACATATTTTATACTTAATCATCTTCCTTCATGTTTTGAATCAATGACCACCATTGATCAGCATCTCCAGTGAGGTGGTAAACTGCCATGATAACCTTTTCTCTTTCACTACTCCCCAAGGCATGGAATATTTTCTCTAATGAATTTATCCATTGCTCAGCTACTAAGGTATTTGTACTCACATTGAATGTTGGTGTTTGTTTCCTCATGAAAAGGTCTAACAATTATCCTCCATGTTGCGGATCAGGTTGCTCCATACGAGTAAGGTTATTATTCACAACCTGGGTGAGTTGTCCCAGTACGGTGATAAGCTGATCAACACCAGTTGTATCCCCAGCTCCATTATAATTATTTTGAGCAGGAGGGAAACCCCTACATGGAGTGCGTTCATTGATATGGTTTCCATTCCTTCCACTAGGTGCCATTTCTAAACAATTTCATAACCTTGATTAGTTTATGAATATAAATAAATAATAAAAACCTGAAAAATACTTAACATAAATTGAATTATTTATGGATATAATCTGTAAGCATAAAAATGTTTTCTTTGAAGAAGTATATACTCATAAACCCTTCATAATGGTTTGTAAAGAAAATGATAATTATCCTAAGCATATCCCCCAGGAGTTTCGTAACCAAGAGTGCAGCAATGATCGTTGTCATGCACCAGTTCCCATTCGAGTTTAGTTCAAAGCGGTGTTTTTGGGTTTTACCACTAGGTACATCTGTTCCAGAGCCGCCTCTACCTGATCATATACATACAGGGATTTATTTCTTGGAAAACTCATAAAATCTCTATAATACCAAAATTATAGGAAGTTCTTCTTTATTAATCCTCAAAGTCTATCTTAGGGATATGTAATCTAATCATAGTTTAACTAAATATAGCTTTCAAAGTGAGTACTAAACTACCTCTGATACCAACTGTATCACCCCAACCCCAGTTACCTAGAGTTAGTATATTATTACGTAACATAGGCATGATCACAAAAGATCATGTCTCGAAATACCTATTAGTTTAGTAGCATTGGAAACACTAGATACATTCATAAACATTACATTACATCATAATGTGAAATACTACAATAACATGGTCTCCATAGTCCACACTCATATCCCCTTATGACTATCCCTACTGGTCATTCATAAAATACTTCATCACATCCTGGAAAATTTAAAACATTGAAAGGGGTGAGCTCAGATGCTCTTTAAAGATAACAATATAGAGGAAACTTTCCTAAATCAATATAAACATTTAAGGCAATGTATAACTGAAACAAAAGCCTTTTAACTTGAACATCAGAATAATATAGAAAAATAAAATGAAATAATTCCATTTACTTATTCACATGGTTATTCTACTAGTCGAATAATCACATGAAATATCAATAACCACTTTCATAATGATGGAATATATAATGCCAGACTATCATAACCACGTATTCAAGGCCTCATGCCAAGATTACAAATAAGATTTTGTCAAGGCCTCGTGCCATGACACTAGTTTGTCTCATGAGACCTACCGATTCATCGAGAAGTTTTAGCGGGATCCACCCGTCACTTATTAAGTCCAATGCATTTCTTATATAAAGAGTTTTAAACACATCATAAACCATAACATAATTGTATCACATAAAACATGCATAATGGAAACATAACATTTCCACATTTCAATCACAATATATCAATACAACATTTTGATATAATAAAAACATTATCAAAACCAATTTAAATACCAAAATAATAGAAAAGTAAAACATGGTATTTATTTTTCATTTAAAAAAAATTATGGCTTGTAGAGGAAGCTGAAACTCAAATAATGGTCACAGTGGGGGAGAAGTCGTTGTCACCGCATACGTAAGACAAAACATTCGTTTTGTCATTTAGTAAAAAATCTTCGTATAAAAAGATTCCTTTTTAATAAATTTAAAAGTCGAATTGGTTTATACACCATATAAAAGAAAGTTGTGTATAAAACAAAATATGCCTCAATGAAAGGAGATTGAGACGAAGTCCCTTACCTTGTGTCCGACATAACTCGACCATTGTTTAACCTCATGAATAATAAAATAGAGTTAATTTTTAATTTCTTGAGAACATTTTTCAAGTTCATAATTCCTTTTATATCACTTATTACCATGTTATGAACATCATGTAATTATTTTAGTTAATAACGGTGGTTTTGTCGATCTTTGGTACTTGAGTCAAAAATAAACTTCTTAAAATTACAAGTTTTTCATGTGGAAAAATATCCATTATATAAATAATTATATTCATGATGTAGATATCATATATATCATATATATCCAGTATATATATATATATGCATTTATAATATTACATGACATTTAGAGGTTAGAAATGAAATGCACCGTTCTTGGAGACGGTAAGCCGTACGTACGCATGAATGCTACTTTCATTTCTATTTCGTATTTAATGGAATGATATAATAATGATATAAAGGTTAATTATAATTCCATTATATATCATATATAATATCATATACTAAATCCCTTACACGTCCCATATATGGCATTAACGATTCAAATCACTTTGAGGGGGTGGTAGTCCGCACTTCCTAAAATGAAATTATCATGTTTACCCATAATGGAAATCATAAAGGTATTCAAAAATGAATAATACAGAGGCATAAGGAAAACATAAACATAATATATATCATATATAAATATATTTACATCTTAATGTCCACCATGAGAGGTGTTAAATGAAGATTGAACAATCATCATTTCATGATGCAGTAATTCGCCACCCACAGAAACAGTATGTTCTTTAACCATTAGAAAAAGATATGTGTAAGTGTAAATCAAATAATTCTCATAAAAACATTCTAGTATAATTAAGATACTGTTTTTGTTACATAATAAAGGAATAAAAAGAGTTTAAGGGGTTGGAGAAGCAAAATAATACAAAAGAACATAAGGGAAGACATTACCTTAAAATCGGGTAACTCTTCTTGATTTGAGAAAAATGCTTCCTTGGGAAGACTTCTCACAAAAGTGAGGATTCGAGGAGTATGAGAGAGAATTTGAGAGTGTATTTGGGTAGAGTTTGTCCAAGACAAATGGCTTGATGGTGTGAATTAGGTGGTAGACGTGGGGGCCTTTTATAATAGGAGAGGAGGGGCACTCTTGGAAAGTCATGAAATGTTACATTATTATGAAATGTTTTTCGACTTTTAAAGGTACCATAATGATATATTTCTAGTATAATTTGATAAGGGTTCTAAATACACCCATACAATACTTTTTGACAAGTGTATGTCTTGGATTTTCCATTATCTTTTCATTTTATTTAAATCTTTAATTAATGAGGTAATCGCTCCATCATCATGGTGTCATAAAATTTTTAATTTATTTAATGTCTAAAAATTATAAAAAAATATCATGATTTAGGAAATAATTTTATCTTTCCAATTAATATTTATAGTCTAAATGTTAAATTATATAACCCCATGTAATAATTGTTTTAGTAAAACAACACATGTTTGTGACAATTTTATTTTTACTTTAAATAAAAAGTTATTCATGTCATTTTCTTACCGAAGTGGCTCCATGGGATCCCCAAGTTGACCCATGGATTTTATTGGTCATCCATGACTCATAAAATAAGGGTAGGACAAGTGTAAAGGTAATTTCATATTATTATAACATTATATTTACCTTAAATTACACTAATTACCTTTAATCGTGACTAATAAAACTCAAAAGTTATTATTCGCCAAATTTTATTTTCATCTCATTGAACCACATTTTTATTCCTAAGGACAACCATGTAAGTGGAATTTTTGAAATTCAATTCACAGAAGTGGTAAAGTTTCATTTAAATGAAAAATTATTTAATTAAGTACAACTTAGTGGATTCACTATTCATCAAAAATTGAAGTTTCTCAGAACAATAACAAAAATTCACCCTAAGCTGTAATTGATATTCTGAATTCAAAAATGATGTCTATTTTACAAAACTCCAAATATATAAGTTGAATTAATTAATTATATAATTAATTCATGTTTTCAAAACAAATAGCGTGTTTTTAAGAAACAATATCAATCAAAAGATTGACAATTGTTTATGTCCAATTTCAAAGTGAAATTAATCCTAATGACCAACATTGGATAAGATGGTAAAATTATATTCTAATTATACTTTAAAACCACTCAATAGTATAATTTATCACTATAAATTATTTTGATTAAAAATGATGGTTTTAAGTATTTTTCACTATTTATCGAAAATTGGAAGTTCTAAGAAAATTACAGAAAATTCAAATTACGATAATTTTGATATTCTGGATACAAAAATTAAGTGCATTTTGAAAGATAAAATTTATAAAATCTAAAAAATTAGGTATTACTATTCATAATAGTTAGTTTGATTGGTTGTGGTGTGTGTTAGAACTTGAGGTTGCGTACAACACATGCTACTCTATTATTCAAAGAGAAGCGTACCATGAAAGCTTGGGGTGTTACCGGAACTATCATCCTCCCTACAAGGAAGATCCAAACTAAACACAATCATTAAAGCATTCTCCCTCTACTCGTAGGGAAATTATATGTCATAATTAATATCTGATTAAATAATGGATAACTCAACCATGATCGGCTCAAGCACTAGTATGGGAATGCATGATCCTATCTCTAAATTAGAGCTAGTTGTATATGGGAAACATCCTCTACTAAATAGTAGGTACCGACATTCTACATAGATAATAACTATGTTATCTGAAAATGGAATGATATAAAACATCACTTCTAAAAACTATAAGATGCATGTGATGAATTTTACGTCACAAATAACGATATAGAGTTTCAGGTCGACCAAATGGTTATAAGAGTCCAAATGTAAGGATACACTAGTCATTTCACTAAAACTGATCTCTTTGGTCTGATATCTTTACTCAAGGGCCCCTTATAATTATTTCCCTATTCCTAAACCAAAACTCACAAGAAAAACAAATCTAAACAATTTCTCTAATAGTTGAACTACTCTAATACCATTTCGTCCAGACTCAATCATCCAGGACCCCACCTGGATCAGCAGTGTTCATAGAGTGCCTCCATAATCCTGCCTCCAATATTCTAGGTGCTAGAGGATAGCTCTAGTAAGGTATAAAACACATGGTATGTCTTATACTATAATAACCTACAACATCATTTCTCACCGATATACAATAAAATCCAATAACACCAGAAAATAGATATATAACAATCGAACTATATTCAATGTGAACATGGGACATCAATGCCAAGTACAACACGACATAGGAAAAACCCAGAAAGTAAAATACATATATAGATGGATATAATAAATAGGTACATCTAACTCTAGGTATGGTATGTCACCTTCTAAATATAGGGTCTTCTGGATTATAATTCATCTACAAACACCTCTTCCTTGAACCACCATTGGATACAATTTAACTATTACTCTAACCTCAATAACTCTATGTCCACAAATTTCATCTCCAAACTGTAAAATATAAAAATAAACACATCACATGTTGTTATAAAGTCTATACATGTGTGATTGTAAACATAACCAGTAGGACACCCTCAAAAAAAGTGAGGATATAACAATAGGTCAACCAAAAACTTAGACCAAGGGGTAATATTAGGTATCATAATGGATCTAGATATAATCCAATGTCAAGAAAACCATGTAAAAGGAAGAAAATAGTCATCATAGTGCATTCCTATGAAGGATCTTATCATAGAAGAAATTAGTGATACCTTGGGCAGTGTAAGTCCTGCATAACCCATAGTAGAAAATCTGGCTACAATTCATGACTCAAAGGAAATAAAAAAGTCTCAAATGGATGATGATATCCCTAAGAAATATCCATGTTTATATTTTATTTGTTTTGAGACTCTTTATCTTAAATTATTATATAACATCCTGGTTATATCTCTAGAAATGTAGTTACAGATTACACACCATTGATTTATATGTGTGTCTATCGAAGTAGTACCTAATCCTTTTGGAGGACCCTGCCCCAACTCATGGGGGCATACTAAATCCACTAACAAGGGACCCCCCATTAATACAAGAGAGAGTACTGACTTTGATGATATAGTGTAACCTACCCCAAAACATGTGAAATTACTTGAACTCTATCTATATACGGGGGACTGTGCTCTGTCTTTTGTATATCTCCATGGAGTACCTAAAACTTATACATGGAGGACTCTTCACCGAAACATCAGGGAGTACCATACTCAATATTTTATCCAAACACCTCACATGTCACTTGTCAACTCTCAAGCAGAGTGAAGATAATTAAAATATCTAATCCACATCATGTGCAATTTCCAATGATTGAGGGAATCATGCTATTGTGATCTATATGAGAAGATATTTATAATGGGATACTCATACATGAATTACAATTATCTAAGTGAAAAATAAATAATAATAATGAAAATAAAATATCACACAATTTGTTCAATGGTTACACATTGTGTAGGGTTCTCAGTCAAGGTTGGTTGTTTACTATCATTTCTAAACGCATGTGAAATCCATATACATGGTGTGTCCTATAGGGTGAACATCGTGTGTGGATAAGATTTACCAGATTTAACCGGACATATATCAAATAAATTCCATGTTAGTCTTACATAGAATGAATGATTCCTCTAAGAATACATGTCATATAGAACAACTTGAGCTAAAGGCATGTACATTAGATACATACCGAGTCACCTCATCATCTATGCATCACATTTTGTGGAATACACTGTGTGTAATCCTTACATGACAACTAAGGGCATGTAGTCTATACACATCAAGTTTCTATGGTATCTATACATGGTGTGAGTGAAGTAAAACGTATATCATGTGGTTCTACCATTATTTCATGGCATGTACATGGTTTCATGCTAAAGTATATGTCTTGGAGATACATTGGTATTGAACATGGCTCACATGACATGTAACATTAAAAATAAAACTTATTCCAAGTTCGAGTCAGAAGATGAGTCATGTGGTGTAAATTTTGGAGATAAATGTTGTGTGGCATTAAAATATATATGAAATCCATGTATGGTGAAGTATGTTCCATTTAACAAGACTACATATCAATGGCGGCAGAGGTAGAGGCAAAGGAGGCAGCCACGGTGGAGGCAACCGCAGAGGAGGCAGTCGCGGAGGAGGCAGCTGCACCGAAGGCAGTGGAGATGGAGGTAGAAGTAGTAGAGGATGATGACGGTCGTGACGGAAGAGGGAAACTCGGTAGTGGCGGAGGATGAGGTGGTGGAGGAGGTGTTAGGTTCCACTTCTGCGAAATCCTGAACGCGTGCGAGAGAAGAGGGACCTATTAGAGTTCTTAAATTAAAACCACTATAACCTTTAACATTACTCGTTAAAAGAAATGATAACGGTATCTTTTAGAAGCGCTAAATTAAAAGCGCTGGTAAAACATACCTTTATCAGCACTTTTAACGAGAGATGATAAAGGTTCCAATGATTTTTATTTAATAATTTATTTATATTCTTATATATTTATTTAAAATGACATATAAGTTAAATATATATTTATTTGTTAATAATTATAAAAATAAAGAGTATATATTTATAAATATTGGTATATAATTTTTAATCCATACGAAAAACATTATTTTTTATTATAAATATTATAAATTTATATAAATTAAGAATAAAAATGATTATCAGTGCTAATAATTGCGCTGATAAATGTCCCCTTTATCAGCACTAAAAAAGTGATGATAAAGGGTACAACTTTATCAACACTTATTTTAGCACTGATAATGATTAGCCTTATCTGCACTTTTAACAAGTGCTGATAAAGGAACACCCCTTTATTAGTGCTTTCTATTTTGCACTGATAAAGGGCAACGCTTCCTTTGCCCTGTTTTGTGGTAGTGTTATTACATTATTGTATAAAGTGAACATTATTCTCAATACACTATTATGTTGTTATACAAATATTTTTACCAAAACTTACACACACCTCCATGTAATTGGTAACGAACATACTGTTTATGTGTATGGAAAACTTCTACCTAAAAAATAATGATTGTTTAGTTTTCCTTACCACATTCCATAAAGGAAATTATAATGAACAATATATTTATATATATTATATATTATATTTATTATTTCTTTAATATTAATTATTATTTTTCCAACACACATATTTTTACAATCCATTTGGTGTAAATACGATAATTTCATTTGAGGACGTTTGGACTAACTCCATCTCAAAGCGATATGATTCGTTTAAAAACTGCATAGATTGTATTAAAGATGTGTTTACTGAAATTATAAAATATATATAACATTATAATTCCTAATTATATATGTTATATGCATATATATATATATATATATTTTCATTCGTTCATTAAAAATTGAAATTAAACAATAATAGCATTCATGCGTATATATGACTTACCATCTCCATGAACAATGTATTCTATTACAAAATTCCTTATAAAATAAATTATTTTAGAAAAATATACTGAATATAAATTATATTTAAATAATGTTTTACAATACTTAAATATTTATAGATATATAAGGACAAAAAAATACAACAAATTATGATACATGTGAAAAACAAAGCGGATACTACCATAAGTGAAAACTTAAGATATAATTGTTAAATAGTAGGCAATACAATTCCATACAAAAATTATATATGAAATCATAAGTAATAATATGGTTCTTTTATAATTTTATAATAAATTTAAAATTATTATACATGAGGTTTTAATGAGTATGATGAATGTCAAGACATAAAGTACGGGTATTTCATCTCACTTTTTTTGCATGAGATACAAGTTATGTTTGCCAATCATTCCTTTTTTATCGTTTATATATTTCCTATGATTATATTTTATGTATATAACACTTAAATTTATGTTTATTCACATGTCATTTTTATTATCTTTATTTTTTGGGGTTTATGTTTCAAAAGTTACCAAATTGGTGAAATTGTTTTGTATCAATTTACCTTCTTCAAGACTCATGTCTCTATATTCTCCAAAATTCTATTTGGAAGAGTATATACTCCCAATTTACATGTTATATAATTAATTCTTTATTCTCAATATATTTTATGCTTCATGTAATTTTTTTTCTTACTTGGAGATGATAAACCCATGTTATCATGTTATAAGAGTTAATCAAGAAAATCTCATCATTTTTCAATATTGTTTATGTTTATTTTTAATTTGATGAAATATTATGATCTATATATAAGGAAAATTAATGGATTGTTATCTTTTTAATTGATTAATGGTTTAGTTTCATTTATTCTACTCTTTTCTACATAAGATTATAGAGAAAGTGTTTTTGTGAAAGATTGATTTTACGATCTCTTCGGTCGAAAATATATGTTCCTTAAATACCATGATTTATAAAAAGGGATTCGAAGAATATTGTACTTTTATATAATAATCTTTACGATAAATTTTTATCCTTTTTGTCTTTTAGAAATATCTTTAATGTAATATTCTTGTCCCTTTCTGAACAATGATTTTTTATAACATTTTTACCATGAAAAAGGAATGTTATTTGTACCTAGTATTGAATGTATGGATTTAAATTCCAACATTTCATTGATGATTCATTTTCATTTATAAGTGGATAATTTTTAAGAAACTATTTTTAAAACTAATTTTCAAGGGGTATTGTTTTCAATATTTTTTCAACATTCTTTTAATTGTTTCAGTGAAAATTGTTTTCAAAATGTTTTAAGACTTATTTATAATATTTAAAATTATTTTCAAAGAAATTGTTTTCAAAAAATATCATGATTATTCCATATTTGTTTACATTTTTAATAAATTTTTATTTGGTTTCAAAGTGTTTTCAAAGAAAAATGTTTTTAAAATATTTTGAAGCTTATTTTATATGTTTTCAAAGAAAAATATCTTTAAAATGATTTCAAATATTCATTATAATTTTTAAAGGTATTTTATATGAAATTTATTTTCAAATGGTTTTATGTATTAAAAATAATTTTTAAGATAAGAAAGTATATTTTATTTAAGAAACTTTTTTTAAAAATATATAAAAATTATTCTCTATCTAAGATAACATTTGTTGATATTACTCATACCCTTCATGGAAATGATCTAATGGTTCCATTCATATGCTTTCTATGAATGGGTTATTCTTAATATCATGGTATTTATGAAACCCATTTCACTTTCACTAGTTATATGTTTATGAAATTACTTTTTATTTCATGGGGTATGCTTTTTATTAAACGATTATGAAACCTGTATCTTTTTTCTAAAGATTTGATATGTTCATTTGATTATGATACCAATTTAATTTTATGGTTTAATACATGATTGTTTATGATTTTTTGTACAAATATATATGATTTCACTATGAGACTGGTGGGACCTATATCTCTCTCTAATGAATTGGGTAATGATAATATGTATATGAGCTCAGAGGGTACCCGAGTTGTAGCTTAAACCTGTAAAAAAGAAGGTATGTGGGTTGTAGAATAAGACTAAAAGTAATAGGGTACATGGTTTGTTAGCCCAAGACTGATGCAGGTACCCGGGTGATAGCCCAAGCCTAATATGTTATAAAATCGTGGTTTATATCCTTGTCATAATATTTTCTATTCTAATATGCATTCAATAAATTCCATGTTATATTAGTATGTTTTGATACAATGGATTATGTTTTTTATTTCCTTCTTTTTCATCACTTATGAACTTTTAATATATATCATGATATCTTATATACATGTTTTGATCATCAAATTTTATGAACAAAGTCCTTACCCTTTTGTTCCTATTATGCATATGCACTTACTTTTTTTACCATTAATGAGCATCTAAGCTCACCCATTTCTTATGTTTCCTTTCCATATGATATGAAGAAAGGTTTTAGGTAGAAGTATTAAAGGTTGAGATGTTTTTGTGATATTTTGAAGACCTTTTATTGGGATAGAAAAATTTTCTTCAAAGTTTCCCAAGACACTATACTATTACAGTCATTGGGCATGTATTTTTTTAAGGTACTGAATATTCATCTAAAATGACTTAATATACCTATATGGTAATCATGAGTCACTATATATCCTCCAAGAGTTTCAAACCAGGTGTGTAGAAAGTCTTTTTGTCATGTAAAAGGTTACACTGAGTCAATCCCGACAATCCTTGTTGGGATTTTTACTCCTAGGTACATCTATTCCAGAGCCACATCCACTTGTATTATCCAGAAATGGATTTTATTTCTTTGATGAACTCATAATCATTATGCTACAAATATTTTTGAATGTTTTATTATATGCTAAAAGATGACACTAACGATCTATAGTACAATTTCTAATTTTCCTAAATATTTTTTAAATGGTTTATAAAGAGAGTGTGATTCATCTATAAGACTTTGAGCAATCAACTGATTAAATTACCCAGCATTCAAGATTTATTTTTAGACCACCAAACCAATTCTTGAGGTATCCTTAATTGAAATATCACACCCTGAATTTGGACCTTGTTTAGGTTCCCTAAGGTAACCCCCCAGATCATCCATAATATTTGTAAGAGAAACCTTATCGGTAACAGGTCTACTAGCTTTTTTTAATTCTTTAATATGATCTTTTCTATGTTCAAAACTAGTGTTTGTTTTTATATCACTATATATCCATGAATCTTCCCATTATGGAAGAAAACATAAGTGATTACATGGGGAATATTCTTTGGGGATCCTCCCATTGATGAACTAGAATTTCACCCTACACAAGCATGAGAGAGAGTAAGTGAATCACTCTCTAAAGTAGGTCCTTAGTTGATTTTAATAATTCATAGGTATTCTTTAAATGATTATTTTTACCTTTATTATTATAATATAGTAAGATATTTTTATCATATACAAGTAGGTATTTGATATCTTCTTGAGAAAAACTCTCCATGTCTGTTACCTTTAAATCCCTATCACCAAACTATATTCTAGTGATCCTTGTAAGAGTAACCTTAATCAAAGGTCTCTAGTTTACAAAAGATAGGTCAGATTCAAATTCTTAATATAAAGAAGATTTATTTCATTCCCCTATTTTCATTACTATTTATATTGGGGGAATTGAAATTGAGAAACCAAGGATGTCTTAGAGCGGGACTTCCCATTATCACCTGCTTGAGCTGTGACATCTATGCCATTGAGATTTAGCTACCAATAAGTCATGTTAATTCTGTGGGCATCCTCAATGGTAGAATGTATCTCCACAAAATCAGAGGTAGTGAATATATACTCTTTCATAGTAACTTGTACAAAGTTATCTTTATCCTCCTGTTAGTAGATAACCATCTGAGGGTGCTCTAAATATGCCATATCATTTTTCCATTGGAGTTACCTATTTTTCCTTTCACAGTTCCAGTCATAAACAAAACCACTATGACTCTCTATATATTGAAATAAAATTACCTATAATAATGGATTAATTGAAAAAATAATTACTAGGCTCGTATTTAATTTTAATATTGAATTATTCCTTTTGTCCAATGAGGGTTACCTCCTCTAGTAGGGGTTCCTCAAAGATGGAATCAACCAAGATTCTAGAATAACACTTGAGATTCCCATGCATGGTGTTCTCATCCATCTTAAAAAGAATATTAATGCATTTGGAAAGCTAATTCATGATTTGTGGATACGAACAAAATAAGTAATAAACATAAAAACTAACCCATATATGTGAAGTTTATGCCTATATAGGTAAGGATTAGTTATAATTATAAATAATTAGAAATAATTAGTAATTATTACCAATTAATAGTAATAATTAATAGTAATTATTAGTAATTAATGATAAATAGTTATTAATTACTGAAAATTATAAATAGTTACTAATATTAATAATCACAAAAAATAAATAATAATTAGTAATAGTTAATAATAATTATTGTCAATTAGTAATAATTAGTAATAATTATTAATAATATGTAATATTTTTTAATAATTAGTAAGAAATTTTTTATTCAATATTATTTTTTAGTTAGTAATAATTTCAGATATTTAGTTATAAGTACAGGTAATTATAAATAAATTTTTATAATTACAAGTAATTAGTAATTTTATGATTTTTAGATTCTTCCCTTAAATAATCCTTTTATTATATCAATTAAATCATAAGAAATTATTACATTTTATATTTTTTTTGAAAAATATGGATTAAGGAATTAGAAAGAAAATTTTATTACGAGATCCTGATTGGATAAATCATTTCATAAATCCAAATGATTCTGATATAAATCTTGTATATATTTCCAGCTTGAATAATTTTTTATTGTTTATATCATCAAAAATAGAACTTGTTTCAGAATGGATGATTAATTTTCCCTGAATAACATGTGTTCTGAGGGGATTTGAAACATTTGACAATGTCGGGTCTCGTATTTTTCAATATTTATAGAAAAATTATATATTTTGGTGTCCACATGGGAAGAAAATTTAATAGAATATAGAAATATTTGGTTATATATCCATCTCACTTTTAATAATTATTATCTAATGTTTATTGATCTCTTTTTTTTGAAAATAGAAACTGACAGTGATAATTAATCCTCGAAGTTAGAACCATCTCAATTTTATGAGTTTATGATGTCTACTAAGGATGACTTGTATCCTAGTTACAAGATAATAAAATTTGAATTTTTTTTATAAAAGTATGGATATGAAATTAAATAATCTAATTTCAAAGAGTGTTTTTAATCATATATTTTATTTGGTTAAATCATTATTACCATAGAAAACGTGATGCCTATAATTTTATATAAAACAAATAGTTTGGTTTGTAATTTGGGACTTAGTTTTTATAATATCCATGCATGCTATAATTATTTCACCCTATTTTATGTTGAATATAATTAATTAGTTAATTTTACTTTATGTGGACAATCAATTTACAATGTGGAATAGTAAGAAAATTCCAAAAAAATTAACATAAAATAGTTTATATTTTTTCGGCATACAGCTACATTAATGAACTTATTTATGTGTAACCAAACAGAATCAATGAGTACAAATAAAAATTAGTTATTTATGTTAGTAAACGAATAATTTATCCTTGTTATAGTGATTCATAGAATTATTTTTATTAGGTGCGTCCATATTTTTCTTGTAAATATCTAAATGTGTGATTTCTTCTTTTTATTAATGGTTTCGATAAATTTAGTTCTTATTGTTTTCAGTATTCTTATTGAATCTTCTTTATAAATTCTAAACCTTACCTCCTTATATTTTTCTCAATTAACTACATATGTTTTTGTTATTAGAAATTCCAGGGAATTCAAAAAAGAACATTGATGTTTATTTTAATCAATCGATTAGCATGTAAAATTTATTATGGATTAATGGAGTCTGTGTATATGATGTAGTGTAAAACATAATTTCATAATGAAATATGGATTTATGTAAATAATTAATGACCTATTAAAATATAAAATTTTACTTGGTTAGAGTACACATGGTCCCAAATCATGTTCTTGTTTTATGTGAGATAGAAAAAAATTTATGCATTTTAGTGGAAGAAAGCATTGTTTTATAGATTTTCATCAAAAAATTCTTCCTAAATGTCATCTTATCTAAATATACATAAATATTTTCTCAAAAAATAAAATTTAATGAGATGGAACTTTATTAATGATCTTAGGTAGTGATTTAAACTCTATTATCCTTTAATTACCTCCCATTATCATTGGACAGACTATTAACAACCAAAAAATAGATGGATTCAGGAAACATTATAATTGGTTAAGAAGGATTATTTTTTGGGATTTTCTATATTAGTCTGAATTTTTGGTTTTTACCATATTTGTTGTCATGCATATTGAGAAGAAATATTTCTATAATATATTTTATACAGTTTTCCACATGCCTGTTAAGACTAAATATAATGTAAAGGGCACAATTATATCCTTTTGATATTTATAGGCATCCAGAATATGTGTTTTTTAAAATAAAATGACATTTCATTGAACTTAATGAATCCAAAAGAGGAATATAAATTCCCTAAAGATTATCATTTATTATTATTTTAATAGATTTCATATTTAAGGTTACCGGATTTTTATGTCTCCAATTTGTCTTTATATATCATAAATAATCATATTTCTATATTAATGAGTCATTATTTTCACGTTATATTAGAAATAATAAAATTTATTAACCAAATAAATTTTAAAATTATTTAAATTAGGATGTAATGAAATAATATAACTTTTTTTTCTGAGTGTGGTCACAATGTACTATGATGCACTTATTATGATCTAATAAGATATTGTTTACATTTTATATAAATTGGGAAAATTCAAAGCCTTACATTGATTTAATGGACCATTTAATATTAAAATTCCTTTATTAATTAAAATGTGGATAACTAGTATTGTTTCGATGGATGTATCTATATGAAAAATGCATGTCAAAAATAAAGAAAATGTTATGTAATAATGTATCAATTTAATGTTAAAATAAAGAAGCATATTTGTTAAGGAGGGAATCTCATTTTTATACTATTATTATTTTTACCTAAATATAATTTAAAAATATAATTAAATGGTTCATAATAATGGAAATTATGATAATATAACGAACTATAAATTATTAGTTTTTCAATCATCCTGAGCATTGGTATGGTAGATTTCATGAATGATGGATTTCTTACAATGAGTTACACAAAATTCAAATACATGTTATATTATGACCCAAATAGGTACTGGAAGATGGTCTAGAGGGGGGTGAATAGAAAAAAATATTTTTTTAAAAAAAGATATTAATTATTTAACACAACTTTGAATGTTAATAAAAATGTAAATTTATAACAGAAATAAAATAATAAAATGGATGTTTTTATTGTAGTTTTGTCTAAAGTGGAACTAGTCCACTCATATACCTCTATACTCAATAATAAATAAATTGTTCACTTATTTCATTTTTGAATGGGAATTGTAACTTGGTTACCGAATAATTTTATACAAAGTGGAGGGATAACCATACCAACACACTAACTTTTTTATTGGGAATCACAACCCAAATACATCACTTAATTTAAAAAATGGGAGTCACAACCAGAAAGGTCTTCACATTAAAATATAGGATTAAATTCCGAAGGAAGAGAAGAATAAATTCTTTTGTATGTAAAATAATAAATATAAAATGAGATTGTGTGTGAGATATGAAAATAAGTGTTATAGACTCAATAATAAAGAAAAAAATAGATAGAATATAATGAATGGAGAAATAAAACATATTTATTCTTGATAAATATATCAGGATATCTAATAATTGTTGTAAATATCAAATTATAATATGTTCAATTAGATCATTCCATAGATGAAAACATGATTTCACATAATTTTGTTTTTATAACTCTTCAATGTTTTGTTAAATACACTATTAAATTAAAATTCCAAAATAATTTATTGAAGAATGTCATAAAAAATAGATTATTATACATTAAATGATGAAAATAAATATTGAATAATATTCTTTATTCTTAAATATTTATTTATAAAATAATAAATAAAATAACTCCACTCAAAATATAAAAACATAAATATAAAAATATTGTTTTATATGTTTATATGAATAACAAAAAAATTACTACATATTCTAAAACTATTTATAATATTTTAAAATCAATTAATATGACTACTATATAATATATGAATTTTATAAATTAATAAATTAGTTAAGAAAATTAAAAATAATTTTTTCTTAATCAGATTATCAAACTTGATGAGAAACATATCATGTTGTAAAACATATAGATTTAAGAAAAATATAAATAAATTTGTTGAACTGGAAATAGGAAACAAATGAACATGTTATCGGTATAATTATTATTCCATGAGGTTGGTTCAAGTGTTGATATTGTTTAGTCACTTACCATTTGAATAATTATAACATTTTTCACTATATTGATCAAGCGATGAATATATAGTCAGATAAAATGCATCATGAGGTAGGTATATAGACTATGAATTCATGGTTAGTATAATAACAATGATAAATTTATGAAATATATTAGGTATATTTAACATGAAAAAAAATATAGTGTACAATATATTTATATACTATCAAAACAAAAAAAATGTACTATCGCTATATAATATAAAACTCCATAAGCACTAATATCATATGATAGAAGAGGGAGTGCTACACGTTATCAAGATTATTTTGTAGGCAGTAATAATGTGATTTTTTTATAAAATCATTCTTTATGATGTAGAATATGATCAATCATATACTAGTTTTAACAATGTCAAATGAGGTTTCTTCAACTGAGGCGAGTGGCCCAAACATGTCTATAAGTAGTCAATATAAAGGTGAAGGAATGGATGGTATTGACTTGCTGTGGCTTAAAAGTAGTTGCAGCATGATAACACTTCCTACAGTAACATGAAACATGGTTCATGAAATAATATGGAAACAATGTTCATGGTAGGTATATTAATTCATGTATTCATTTTAGCAAGAGTCGTGGTAGGTTGAAACAAATGTTCACGGGATATTAAAAAATGGTTTCATGGAAGGTATACAAGATGAGTGAGCAATAGAAATATATTGATTTCTATTACATCAAACAAAAAATTCAACCATCTAAATATTTTAATTATCCAATGTTCAAGTTAACATAAATTCATAGAAACTCGAGATATTTCAAACAGATCAATTAAAACTCCAATCATACGTCGATAAATAAATATATCATAAAAATTTGAAATATATAAACTAAATGTTAAAGAAAAATGATGAAACTATTTCAGAACAACATATTTGTTTTTGTGTATGAATGACATTTACATTAGGTTCTGGGCATAATAGAAGTTCCCTTAGTTGGTTATATATTCAAATTTATTTTAATATTGAGTTTACTAAAATCTTAATAGAGTATCTTTTCACATAAAATTTATAATTAATTTATTTATTATTAGAAGAAATTATTTACCTTGTATTAGTATCCTTTCCCCAATGTATATTTGGTCATCTAAAACCCTTTTCCATATTACCTTTGTTACACTATAAGGATAGAAGTGTAAAATCTATATAATGGTGACCCACACATGATTATTTGAGCCTCAACCAACAAAAACCGATTTTCAAGTACGAGCGTGGAGATTCAATTGTCTTTCATTGTTTACTTTGATCATTCATCCATCAATCATGAAGTAATCACTCTTGTAATTCTTGTTCTTGAGAGAGAGATAGAAAATGGTATTTGGGAGAGAAATTCATTGTTTGGAAAAATTCTCTATTTGTTAATTAACCCTACACAATAGACATTTCCATTTATTTATAGGGCTACAGTTTATGTTAAAATATTATTTAATTATGTCGAAACCCTTAAATAATATTTTAATATTTATTAAACCCCATCTAATATAATAATAAAATTGTTACTATTTTTGGAATGTGCACTAACTTTCACAATAAAAAATATTATTTTACCAGCTTGTAAGTTAGTATTTATCACTGGATGCGGTCTTAGCCCATTCTAAATAAAAAAAAAATTTAAGAATAATAAATTAAATATTATATTAATTAATAAATATTTTTATCCATAAATGGGTTAATACATATTTATTAAATATTAAATTAAATAAATAATTATATTTTATTCACAATCTTATGAATAAATGTTTATTTAATTCATGTGATCAATAAATCTGGAATAAAATTATTCCTCAATCTTTAGAATATTATTCATTCCTTTAATTGAATTCAATTATAATTTAATCAATATTACCATAAATACTTAGTGTGTGAAACTCTAAGATTATTTCTTATTGAAATAAATATGGTACTCTAAATTTTCAAGATAACTTCCATGAAAAGGGTATAGAACCTAATTGAAATAATATAATGTCAAAATGTTTAAAACCTCATATGAATACTCTATGTGTAGTATAATAATTATCTTAATATCTCATAAAGTCGGTTTCACATCTGTATCATCAACCCATATTCTTCATATATCATTCTTAAACTATCTTAAATAAAGGTATTTTCACCATGACCATGGAATTTTTGTGAAAATTATATTTCAATCAAAGGGAGGAGATATCAACTTTCATAAATATGGAAGGGGAAAATCCTTCCTTAGATTTTCCATTAATAACATGTCATTTAGGATATTGACATCATTCCATACATCCCACCAACATTTGGATTGAATATTATTGTTATTAAATCTATGTTCATGAGATATGAAATGCATTGATCGTAATCTTAATGTTTAAGGACCCTTACAGACATTCATAGATAGGAATATCTGATAACATAAAATCATGATTAATTAATAATGGTGGTTAAATTCTCCAAATATCAAATATTTGAGTTTATTAAGTATAAACATCCTGAGAAGAATAATCACCATCTTTTGAGTACCCTCACATGATAGTCTATGTACTATGTTCCTATATATAGTACATTATCTTAATGTAGAACTAGTTTTAAGAATATCATTGTTGCATTTAAAAGTTCTCATCATGGTGGAGAGTGACTATGACCTTTTAATTGTGAAAAATACTCTAGGAAATTTTCACATCGATGTTATATAAAAGAAGAATCAATATATGGTAATATATTGAAATTAATATTAACATCATTGAATATAAATATAATCAAAGGTATAAAATTAGTTGGTTCCAGGGAACCAAATACAACAAACTCCAATATGAATTAGAGAAAACTGCTAACAATGGGTTAGTTATCACATATAGAAACATGCTTCCACTGAGTATGGTTATAAATTCATTGCCTGTCACGGTCTCATTTCCATGACTAGAAAATCCACATGTATTTATGAAAAATATGTTTACTTCAACATTAGAATCTTGAGAAAACTCTTAATGTAGAGATATAAATGAGTATCCACTTACATATCCTATATCAAATTCTTGACATCCTAACTAAATCCATATTCAAATCTTATCAAGATAATGGTAAAAATATTTCTTTAGGTATAAACCAAAACGAAAACTAGACGTTGCTAAAACTGTTCCATGAGCTATATCAAAATCCATAATGTACTCAAATATTGTACATATGGTGACCACTTATTGTAATATATTTTTCATGAATATTTAAATATCCTTTTATGTAATATTAGATAAAATTTAACAAAATTAATATTTTTTTAATTCACTAGATCACTAGTATTTAAACATCCTCAGATATAATGAACTCATCCTGTTCAACTTTGAAAAGTATGATTGGATAGTTTTTACTTCAAGTCAATGCAGTTTTGTTGGATCAATATGATATTCACACACTGTAAGTCATGCATTAGTAGTATCAAAAATCATTATAGATCATGGAAGATGAATAAAATTCCTAGAACTTAATCTTGGGAAACTATATTAATCTCTATAATATATGCCTATGCATATTCATTTTCTTCTGGAAGGATTATATGATAAAACAATTAGGTATTGATTTTTTAGAAATTGTATTTTTTCAAAACCATTTTTATATACATTTTATAAATATATTTCTCAAGATCATAGATGCATGTGGTATGTACTCTTCCCTAGAACATGGTTTCTACTTTAAGTCATACTTGAAGAAATATTATTCCTTAGTCACAAACAATGGTAAGATAAGAAATTTATTTTCATATGTTACTAACATACATATATTAAAATCTTATAGACATCCCACTAACCAGTTATAGGCACATATCACTCATTAATTTCCAAAAAAAAATAGTCTATTATCACTATACATGATTTTTTTCCTAAATGAATTTATGTAATTTTCTTATCGTATAGGCATTTACTGATGTCACCAAACCTTTAATGTTATTTCTAGTAGACATATACCATAGAGTCTCCTTTTGGTAATTTCATATAAACATTCTCAAATATTATTCCTACAAGTAAGGTGTCCTAGACTATTAATATCCCAAAATAATGATCATAGAATTATGCTTTTGACAAGTAGAATTAAAAATGATATTGGTAATGATTATTGGAATACATGTTATCAAAGGTTCTAAAAAATTTACCTATGAATTATGCATCATTGGTATTTTCTATTACTATACATGTCTAGTTTATATTTAATAATTACCATTAGTATATTGAATTTGAAACTTTCAAAATAAAGAGAACCTAAATCTTGACATATAGTGTCTAATAGATGAATATACGAATTCTTGTTAACCTTAACATATTGAAATATATTATCACATTGTAGTAATATTTATTTTGAAAGAATAACACATGTATCGACCACCATGGTGAACAAAAAACACCTCTTGGGTTATATATTCCTAAAAAGTACAAGTCTTTAGAGCTAATCCTCCCAATAAACTCTATAGAGTCTAGAATTCCCATACAAACTCATGTTCATCCCGATCCGTAAATCATAAAAGTCATGTTTGATCCCACAATATTCTAATGGAATGGATTTATTTATGGAAATCTATTTGATATTGACTATACGTTAATATCTATATTGGCCATCTGATCATTAACTAAGATTCACCGTTGTGTCTAATGTTAATTTTTAGCTAAAACTATCTTTTAATGAATATTTTTTTTAACAAACACTTGTATTAATGTATTATTATATTTTTATCATAAGGTGATTGATATTATATCTATTACTAAAATTAGTTTTCATATGGTTTATTGCTAACAAATATATTTGAAAATAATTTCCTAGTAGAAATAATGGAATATTTGAAATATACATAAGATTAACTATTGATCTTACTTTTATTACTATCATGATAAATTAAGTGGAAAAAAATGTGACTTTTTTATAAAATTTACTCCACCTGTATTGTCAAAAAATACTTAGATAAGATATTTTCTGAAAATACATCCAATATGTTTTTTTCAATATTTACCAAGTGAAATAATTTACATCATTGTGCATTTCTAAAATTCCTAAAAGAATATTATAAAGTATATGAATCTACTTGTGGATTTAGAATATATCACATGACCATGTTAAACTAAATTTAATAGATATGTTACATACCTTTATTTATAAGGGTTCTTTTATCTTAAAATGATAAGTAGTTTTCTTTTATACCCAGTATCACGAAACTATAGATACCAAAACACATTTTTAATGGAGAAAAGTAAATTAAATTCATTATTATTTAATACAAATTTTTTTTTTCCCAATTAGGTAAGAGTCTTATATTTTATATTAATTTTTCACTGTAAATGCTAATTTTCTTCAAGTGTTACTGAAATATTATATTTTAATATAAGTACCATAACAATGTTTATTCCAAAATAGAACAGTGACTCATTGTGTCTATTTTGACACTGAGATAAATGTTTTAGTAACACTTATTACTAACTTGAATCAATTCAATCTAAAAGAAACAAAAAGTAATATCCCCGCAGCTAACATTAGAATCACCTATTATCTTCTCCTTTTTAGTTCACTTTATGAACTTTATATTCTTTATAATTTTATTTATTTAAATATATTTATGTTATAATAATATTATATTTAATAAATAAGTAATAAATATAAATTAGATGAATATAACTGATGTTGATGAAACTAATTTCTTTTTCAATTCATTTAATTGTATTTTATAGTTTACAAGATTTCCAAATAAGAATAAAATATCATCCAATTAATTAATCATCCCATGAGCCCTTTTTATTTTTAAAGGATTTGGTAAATGATCTTTTGGATGTATATTTTCCATGGTATCTTAATCCTTTTCTTTCAATATTTTAACAATTAGGCTGGAGAAATATGTTTCAACATGTATTTATCTTTTTGGTGAAGTGTGGATAAAATTTTCTTGAGTGGCCTATCCCTTTTTTATTCAATCATGGAAAAATAAGGATAACTATGGTGATAAGGATAATAAAATTAGATCAATAGATAATTTATTATCTAATTGGAATCCCAATTTTTCTAACTGTTCAATACAGCCAAGCATTTTTGATAGTATTCTCACTAGCTCGACAGCATTCTTCTAGTTTACAATGATATATTTAATTAACAATATTATTTATATCAAGGATTTTTTATCTTTCTTAAGAAATTATAGATGATATATTATATTTTTATAATCGATGAATTAATTTTTTATTATCAAATGTAATAAAATAGTTGATAATATAACACAACAGACAAAAAAAGAATCATCAACATATCTCTAGTAGGCTACATTTTCAACTTATTTCACTTTATAAGGTGTTATAATAAGAATAGAGGATTGTAAAAAATTATACAATTTTTCAAATAATAGTGCATCACATAAATTATTTTAACATAAATTTAAATTTGTATTTTTAATGAAATACTCTAAATTAAGGAATTAGTGCACTATTTTAGTAGGTTTTTATTCAATTTTCTTTAATAATTAAAAAAATGACTAATGTAGTACCCCCGGTTTGAGTTATGTGACCTTTGTTTATTCATTTTTATGTGTTTAAATTGGAAGAGATGAGTTGGGAAGAGGTTTGGAGAGTTTGGGATTATTTTGAATGAGTTTGGAGGCCTTTCTTAGGGAGCACGGTTTGAGCATGGTTAGTGGAAACCGTGCAGATTCCCCAGGGAACTGTTCAGGGGGAGATAGTAGGCTTCACATGTCCTGAGTAGGGTTTTCCAAACCGTGCAAGGAAACCGTTCATACCCTTTCTCTCGAGGCAGTAGCGTGCGCGCGGTAAGCGCACGGTTTTCCAAACCATGCGGACTAACCGTGCAGCCACTTAAAAATGGGGTTTTAAACCCTGGGCTCACTCGGGCTTGCCTCATTCCCCTCCAAATTTCCTCAAACTTGATCCTCACTTTGTATTTTCGGTTCTCAAGGGTTTTAGGGGATCTCCCACTCGATTTGAAAGCATTTTGAAGAGGTTTCTTGGCAGATTGATGGTGGTTTCTCCCGGGTAAGTCTCTCCTCTTGGTTTCATTATGTTTTCCTTGAGATCTCCATCCCTATCTTTCTTGGTTTTCTAGATCTACACTTATTGTGTGTATATCTAGGGTTTTGGTTTCCTTGGATTATGTTTTTAAGGCTTGTGAATATTAGGGAAGGGGATCTATAGAGGTTTCGATAGTGCGTTCGCCGGATTAGCGGTGCGGTTACTCGTGGGTCGATTTCTCAGGAACCCTAAAGATAGGTGGCTTCTCTCTCAACCCCACTTGGTTAGAGTTATCGATTTTTTGTTATAATTAATTTGGTTGGCTTGAAATTAATTGTGTTTTGATGTGCAAAGTTTCTTGGAAATTCAATTGGGGATTTTTGGGAAAAGGGGGGTTTTATGATGAAATGCTATTCTTGTGGATTATAAAATGGAGATTTCAAAATGGAATGCTATGGTTGATTTGTGAAATGATTGATGGAAATGGTTTTCAATAAAGGGGCTATTTTATTGAAATGTGGTTTGGCATGGAAAATGATTTTCAATAAATGAGTGATTTATTGAAGTGGACTGATATGAAATGGAATAGGTTGATTGCATGATATTGTGACCTTAGTGGGTTTATGATTGGTTTGGCTTGATTGAAATGTTGTGTGGAAGTGGGCAGGAAGTCTCACTATAAAAGGTGATGGATAGTGGTCAGAAAAAACACCATGTGGGTAGTGGTCGGGAAGTACCGCTAGTTGTGAATGGGTGAACGAGTTGGGAGAAAGTCCCACTGTTTTGGTTGTTTTGGTGTGAATGAGTGAACGGGTTAGGAGGATGTCTCATCGTTTGGGTTGTTTTTTGTGCATTTCTTTGCAAGGTGGAAATTGTTTTTATGCTGTATAAATTATCAAATGGATTGTGGAATGTTTGTTTGTCTTTTCCTTAGTTGTTTGGTTTGGGTGAGATGGCTTGGTAGGGGTGTGTTTTGCTTATGGTAATGGCTGCACTTGTGATTTATTTTATATAAATTGTTTTATATAAATGTGATAATGGTTTTATCCTAGTGGCATGTGTAGGTAATTCATTTAGATAAATCCTACTGAGTTTTAGTACTCACCCCCTACTTTGGCATGTTGGTGTCTTTACAGATGTTCTGTATAGTGACGTGGGCAAAGGTAAGGCATCTCCCTCCGTTAGTGGTGCATTATGACGTCTTGGTGGAGCTTGGAGCTTAGATCTTGGTGTGGAGCTGTGGAGGTGTCATGGCTTGTAGTGTTGGTTTTTTGGTTTCCGCTAGTACTCTGATGTGGTGTAGACATGTTTGGTTGTATTGGTTTTGGGTTATATTGTGGTACAACTTTTTTTCCTTTTGGGAATGCATGTGTTGCTGTTTAATTGACATGTTTCATATAGTGGTGGTTAGTGGATTGTTTGGTTGGTTTTGTCCTAAGGGAAAATCATTCCCTAAATTGTTCTCGCAGCCCTCGTCATTTATTTGCATCCTTTGGCACCTTGGGATCAACTCTTAAGTCTAAGTAACCCTCATCGCCTCCTCAATCCAATGAGGTAGGGGATGGGTGTTACAAGTGGTATCAGTTTTGTTGGTCCTTATCTTTTAAGTGAGAGCAGTTGTTCGGTCTCCTTGGCACCTTGGTTTTGGTGTTGACATTCGTTGTGGTATATTCCTTGAGTTGGGATGGTATCAAGGCTTAGGAATGTCAGAACTTGGAATGTATAGCATAAAAGGACATAACTATCCCTTTTATGTTTAACATCAAGTTACCGGGGATTTGGGTACATAAGTGTTTTGGAGACACTTATTGGCATTGGATATCTCATTGTTGTGGGTGTAGCCAATGGGATGAGTCTGGCATGCATTGTAGAAATGACTTCCCACTAGGATGCATATTGCATTAGGAATAATGATTTATGGGCTGAATTGAGAAATGGTTTTGAAAATGTGTGAAATTGTAATGTGAATAAATTTGGTACTCTAAAAATGGTTTCATTTTCAAAATTGTGAAACATGGAAAATATGGAAAGTTGGAAAGCCTCGTTGGGATAGTATTGTGTACTGTGATTTGAAATGGGATTTCGTGATGTCTACGGAAGTGAGACTCATGGTTGTTTGTTTAATTTTTATAGAAATGGCACCGTGTAGGCGTCGTAGAGACCAACCAGAAGTGGTCGATTAGAGCATGGTTGCATATGAGCCTCAAGTGAACATGTAGCTAGTGCAAAGTATATTGCAAGCTTTCCAAGCTGTGGAAAGTGGGAACAAAGTGGATGAACCAAGGAATGTGGATCATGTGGTTCAGTTTCAAAATAAAAATCCACCCATCTTCAGGGGTGATTCAGAGCCATAGAGGGTAGAATAATGGTTGAATAGAATGAACAAGATCTTCGAGTTCTTGGGAACACCGGTAGAGCTGAAAGTGAAGTTGGACACATATATGTTGGAAGATATTTCCCTTCCATGGTGGGAGTTGGCGGTTCAAGCGGGAACGGAGCAGGGTACGATGTGTGAAGGCTTTGGGAAATTGTCTCATAAATTTTTTTACCCACATACATTTAGAATTTAGTGCACGATTGATTTATTTAGTCTGAAGCAAGAGAATATGTCTGTGATGGAGTATGCAACTAAGTTTATGAAATTAGTGATATTTCAACCCGAGGTGGCTGGTAGTAAATAGTTGAAATTTTGTATCTTTGAAGATGGTTTTAGGAAAGACATTCGTTCCAAGATAGTGGTGCTGTGTATTGGTGATTACACAGAGATGGTGAATAGAGCCTCTATGGCTGAGAAGGATCTGTTGGGCACTCCAGGCGGAGGAAGTATGGTGGTACCCAGGGGGAATAGTGGGAACTCTAACGTTGGGTTCAAGCAAAGGAGGGACACTTATTCCCACTTTGGTAATATATAATATAATCTAATGGCAGAATCGGTAAATCATCCTCTGAATCCCTAGAGAAAGTCGGTATGTTTTTAGTGCAGTTCTACAAGCCACATCATGTGGGATTGTATGACACAACCTCGAGCTTGTCATAATTGTATGTAGATGGGGCATTTTCAGTGTTATTGTCTGAATGCTCTCAAGTCGGGTGCGCGTGACACTTCTCAGGGATCGCAGACATCGTATGCTTTGATGGGATGGGGAAAGTAGCACACCCCTCATCAGCAGTGTAATGTGGGTAATGGTGATTCTCGGAATACCACGACACTTCAGCAGGGCAATAAAGAGCAGAGTGTGGCTAGCAAACATGTTTTTGGAGCTAAGCAGGTTGTGGTGGATGATCAGTCAGGACCATCCACAGTGTGAGGTACTATTCTTTTAAATTCTACCTTGATGCAAGTGTTGTTTGATACGGGTACTTCAAACTCTTTTATTGTTGCACATGTGGTTGTGTTGCTGGGTTTAAGAGTAGAAATGATTCCCTCAGTTTTAAAACTTCAAACTTCTCTGGGTCAAAGAGAGTGTTGAGCCTTCTTGTGTAGAGCATGTGGTATTGTTGTGTGTGAGGTTGAGATAACCTGGAATTTCTCAGTGGTTGAGATGGATGGGTATGATGTAATTCTGGGAATGGATTGGCTGGTAAAGTTTAAGGATCACATCGATTGTAATACACAGATAGTGAATTTTATGACAAACGATGGCATTAGACATCTCTTTAGAGGAGAGAAGCATGAAAGGTAGGGTGCAATGGGTTTGTTGGCACCATCAGTGGGCACGTTATTGTATCACTTGGCGGTGTTGTCATTGGAATCGATATATGGTGTTGAGTAGAGTGTTCTTCCAGAAGTGGTTGATCAGTTGATGGTTTTTTTTCCTGAAGAATTTTCTGGGTTACCTCCCGTAAGAGAAGTGGAGTTTACGATTGATCTCCTTCCGAGGACCAGTCCAATCTCACTGCCGTCTTACCAGATGGAACCTACTGAATTGCAAGAATTGAAAGTCTAGTGGGATGACATAGAAAACGAAGGGTTTATCCGGCCTAGAACGTCTCTGTGGATAGTTCCAGTGTTGTTTGTGACAAAGGCGTATAGAACTTTGAGGCTGTGCGTTGATTATCATAGACTTAACCAAGTTACGATAAAGAACAGATATCCACTTCCACGAATTGATGATTTGTTTGATCAGTTAAGTGGATCCCATTGGCTCTCCATGATTGTCCTGAGGTCGGGATATCATCAATTGTGGGTGAGGAAGGAAGATATTCCTAAAACAGCTTTCAGAAGTAGATATGGCCATTATGAATATGTGTTTATGCACTTTGGTCTATCGAATGAGCTAGAAGTGTTCAGGGAATTGATGAATCAGATATTTCAAAGATATCTAGATTCATTTGTGGTGGTGTTTGTAGACGATATTTTAGTGTATTCAATGATAAGGGTGGAGCATGAGCAGCACTTGGTGATAATACTGGGGATCTTGAGGGATCTGTGGTTATATGAAAAATTATCAAAGTGTGAATTTTGGATATAGGAAGTTCATTTTATCAGCCATGTGATTTCAGGAAGAGGTATTTCAGAGGATCCAGAAAAGATAAAGGTTGTCATCTCGTGGAAACCGCTAAAGAATTTGTTTGATATACGAAGTTTTCTTGGTCTAGCTGGGTATTATAGGATTTTTTTAATGACTTTTCATGTTTGGCTTTGCTGATGACAGCTTTTACAAGAAATAATGTTCCATTACAGTGGAATGAATAGTGTCAGCAGTGTTTCAAAGAGCTAAAGGGTCACCTTACATCATCACCAATCTTGGTTTTTCCAGAACCAGGAAAAGGGTACGTGGTGTATTGTGATGCATCGGGATCAGGTTTGGGGTGAATTCCCATGCAAGGTAATAATGTGGTTGAGTATGGCTCACGACAGTTGAGGGTGCATGAGAAGAACTACCCAACTCATGATTTGGAGTTGGCAGTAGTGGTCCATGCTTTGAAAGTGTGGCATCATTATCTATTCGGTGAGAAATTCACAGTATATACAGATCATAAGAGCTTGAAACACATTTTCTCACAAAGGGATTTGAACTTGAGGCAAAATATATGGATGGAATATCTCTAGATACTTTATTTTTACTTAATGTACACACAGGGAAAGGTAAATTTGTTGGTGGATGCATTAAGTAGAAAATTATATGCTCCGATGGTAAAACAAGCATCAGACCAATGGCAGTTGATGTTGGTTATAGTCGATATGGAGTTGGAATGTGAAGACCATGGCGATAGAGAGGTCTTCTTTCTAGTTTTGTTGATTCATGACTTGGTTGGCCTGGTTAAAGAGGCACAAATATCTAATTCCATGTGTGTGACCATGGGGTCGAGACTCAACGGTAGGGATACCATTGAGGGTTGGAAACTGAATGGAGATTCAGTGTTGTGTTTTCGGAATCATATGGTTGTACCAGTTGCTAGTTAGGAGGATATTCTCAGGGTGTATCATCATTCTAGGTGGTCTGTTCTTCCTAGAATTCAGATAATGTATAAAGCGTTAAAAGTGCAATTTTGGTGGGCTGAAATGAAATGGAGAGTGGCAGAGTTTTTTTCATGATGCTTGGAATGTCAGCAGGTCAATGCTGAGAATCAGAGGCCAGCATGAATGCTGCAGTCTTTACCAATCCCTGTTTGGATGTGGGATCAAATAATGATGGATTTTTTCACAGGTCTCCCAATAATGGTTAGAAATCACGACGCCATTTGGGTGATAGTGGATTGGCTAACAAAGTCATCCCATTTCATTACAATTCATGAATCTCATACTATAGAGGATCTATCCAAAATCTATATCCTAGAGGTGGTATAGAGGCATGGTATTCCAGTTTCGATTGTATCAGAAAGAGATATAAGGTTTAAATGTTTTTTCTAGAAATCCTTGTAGAAAGCCCTTGGGACATAGTTGACTATGAGCATGGTGTTTCACCCTCAGATAGATGGTCAATCCGAGAGGACTATACAAACTCTAGAGGATATGTTTTGAGCTTGTTTCATGGATTTTGGTAGCTCATGGGAGGAGCACTTGTCATTGGTAGACTTCTTGTACAATAACAGTTATCATGCATCCATACATATGGCACTGTTTGAAGCATTGTTGGGGCGTCCGTGTCGTTCTTCACTATGATGGGTGGAAATGGGTTATTCCTCGATGGTTGGACTAAGCCTCATCCAGGAGACTACAAATAAGATCAAGATGATCTGGAAGAGAATGGAGATGGATCAGAGTCGTCAAAAATTGTATGTAGATCTCCGTCAAAGACCATTGTCGTTCGAGGTGAGTGATCATGTTTTCTTGAGGATCTCTCCAAGGATAGGACATTGTTGGTTTGGGAAGAAGAGAAAGTTATCTCTGAGGTATATTTCACCTTTTGAGATTCTTGAGCAGGTAGGTCAGGTTGTGTATCATTTGGCTTTGCCACCATGGTTCAGTGCTGTCCACAATGTGTTTCATGTGTCGCAATTGAAAAAGTATCAGCCGGATCGTGCCCTATGATTCGATGGGATCATGCTGAACTAGAACCGGATGATTCATTAGTGCATATGATAGTGCGGGTTGTGGATAGGCAAGAGAACGTGTTGAATGGTAGAAACATTGGTTTAGTTTGTGTTTTGTGGTAGCATGGTCAGATTTCAGAGGAGACATGGGAGCGGGAGAAAGAGATGGTCGAGCAGTGGCCGGAGCTCTTTCAGCAACGGGCTGGTTCACTACTTTCTGAGGATGGAAAGTCCAATGGTGGGGAGACTGTAGTACCCCTTTTGAGGTATGTGGACATTTTTATGCATTTTTACGTGTTTAAAGAGCATCGGATGAGTTGGGAAGATGATGGGAGAGTTTGGAATGGTTTTGAATGAGTTTAGAGGCTTTTATTAGGGAGCACGGTTTGAGCACGGTTAGTGGAAACCATCCTGATTCCCTAGGAAACCTTGTAGGGGGAGACAATAGTCTTCTCATGGCCTACACACTGTTTTCCAAACCGTGCGAGGAAACCGTGCAGATCCTTGCTCTCGAGGTAGTAGCATGCGCACGGTTAGCGCACGGTTTTCGAAACCGTGCGGACTAACCGTTCGACCACTTAAAAATAGGGTTTTAAAACCTATGCTCACTCGATCTTGCCTCATTCCTCTCCAAATTTTCTCCCACTCAATCCCCACTTGGTATTGTCGGTTCTCAAGGGTTGGAGGGGCTCTCCTACTCGATTTGGAAGCGTTTTGAAGAGGTTTCTTAGCGGATTGAAGGTGGTTTCTCCCGGGTAAGTCTCTCCTCTTGGTTTCCTTATGTTTTACTCTAGATCTACATCCCTATCTTTCTTGGTTTTATAGATCTACACTTTTTTTGTGTAGATCTAGTGTTTAGGTTGCCTTGGATTATGTTTTTAAGTCTTTTGAATGTTAGGTAAGGGGATCTAGAGAGGTTTCAGTGGTGCGTTCACCAGATTGGAGGTGCGGTTACTCGTGGGTCGGTTTCTCGGGAACCCTAAAGGTAGGATGCTTCCCTCTCAACTCCACATGGTTAGAGCTAATGGTTTTTTGTTACAATTAATTTGGTTTGATTGAAATTAATTGTGTTTTGATGTGAAAAGTTGGTTGGAAATTCATTCAGGGATTTTTGGGAAAAGGGGGTTTTATGTTGAAATGATATTCCTGTGGAATTTAAAATTGAGATTTTAAAATGGAATTCTATAGTTGATTTGTGAAATGATTGATGGAAATGGTTTTCAATAAAGAGGTTGTTTTATTGGAATGTGGTTTGGCATGGAAAATGATTTTCAATAAATGAGTGATTTATAGAAGTGGACTGATATGAAATGAAATAGGTTGATTGCATGATGTTGTGACCTTGGTGGGTTTATGATTGGTTTGGCTTGATTTAAATGTTGTGTGGAAGTGGTCGGGAATTCTCACTATAAAAGGTGATGGATAGTGGTCAGAAGAACCACCATATGGGTAGTGGTCGGGAAGTACCGCTAGTTGTGAATGGGTGAACGGGTTGGGAGGAAGTCCCACTATTTTTGTTTTTTTTGTGTGAATGGGTGAACGGGTTGGGTGGATGTCCCACCATTTGGGTTGTTTGTTGTGCATTTCTTTGCAAGTTGGAAATTGTTGTGATAGTGTGTAAATTATCAAATGGCTTGTGGAATTTTTGTTTGGATTTTCCTTAGTTGTTTGGTTTGGGTGAGATGGCTTGGTATGGGTGTGTTTGGCTTATGGTAATGGTTTCACTTATGATTTATTTTAGATAAATGTGCTAACGGTTTTATCATAGTGGCGTGTGTAGGGAAGTCATTTGGGGAAAACCTACCGAGTTTTAGTACTCACCCCCTACTTTGGCACGTTGGTGTCTTTGCAGATGTTGTGTATAGTGACGTGGGCAAAGGTAAGGCATCTCCCTCTTTTAGTGGTGCATTGTAATGTCTTGGTGGAGCTTGGAGCTTGGAGCTTGGTGTGGAGTTGTGGAGGTGTCATGGCTTGTAGTGTTTGTTGTTTTGTTTCCACTAGTACTCTGATGTGGTGTAGACATGTTTGGTTGTATTGGTTTTGGGTTGTATTGTGGTACAAATTTTTTTCCTTTTGGGAATGAATGTGTTGCTGTTTTATTGACATGCATCATATAGTGGTGGTTAGTGGATTTTTTGGTTGGTTTTTTCTTAAGGGAAAATTGTTCCCCAAATTGTTCTCAGATCCCTCTACATTTATTACCAGCCTTTGGCGCCTTGGGAATGTTTCTTAAGTCCAAGTAACCCTCACCACCTCCTCAAGCCAATGATGTAGGGGCAGGGTGTTACAACTAATACTTTTCTTTATTACAAATTATGTGAGAAATAATAATTTTAATTTTTTTAATAAATCTACCACTATTTTATCAAGTCTCAAAACCCTCACCATTGAACTCAAAATGTCTATTTACTTGGTCACTCTAGTGGAAAGGATCAATATTACTCTTCTCGTAACCCCAACAAGGTTTGTTCAATATACATGAAGTAATTTAGGTATGAAGGGATTTTATAATCACACGCTTATGAATCCTTAACTTTTTGAGTGGATCAACCAATATAGAAATCCTGACATCGATTTCCTTAAAACATTCCTCAAAATTACTCCAATTCTCGAACAATATACTCCTCTTAATGTAAAATTGTTAATTCAACCCAAAACCCTTGCAAGAATTCCCCATATAAACGTAAGTGTCTTAAAAAGGGTCCCTAAAACACATTGTTGTATTGGTTTCATTCCTAGTCATGTAATGGAAGATAAAGTCTAACATAATATTGTTTTGAGGTATTTGTATTTAATAATAGTAAATTTTACCTTTTTTCCTTTAAACAACTTTATAATATTAACTGTATTTTACATAATCAATTAATGATGTTTTATGAAACATTTACACATGATACATTTATATAAATTCCATCTTTGATCATTAGTGTGTTTACTCATGAGATATCTATATTGATTCCATAAAACAAACAAAGTATAATAATGAACGAAATAAATAATAAATTACCTTATCATGGGATCATCAAATAGTTGATTAATGAGAAGACAATAAATCAGCATATAATGTAGGGGAATAACTCTGTGTGCTTTTCTTAGAATGAGTTGCAGCATTCCACTTGTACACTCATGTCTCATCTGGCTTGACATCATTATGGTTCCTTATTGAACCACATCCACACAACTTGGGATACTTTATTAATTACATGAATTTATAACTCACACATTGGTGAGAGGAACTAAAGGATTTATTAATGGGGATTGCATATATAACCAAGGACGCATATGTTCTAAAAAATAATGGATGGAGTGATGACATGAAACACATCATATTTAATTCAATATTAAATAATTACAAACACAGGGAATAAATTAACATAAAACATCTAACACATAAAAAGTTCTTAGTCAAGCTCATGAATGTTTATAAATTCAACATATATGCCAAAGTAAACCGGTTAGCATTAATTTATATTCATTATTAATTATGAAGATACTAATTCATTTATTAATTAATTTTTTTTCATTTTAATGACTATATGAATTTATTTGGAAATACTAACCATTAATGGAATTAATGGAAAATAAACAACAGAACTGATAATTATATATTTATTACAATCCATTAATTAAAAATTTCAAATTATTTAAAACAATAATTAAATTGTCAAACACACAAGGTATTTTAATTAATAAAATAATGTTTTAATGTTGAAATAATCAATTTATTTTACCTTTAATTATGTCCATAATTGGTAGACTACATGGCATGTACATTCCAATTACACACCATGTATGTCAGTTCTCACTTACTGAAGATACATTCTTAGGAATTTATTTGGGTAGTTTTTCTAGACTACATGATGTATAGGAGCCAACTACATGTCATGTATTCCTCTTTCCATGTGTCCATGAAACCTGCTAATGAACATGACATGATCATCATCCATGACAACATGATGGGTACATACCAGCTACATGCCAGATATCACTCATTCCATGTGTCCACATAACATGTCAAACAGCTCAAAATTTATTTCAAATGTGGGAAATAGTGAACTACACATCATGTAAATCATATACCCATCATGTATGTCCTCAATGGTTCAAGATATCAATATCATGTGGTCTAACTATGTATAACTAAAACACTGATTGCCTGAATTTTGATGCTAACCCATAAATACTACAAGATGTGTATTTTTGGTACACACTATCTAATCTAACAACACATGTAATAGGTTGGCCCGGTCTGCACATGGTGTGAAATAAATACACCGCATGTAGTTACTTCATGGTAAATCGTGAATCCCACAACATGGCTCAGTGAAATGAACTTGGGATCACAACATGTACTCTGGATACACATCATGTAATCCCATGCTATCCAGTGAGATTCCTTAACACTTCCAAGTGGAATATCTAATCATTATACATCTGTTCTTGGACTTAATAAATTGTGAATCCTGAACTAAGTGATTAAAATTTCAAAATTTTTTGATTCAAATTTAATTTGAGATAAAATAATATAAAATTAAAAATGATTGACACTTCACATAATGATAAAAATAAAATAAATATTTATAAATATAAAATGTGACCGCTCTGATTCCACTTATAGGTTCTGAGTACATAAGGTGCACCTTTGGTGGGAGATAAATTAAAATTTATTGTAATATTATGTTTCCCAATACCCAAATAGTAAATATTTTCATGTTAAAGTCATAATTTATCTATTTTAGATTAGAAATAATTATTTATTATATTTTCACCCATTCTTTGATGGAGATTTGGTTCATCTAAAAATATTCATGGAATTACCTTCGTTTCACTATAACGATCCAAGTGTAGAATATCTACTACAATGATCCACATGTGATCCATTGAGATCCATTAAATTCTAATTGATTTTTGGGTACTAGAAACAAGTAAAAAAATCATCTACGAGAAAATAATAGGAATCATATTTGAAGACATACCTGAAGCATCAAATCATATTGAATGACAATCCAAATAACTAAAAATTTAGGGGGATCCATCCATTAAAGAGAGAGCTCCTAGTTCACACCCTATAGTTCTAGAGAAAAATGAGAATGAAATTTAGTCAATAAACCATTATTCCCAAGAGTAAAAATGGTAAAGTTCCATATTATAATGAGGTGCTCAGTTAGGCTACACATTTGTTCCAACAGTGCTCTATCCTCATTCTAGATTTGCTTGATTTAGTGGGGGAGCCGACATGGTTTGGTAAAATTTATAGAGGGAATGTGTTTCTATGTATCTAATATTTTATGTTTTATCTTTCTCCCTTTAATGGTTTAAAAACATTTCACCCATTTCCTCCACATCGCAAATAATTGTCTTATAATTACTACTGACCATCCACCAACCATATTCCATGCATAGTGTAGGATCGTTTTCTACACTTTTTCATTCTGAACCACTATAACACCCCTAAGACTTATCATACAACTTTCAAACACTTAATTTAGAATGTCAAAAAGGATGTAACCAAAATTAAAATAAAAACATACCTCATCATACACCAAGATCTTACAACCTCCCTTCCATAAAACTTATCATTCTCGAGAAGATTCTATGATCATAAAACTTCATCACCTAACCTAAATCATTCACCAAAGAAGGGTCTAATGAATGGGTCCAATTCTGACCACCCAATGAATAAGCAAGACAAAATCTTCAAAATAAATAACTCACCTAAAATAAATGTGAGACTGTCTCATTTCCAAAAATGAAACACCGCGTTGATTTCTACTCGATGCCATTTAACTGAAACAATACTTATTCTATCGTCCAATCACCTACACAAGCTATGGTGATCCCCACCATAAGATTCTACTAACCACCACAAATTCATGATGAGTGGAACCTCCTCTATTTAATGATTCCAATGGAACCTTGAACTCATCCTCACACAATGTGCCCAAAACAGATCCCGATTTACCATGTCCTAACACCCACATGAACACCAATTTAAATTTTCACTCATCCTTTTTGTTGAAAACAAAATAAAAATGACACATACCCATAATCCATTCATGAAATGAGAAAAATAAATTATTCTCTTAAATTCTTGGTTTCATTTGTCATTTCACTCTTTTCTTCTCCAATATTACATTACAAATGTAGTTTGAAACTCACTGCATTCATTTTATAAATTATCCCATGTCAGACTATCTTCAGCAAGATCATCCAAACAAATATTAACTTTAACCATGAACATGTCACCATCTTAGTTGATCAATATGAATTTTACACCATGTAATTCATCCACCACATGAACACACCCACTGGAGTCCATACCAAACTCCTAGTAAGATTCCATAGTAAAATCCTTCTCTATCCCAACACCACCATTATGACCTACCACACCCACCAATACACCTATCAAATAAGCGCCACAAAATACTTTTGAGCCACCTAAATCCCAAATCCAAAGCTCGACTCGATCATGCAACCCATTTGATCACCCATAATCATTCCTTACATAATCCAAGCACAAAACTCATAAATTCTTTACTGGAATCTCTTTTCCTTCCTTGACTGATCCATGACTAGCTCCACATGTCCATGACCCTTCCAACACGATGGTTATATCCCCATGGATAACATCTTACTCCCTACCTTAGGAGTATTGTTTTCACCACATCACTCATGTAACTTGAACATCCATGTCTCACACTCCCACTAAATCTGAATCTAGAAAGTATGCATGGCTACCTTGCTCTGACCTAAGTCAGAAAATAAAATGTTAACTATCACCCATTCCTGATATTTGAGAATGGTTCCCATGGAATTATCCCACATTTAATCCATCTTAAGGTCTTTACACTCAATGTTTTATGGTGTCTTTCCAACTATAGTCATCCCTTAACCTCTCAATGAGATTTACCTCCATAGAGGACTTTCAACAAAATGGAAAATACGGTTAGTTAGTTTGGTGTATAGATAATTCTCTTTCAGTTTACATAGAATAATGTCATGATATAGGGAATGATCATTTATAAGTAGGGAGTATGCTATGATTTCTTCATCAAATGAATATAAAAATTATAGATTCTTGATGTCACATTTAGCTATAGGGACATTTAAATTCTTGATAAGGGCCCTAGGTCTCCCTGATCGTATGAATCTCATTAACTCCAGGTCTCTATGATTCAAGTGGAACTCCGAAACCAAAATTCACTACCACATAATGACTCTATTATATGAAACTATGAACTAAAATTACCTATTGAATTACCACCATCACACTACATAATTTATTTTAAAAAACCTAACTGATTCTCAAGATGAATGTAAATAGTCCATCACATCAATACTAAACTGAATGGTCATGCACATTGTTAGTGTGAATTCCCTTTATTTCAACCCAAAAGACCAGTTCTTATTACTGATAAATCATTACATCAATCTATAAAAACATCACCCATATACATTATGTTCCTATAATCATGACCATTAATAAAACCCAAAGGTCTTAGACTTAACACAGAACTTAATGTTATCCCAAATCGAAAAACTATGAATCATACATCAATAGAACTTGTATCAAACACCCCCTCAAATAGTTGTCCATTAATCCTAGTCCATCATCCTCATAAATATCGATGTATCCTCGATGTCCTATCTAAAAAATCAAACATTATCACAAGTTATGTTCAACCACATGACCATATGTCACCCCAGATGTCATCCCAAGAATATAGGCATATATTTATGCATTAGAGACCTGAGTATCCTCCATAAAAATTAAAAATTGATTCTTGTATTAGAAGGTGTTAGAAGAGTAAGACCACACAACCGAATGATCATACCCTTTGAAAGTGTCCCTAATGAAAGCCACAATAACTTCGAGTGCTTCCCTCATAAAAGAAACCAGGAAAAAATCATTAATTTTATAAGACCTCAATGGAATATACTATGTATTGATTACCCTTTTGAAGAATTCACTCATGGTAGACATTCTAAAAACCCACAACACTGGGATGACCTCCCTCATAGTATCCATCGATTACCAAAATCCAATAACTCATGGTTTACACTCGATTGAGATTATGAAAACCATTTACTCTCCCATTGACCCATAAACATCAATTGTCACTCATGTTATTGCTCATAGGTAACACTATTTCCCCATTTACAATACTCATAGCTCATAGGTCACCAAAACCAACAACTTTCAACACAACCATTATGAACAGAACCAAAACCCAAGACACACATTTCAAGGACCAATGTAAAACTAGAATGATCATAAACCACAAGAGTTACAACATCAACATTAATACATAACAATTCACAACCACAAGGACACAACCTAAAAAGAATGAAAAATATGTAACATCCCACTATCCATCACATCCAAAATGATTAGGGCCGCACAACCCATGACCAATGGTCTCAAAACTAGGTCACTCTTAGCGAAAAATCTCTTGTACAAATGGTTATATAATAAAAATGGGTTACTTTTCATCAATTTCACTCAAGATTCTATCATCTATAATTTCCCTTCAATTAAAAATTACTAAATTAATACCCAAGGATGAAAATTTCAAAACCTTCCATTAATGAACAAATGGATAATTTTCCACATTATTTTCATTTCAATATTCTTTGTTTTGACTTGATAAAATTTTATTCACAAGTTATAATTGAAAAAGAAACTTATAAAATATTTATTGACACATTATTTAACCAATGCTTTCACATATTAAGTCATTTATACCTTCCTATTACCTTGAAGTCACCTGAAGATTTGGTAAAATAGAGTCCCACAATACACATATATATAACCCATATAAATGGTTTTGGAAACATTAAATACCAACCCCTCTAAATAAATTACAACTATATGCCAATATGGATGACCATAATGAAATGAAGATAGATGGAAAATTACGTTACCATCATAATGAATCAAAGAGAACTATCAATAATATGTAATATACATATGACATAACAATCCAATGTGTCTACCGTGATGCATAAACACACACACACACTCTCCTTTCATACTGATACATGACATTTCAACATCATAACTCAGTAACATGAAATCCAAGTGCACCGAACAAAGTGTAAAATATTTTAATGGTAAAATATTGAAGAAAGAATGCCCATTTTCATCCAATATTAACTCACATTCCCCCAGGCATGGGATAGAAGGAACCCCGGAATGAACTCATTACCAATATCCAATAAGATCATAGTATCTTTTTTACCATGTCCAAATAGTAAGACATAAGCTCTGAGACCACTTTGTAATAGCCTAGAACAAGAACCACATTAATAGTTCCCTAATCTGGTGAACTACATGACCAAAAGTTGCCTCCCTCTAAGCTAGAGGTTTCAAACTAAAAACATGATACTATGTATATACATTGGAGAGACTACAACCTCTTATCAGAGTAAAAAAGTAGCATAACTAATATCAATTGATACAAAAACATATGTAATAGTATATGGAACAATAAAGAGAATGTTTTAACTATAACCAAAATAGAACTTGACATAAAAATTAGATATACAATCTATATATAAGAAATTCATACAATGAAACCCCAAATCTTGAAATGATGAATAAAACCTGCACACAGTCTTGAGTCCAAACCTGGTATTGGAATCCCATTATCCAACCTATCATACCAAACATAATCCAAATCCAGGTCATAGTCTTAAACCTATAGAGAAAATCAAGTAACATCTTTTCAGGTACCTAAGTACCATGGATGCGTGAACAAGGTGTGAATATGAATCAATTTCCCACCACCAACAATTTCTATAACAATAACCAGTCTAATAATAGTGTATGAATAAATACATATAAATAATATAAAATTAGTAAAATAACCAGGTTCTTAATTTTAAAATTATCAATTAGCCCCAAGGGATCTCAGTTCCCACAATGGAATTAATACACCAAACCTACTTTAACCATGTATGGAGTCTAAACTATGTACTATAAAGGGTAAATAAATTAAATTAAAATGGAATTAATTAATAATTTTCATTTAATTAATATTAATTTAGAGCATCAATTTAGGTACACATACCATATATATCCTCGGGCCTTGTTGCATTAGTCACCCAAACAATATACTTTATCATAGCAAGGAGAATCGATCTTGCATCCCAAAGCATATACATCATCCAAGATTAAATCTTAGTACTGTAAACCAAACCAAGATAGGAATCAGTGGGGCCTATAGAATCAGTCTGTCCCAGACCATGGAATGCATTGGTGGTTCTTAGAGCATCAGTCAATCCCGCACCAAGGATAAAGAGAATCATTCTTTCATTCACCATATCATTATGTGTACAATTCAAGGTTCACCATAAATGTCCTATTTATTAAGAACCAATTTTCAATGTCAAACACAATTTTCATTTTCAACACATTAAGCATTAACGGTACTTCAAACCCATTTAATAACATAAATATGACCCTTTATCCATCTCTGATTTCACAACATTATCACATCATTTACCAATGTCCTAATTTCCCATTTGAATCAATACATGGATAAAATAAAAACTAACCCCTTTCTCATTGAATAAAACACTAAAACCTAACAAATTTTTAATGAAAATTGAAGCCACCTTTTAAAACGTAGGTCTTAATCTTTGAAAAACCAATACCACACCCCAAGGACTTCATTTCCAATAAAAACTACTTAATAGAGACACTAAATAATTATCAAAAAATGTGAACTAAAAACTCATTTCAAATATTCATTTGACTCCCATTTTAAGAACCCATTTAAAATTAAATTCTAGTGAACACCTCATTTTTATCATTATCTACATTAAAACATCATCTTCAATCATTAAAATCTATAATTAGGTCAAAATCAAAAACAAAACATTTAATCCTTTTCCAAAACCCCCTAAACATTTCAAAATATCATGTAATATAAAACATTTCAATACAACCTCGTAACATGTCATAATCACATATTTCTAATTTATAATAAGTTTCCCTTAATTATTCTAACACACCAACTTACAATTTAAAATTATTTACAATTAAAGATAGTGTTCTAAGACTAACTACTTGTACTTTTATTATATGTATATTTAATTTGTGTAATGTTAATAAAACATATTATTAAATATTGATCTTTGTTTTTCATAACCTTAATTCAATAATTTCATAGAGTATAAATCACATTGATAAGGTCATAAAGATTCTCTACTATGATGAGAACCCTAGTATTCTATGATGATATTATTAAATAATATTATATTTTTGGATAATGTACTATTATGGGACACATAGTACATAAAATATCAGGTGAGATTGCTCATAATCATATAAGGCTTATTCTCAAGAGGTTTTCACTTTTTAATCTATACGACTGGAGATTATGGTAAGAAACATTCCAGTAGGAATTCTGCATTTTGTGGTGTCCTCATATATTCCTATATGTGAACATGTTTGATGGTAATTATAAATTATGATTATTATTAATTTATGTTATGACTGGCGTACTTCGATGTATTTTGTAAACCATGATGATAATAGTTCATGGAGATGTTGGATACCTTGGGTGCATCCGTAGTGACTTGTCAATAATGTATAATTTGAAGAAGGATTTCTCCCTACCAAATTTTTGGAAGCTAATATCACTTCCCTTTGATTGGAATGGATCCATTTCCCTAAATTCCATGAATATGGTGTAATGATATGTTTATTTCAGATAGAAAAATAAATACAGTTCAATCATATAGGATGGTGACACTGATGTGCAACCTACTCGATAAGATATTGGGACAACAGTATTATATTACACACTGAGTGTTTGTACGTGGTTGTCATCATTGAAACATTAATTTCTTCTTCTTGGGTTCCATGGACCTTTTTTAGATAGTAATCTTTGACTTTTGTCAATCTGACCTAATGACAATGAAAATGAATCCTAGAAGGTCACTCCCTAATTGTTTCCATTGATCTCGATTAAAATCTATTTGAATTTAATTATTGAAATAAATATTATTCTCAAGCCCGAAGATTAATTTTATTCCCATTTTATTGATTTCTGATATTCATAAATTTATAAATAATTATTTTTTTAATAATAAATAATTTAATTGATTACATGAATATATATATATATATAATATTAATTTTCCAGATTATCAATAAAATATTGATTTTATTTATTGAATATTTTTAATAAATATTTTCCCATAAGATTGTGATTGAAATATTTATTTTGGAATAAAATATTTTATCAGTTATTTAATAAATTATAGAGAAGTATGAATGGACCAACACCAAGTCTGGTGAAAAATATTAACTAACAAGACTATTAAATAATATTTGTTATTGGGTAAGTTAGAACACACCAAAAAATAATAATAATGACATTATTATTATGTGGAATGTGGTTTATTAATGATTTTAAATGTTATTTAATGAAATGAATCTAATTAAATAATATTTTAACCTCTACCATAAATCAATAAATAAATGGTTCTGTCTACTGTATATTTCATCCAAAATTTAGAATATGGAATTTTTTCTCACAATAAATTATCTCTCAAGTCCTCCTTCAATATACTTCTCAATAATGAGAAACATAAGAAAAATATCTTCACAACCAAAAACTGAGCGACCAAGAATTAAAAACATAGGAAATTTAATTCCCAATGATTGAACCAAAATATCAAGTGGTTTTGTTTGGAGATCATTGTAGCACATGTGAATCACCACTACAGGGATTATATCCTTGGATCCTTACTGTGTAATGAAGGAAACCCAAAAGATTCTTTCAGATGATCAACATTCATCAATGAAGAAACTTCCTGAGCCCATGTATTATTTCTTTAGATATTAAATAAATTAATTATAAATTTGACATGTAAAATCCCTCCTCTTGGTTATATAGAATTATTGTCAAATAAAATTATAATATATCTCCCACCACTATAGGCTTATATTGTTCGAAGACCAAACAAGTGGTATCAGAGTGGTCAAGTTTAAAATTTAATTATTTATTTGATATTTGAAATATATGAAATGGTGGTTATATTTTCATTCCATGATAATTTTTATTTAATAATATTTAAATTGATATGAAATCAAGATATTAATTATATTATTTTAGTGTTTCATTTTATTAAGGTTTAGAAAAAATGAAGAACAACATGTCATTCCATCGAGAAGTTCCAAATCTTTGGATAGAAAAATTCGGCTACCCAACATGTAGCTGGAGTATTTGTCATGTACCAATGCACATTGTTTATGGATGTGCCATTTTTTTAATTATATGGGGAATTTACTGCACACTAAATGTTGACTAGGCCAACATGGCACACATAAAGAGGATATATGGAGTGTAGGTGGCATGTACATGCTGTGTAGTCTAGCCAAGTTAACATTCCAAAGCCCTAGACATGTGACTAAGATACACACAAACTGAGATACCCAAAATGTAGAAGGAGCGTGCAAGCCATGTAGTCTCCAATTAAATGATATAATAAAAAACTAAATTCAATTCAAAATTACATCAATAGAACCTTATTTTATTGATTGGAATACTAATGTGTGTTTAATAATTTAATAATGGTTTTAAATATTGTTAAATGATCAATTAATATGTTTTAATTAATATTTCATTATTGTTTCTACTATTTATCTTCTTTGAATTATATAATTTATGAGTATATACAATTATTTTCAGATTATCATTAAGAATAATGTTAATTAATTAATTAATGCAAGTGTGTTTTTATTAATAATGAAGAACAAATAAATAAATGAATGCTAGTAGATTACTTTTTCATATTCATTGAATGTATGAATGTTCATGAGCCTAACCAAGACATATTTATGTGTTGAAATTTATATAATTTAATTTATATCATTGGTTTATAATTATTTAAAATTAAATTCAATGATTTACTATGATTCATCCCTACATTAATTATTATACAAGACTTGTGTGCCCAAAGTTATTTATTTAGTCCCTTTTAACTAATCCTTTGGTTATCATCACCTACATGTGTGAAATAAATAATTATAATTAATGGAGAATCCTAAGGAATGTAGATGTGGTTACAGATGGGACCATTTTGATGCCAACATAGTGATATAAAGATAGAAAGGTGGAATTCTATAACTCATACCATGGTCAGAAAATTGAGTTATTCCCTTTGGTAATAGGTTGATTTAACATCCACTCATTAAATAAATTTTTTAATAATCTCATGATTGGGTCTTTTACATAATTTATATATTCTTTTCTATTAATTATTTATTTTATGTGTTCTAGAGAATAGTTACATAAATTAATGAATTAATATGAATGGACCGAAATAAATACATGAATTACACCTAAATGTATCATTCAACATTGTTAATTAATAAAAAAACATACACTAAATATTATCAAGACATGTTAAAGATAAAATAGGATAATATTTATTCCAAAATTAATTAAATTCCCTAAAAATAATTTTATTTTAGAATAATCATTCAATTACTTGATTGGGAGTAAAACCACAGAACTAAGTGTATTTCATGGATGATGTTTGGAAACTTACTCTTATCATGGAGTTATAAGGATAGTTTTGGGATGATAAAATACACTTTTATTGAGTTTAATGGAAAAAAAATTAGGATTTTAGGATAGGGGGATCCATAAATAGATTAAATAGCTTCATACCTCTAGTTAGGAAGACCACCTTCCAATTACATTATGATGGTTTTTGTTGAAAATACATGGATTATTAAGAATATTAATGGGTATAATTTCCACTAGAATGTTAAATAAATTGGATATTTTGATCTTAATGGTGCGGGCTATTGGGACATGCTAAAATAGTGGTAAATATAATAAATATAATAATTTTTTTTTATTTTTTCTCACTTGATTTATAATCAAGAAAAAGATCTAATAATATGATCTTGAATTTATAAAATAAAATGGAAAGAACATAATCCACACTATCCCAATGATTAATATTGAATAAATACAAACTCCTAACATGTAGTAACATCCAGAATAGATTAAATGCCTTTGAAATTTTCTATTCCATGAATAAAAATCTTATATTCCAGAATACTGAATGCCTCACATGCTTGCTAAATAGGCGAGTGATGAAGAGTTCTTGGTCTCTAAAAATGATTTGAGCGATGAGGTTTACATTAAATGTTTTATGATTTCATTGATGTCTAGTAGACTAATAAATCCTCATGAAAACATGGATGTTTATAGAATGCTCGATAAACTTTGTAGTCTATACTAGGATAATGATATACATAAACTATTTGAGATTTAATAGGTTCTTTTGTTGAGAAATATTGGATATTTGTTTTCTATATGGGCCTCACATAAACAATATCATTATGTAAATTGATCAATTAGAGGTTCTAGGGTTTAAACCACCCGAATAACTTTATACTGATCTCATTATAGAATAACTCCCAAAGAGATCCTCTAACTTTGTAGTGAATTTTAAGATGAAAAACATTGAGAAGTCTGTTCCATGTCTTCTCACTCTTCATTTCCATGTTGATAAAGATATAAAGTGTGAAATTCATTCCATCCTTACAATGAAAAAATGGAAGGGAATGAGAAGGGATCTAATTCCAAGGATTTTTTCACACCCTTCCAATCATAGGAAGATCATAGAGAGTGAAAGGGAATAGGATTTTGTCCATATTTTATTTTTTAAGAAAGGACACTAGAAGAAAAACAACACTCAGCTAAAGAAGAATGGGAAAGTTTCATGTGCCTTTGTTACTACGTAAAATTTATCTCTTTATAAAAATTTGTTATTAAATATAGATTGTGGTGCACACCTAAGTATTAAAATATAGTAACCAAGTAGATTAAAAAATATTTACTGATGGGAGGTAGATCTATGAGTATGAAACGAAGCTAAACATATTGTTGTAGCTTTAAAGGACTACCTTCTCACATTACCAACAATAATGATCTTGGTTTTAAAGGGTTTTTATTATGTAAATTCTATTACCGAAAACATTATTTATGTATTAATACTAGATACAGATGGATTTATATTCAAATTGGGTAGTAAATGTTTCTTATTCCATATTGATATCACTTTTTATGTTAAGGAACTTTTAAATAATGGTATTTATGTGTTGGATTACACCATCCATGTAATGGAAATTGACAATGAAGTCACTTCATGTGACTCATACCACACCCCAATTTGTCATCAATGACTAGACCATGTAAATAAGAACGACTCACTAAATTACATCAAGATGGATATTTATATTCTTTTGAAATAAAAACAATTGGATTTTTTCATGCATGTTTACAAGGAAGATTGAACAATGGGACATTTAGTGGGAAAACTGAAAGTTCTAAAGAGATTGTTGAATTAGTTCATACTAATGTGTGTGTAATATTTTCTATTGAGTAAAGGGTTGGGTACTCATACATCCTAAATTTTACTGATTATTTTAGTAGATATGAATATATATATTTAATAAGATATACTTCAGATTCTTTTGATGAATTCAGGGAATATAATAATGAATTTGAGAACAGTCATTAAAAAAATATTAAGAAAATCCATTTAGATTGTGGTGGAGAATAACTTAATCAATAATTCATCAACTATTTATGGATATTTGGGACATTATTTAAACTCACTCCACTTTATACACCTTAGTGGAATGGTGTAAGTGGTAGGAGAAACTGAAATTTGTTAGACAATGTGAAATCAATTATGAATCATGCAAGTCTTCTATTATCCTTTTAGAGATACATGTTACAAAATGTAAAATACATACTAAATTGAGTTACAACTAAATCCATAGATTATATACCATAAAAATAATTTAATTGAAAGAAAACCATGTTCTCTTACTTATATGTGTGGATTTGTAGAACATTTTTTAAGGCCTCTTCATGTAGACATCTTGAACCTAGAGTAAAAAAGTGTATCATTATAAGATACCCCAAATAAATAAATCTTTACTACCTATACAATCCATTGGAAAAATAGGATTTTGATGATTGAAATCCCATATTTAATGAAAAGGTTATTATCTATAAAAGACATAATGGGAATAAGATAGACTTTGAGTATATATGGGCTCAATATACACAATAGTTGGAATAAGAAAAAATTAACAAAAGCCCTATGGAAGAAGAAATTCTTATAGAAACATAATTACTGTATTTTAATACATGAGAGGTTAAAGAAAACAAACAATATGATTTTCTAGTCACTAAGGATAGTGACTTACTATTAGTTGATAATAATGATCCTCTTTCCAACATGGAATTAGTGGGTTCGTAGATGTTTCCATGTGGAAAGAGGCCATGAATTCTAAAATGGATTCTATGTAACAAAAACCAAGTCTGGATTTTAGTAGACCATTTAGTATATGTAAATCATACCAGTTTCAAATGGGAATTCAAGAATAAACTAGACATTAATGGAAATTTAGTACTTATAAGTTGTGAATGATTGCAAAAGGGTTTAAGCATCATCAAGGCAATGACTACGATGAATCCTTTTCACCAGTTAAAATGATGAAATCCATTAGAATCCTATATTTCATTGCGTATTTACATGATTATGATATTTGGATATTTTATGTCAAAACATCCTTACTTAATGGGAAACTCTGGGAAGATGTATATATTACACAACCCAAAGGGTTTACAACTCTAAAGGATGCCAACTAGGTATCAAAGTTACGAAGATCCATTTATATATTAAACCTAGCTTACAGGTTGTAGAAAATTCATTTTAATGATTCTATAATAGAATTTGTTTTCATAAAAAATTATTTCAAGTTGTGTGTCTACAAACAATTTAATGAGAGTGAATTCATTTTATTAATCGTATATATTAATGACATATTTCTTATTTAAAGAAATACCATTCATATAGTTTGTTAAGGTGTGGCTGAATAAATTCATATCTATAAAGGACTTGGAAAATGTAGTATATATTCTTGAGATCAAGATTCATTAGGATAGATATAATATGTTTCTCTCACTATTTCAAAGTTCATAAATTGATAAGACACTGAAAGGATTCTGTAGGGAACAATCCATGAGGGGATTGTTCCCAGCATCACATGAAATTCATATTTCCTAGAAAATGATTCCTCACACACATGAAGAAAGAAATAAAATGTAAAGGATCCCATATTCCTCATTAATTGGGTCATTCTGGGATATATGTTTCTTACTCATTATCTATGGTAAAAAGATATCAGGCTGATTTAGGTGACTGTCATTGGATGGGAGTCCAAACTATGCTTAAGTATCTGAAGTTCACTAAAGATATGTTCCTGGTTTATGGAGTAGATGAGGAACTAGTCCTCATAGTATATGAATATGTCTATTTCTAAAATGATCAACATTTCATGAAGTCACAAACAAGATACATATTCACTTTTATTGGAGGTGTTGTGAGATGGAAGAACTCAAAGTAGGTTTCAGTTGCAGATTCTATAGAATATTACAATTATATTGTATCTTTTGAGGTAACTAAATAAGTAGTATAGATGTGACACATCATTCATGATCTTGAATTGGTACCTAGAAGAAAAGAACCCACCACACTCTATTTTGGTAATACTACATCGGTGGGTTTTTCAAAAGATACACTGCCAAATGAGTGGATAAAGTGCATACTTTGGAATTGAATCATCACTATAAATTACATCGACATCGTGTAAGGAAGTGTTTATTTATGATAGGTAATGAAATACTTATTGAGTACATAGGTTGGTCACATTGATTTCCAACCCGCTTTATGAGATATTGAGACACTATGATTATATTAAATAGTGATCCTTCAAATTTTGTTGTTTTCATTGTGACGTTAAGTTCTTTATCTTGTGTGCCTTGACTCATTGCTAGGTAGTAATCATGGATATTTGGAAATACCACCAAATTCCAAAGGGAATGATTCATATAGGGTCACAAACTATGCTTCTAAAAGATATTGATAAAATTCAATTTGAATTTAATTATTGGATAAATATTATTCTGAATACATTGGAATAATTTTATTTAATTTTTATTGGTTACTAATATTCAGAATGTAAAAAATTATTATTTGTTTATTAAGAAAAAATTTATTTGATTATAAGAATATATATAAAATATTTATTCACTTGATTGTGAGTAAAATATTTATTTTATTTATTGAATTTTTTTTTAAAAAATATTTATTCAATAGATTGTGAATAAAATATTTATTTTTGAAAAAATATTTATTCTGTTTTTCAATGAATGCTATTGGAGTTTTAACGGAATAATTCTGAGCCCAATGAAAAATATTAATTAACAAGACCGTTACATAATATTTGTTATTGAGAAAGTTGGTGTTCACTACCAAATAATAATAATGATTTCTTTATTATGTGGATTTGTATTTATTAAAGGTATTATATGTTATTTAAGGTCCAACATGTAATTAAATAATATTTTGTACTATAACCTAACTCTATAAATAGATGGTCATGTCTATTGTATATTTCATCCAAAATTGAGAATAGGGAATTTTTGCACATAAAAAAATTTCTTTCAACACTTCCTTCTCCATTTTTCTCAATAATATGAAACACAAGAAAAACTTATTCATGAATAAAGAACCAATAAATAAGAATGAACGACAAGATACATTTGATTCACTGCACTAGAACTCTTAGATAGAGTTGTGTAATTCTGGTATTATAAGAGCATGTGTGGATCAACACTTGAATGATTATATTATTGGATCCACATGGCACAATGAAGGAAATCTTAATGGGTCATTTAAGATGATCAAATTAATCTAGGAAGAATGTTATTAAGCCTATGCATTTATTTTATTCATATATTAAATAAATTAGTTATAAAATTTATGTGAAAAATACTCAATCATGGTTTAAAGAAACAATTATTAAAATTAATTTTAATATATCTCCCACCACTGAACATTTATGTAGTGCCCCAAAACATAATTTACTTCCCAAGATTCTATATCTCATTGTTTAAAATTTCGTTACACCACTCTCAACAGAACGTCATTCCCCATGGGTAGACCTAAGCCCGATATCATGTCACTAATAGACCTGATGGAGTACATGAAGGTTCTCACACAACAATCAATGTCCTAACATACTTTTAATAATTAATAATACAGAAAAGCAGTAAGGAATCACATTGGCCCAATTAAATACACAAAACAAAACATCAAAAATATGGGAAAAACCTTATATTCCACGTACCTCACACTCTTATAAAACCAATTACCCAACCATGACCCTTGATTGAAAATATAATGGCCTCAAATAACAACTTAAAATACTCCCTGGAAATAGGTCTCATGTGCATTATAAGGATAAAAACAACTAAAAAAATTCTTCTAGAAAATATAAGGAAATAGAGTTTCATACTTACTTGGAGATTTGATTCACACTTAAAGAAACTCTAAACACCAAGGAAATAAGGTAGAACCATCCATGGAGAAGGAGGGAGATCCTATTTCACACTATATACTACTAGGGAAGAAATGTGAAGAAAATTACAAATACCCTAGAATCATAAGTGTGAAAATTGGTAAATTACCATTTATAATGAGGTTCATGGTTAGAACACATGATTTTCATAACTATTTTCCAACCATCTGGCCTCCACTATTCGGAGTTTCATTGTTTTCTGGGAAGACCACATAGTCTGATAAACTATGCAGTATGCTTTCATTTGGCTTTTTCCAAGATCACACAGTTTCTCCTACCCCTTTTATGGTTTAGAAACTATGCACACCTCTCCTCCATGTTTCAAGTCCTTGGTGAAAAGTTTTTACTAACCATGAAACAAACATGCACCATAATCATTGTGTCCTCATTATATATATTTACACATCCTCAACCCCCAGAACACCCCCAAGACTTCTCATGATATCATTTACACTTCATTGACCATTTTAGAAAGGTTCTAACAAAAATAACAAACATTCCTCATAAAACATTGAGATATTGTTGAAGGGTTTTATATGTACATTCCAAAAAGAGATCATAAATATAGGTTTTTAAACATTAAAATGAAAGATACTAATAAAACCTATTTTCAACAATGATGTTTTTAAGCGTCGATAAAAATAGTTATAATTACATTAAAATAAGTTTCATTAATTATATAAATTATTTAAAAAAATAAATAAATATATATATATATATTAAAATGAATGTGAATATATATTTAATATCATCATTACAACCATATTAATTCTAAATTACTTTTTTATTATTTTTAATGAAGAAGGGTTATCATTATCAACACTTTTTATCACTGATAAAAGTATACTTTATAATTTATTTATTTTTAGCACTAATAATGGGTACCCTTTATCAGTATTTTTTTGAAGACAATAAATGTCACAATCACATTATGAGTCCCACATCAGAATAGATCATGGGAGAGAAATTTTTTATAATAATTTTGTCTCATTCGAATTATATAATCCTTCTATAGGTATGGGATCCCTCATCCACTACACAAACATATATGAGTGATACACTAGCCCACATGGTCATGGTCTTACCTTATGCTTCCCATAGGCCTTTCCCAGCCTTTATACACCCAGTCTGGTCCTACACGACCTGAAGCTTCTCAGTCCATATCCCAATTTTTTTAAATAAAACAATAAAAAAAATCAAATATTAAAAATAAATTTTTTGAAATAATTAAATAAATTAAAACGAATAAATGAATAAATTTTAAAAAAAATTTATGTTATTAAAACTAATCTAATTTCACCAGTCATATAATTAGGGAAAAACCCCATGACACCAAATTAATTAATAAAAAATATATATACCAAGAGTATAATAGGTCAAATAAGGAACCACCTTACCACATAAAAAATAGGAAGTCACTTTTTGCAATTCCTTCAAGTTCCCAAATTCTTACGATGTCTTCCTCTACCCTTTGGGTGTGATAATCTCTTCCATGCCATGGAATATTGTGGGGGAACATGATCCTATTTTGATGAAGATTCACATGATTCTTCCAAAGTATAAAATATACTAAATGTTTAAGATAGATCCCAAATAACCATCTCTAGGTTAGATCCAAATCCATCATCTATGTTAATTTTCAAAAACATTTTTCACAAGTAGATATTCATTGAAAACAAAAACAACCAATTCCATCATGAATTTGGTGACTAAATGTTGTGAGAAAAATTAACCTTCTATCTATTTAACAAGTCTATCAAAAGGTGTTTAACCTAAATATAATCTGGATGAATCATGGTAAAATATTTGACCCATGTAGTGACCCATTATTTATATGAATACCTACCAAAAAATCCATGTATATTTTTCATATTATCATAAAAATTAGTTGGGTGACTCAAATCCACATTTTTATTTCCCGCATCACACCTATATGAGATACTTCTAATTAGAAGTTCCACTTGCAGGGGATGTTCCTTAGTAGGGGATGTTTTTACAAACTCAGGTGAAGAAACACATGCATTGGTATTATGATGGAGGACCAGTTAGAATCCCTTTTCATCCACTAATATTTTATTACCTTTAAGCATAGATACATGATTATCCACATGAAAATGATCAATTGATTAATGCGATTCTTGAGCATTGATACCCAATGACCCCACATTTATTGCTCTTCCTCTTATAAAATCAGGATATTCTTCCTGGAAATTAACTATAGAGCTAACTTCAAGATATCGAGCACCCTTAGGAAGTTCTGATGGTGAGAGCATACCAGCCTGTGATCCGCCTTTAGTAAAAACTACACTCTCTAATGGTCTGGACACCTGAGATTCACAGAATTCCTCTATAATTATTTATTTCACATGGTTTGAAGATGAGACATGTTCATCCACTTTCTTTTTCTATTTACTATCACCTGAAACAAGATAATTACTTCCATGTAATAACTGGGAATCAATATTAGCTTATGTATTAGTTTCAGATCAAGATTCAACCCTCCAACCCAAACAAGAACCTCTTTAGTGGCTATAACCCCTCAAACTTCAACCTCACCACTCACCTGGATAGAAGCTCTCATGGCTTCAATCTAATCATATGGTCCAAACCTTGCACGCACATGATAAGCAGCCACATTCCCACAATGAGGGTTCATGCACATGGAAATATTATTATCTGAGCTTAATACCACAACCCCTTTCTAGACCACATCAGTAATGGGATAGGAACTAACAACATGAGAATTAGAAGCATCTAAACCCAATTTTGGCACATTTTTGAAACTATTTTTCCCTATATTGAAGGAATTGTGTCCAATCTTCCTATCCTCACACTCAGGCATCTTGAGCTTACACTGGTCCATTGAGTGTCCATATTTCTTACTGATAGAAAATAGTAAATTCTTGTGACATTTCATTAAAGAGTGTCCAATGAAAGAACAACTACCAATGAATTCATGTTGTCTCAAAAATTCAATTTAGAGTTTAAGATTGATGTTATAAAAAATAACTCTTTCAATGAGATCATGGAATAGATCAATATCAACTAAAATTCTAACAAAGGTACCATGATGAGCATGTTAAATATTCATATGAATTATAATCAGAGTCTCTATTGTAGAGGTGACATCAGAAATGATTTTTGAATGATAACGAAACCAGATCAGGCCCTTGACTCGAATCCAAGATTGAGTCAATGAACTTCTGGGAGAAAATATATCAAAAAGGGGATTCCATTCTTGAAAGACAAGGAAACTAGGTTTGATAGAAAACATTCTGAAGCTCTAAGAAAATAATTTATGCTTTTTTCAAGGGAAAAAAGTTAAAGACACCCTTACCTATCAAAATCATTCACTAGTCAACAAAACCCCAACAATGAAAAAGTTGGATACTCATATATTTTAGTTACCATTGACTACACATTTTAGATACTGAACATTGAGCAAGAAGAGTGAATTTTGATTCCTCAATACACTCTTCAAAAATTTTAGGGTTCACCTTCCTGAAGACAATGTGTCTATTTTTAGTAATCCATTTTTACAACTTGTCAGAATCACCATGAGGATCTAAAAATAAATATTATTTAAAGGATGAAGCTTCAAACCAATGAAAGGCATCATTGGGTTCATCGAATCATTCTTCACCACACCATCACAACCAGAACGAACCTGATTTTCCAAATGAATGCCACATTCTATTGCCACAATATTTGAATGTGGAACAAAAACATCCTCAGTATCATAGTACCAGTAGAGAAGATTCTCTATGTATCAGTATCATAGAATCACAAATATTTTTCTAATAAATTACTTAATATTAAATTATATATATATATTAATAAATATTTTATATTAAATATTGATATATAATATGAATGAAATAAAATTACTAAAATAATAAAAAATAGAAATGACTAAATTAAAAATATATATTAATATTTGAATTAATAAAATAATTATTAAATAAATAAATAAATTTAATATATATATATATATATTATAAATATTAATAAATAGTATGTTTTAGATATAGATATATAAAATGATAATTTGTATTAAATAATTATTAAAATTATAAATTACAAAATTACTAAAAAATTATTAATGAAAGAACTATTAATAAAAAAATTAATATATATATATAAATTAATTAAAAAAGTAATAAATAATATATATTTAATATAAAAATATAAAATTAATGAAATGAAATAATATAAGATATATTTATTTCTTATTCATTTTAATGGTTTTATGTAAAATAATTCATCAATACATTTAATATATAAATATATTCATATATATATAAATATATATAATATTCCATAAAATATGATTTATACAATAAAAAATATTCATTCTTACATTAAATAAGTCATGTATTTATTGAAGAATGGTTTATAATTAAAAATTAAAAATAAATAAAATATTGACTAATTGCCCAGTGTAAGTGAAATTAAGGGAATGTCATTTGATTTTTCAATTTTACAAACATGTGTTACACAAATTTCACACACACACACACACAGACACACACACACACACACAAACACACACATATATATCTTTACTTAATGAATTTAAATATACAACACACACCCACACACACATATTTGCGTTATTAATGATAACTTATATAGAAACACATACACCGTATATTAATGTAATTTATTCAAATTTTAATAATGCTTTTATAATTTAATTTAGTATCTTCAAACATATAATATATTATATTTTTAATCAGTAAGTTATAATAATATTTTAAATATTTATTCATTTTTAGTATATTTTATTTCTTATTTTTAAGGAATTTAATCATTTTCTAATATATATATATATATATTTACTATGTTCTAAAATTTTACATATGTATTCTTCTTTAAATAAATATATATCAATATTTTTTAATAACTTATATTTAATTAAAAAAACCTATCCAATTTTAAATATTCATTTTCACTCATTTTTAACATGCATGAATTAATGAATATAAATTAAACAATAATGTAAAAAAATGTTCATAAATAAATATTTATAAATAAATATATTTATAAATTTTTTTAATGCATTTATAAAATTATATATTTATCATTATAACTCAATAAATATTATTTTTTAAAGTATTTATATAATTATAAATATTATTTTTTAAATTATTTATATAATTATAAATAATTATTTATTAATTAAATAATCATAAAATTATAATAAATATATTTATAGAATGAATATATTTACTATATTTCTATTTTTATGTATATATATTATATATATATATATATTTATATAAATATTTATAATGTTATAAATATATTTATTATTATAAAATTATAATAAATATTTTTAAATAATTAATATATTTATAATATATATATACAGATATTAAATAAATAGGTCACCATTTTAATGTGATCAAATTTGGATGGCTACTTCGACCCACGTGAGGTGTCTGTTGGTCCCTCAAATAAGGATGGAGGTGTGGATGAAGGTGAACATCGATCTTCGGTTCTATTGGCATAAAATCTTATTGGACGCAAGGTTTAAAAAAATAGTGTTTCTTCTTTGAAGAAGAATCTATCCATTTTGGGAAGCAATATGACTTCCATGTTAACTAAATTGTCTAATTCCTGAATTGTCTAATTCCTGAATCTTCTAGGATCGGTTAGAGGATTGTAAACATTTAATCATTGGGTGGTTGTCATCACATTGTGCAAACAATTCCTGAAATATGTGAATCTTTATAAATTAGATTCTCATGATTTTGGGTTTCGATGATTGGCGGGTCATTTCAATTGGTATGGGATGTTTTCATTTCTTCTTTCTCTCATTAGATATCATTTTTAAAGCCCAATTTTCTAGTTTTATTTAAGTTAATCCACGGACAGTAAGATTGTATATCTGATACCACTAGTAGGACCCGACCAAGATTTAGAATTATACTATACAAATATGGATACATATGAGGGGGTTAAACTAATTCTTTGAAACCCTCAGATCCTATGTGATGGTACCTTTGTAGTATGAATCCCACGAAAATTCAACAAGGATACTGCGCTTTCAAGGTAATTATATTATTCCCAAGTTCTTGTGAAAATTGATCTTCTCTCTATGCTCATTGAAGCTATATTTATTGTGGATAATTAATTCAAATATGATCTCTTTGTTTAGTTTGAATATGTTCTCAAAAGTTTTTTAATTTTCAATGAAATTTGTTATGAAATAGAATAATTCCTTGTGGCTTAAAAATACATCAATTGTGAGGAGATTGGGTACAAGGTTGGATAATGTAATTTCAAATTGCATGACTCGGGGTATGATTTCCTGGATGGAAACAGAGAGCCTAGAGATGATAAGGGGCTATTGATAAGCTAAATAATACGGGAAATAAGACTTTTAGATTTATGAATGAGAGTATCCATTAACCTGGAATGTGAAGCATATCCCTAGATTCTAACTAGAAGGGAATAGTTAGTGAAAGGGGGATATATATCCTCAAATGATACATGAGATTTTTCCTTTTGTTTATGTGGTTTCTAGAAACAATAATGAAAATTCTATCTAATTTTTTTTATAATCCTACTAGTAATACTGTAGAAGTCGATCTTGATTTTTCCCTTTCTGCATGACTGAAATGGAGAGATTGGTGGGAGTCCCATGAATGTGATGATCTTATAAGTGAATTTGTGGAAGATCATGTGGAGCTATGTGAGGATCAATACATGTCTTTAGGTAAGATTACAGCTGCCAAATCTATCTACAACAAAAAATGGGAAAATATTCTTTATACCAGATGGTTTTTATGCTAAAGACAATGGAAGGTGAACTCTGGCATGTGGGTGAATTCGAGGTACAAGTGACTCTATGGAATAAACTGGAAGGTGAAAAAGAATCCTATGTTGAAAATGATTCTAAATTACCACCGGTGCATGATTATTATCAAACTAATAGTTTCAAGGATGTTTATGTGGTTGTGGGTGGTACCTTGAATGTAAAGGGTAATTATTTCTCAAGGATAGTGTATATTAATAATTTTGATTTTGAAAAACTAAATCTTGAGGGTTTGGGAAAATCTAGTGTGCTAAAAAAATAGTCTCTCATTCATCTTTGAAAATATTTGGGGTTACTTTGAAGATTATCATGCATGATCGGTGAAGAAAGGAGGATGTCAATCCAACTGCCTCGGCTGGTGATGACATTACTGATGTGCAATGTAAAAATTGAGGTTCTGAGGATCCAGCACACGTACTGGTTGTTCTTGTGAATAATGAAATGAATAATATTTTATCTTTTGGAAATAAAACTAGAATACAACCCTCAGAAAAAAATAGAAGTTGAGGACAATGAATATGATTTCAAGAGCATTGGTGACCATGGTGGACAATGGGTCACCACAAAATAGATGAGAGGTCATCAACATCAGGATTACAGAAGACAATGAAAAAGTTATGTTTTTTTCTTATTGGTTTGGATTTTTTAGTCACTTATCCCTTTGCTATAGAGGCATGTATGTTTCTCTTTGTATGTTACAACCCCTTTCTCATCATGTGTGTGTGTGCCTTCAATTTTTTAAAAATTTTTGCAAGGTCATGGATTTGTGATACGAACTTCATGATGTAAACGATTATGGTATATTTATTAAATAACTATATTAATATGTAAATATATATAATTATATAAATATATTTTTAATTATAAAAATATTTAAAAATATATTTATTTGTAAATATATATATAAATGATATTTATTTGTCAATATATATTTAAATTTACATCTACTATATTTATAAAACTGTATATTTATAACAATAAAAAAATAAATAATTTTTTAAAAGTATTTGTATAATTATAAATTAATAATTATATATTTAATAAAAATCTAAACTTCTAATAAATATATTTAAATAATGAATATTTTTAATATATCTATTGAATATATATATATATAATTATATAATTATATATAATGATGTAATAATAATTATAAACAAATATTTATAAATGTATTTTAAAATGTATTTATTTATAACTATAAATTCAAATATTTTATCAGTGATAAGGTATTAATGTTAATAGAGATACCTTTTATGAGTGACTCATTAGTAGTGATAATGATATGTCTTTATTATCACTAAACAAGCAATGATGAAAGGTATCTATATTATTGCTAAAAATTTAGCATATATAAATAAGGATTTTATCTGTGATTTTTTGGAAGTGTAGATAAACCCATCCCTGTTATTTTTTAAAGAACACTAACCAAACTGATTTAATCCATATATCTCATGATTTCATGGAATTCCAGTTTAGTCGCCTATCCTCCTTTACTTTATCTTAGAAAAATCATGCATCAAATCCAACGTATGTAATTTTTAACTTATTCTAAAATTTCTTTGTTTTTTGGGTTCTTCTATGTGCATTAGTGAATTTTTTTTCATGGTACACTTGAGGGTTATAATATTAGGGTATATACTCCTTATCATTTATGTCTTATACATTTCATAAGCCTGAATGATCAATACCATTCCCTTCTAGTTGAATGATCCCCCTATAATTGGTATGGGTTCCTTTTTCATTTTAGGCCTGGAATCATATATTCATCTTCTTTTTCAGTCCCTATGAATCGAGTTATATAATATCCACATCGGGTAGGGTGATTTAATAATACTCTTTTACTTGGTAAAAATTGATGTATCATCATGCTATTTCTTTCATTGGGTAAATGGTATGAATTAAACAAAGAAATAAATCTCTAGTATTATCATATAAAAAAGGGGAAGTGCATCTAAGGAATTTATACAGGTTTTTTATCTGACTTAATGTGATAAAAAGTTGTTTTGTTATGCATATGAGAATTTCCATACCATCATGAAATATGATTTTTAACTTCAATTAAAAACTAGGATAAACATCCATAAGAGTTAAAATATTTAATGTTGATAATGAAACGACTGTAAAACATTTGATTGTGGAACATGTGTTTATGTATGCCCAGAATGATTTGAATTCATTGAACAATTTAATGGTGAATATTTATTGTCTTATTCTATCATTTTTTCTATTATTATTAGTTCTTAAACTCTATAGTACTCAACACCATCTCCTATTTCGTCTTTATCAAGATCACTATTTTTCTCTGAACACACACACATCTATGACACACACATCCAAATACAACTTCTATATCTATTTTCAAGAGAAAATATTGACATATTAGAAATAGTGGACACCTTTTCTTTTTATGGAGTAATCTAAAATTTCTACAAATGGAAATATTTTAGTTCATAATGTTCTTGTAAAATAAGACAATCACATGTGAACATGTAATCTCTACACGGTTCACATATTCATGACATCTTTAAAGTCAACCAAATCACTTGGGAATATCCCCATGATCCCCATTATTTTTTATTACCTTAGTTGAATGGTACTTCAATATTTTATACAAAAGGGCCATGTTTTATTATTCTTAAAATATCCCCATAATATCAAAAAATAAATCAATCTTTATTTCTTTATAAAATAAAATCTTTTACAACTTTCAATATGGAGCTTCTTCATTATGGCATGAGATATTTCCATGAAACTTCTATAGATTCATCTTGAATATAAAAATGTAACTACAAATCAATCATTAATATATTTTTTACGTAGAAAATACTATAATTTTTGATATTTAAAACAATGATTATCTTATTGGTAATCATCTATATTTAATTCTCATTTTTATAACTAATATTGAAATGTAAATATATTCATTTGAAATTCAAAAATATAAAAAATATTAATCCCCTAAGGTTCCATTTATTTTAATATTCATAAAATAATTATTTTATCCAGTATTATAATAGATTCATGTTGTTTTGGTCATGAAATAATGGCCTTATAATCATCATAATTAATACCCTTAATCTATTTTTAAACTATTGACTCTCCATAGATTTGGAAGAATTGACAAATTTTTTCTATGTTATGATGATTACTAGAATAAGGAATGATACTTACACAATATTTATTAAGGATTACTTTGAAAATAATTCATCAATACATATTAATATATGTTTACAGTAATTAGGGATGATCCTTACATATGTTTATGTGTACACAAATGATGCTTAAAAGACATTAGTAATCATTAAGTAGAACAAAAATCAACCTTAGATGTGTCTATATCATTTTTAAATAGAAAAGGAATGGTGTTTATATAGATTATATCTATTCCTATATAGATTAATTAATCCTCAGACATATCATAGTTTGTCTCAACACTAATCTGGATCCAGCTTTTACAAAACTGATGACTTTTCCATTTTTCATACTTATAGCATATAAATTTCATAAACCATTAAAATAATTTAGAAACACATAAAATCATTTATGATCCATATCAAGATCTTTAATTCGCATTAAATTATCTTCCATCAATTTTAGGATTTATCAAAATAATTCCATACCCATTTTAGCTCATTTCAATGCACTTTGTAGCATATAAAATACTCAAGATAGAATATTTCAATAACTTTCACTACCTCCAGTAAATCCATCCTTAATGAACCTACATCTAGGAGATATTGATCTATGATTTTAGTAGCTAACATTCCAAGTAACATAATAAAGGATTTCATAAAACATGAAATATATTTTCCTAATCATTAAATATTTTTAAACTTTTTCAAATATAGTTTATACAAGCTATATAGAGCAGTTAAACAACAATATCACCATAAAACGTATTATTCACAATTGCAAAAATTTATCTAACGTTAATAACATTACATTATCATAGAAACTATATCATCATTCATATTATGTGAAGGGATTCTCGCCATGAATCCAACTCTTCCACATTCCATTTATAATATATGAAAAATACTCAATTTCATGTCCAATGAATGACAACATCAACTTATTTCTTCTTTAAAACACATTGAAATTTCATTACATTAAAAACAAATAAAAAAGTATAAATTTAACCCATGGGATTTTTTATGATAAATTTAATTTATTATTTTGAAAATTAACAGTACTTAAGATAAATAGTCATTTTAAATAATACCATGTTTTATTATATGAGAGGAATTGAATCATTTTTGTAAGAAATCAAATTTATTTACATTTTTGAATGGGTATTTTATAATTATAAAAGAAATAATTATTTCAAAGATTTCATTGAATATTGAAACAACAATGGTTGTCTCAACATGAGTGTGTGTAAGATCATCCAACTAATCCTTCCCATGGTCACACCAATCAAGGTGATGCTTTTTGGGATTAGATAGATACTATTTCTTTTTCAGTATTGGGATACAAAAAAAAATTATGTCCAATTCTTCACCTAATCCAAGCCGCAAAAAATTTAAATTTAATGAGAAAATGTTCATCCTACTAAACTTCATATTCTTAATAGTGATTATTGGATTTTTTTTGTTTCAGAATATTCCCCCATCTCTTTTGGGCATTAACCTGTGTTTCTTGAACAACTTTGAGCAGTAGTCTTCCCATATTGGGTACCTTTGATCATTTTGGATGAACTCAATGTTTAATACCTACCAACCATGGGGTAACTATTTTCTTAAATTCAATTACCCATTTCATTCAAATAATCTTCAAATTATTTGAAACAATCAAATGTTGGGATCCACCTATTATAATTATGTATAACATTCACCATTTATTATGAATATCCTATGTTTATATGTTTATTTTTTGTAAAAAATGAATATTTTATTAACATAATAGGATGGTTATGAATGAAAAATGTATGCTCAAAAACATATTAGAAAAGGTCATGAAGATAGGGGTAAAGAGTCAATATGTGTTCAATTGAGCATGTATATGACCACTCTAAAATAATTTTTTCATGTTTATATTGTTTTTAGTTAACAAATTTTATTCTAGAAGAGTTGGAAGAACAGTTTAATTTCCTAGAAGAGATTAGATATATAAATATTGGACTAAACATGGTGAAAAATGAATGTTTGAACTAATTGGGATAACAATATAGTTTATGGATAATTTGATATGAATACTAGTATAAATGATGTAGGTTATTTTATAGAGTAAATGATAATGGAAATTGAATATGACCTTTATTATTGTCCAACTTTTTTTGAGAAATTAAATAGATGTCATAAGAAACCATTATAGATCATTTGTACTAAATACACCACATTTCCAACTGTAATGAGTTATATAATTTGAAATAACGAAGCTGATTGAGTGAAACTATCTTTGTATAACTAATTGGTCTCCTAAATGATATGATACCAAATGAAAATGAACTGCCTTTTATAACATGTAATTTTAAGAAAATGATACTTCAATGAGAAAATATTCTAAAAAATGCATGTTTTTGAATGATTATATATTGTTTCAAAAGGATGATGAATCTCCAATAAAATTCCATGTCTATGGAATGAATCGATACAGGAAAGATGAATCAAGTACATTGAAAGATTTACGGTATATTCCTATCATTTTGTTGTTTAGAAGAATATATGGATAATATGAAACCGTGATAAATTTTCATGGAATATAGATACGAGAATAAAATTTGGGAAACCACGTCATCTAGAAGACTATATTTTATGGAAGAAAATTGATTGAGGGTATCCTAAATTTTGAAATGATCTAAGAAACATCTATATTATATTTTTTATAGATGGATTTTTGTGTGTATATAGTAGTACTCAGAATACATGTACAATCATGTTATTAAATTATATATTACCAACATCATTATGCATGATGCACAAATAAATTATATTTTCTCTTCTTATATCTAAAACAATAGAACCAAAAAAGATATTAATTTATATTTAGTTCAATTGATTAATGGTCTAAAATTAATGTGGAATAATGGTGTTACAATGTATTATGCTCATAGTAGTGAAGAATTCACATAGAGTTTCATCTTGTATGGGATGATGAATGACATTCCTATACATAGAAATTTGATAGTCTTTATTATTAAAGGAATTTTGGGGTGTCCAATTTGTGAATAATTAAAAAACTCAGTTCAGTTCAAATATTCCTCAAAGACTCTAATGTTAGGACATCAATTTTTTTAACTCAATGATTTAAAAATTGATCCTGGGTGACAGCAGTCGATGGGAATACTTAACATGGTAAAAAATATCTTCTACTAATGGGTGATCAACTGTTTGATAAAGTATATTATATTGACACTGTTATTGGTTAAAAAATTCAAAAAACCATAAAAAATAATTTTGGAAACAGATATCAATTTTTGTGGAATTACTATATTGGAATTGTTTGTACATTAGATATATTCTTGATGTCATACATGGATAAAAATTGTATTCTATAGTATCATTTTAACCTTACTAAATATTACTATAAAAACAAAACATGGAATCAAGGATAGGTTGGAAATGATTTAGATAGGGATAAGAGAAGAGCTCGCACCGGTGAATGGAATAGGGTGGCCTTTTCGTCCTTCAACATCATGCGCTCTATCCATATAGAAAAAATTGTAAATGTGAATTTTCCTTAATGGTGTAAATGTTCAATATAATTAATCATCAAATAACAATAATGTTAGGTCAATGACTAATTTTATGTTTTGTGGACTAAAATAAAACCAATTTCATGTTTTCATGTAAGATTTGATGCCTGTCACTTTACATTAAATTCGTCCTAAAAATAGTTGACATACATCAACCATACCTTACTTGTTTTTCAAATCTATTTGTAGTAAATTCATTAACTTGGAATTGTTTACAATAATGAATAAGGAAAAGGTTGAAGTCATATTATCTGAATTAGGGATTTTCTTCCCACCATCATTATTTGCTGTATTTTTACTCTGGATGGTTTATTGGGTTGGAGAGGTTCAACAATGTAGACCTATCAATTACAGATTTATGTACCACATTGAACATTATACGATTATTTTGATAGGGTAAGTTGAGAATTGATGTTGGCCATAGGGTTTTGTTGTAGAATGATATATTGTTGAATAAGTTACAGAATTTTATATCGATTACCTATTAGATGGTGATAGAATCATTCTCCCCAAGTCTCGTCATAGAAGGCACCTTATGGTCGAAGGTATTTACAGAAGAGATATTGTTACAATTACCATCATAGAGGAGTATGTGAATTGTTACACATTATATTATAGTGAGTAATTTTATCTATACATTTAAAAAAATATATAAATTTGTACTGATTTGAATCCATCAAGGGATAATGGATGGATATCAAATAAACATTATCAAAATTTTATAGGATGGTTTAGAGATAATAATAATAAGGGGTTATCCGAAAATCCAAATTCAATTGATGATGGACTTTGATGGCTAGACAGGGGGCCGAATGAAATCCTAATATCTAATACTATTTTTGTAATCAATGGTTATATGATATATACCAAGAAAAAGATGAATAAAACATGATGAAAAAAGTGGAGTTACCCTTGTGGTAGAAGTGATTCATGTATCTGGTTCAAGTGATATAAATCAAATTTATTAAAATATGACATCGTTTGTATTATCGAATTGATATATGAGTTAGATTACAAAAGATTTGTAATGATTATTTTTTTATTAATAATTTATTGAAAATAGGTGTGAAGTTACATTTGATGAAATGGGTTTCATGTTGGTGAATTCTATGTGGAAGAGGAAAAGGAAGACCCATTCATATTAGAATCACAAGAAGTGCATCTATGTTACGCCTCGTATCCAACAAACATGAATTGGTTGATTATCCTACTCGAAAATAAAACAACTATATAGTTAAATGAAAATTCAATATAGGATGAACCATTCATTGGGAGATCACAATATATTCATCGTGGTCCCATTCTAGATAATTTCTTGTGTGTTTGAGGGGACCACAAATTATTGATTTGAGTTTTGTATAGGGGAACCAAGTCCCTTAAATATTAAAAAAAGTAGATCAATGATAAATTTAATGTTTTTTTAACAAAATATTATTTTAATTATAATATTATGTGTTATAAATTGTATTAGCATAAAGTAAATTATATGTTTGACTACTAATGAAAAATATGTCTTCTTCACATAATGATATTACTTATCCCTGGGAAGTACATGTAGTTGATGCAAAAACTATAGAATTATTAGGGAATCAACAAAAATAAATTTGAAAATAACAATAAGGACACAACATCATAATGATGATGAAAAATATCAACAAATTATGTAGGGATATAAAATTTGAGGTATGATGGAATCAATATTGTCAACATGTTGACCCCAAACAGTAAATGATTATCAGTTATATTGGGGTTTCAATTAGGATGAATGTTTTGATTGATATTTTGGTGTGGTGCCATATCCAACCTATAACAAAGGAAACCATATAGAATGATATAAATGTAATGATGTAAAAACATTCCTTTATTTTAATGAAAAAATATACAGTGAAACATTTATTTTAATTTCATTATTCCTTACATATTCAATTTATTATAAATGATTTATGGAATAAATATATATTAATTCCATTAGAAAACCCCATATAGGGTTCTAGAATCTTATCACAAAATTTCATCTGAGGGATATTGAGGGGAAAGTAAATCCACACCCACCAGTTACTTATGCACACACAATAAAACCGGAAACATGGAATTGTTTCATCTGTTGACATATTGAAAAATCATTTCAAGGTAATGGTAGTCAATAATATATTTTTTGAAATTATTTATTTTATCTAATTGGATTCAAAATAGTTTATTTATAAAATAATAATGGTGTGCTGAAAATAAATAACATGCATCAAAACCAATGTATTCCTATCCCAAATTAAGGATGGGGTATACATCACTAATGAAGAAATTGGTATGTATTTGAAATCAAAAATTAAATTTTTATGTGATTTGAAAAAAAAATTCCATTATTTATATGTATATTTATGAATCAAAATATGAATCCACTTTCATCCCACATCATGTACTATGGAATGAGGATCGGCTAAATAAGTAGTGTAGACAAGTAGATGAAAACACAAAATTAGTATGTGAAACATGTCTAATTATGAAATCATAACAAAATTATATAAAAATATCTAATTATTTTTATTTTTTTATATGGGTTGTCCCTTGAATTGATAGTGATTGTACCCAAAAGAACTATGTCCAATAACTTTCAAGCAACCTGAACAATATGAAGTAGGGTTTAGAGTTTCTCCTCGAACATATTTAGAGAATAAAAATATACAAGAAGATTTATATAAGATGATAAAAGGACAGAAGACACAATTAGATTATTTTCATGACATTATTTTATGAAATTTTTTGGATGAATAATATTTGAGAAAGGATCATGGAGAATGAGCGGTGGAACAAAGATACTCACATGAGAAACTAGATGAACCCACGGAATTTGAGGCTAGTCCATCCCCTCAACCATATACCTTACCAGAGGTAATGAATTTTTCCATTAATCATTCTCTAAAATGTGAATCAAACAACATAGAATAAATTTATGTAACTAAAATTCAACATGGTATGTTTGTTTTTGATATCTATTTGTAAACACAAATGACCCTCCTTGTTGTGAGGGGTATAGTGTATAATATCACAAGAGACAAGCTACGCAATAAATAACACCAAAAGATAACATGAGATTGTTGATTGAGGTAGCTGAAGAGATACCCACAGAGTTTCCTATCCTACATGATGATCTAGATATTATAAATGTTAGTGATTCTATTGTAACTTTCATATAATGGTCATAGAATATTATAAAGATACATGATGTTTGTATTTAACATATTTTTAAGAAATGGAAACCTGAAACCATTAATGAAAAAAGTTATGAAGTAAGGTATGGTATTAAAAATAGAAAATAGATGGGGAAATAGATGGTAAAATTAAGTCAATATAGTGTATATACCATGAATTTAAAAGGACCTTATGGATGTACCTTCTCCCCACTAGTTTCACTAAAACATTTATTATCATTATAAATTCATCTATAGACCACATTTAATGATGTAAATATGCCTTAAATTCAAAATAAAGAAGAAATATTTGGAGCTTTCATTATAAACATTGTTGGTCTCAAGAGTATAAATGAGATTCTTATGTTTGAATGTTTGGGAGTTTCAGTTGTCAATACATACATAAGTTACATTTTCATAATACATATGTCAAAAAACTGATATAATATTCTCATTAAATTATATAATAATTCATATTTTCTAGAATAATTTATTTTACTATTACGTAAAAAACCATTCAAATCACAATTAGGATTCATTAAAGCATGTATAATTTCTATTAATGAATATAAATATGAGTTGAATGAAGCTGATATTAAAAAATATTACCTAAATGAGGTTTCTAAGGAGAAAATAACTGACAAAAGACTCTTTTCGAAGCCTATAATGCAAGGGTAAAATCCTAAAATCTAATGATATAAAATATAATTTTATTTTTTCATTATATTTTTTAGGAAGCACCGAATTATGATAAAAATCAATTTTTATACCCTAAATATTTACTTTTTAGATCCAATGCATGAATATACCCCAAACAGAACAGACATGATGAGTATTTTGAATTTTTAATGAACTCCAATAAAACTTTTTTAGATAAATATCGAATTATATTTTTTCTTTTGTGTTGTAAAATGAATTTTTATTATAATAAGGTGACTAAATATAGGCTAAATAATTATATGATTTCGCTGACTAAATATAAGAATGCAATAGATTAATTGAAATGGAAATGAATTACGATATATATAGAATGATTTAACTATAAAAATATATTTTAATCAAATTTAATTATTTTAAACAATATTTCTACATTGTACAAAGAATTATAACAAAAATGATTTTGAATATTTACATGAACATGGGGAATAATTATTCCTAAATGGATTTAATCAAAAATCTAAATTTATAAAAACTCAAACAATGATACTCAATTAATTAAAATTTATTTTTTGAAAGTTAAAGGTCAAACCCATAGGGATAGTGAATTAGTCTGATTAGTATTCCAAAAGATTTATATTTATTACATTGATTAATGTGGTGAGAAATGATTGGTTTGAATTATTTTAAAAATATTAAACAAATTCATTTTGTTTTTTGGAAGTAGTTTTTAGAAAAATAAATAATAAATCAAAGTAAAACAGATTTATTAGTTTTGAATCAGAATTTAGAAAGTGTTCAAGGAACTTGTAATTTTAGGGTTTAGATGAAATTGTATTTTAGAAAACACATTGATTAGTCCATGATTGGTGTTGGAGTCGAGATACGGAAGATCTAATTGTCATATAATCCCCTCCAATACATGGTAATCCTATATTTCCCATCATCTGATAATTTAGGATTTTATCGAATCACGATTTTCTCGATACCAAATTTATAAATGATTCCCCTAAAGTTAACAATGGTCATTCCCCCATTATGGATGTATATTGGGAAATTTTAATGTTCCTTTTAAATTCAATTATCAATGATCATGATAAAATTAAAAGAAAAGGATTGGAAATTGAATGAAGAAATAACAACAATGTAAATACATGAATGAAAAAAATGAAATTACTCTAAAAAAACATCCCCCATTATATTGTATAACCCTAGAACAAGTCAGGTTTACCCCATCATCTATGAGATGAGTGTATTAGAGGGAAGGAAGTAATAAAAATAAAATATAATGATAATAGATATGAAATTGGCCAGGAACCAACACAATGAAGCTTCTTATTCTATTATTTACTCTTATGTCTTCCCTCTACAGTAGTTGGGTATCCTTAAATTTATAGGTACTAGTTGGTCTTGGGTAATAATGAAAGAAATCATGGACTCCTCCAAAATGTGGCCATTGGTCGGTCTTGAGTGTTATATTATGCCCTTAATTAAATATACATCAAATATGGACACATAAAATATATCCTAACTTTTTGAATGATGTGTAACTCTTCCTACATGTGTACTAAAATCATGACTTTTTTCTTTTTAGGAATAATCAAAATTTGTTACGGCGTGACATATATGTGTCACCCTCTGAAACATGTCTTTATAACATTATGTTGTATTTCTTCACTTCATGATGTGTATCTTTTTAAATATTTGAACCAGTACACAATGTGTAATGATTATAGAATATGTAATGTATTTTTTATGTTATGGAATCCTTTTTTCTCAGTTATTTATTTTCATTCCTTTTATGTTCTCTATGATCATCCTAAAAAAGATAAAGGCATGAAGCTTCACTTAATTCACAGTGAAAAGTGTAATTTTTCACTTTTTTAATTTTCTATTATATTATTACATAAAAAATTCTGAGTTAAAAAATTAAAAAATTTGAATGAATAATCATTTAAACATAGAAATAAATATATTAAAACACTATATAAGACATACATAAAATACATATATCAAATATGCCAATACTTAAATTCATACTTTTCCTCAAGGATTGAATCTCAACATAGTACAAAGGGTGCTTACTCTTCTATGGTTTAAATTTTTTGTGAATAAAAGAAATTTATTAAATTAAAATTTAAATATTTTATCACTACTTGAAGATAATTTTTCTATGCCACAAGTTTCAGGGAATAGAAGTCAACCACGTATTTTACTTTTCATGTTTTGAATTAGCCATACCCTTTTAGACATCCATTTAAATTTTCCAATTCACAATTATTATACATGAAATTGTTAATTTACCTCGCCTGAATTTTTCTTCTCCATAATCATGGTACAAATGAATAAAGTGATGCACATAGCTTAAGAATATTTCACTTACCACAAGATTTCAAGTCATCTACCATCTCCACCACGCAAAGAAAAAATCACAATTAACCATGGGGGATTCACTACTTATGATCAAATGACTCTGAGGATTAGGGTAGGAAGGTAAATGATGTAAATCTTATAAGTCTCAAAAATGAGGTTTGACATTAAAGTACTTTTTCTATTAATAAAAAAACTCAACAAAAAACTTCATCTTCCCACAGTGTCTTAGTGTAATGTCATAATGAGATGAATGGAAATAAATGAAACACCCATTTCTATTATTATTATTTTTTATTTGTAGAAAATTTTTATTAGGTAGAATTCTCATAGCTATCACCAAACCCCATATGATCCTTACATGATAGTATTTTTTATAGTTATAAAAATATAATGAGTCAATCAATGGTTATTTTTTCAAATTGTCCAAGACACAACCCGTTTTTAAATGTTTCTATTTTTTATCATTTTTTCAAGAGGTTGTTAAATAAATACAATGAATATGCCTTCCCAAAATCTCATAATGTATCTCTATATTTATTTATTAAAAAATTCCCACCCCTTTCACCAACTATCATCTTTCCCACTCTTATGATTGATAATCATGCAGAATAGTTAGAGGAAGGTAGGAAATGAAAATATGGGATTGTAAAATGGTTTATTTATTAAAAAGGATATTCATGGATTATATATACTGAAAATGGATTAATTAAATATTGGTACTAGGATAATGGAAAAAATAGTTCTTCAATCATATTAATAGTTATTCTATTATATTATAGCATTGATAATTTGGAAACAAAGTTCTCGAAGATATCATGGACAAGTTCCTCAAGAAATATACTATAGATATAATGGAAAATATTGGCTATGTGGATATATAGGGAATTACAAGAATGTTTAGTAAAATAACTAATGAAAATTTATATGCATAATTATATCTATTTATAATATTATTAGAAATTTAAATAATTGAAAAATATAATAATATTTTCATTTAAAATGTTCAACATGATACGTGGAATCATGATTTTGAAAATCATATTCCATAGGATTACCCCTAGTAATTTTTTCCCCATTTTACTCATTCAGATTTATTGTAATATAAATTTAAATTCAAGGCATTGTATTTATCTCGGGCAGATTATGTCTCCTAGTTTAGCTGATTAAAGAAATAATCAAACGTGGGGAATGAATTTTGAAGTTAAAAACACTAAATAAATATGGGTTATGTAGTAGAAAAACATTGAATGTGAAATAATTTCAACCATTTTAAGTGGTTATTTAATCATTTTGGTAAAGTTTCTATAGGCTGAAGATTCAATATGTGTACTTATTTCATGATGTGTAATTTTACGATAGCCACCACTTTGGATTAATTTTGATTGTTGTCATCTTGGGTCTTGATGGTCTTACAAATTTAAATTAAACAGATGAATGAACATTCCATTATAAATGAATTCTCAAATATTTGGAGTGATTTCATGTGAACCTTTACAAATAAAAAATATAAAAATAAATACATAAAACACAGGTTGCCTCCTGGAAGGGATTTTGTTTACCATTGTTGTATGTTCCTTACCTCATTTAGCATAATCTCATGTGATGGAAAATTGAAAATTTTGTACCGGGTCATGGTCCATTAATTTTCTCAATTGTGTCATATCCACATAGTTAAGACCATTTAATTCATCTATGAACATTGTAATTCTACCTAATTGTATCAGTTTTAGGTTCTCCATTTGAATGATCCACCATTTAGTCCTCAAGCTTAAAAAAATAAATAGAAGTTCATATACCGTCCATATATGTTGTGATTTCTCAAATATTGTGGATTTAGTCACTCCTTTGGTTTCAGTGGTCTTGGTATTCAGGTTAGCCTCCTCTTGAAAACCAACGTATAACTCATTTACATCTTTAATTTCTACGACACCATCAACATCAGGTGTATTTTCTTCTCTAAACACATTTTCCTATCTCACAAAGTAGTTCTTCGTTGACCAATGGATGTTGAAACTTACATGATCACTAATAACTCCTTGGTAGAGTTCTTCACTTTGTACGTATATCATCACATGAAAAATGGATGAAAGGGGTATCCCTAGAATGATTACATTTTTTCTCTACAAACACATCCAACACTAAGAATCCAATGGAAAAGTATAAGTTGTCGAATATTTTTAGGATATCCTCGATCAATCCTCTTGGCAATATTATTTTTTAGTCAGATAATTGAAGAAGTACTTTTGTGGGATTTAGTCCATCTAGTAAAAAACTGTTGAATGTTGTGTATGACATGATATTGAAACTCACAACAGAGTCACACAAATCGTTTCGACATTTGTTAGCTTTGATAATTATGGGAATTTAAAAGATACCTAAATCACATTTCTTATTAGGTATGAACTTCGATATCATTGTCGAAAAATCTAGTGTGAGTGTAATAGTCCCAATCTCTTCTAAATTCTTATTATTAGAAACCGTCTCTTTCCTGAATTTTAATTATTCATGAATGTTCATGAGAGACCATAAATAAGGTAAATTAATATAAAATTTTTTATGGTGTTCTAAAAATTCACCTTTCTTCAAATTGTTCTTTAGATGAACTACTGATTATAGAGATGGAAGTATCTTCTTGTACTGAGGTTTTTCTTATTTTTCTTCTAGGGAAAATTATTTCTTACTTTTGTAACATATTTCTCACTTTCTTCCACTGGTCGCTATCCTAAAAATTTGGTACCACTAACTTTTGTTCTCATACAACATCTAATATGTATAGTTTTTGAATCTTCATGTGGATGACTTTAGAGAATACAAGAAGTGAACTTTTGGTATTCTCTCTTAAATGGCCATAATTTTGGAAAACATGATACTATAGATTCCGCAATATAGAATTTTAGTTGATATATTCTAAATTTACTTCCTTCAATACAACCCTTGAATCAGTCATGAATTTAGCTAGTGTCTATTCCAAAGAATGAAAATAGCACATCAATGGGAACCTTCATGTGCTTATTTTGGGGGATTTGTGATATCCTTTTCCTTGTTGTTATTAGGGCTTCCAACCCAATAATTGATTACCCTTATTATAATCAACACAAATTTTTATTTTATATGCGTACCATGGGGTTTTTTTATAGCCCATCATGATGTCTGAAATCTTTGTTAATGAATCCATATATGCCTCATTCCATTCTCAGTTTCCTATTGCATGAATTAACTTTCATTGTGTCCCTTCTATTTTCCATTTGAAACTATTTTTGGCCATTTCATCTAATAAGTTATAGCACTCTTTAGGTGACATATTCATCAGTGAAAATCCATATAAAGAATCTAATGTAGACATATTTTCCTTATGAAAAATCCTACTAAATATTTTGATTTTGAAATGGTTTGAAGCAACAGTTTGTGCTATGAATCTTGGTTATAATCATTTGTATGATGGACTCTAGTAGTTTGTAAGCATCCAATGTCCATGATCTCTTCGAATAGATTCATAAAAATGGTTTTTATTAGCACCATCTATGGTTACTAATCAATTAATTCTTATTATTTTCACTAATTAAAAATAAAAATAAAATAATTCTTTAAGTCTTTCACATTTGTGATGGTTTTGTGATCAAAATTTAAAAATCTAAAGTTCAAATCACATGGACATGAAACATAAAAAAGAAATTAAAAGAAATAAAAAAAATATGTATTGAAATTAAAAACCTAAAAACTAAAAAACATGTTCCATCATTGAAAATAGTATTGAAATACCCATGGGGTGTAGTAATTACCTGATTGGTGTAATTTAAATACAAAATTTATAAAAACTAAAACTATGAAACAAATTTTTTTAAAATTTAGTATTGGTATGTTCGAAGTTGAACCTATAGAGACAATGAATTGGTTTTATTGGGTTTTAAAATTATTAATTTTATTCTATTTATGAAATAGGTGATAAAATATTTCATTGATTTAGTTAATAAAATGTAATTTAATAGTTTGTTCATTTTGAAAATAGTTTTTAAAAAATTAATGAAGAAAGCAAAGGGTAGAAAATGGATGGGTTTTGATTCAGATTTTAAAAAGGATGCCGAGTTTTTTTTATTTTATGGTATATGTGTAATTAGATTATAAAAAATAGTTATATTCAATCATTATTGGTGTAATATTCGATACGAGGGAGATTCAATGGTCATGGTATCTCATCATATACGTGGAAATCCTCTATTTCCCTTTATTTGGTAATTAATGTTTTTCGAATCAAGTTTTTCTTGATACTGTAATTAAATTTTATTAAAATAGTTTTGAAAATGTTTATTCCTCCTTTAGGGCTATCAATTGTTCAATTTTAAGGTTTCTTTTAGAATAAATTATCAATTTCCATGATAAAAGTTAAAAAATGGCTGGATATTGATTGAAGAAACATGGGAAACCAAATACATGAATAAAAAAATGACATCTGTCCAATACAACATTCCATATTATATTATATAAACCCTTCACAAAGTGGGTTACCACAAAATCCTAGTGATGAGAGGATAATAAGGAGAGAATACATAAAAATAAATAATAATGAAAATAAAGATGAAACTAGTGAGGACCCTGCAAAATGTTTCTTTTTACTCCAAGCATTGGTCTTAGAGATTCCCTTAATATTAGTAGGATTTCACATAATTTATAGGAAACATTTGGCCTCAAGTAATAATGAATTAAATTAATTATTAGTCCAAAAATGGTCACATGTGTTTCTCAGGTGTTAAATTGAATACAAAAATAAATATGCATCATGTATGGTAACTTAAATACCATCAGAATTTTTTACAATATGTGAAGGCATGACATATTTTTTCCCCCACGACACATGTCTTTATTACTTTATATAGGTTTTCATCACTTCATGACATGTCTCTCTTTCATGACATGTAGTGGTACTGAATGTGTAATGATTACACGATGTGTAATTTCATTTTTATTATTTAAAAGCCTATTTTTTCCTTTATTAATTTTTTTAATTACCCAAAAGTACTCCATTATCAACCTAAAAAATTAGGTTCCACAGTAATTCTCTTCGCTTGTGGTGCAAAATTCCATTTTTATCAGGTTTTAATTATCAATTATATCATTCCATAAAACCAAAAATGTGTTAAAATATTAAAAATGTGTCAATAATAATCATTTAAATAGAGATATATATATATATTAAAACACCATAAAACACATGTAAGAAATAAAGATATTAGATACTTTGTTTTCAAATTTATGAGTGTTATCATAAAAAATCGAAAGACTAGCATCCCCAAACTGGTAATTTCCAAAGATAATTAAAATTTAACTAAAAATATTTTTTAACCATTTTTTGCATATATTTTCTCGGTACAATTTTTTTTAAACCTTCTTACTCAAAAGAATAGGTACATTTTGTTAGAGATGAGTGGGAACATACATAGTGAAATAAAATTGGTGATATCATATTTTGCTGATTACCCATACATTTGTGATCTAGTATGAGCCATAAACATTGAAATATATTTAGGGTGTGAATCATTAGTATAATAAATCTTATATATTATTTTTATCTATTTCTCATGGAGAAGTATAACAGAGGAAATCAATTTCTCTAGAAACGAATAGGAAGAATACATGGTGTTAGAATGTATAAAAAACATGGAGAGGTGACTTACTAATAATTATTTAGTTAATCATCATATCATTTTACAAAAATTTTTTTAGTTAATTTGCTTATTTTTTTTTCTGATACCTATTTTTTAAAGATTTACATATTATAAAAATTCCATTGTAGTTTAAAATGTGTGTCAAAAAATCTAAAAATGAAAAAACAAACATGGATTGTTTTCAAATATTAGGAAAATGATCCATAATTGATTTTTAATGTATAGAAATTAACTGAACATCAATTTAATAAACATTGTGGTTGGTATTACCCAAATTTTATAGATTGAGTGTGAAATTGAAATTTTGGTAAAAATGAAAAGTGACATACTCAAAACTAAGAAAAAACTTTTAAATTGTTTTTATAGATTAATAAAAAACACTCCAATAATTTTTGACACATATGAATCCATCATACCAAAATCTAATACATTGCACACATGGTATGACTAAAATTGTATGGTTTCAGTTTAAAATTATTGTTTTATTAATGTATTGTTTACTATTTATGTTTAATTTATTTCTTTATAGTATTTATAAAATATGAATTTTTTTATTATATAGGTATATTATTTTTATAAATTTTGGGTTGTTTATTTAAATCTTCACATACTAATGATGTATTGGAATTCAAGGAAGAAACTGAGATAATTGATATAATAAAATGGTTAAATTTTATATAATCATCATGAAAAGTTAAATTCGTACTACCTTTCGAGTTAATATCATCAAAATATTATATAATATATTAAATTTACCTTTAAATTAATTTATATCTATTAATTAATTAGTTTATTTCACAGATATTTTGGGAAGTCATTTTTTTATTTTAACTATATGTAATATACCATAAAAGGATGTTTATGTTGGATGGGGTGTTTCAGGAAAAATGAGGTTTACTATTCCATCTAAATGAAATATTTTCTCTCTTTTATCAATTAATTATCCAGTTGAAAATAAAACACACATCACATACCCAACAATCCACACCTCAATATGATACAAAATGTGATCGGTATGACTCAAAATAAATGTTTTTAGTTCATAATTTACATTTCAGATTAAAACACACATTAGATATACAAAAATGAGAAGAAATATTTATAGTGGTTTGATAATTTAGGAAAATTATCCATAAGTCATTTTAGATGCACCTCAATTAGACAAACAGTGTGACCGGTATGACTCCATGTGTGTCTTTTTATTTAAATTTGTCATTAATTTTAGGAAAAAACAACGTGACATACTCAAACTTGAACAATTAGAATAAGATTGTATTGATACTTTAGAAAAAAGATCCATAAGTCATTTGTGACATGTTGGAATCAGTCTCTCATCAATATGATGCATTGTGTGACTGATATGACTCCATGTGTGTGTTTTTATTTAAAAATGAAATTAACTTTTGTAAAAAAGAAAAGTTTCATTCTCTAAATTAGTCAAATGCATTCATATTGTTTGGATACATTAGTAAAATGATTCGTATGTCATTTTTGATGTGTGTGAATAAGTGTCACTGATACAATGTGTGCCCAGAATGTCTCCAAGGGTGTCTTTTTATTTAAAATTGAAATTAATTTTACTAAAAAAGAAATATGACATGCTGAAAACCTAGAAAATGTATTCAGATTGTTTTTATATTTCATTAAAATGATAAATAATTTATTTTTGCTGTGGAGGAATTCTCCTCCCCTTAATCTAATACATGGTGTTCCTAATATAACTCAAAGTGTTCATTGTCAATCTAATATTGATATTTTAGTTCCAAAAGCATGTCACTCACTGAAAATAAAGAAATTTTTTTATAATCTTGATTATTTAATAAAATGATTTATGTCATTTTTGATGTGTAGAAATCAATATCACATCAAATAGACATAATATGTAACTGGTATGAATCAAATTGCATGTTACTTGTTTAAATAGAATTTTAGTAAAACACACAAGTGATAGACTCAAAATTGAGAATACCGATTCATATTTTCACTAAAGGTTATAACATGATATATAATTCATTTTTTATGTGTTGGAATCATACCAAACTCAATGAAATATATGGTGTTACCGGTATGATTATAATAGATAATTATTATTTAAAATTCACATAATTTTTAGTAAATATGAAATGTGACATATTGAAAACCAAGAAAACACATTCATATTTTTGTTACACATTATTAAAATGAGAGATATGTCATTTTTGACATCTATGAATTAGTATCACCTCAATTTAATACCTGGTAGTACTAGTATGACTTCAACCTTGTCTTTTTATTTATATTTGACAATATTGTTTGTAAAAAAGGCTAGAAACATATACAAAACCAATAAAGTTAAGGCATATTGTTTTTATACTTTAGTAAAATTATCTATAAGTAAATTTTTATGTGTATGAGTTATGTAAAACTTAATATAATACACATAGTTCATGGTATAGCTTATGATGTCTATAATTAGATTGAAATTTACATTTTAGTTCAAAAAGTGTCTCATGTACAAGAACGAAGAAAACACACACATATTGTCATTATAATTTTTAAAAAATATTTTTAATTCATTTATGAAATGTGTCATTCAATCTTACGTCATACCGAGAAAATATGTTACTGATATGACTCAAAGTGCGTGTATAGAGTTTAAAATAAAATTTTAGTAAAAAAGACTAGTGATTTAGACAAAGTGGATAAGACACATTTTAAATGTTTTCTTAATTTTGGAAAATGTTACATAAATCATTTTTTATGTGTATAAATCATATATGACTCAATATGATATACAGAGTGAATAGTTTGACTCTAAGTGCGTCTTTCTATAAAAATTTACATTACTTTCAGTAAAAAATACATGTTAAACACTCAAAATTAAGAAAAACACATTTTGATTGTGATGATATTTTATGAAAATTATATATAAGACATTTTAAAAGTTTTGGAACAAGATAGTCATAAATATAATACAAATTGTGCATGATATAACTCATATTTTACATCATCTGTTTAAAATTGACATTTTAGTTTAAAAATTGTGTCACTTAGAAAAAAACATGAAAAATAACTTGGATTGTCATTATAATTTTAGAAAATGATTCATAAGTCATTTTTTTAATTTAAAAATAAGTATAACCACAATCCGACACATGATGTGAGAAGTATGACTCATAGTGCATGTTTCGGTTTCAAATGAAATTTTAGTGAAAAAGAAACGAGTCAGATTCAAAACAGATTAAACACATTAATATTATTTTGATACTTTAGGAAAATAATCAATAAGTCATTTTATATATATATGAATCATCCATACCTCAATCTAAAACATGGTGTGCCTGGTAGAACTCTATGTGTGTGTTTTTATTTAAAATTAACATTAATTTTAGTTAGAAAGATCAATGACATACTCAAAACTGAAAAAAAATTATTTTTATTTTTATTCTCTAGGAAACTAATCCCTAAGTCATTTTTTATTTATATGAATCATGAACCCATAAATATGATACAATATGTGCTTGGTATGACTCAATGTTTCCATTATCAGTTTTAAATTTACATTCTAGTTCAAAAAGACTATCACTCACTCTATCCTAAGGAAAAGAACTCAAATTGTCTTGATCAATTAGGAAAATAATGCACAAGTCATTTCTTATGTTCCTTAATCAGTCTCATGTAAAACCAACCCACAATGAAACTGATATTTCTCAAATTGTGTGTTTAGAGTTTAACATTATCTTTTACGAAAAAATATAAGTGGCATAATACATACCAAGAAAAAATATTTATTCTATTTTGGTACATTAGGAAAATGATCCATCAGAAATTTAAAACATATAGTAATTTATGTCACCTCAATCTAAAACACAATGTGGTCAGTATGACATGAAGAGCTTATTTTCATATATAAGTTTCATTTTAGTTTAAAAAGTGCATGTCATCACTATAAATTAGAAAACAAGATCACATTGTTTTTTCAAAATTTTATATACTATTAATTAATTAATTTTCTAATTATTTGTCTATTATAATTATTTATTTAATTTTCATAGAACAAATTATTGAAGACAAATAAGAAATATTGTTATGTGCAATAATAAAAAACATATCAATCTGATAAAAGCCAAGGTATTTTAGTTGGGGTGGTTTGTTTGGAAATTGCATTATTAGGTTCATGTGTTAAAGGAAAAGGAATATTGATGTTTCTGAATGTATGTGATAATTTTTAATTACTAATGAAATTTTAAAAACAAAATTTTTAAATATATGTAATATAATTTTACGCATGTATTTATGTTATAAATATTATTTCATTTAAATTCTATATTTTCAACCTATATTTGCAACCACTTTTTCGGTTATATTTTCTGTTATCGAGTGCTCTAATTTAAATAGAACATTGTAGTAGTATTCCCCATTATCAACTCTATTTAAATTCCTCATAAAGGGACCATTTATGATCACTTTTTCTTACACCGATAAATGTATCCTTTTTCAGTTCATTCAATATCACTGATAAAGGGGCTCATTTATCAGTAATAAAGAAAGTCACCAATAAATGGGTTCCTTTAGTAGTTCTTAATGAAGTAGTGATAAAGAAACACTTTATCAAGGTTTTTTAGATCTTACAAATCATTCCATTCTTATAACGTATCTAGTGATGATAAAAGCCAAGGTATTTTAATCATGATTTGGTATTAAATTATTTTTTTTGCTCCCAATGACAATTTTTTCACTCTTAAGATCCATATTTATAGTAGTGAACATGAATAACCTTGAAGTCAATATAACAAGGTTATACCACAAATGAGTATTCCACCCCATCCCAAAGAAGACTTTTATTTGTAGATCAATGTCCACTTATGGGACCCTAGTCAAAGCTAAATGATGCACACCTATTATGGGGCATGGGAACACAATATTTTAATTACCTAAGTAGAGTATAGTAGTTTATCCTAGGTATTCTTTTGAAGAGGAGTGCACAAAAAACAAGGTTGTCACTTTTTATAGGTTTTCTGATAAGTATTAGTTTAAAATAATTTGAATTATTATGAGAGAAATAACCAGCTAGGATTGATTGGTGTTAAAAATGATATAGACAATGATCGGATTGGGTTCAGCTAGACCTAATGTTGTGCAATCATGGTTTTCAAATTTATCCCATTTCCTTCTATTAACTAATAGGAAATATATTCATCTACCGAGTCCTCTCATCCCCTTTTAAATATGGTTATGAAGAGAATTTTCCTATCTAAAAACCTTGTATTGGTTTATCCTCCTTCCAATGTGTGTAGGGTTGTAGAAGGTTTATTGATTAAATTGAGAAATACCTAACCTAGAATTATTTTACCTTAATTAACCAATATTACACAAGCAAGCATATACACATTCTGATTTCTGTATAGCACTCACAACCCAACCCTAATCTTATTCAACCATATACAGATTATTATTGGGTGGAGGGATATGTGATCTTCGACCAAAGAAATTTATAATAACAGAATAAAAACATAACACAACCGCATTCATAATTTAATACTGAATGAATAATTGAAACTAGAATAAGAAAAAATAAGGGATTAGATTCATATAAATCACAAGAACTCAAGAACACTCATAGGTCCTGGCTCCCCTCTTCATAATCACTCAAATGAAAGTACCCCTCCATGGATGGGGTAACCGTGAGGATTTGGGAGAGTAAAGACATTTTAATGTGAGGAATAAAATAAATATAAGAAATATAGATGAAGGTGGCCATCCTAGAGTGTCCCTTGGATTCCTCCCAACTCCATCTATATTGTAAGGCTACTGTAGGTCAGCATTTATAGGCCTTCTCATCCAAAACATGTGACTAGTTCATTTAATTTTTATTTCTGTTTGTCACCATGAACATGACATGTAATGGAGGTACACACCATTTACTTCTTATGGTTTTCCTCTACCATGTTTTTTGAATCCTTTGTGAATCTTGTATGTTTTTTTTACTATTTTACTTAGGTCACGTCGAGTACTAAATGTACACGATGTGTACTAGAGGTTCAAAACATGTTTCTTCATCACACCTTTTTCTATATGGATCTGAATCACTTGGTATGGGCATGATGTGTACTAAAGGTACATGATGTGTAGGTCCCTTTTTTCATATTTCCAGTTCCACTTCTCTCTTAAAAATCTTTTTTCATACCGCTTTTCTTTTCTTGCGGTGTGAAGTGTCCTTGGACACATAATTTTTCCTCTTTTTTCTCTTTTTTCACGAGTTCATCAATTCCTACCATAAAACATAAAACAAATCAAATTGTTTAAAAAATGGAAATATTATTCATTTAATTACACCACATAATACATAAAATTAGCATATATATTTGAATTGTCAAATACCCCGACATTTAAACCATTCTTCTCCTTAAGAATAAGATCTCCACATGGAATTCATTGGACAAAAATGTTACCAATAATAAAATTTCAAAGTAATACAAATAAAACAATTTTCAATGTAAAATTAAACATTCAAATAGACACATGTAGAATCAATTTAATTTCTCATTTTTTAAAGGAATAATCAATTCATGTAATTTACTTTTCCCCTATGAAATATGATAGAACTTATCCTTTCATTAATTGCTTCTCCTCAATTCATTATTATTAAACATGCCAAGTCACGATTTACCTCCCTTTAGAGTTTTATCTCATCTCTTTTGATAAAATTCAAGTAGAGTTATGCTCATATCATTAGAACGTGATCATTATCTATAGTATTGTGGATGGACTATGTTCTCCACTTTATAAAGGCTAAACACATATAAAATCATGATGACTTTGCAAAAAATGTTCAAAAGACTTTGAGTCTTAAGGTTGGTAGGATTTGATTATTTTAAAATTATGGCTCAAGGAGGAGGATGATCTCTTAATTACAATGCATGATATCAAAAGTAAAAGTGTAATTAAATTCTACTCTTCAATGTAGCAACACCCACTTTCCACAAAATTTCATGTTAGGTCGTGATCAAATAAATCATAATGAATGATTTGTGTACCCACTCGATTTTTTTTACTTTTTCATTTTTTTAAAAAGTTATAATTAGATCAAACATCACATCCATAACCTAACCACATACGACTAGAAGATGTTTATTATAGAAAATGGTGAATTTTTGTTTTTCGAAATCAACACAATTTTTTCTCTATTTTTGTTTTATTTTATTTTATTAAGAGGGGAAAAATATGAGTACAATGAATGGTTCAAATGACCTTTCTCATTACAAAAAATATAACCCCAACACCTTTTCCTTAAAATATAAATAATCCATTCCTCCATGACACCCTTTACCCCCACACTTCAGCTTTAATATATAATTCAAATACCATGATTAGGGTAGGAATGGATGAAAATGGTTTGAAATGTGACTCATTACAATAAAGTTCATTCATGGATTCTAAGGGATAATGAAGGATTAATGTAATGGTGTTCTTAAAGGATATGGTCTTTTAAAAATATTCCTCAATAATTTTAAATATTATTTTACACAATCATAACTTTAACAAGTTCCATTACATGTTCTGGCCGGTGACATGTCCCACGATCACTCAAGAAATATGTTCAAGATAAATAAAAAGTACTTGGTCTAGAAATACTCTAGGGAATGGGAAATATAACATTGAACAATCACTCATGTAATGAATACTAATATCAATTCACATCACATGAACTTAATAAATTCAAATCATGAAAGTTGGAAGGCAAATTTCATTTACATGAATCAACTAATTTATTAAAATCTTGATTCATCATTTCAATATCCATGTTTAATTTTAATAATCCAATTCATCATTTTAATCGTCCAATATTATTATCATTGATATCTTAAACATGGAACCACTAGATTCTAAATAAAGCTCATGTATCCTAGATAAATCGAGTTAAACATGTTTTCAAGTGTGGGAAAGAATTTCCCAATTAATGCTCTAAAAGACTAACAATGTGGGGAATAAAGTTGGATAATATAGAACTGAATATCTTACTTCCCTTCCAAGTGGATGCTTCAAATTCAGTTATGTAGCTTCTATCATAACCTATTCTTGATGTGTACCTAATATTCACATTGTTTAATCCCACTACAACTTCTTTACCTCAATTTTTTCAATCTTGAGGGTTTTTATTTGCTTAAACTTTTTTTCAGCCTTGAAAAATCATCATCAATGTGCCTAAAATATAACAAAAAAAATGAGATTTCATGCATGTTCAATCATGTTGATATATGACCAAGTGTACCACTATATAATGGGGAAAAATACGAATCCCCCCTAGAATCACTTTTTTTTAATTTCGTTGGCTCAACTAAAAAAATGAAGAATTTGAAAAATCGTAGAATATAAGATTCCCTGCCCAACACTTAATTGATCCAGTGTCCTCAATGCGTGTAAATGGTATTTTTCATATGTAAGTTTCAATAAATGGTGTTACTGTATTTAATCTTGTGTAACAGAGTGATAAAACCTCATAGGTCTTTATTTGTAATCAGGGTTAAGGAGTGTGATCTTCTCCAGTTGTTCTTGAGGTATGATCCCATCAAACTTCTTCAGCCTCTTCACATTTATAGTAAACATGTTTCCACCACATTCCTTTTTAATCTGTGCAACACCAAATGTGAATACATGAATAACAGTAAATGGGACTTCCCATTAGGAATGAAGTTTACTTAGAATAAGATAAAGTCTAGATTTGTAGAGTAACATATGATCTCCAAGGTTGAAGGTTCTTGGTAGAATCATCTTGTCATGAGCCATCATTGATCAATATTTATAGATCATTAAATTTTTAAAAGATTATCTTTGATTTACTCTAACTTCTATAATCTAAATATTATCTCTATCCCAACTTTTTAAATTTCCCGATTCATCTCTTTAACCACCCAGTAGGATCTATACTCTAACTCCATAGGAAGGTGGGAACTCTTTCCATGGATCTATCTATTAGGGATCATCCCTATAAGTTTATTATAAGTTTTTCTTTATCAACATAAGTTATCATCTAACCATTGAATCTAGTCCTTCCTATTGGGTTTAAATTACATTTCTAGAATGGATTCGATTTCCATATCTGAGAATTATGCTTCGCTATTTGTTTGGGGAGGTATGGGGTTGATGTTATAGTATTTACCCTATACTTATTCAAGTCTTTTTCCATTTTCTTATGGCAGAAATGCGTTACCTGGTCACCGAGAATTTGTTGTAGAACTCCAAACCTAAAGAAAATGTTATCCTTAACAAAATGACAATCAACAATGGCATAGTCAATTTCAATTTCATTCTCTTCCACCAATTTTGAAACATAGTCTATAGCCAAAATAATATATGAATTGCGAAATGAAATTGAGAAAAGTCCCATGAAATATGTACCCTATACTTCAAAAATTTCATAAAAGGATATTGTTTTTTTTGGAATTTACTTTCATTTGGAGCCATTACCATAAAATTGGAATTTTTCAAATCTTTTCAAAATTCATATGAATCCTTGAATAAGGTGGGAAAATAGATTCCATATTATAAAACTTTTCAGGTAGTCCTTTGTGGTCCAAATTGGCCTCCACAAGATAATTTTTGATAGAATTCAAACAATGATTAAATTTCACTTCTTGGTAATTTTCTTCTTATGATTTGATCATAAAACAATTTCTACAGAAATTGGACTTCCCAGATGTAAAATATTGATTCATCTTTTATCTTTTGTTATTTATTAGAGCATATATGTGAGGGTACTTGAGATGTAACCAAATAGTTGGAAATTTTGGCTGACCATGGTACATCACCATTGACAATGTAGAGTGGTTCTCTAAGAATCTCATCATTATATGGGTTCTAGATTTGGATTTCTACTTCAGTGATGTCGGGAAGTCGACTCTGATGATCGACCACTTGATTTTTAGTCCCCTTCTTATCAGTGATTTCCAAATTTAACTATTGTAAGATCATTATCCATCTCACCAACTGTGGTTTAGTATTCTACTTCTTCATTATGTACCTAAGTGAATCATGAATTGAAAAAACAACTTTAGTTCCAAGAAGATATGATCCGAATTTATCTAGTGAAAAAACGAATTCAAGGAACTCCTTCTCAAAGTTTGTGTAACTGTTTTGTGTGGAATCTAATGTCCTTAATGCATTATAAATGATTTGAGGTTTTTTTCAATTCCCTATGATAGAGCGGATCCCACCACTTGGTTGGATGCATCAAAAGGTAATTGGAAACAATAATCCATGTTGGGTGGCTACATTATTGGTGGTGCTATCAAGTTTTTCTACAATCCATCAAATGATTCCTTTCATGTACAATAAAACTTAAAGTCGGCATCCTTTAAAATTAATCTTGAGAGATAGAGACAGATCTTACTAAAATTCATGATGAACTTCTGTAAAATCCTGCATGCCCTAAAAATGATCTAACTTGTGTTACAGAAGATAGATATAGAAATGAATTTCTTACATAAATTTTGGATTTATCAACCTCGGTCCCTTTTTTTGAAATTATGTGCTCCAACACTATCCCATTTTAATCCATGAAATGAAATTTTTTGCAATTTTTTATAAGTTTCTCTTCAATGCATGTTTTTATATTTTTTTACAAATTTCACAAGAAATGATAAAATGAATTTACACAAACCATGAAGTCATCAAGAAACACCTCTATGTAGTCCTAAATGTGGTCTGAGAAAATACTCAACATACACCATTGAAATGTACGTGGGTCATTTCATAGCTAGAAATGATTAATTTTTTAAGATAATTTTCCCAAAATACTAGTTAATTTAACCTTCTTCTAGTCCTCTAATGAGATCTATACCCGAACATACGCTGAGAATCCATCTAAAATACAGTAATTTATTTTTTCAGCTAACCTTTCAACCATCTGATAAATGAAGAAATAGGAAAGTGGTCTTTTCTTGTAAAATAATTTAGATTCCAATAATCTATACACACTCTCTAGCTGTTTTGTACTCTCATGGAGATCAGTTCATTTCATTCATTTTTAATAGTGGTCAGGCCGGTTACCTTTAGGATTGCATGAATTGGTCTGAACCACTGAAAATCAGAGATTGGGAAAATGATGTTTGTTGTTAACAATTTATCTATCCCATTCTTAACAACATCCATAATTGTGGTATTGAAACTTCTCTGAGGTTGTATAATTGGTTGGGAATAACATTCTAAAAATATCCTGTGAGAGAATAACTTAGAGGTGATTCTAGGAATATTTCTTAAACAACATCCTACAACATTGACATTCATTTTAAGAAGGTCAATAATTGTTCGTTCTTGTGAATGGGATAGGTCATTGGCAATGAATACTAGAAATTTCTATACTTCCATCAGGTTAGAATACATCAAATCACATGGAAGAGGCTTCAGTTCTAGACATGGGGGTTGTTCAAGGGATGATATTTCATTTAGGTTTCCAACTTCTAATGTTTTATTCTCTGGTATAATCTCACTCTATTTTATCAAATTATTCGAAAAAGTCAGATTTTACCACATCCTCCGACATGATATCAGAATTCTCAAGTTCCAGGAAATTATATCATTCAAATGAACTATGTTCACTTACTGATTAGAAGTCATGAAGCAAACCTGAGTCTTCAAATGGTTCAATACCTTTATCATGGGATATCTCATAAAGTGAGTGATTGATGGAAGGATATTTCCTCGTATCAAGAATGATGAAGTGTACCATACTAACTCCAAGAATTATGGTTATTGTTCCTTCATGGATGTTGATGATCATCCATTCTTTTTTCCAGAATGGTTTCCCTTGAATGATGGGAGATTGGGCTAGTTCTTGTTCTTCCTACATGAAAAGGACATAAAAGTCTGCCAAAAAGAATAATCCTCTCACTCCCACGAGCACATCATCAACAAATTCAGTTATGAAGTCAGTGGATATGTTTGCTAATTATACAACCACTCAAGTTGGATTTAGTTATCCGATATAAAAATATGAAAACACTAAGGGAAGTATCACATTTATCGAAGAACCTATAACACATAGTGGATCCATAAAATTAAAATAACTGATAGTTTAGGGAATAGAGAATATCCCTGGATCTTGACATTTTTGTGGTGTCAGTGGTGCGATCAATATTGAGACACTTTTTTCGGAGTTGATTCTTTTAATTCCATCTATCCTCTTTATTTTAGTAAATATCTCTATCAGAAATTTTTTATATTTAGGGATTTTTTGGATTGCATCCTATAGTGGGATGTTAATCTCAATTACCTAAAGGTTTCCTGAATTTCCTATTTAATTTGTTATTCTTCACCCTTCTTTGACTCAACCATGGTAGATGAGAATAGCGCTAGGATATAATTTTTCTACCTTTGATTTTTTTCAAAGGTGTTTCTGTTAATTCCTTCATGAACCTTGTTCTTTCATCTTTTTTATTTTTGACTTCATCTTTTGGTTGGAAGGGAGGAACTTTCAATGGTTTCTTGGAATCGTTAACCCCACATTTTTTAGGGGGTGTGAGCTCCTTCCCACTTCAGGTGGTTATTTTACTAACATTATCTTTTGGATTGGGAACTGTTTGTTGTGGAAGAATACATTTGTTAATGGTGAGAGGGTCCATGATGCTTGAAAATTGATCAGCTAGTTTGTCCATTTTATCTTCTATTCCAGAAATTCTTATCTGCATTTTTTGAAATTTAGTTGTCAGTGCACTTGTGGATGGTTTCCCATTATTCTTTTAATGGAAATCTAGTAGTTATAATGTATGTTGTTGTTGGAAGGGATGATTATAATTCCGTTAGAATGATATTGGGTTCTGATATTACTGATGAAAATGCGGTCTGGCTTGGTTTGGTTGAAACCCATACAATGGTAGGGTTTGCAGCTGGTATTGACTTTTCTGATAGGATGTATCACAACCATTTGTTCCCTGCACTTCTGGACAATGATCAGTGTAATGAGAATTAGAAGAGCATAAACCACATACCTGATTCTATCCTGGTTGTTCCTTCACATGTTTCACGGCAATTTGTTGCACTAACCTAGTGAGTTCACCTATTTCATTTCTAATTAAATCTACTAAATCAGATGTTCTCACCTCAGAGATTCCTATTGTGATCATATCTCAAGTGACAAACTATTGTCAATTTGGAGAAATAGTTTTAATTAGAGCTCAAATATCTGCATGATACTAGTTAATGTGGGATCCTCCCGATGAGGCATCTATTAGATTCTGGTCATTGTCACGAAATCCTTGGCAGAAGCACACATGAAATTTATCTTCTTCCATTTCATGGAGTGGGTAGCTTGCACAGAGAATCTTTAAACATTCTCAGTATTCGTAGAGGGTTTCTCTGGTTGATTGATATAACAAATAAATATCCTTTTTTTATTGTAGTTCTCCATGTTGGTGGGAAAAATATTTGTAGGAAGCATCTTTTCATAACTTCGCAGTCACTGATCTCTATGAGTTAGAGATTGAATAACCATTCCTTCATTTCTCCCTCTAGTGAGAAGAGGAATGCCCTCCACTTCACATGCTCTTCTACAACACCTCTCTATTTGAAGTTATTGCAGAGAAATGTGAATTCTTCAATATGTCAATTCAGGTCTTCACATGCAATACCATGAAATTTATGAAGCACTTGGATCATGTTAATTTACAGTTCAAAATCATTTTCTAAGGGACTACAAGTTTTTTATTTTGATTGAAAAATTGAGGTGCACAGATGTTGCATAAGGTTCATTTGGGATTTACGTACACAATTACAGGTTCAAAGAGTTCACTCAAGGTGTCACTTTAATTGGTGAGATTTATTTATTAGAAATATATTTGAGGATTTTGATTTCCCAATTTGGTTATTGTGTGTTCAATTTTGTGACCGAATAAAAATAAATTTCTATTTGAATTATGGGTCATTCAAAAAAGATTTTTTTAAATGCTTTGAGGCACTGCATGCCTAGAAACAGTAAAAATTTTGATGTACAGATATAATGGGGTGTGGAAAACAATATTTTAATTACCTAATTATAGTATAGTAGTTGATCTTAGGTAGTATCTTCAAGATAAGTGCACATAAAACAAGGTATTCACTTTTTGTATATTTTCTAAAAATGATTGGTTTTAATTATTATGAATGATTTTGAGATAAATAAATAGATTAAATTGATTAGTGTTAAAAAATGATAGTGATGGTGATTGGGTTGGGTCCGGATAGACCAAGTGTTTTGCTATCGTGGTTTTCAAATTTATCAATGTTGATTTCTTTAATTGATAAGAGAGATATTTTTCTACTGACTCCTCTCTCTCCCATAACTAAATGGTTATGGTGAGAATTTTTTTATCCAAAACCTTAGATTTTTCTATCCACCTTTCATTGTGTGTAGGGTTTTAGAAGGATTCATGATTAATTAGAGAAATCCCTAACCCTAGATTTTTGTTCCCTAATAGACAATTATTCCACATGAAAGCATACAGACATGCTGACTACTCTGGAGAACTCATCACCCAACCCAAATATCGTTCCACTGTACACATATTATAATTGGGTGGAAGGAGATCTGAGCATCGACCAAAGAAATATTTTATAATATAATCAAAACCCAATGCAACCACATTAGGAATAAAAAATTGAATTAATAATTGAAACCAGATTATAAAGGAATAAGGAATTTGATTCATTTCAAGCACAATAACTCAAGAATGCACATAGGTTCAACCTCCCCTCTTTCCAATCACTCAAATGCAACTACCCCTCCATGGTTGGGGTAAGTGAGATGATTTGGGAGAGTAGGGACATTTTCATGTAAGTAATAAAAAAATAAAAGAAATAAATATAAAGGTGGTCATCCTCGAGCATCCCTTGGCTTCCTCCTCTGACAATCTATGTTGGAAGGACATAGGAGGTCGGTATTTATAGTCCTTCTCATCAAAAACCCTCAACTTCCACATTTAATTTTTTCCTGTGCATTTCCATGTACGTGACGTGTATATGGGGTACATGATGTGTACTTCTCAGTGATTTTCACCACCACATTATGTGAATCCTAAGTGAATATCGTATGCTATTTTGACTATTTTACTTGTTCATGTTTTGTACTGAAGGTACACGACATGTTATCGTGTTTCACAACGTGTTTATTCATCACGACTTGTTCAGTGTGGATCTGCATCACTTGATAAGGTCACGACGTGTATTAAAGGTACATGATGTGTAGGTCTCTTTCTTCATATTTTCATGTATGCTTAACTATTAAAACTTTTCGGCCATGCGGCTTCACTTTTCTCATGGCGTGAAGGGTCCTTGGGCACGTAATTTCTCCAAAATTTTCTCCTTTTTCATGAGTTCATCAATTCCTATATAAAAAACATAAAACAAATCACATCATTAAAAAAATGTCAATATTATTCATTTAATTACACAAATTAAAACATAAAATATGAACATTAATTTTCTCTGTCAAATACCCCAACACTTAAACCATGCTTTTACTCAAGAATAAGATCTCCTCATGGAATTCATAGGACACAAATGTTACCAATATTCAAATTTCAAAGTAGTAAAAATAAATCAATTTTCAATTTCAAATCAAACCTTCATAGAACCACATTAAGTATCAATTTAATTTCTTATTTATCAATGGATTAATCAATTCATGTATTTTACTTTTCCCCTATTAAATATGATGTAAATTTTCCATTTATTAATTCATGCTCCTCAATTCCTTATTATTATACATTCAAAGCCATGATTTACCTCACTTGATTTTTTTCTCTCATCTCTCATGATACAATTAATGTAGAGTTTTTCTCATATCAGGAGAAAATGATCCTTATTGATTGGATTTTTATGAACTACTTTCTCCAAAATTTAAAGGAAAAAATGCATATAAAATACTGAGGACTTCGTAATAATAGTTTAGATGACTCTAAGTCTTATGGTTATTAGGATTTGATGCTTTAAAAATTAAGGTATCGGGATGAGGCTAATATCTTAAGTACAATGAATGATATCAAAAGAAAATGTGTTGTGAAATTATACTCTATAATGTAGAAACACCCAATTTCCCCCAAATACCAAGTCAGGTCATGATCAAATAAAGCATAATAAATGATTTGTGAACCCTCATGTTTTTTAACGTTGTATTTTTTTCAAAAGTTATGATTACATCAAACCACACGTACATCACTTAACCACATATTATCAGAATATTATCAGTTTGGAAAATGGTGATTTTTTTTTTCCCAAATCAAACCCAATATTTTTCTCTTTTTTTTGTTCTTTTTTAAATTTTATATTTTTTCAAGAGGGTAAAAAAATGAGTACAATGAATGATTTAATGACCATTCTCATTACCCAAAAATAGCACACCCACACTTTTTATTTACAATGTAAATAATTATTTCCACCATGACTCCCTTTAACATCACACTTCAACGTTATTATATCATTAAAATACAAGGAGTAGGGTTGGAATGGATAAAATGGCTTGAAATGTGGCTCATTCCTATAAAGGTCATTCATAGATTCTAAGGGCCAATGAAGGATTAATGTAAAGGTGATCTGAAAGGATAATCGCTTTTCAAAAGATTCCACTATAATTTTAAATAGGTTTTTATGCATTCATATCTATTAAAAATTTCCATTTCAATTTATGGTTGGTGACATGTCCCAACATAACTCAAGAAATTCTCTCTAGATAAATAATAAGTACATGGTATTGAAATACTCTCAGGAATAGGAAATATAACTTTGGAAAATCACTCATTTCATGACTAATAATAACAAATCACTTCACATGAACTTATGAAATTCAATGCATGAATGTGGGAAGGGAAATTTCATTTACATTTATCAACCAATTCATTTAAATCATAAGTCATCACTTTAATATCCATTATTAATTTTTATAATCAAATTCTTCATTTTAATCATTCAATCTTATTAAAATTGAAATCGAAAACATGGAATCACTGGATTCATAAGAAACTCATGTCTCCTAGAAAAGTGTAGTAAAAAATGAATTCAATTGTGGCCATGCATTTTCTAATTAATTCTCAAAAATTATAACAATGTGGGGAATAAAGTTGGATAATATAGAACTTAAAATCTTACTTCCCTTTCAAGTGTATGATTTAAATTTAGTTATTCAGGTTCTATCTTGACCCATTTAGAATGTGTGCCTAATCATCACTATGTGTAATACCACTTCATCTTCTTTTCTTGCATTTGAGTTTTCTCGATGGTTTTTTATTGGCTTGGTATTTTTTTTGCCTTGAAAAATAATCATTAATGGAACTAAAATATAAGAATTAAAAAATGATAGTACATGCATGTTCAATCATGTTGGTATATGATAGAGAGGACAAGTGGATAATGGGGGGGGAACATGGGTTTCCTCCAAGAAGCACTTTTCTATAATGTCTTTGGATAGACTAAAAAATGAAAATTTGGAAAAATCATAGACTATATGATTCCCTACCCCACACTTATTTGATATAGTGTCCTCAATGTATTTAAATGGAATTTGTTATGTATGATTAAAAAATATGGAGTTACTGAATTTAATCATGTGTAATGGAATAACACAACCATGTAGGTCTTTATTAGTATACAGGGTGAAGGAGTGCAATCTCCAACACTAGTTCTTGAGGTTGGATCCTATAGAAATTCTTCAACCTCTTCCCATTTACAGAAAACAGTTTTCCACCTCCTTCTTTTTAATCTACATAGCACCAATGGGGTATACATGAATAATAGTAAATGGTCCTTCCCATATAGAACTATGTTTACCTTACATAAGATTAATTCTGGTTTTGTATAGTAACCCTTGACCTCCATGGTTGATGGTTCTTAGTTGAATCATCTTGTCATGGGACATCCATGTTATCTCTCTATTGATAATTAAATTTCCAAAAGAATGTCTTATGATTTCCGCTATCTCATGCAACTAAAATTATCTTTCATTAAAAGCTTTATCAAGGTCTAGATTAATCGCTTTGACCTCCTATTATGCTCCATGATCTAACTCCACTGGTATGTCGAAGTTATTTCCATAGATCAATCTATAGGGGCTCATCCCTATTGGTTTCAAATAATCTGTTTTATATGCCCAAAAGGAATTATCTACCTTTAGATCTAGTCCTTCCTGTTGGTTTTAATAGTCTTATCCTGAATGGATTTGATTTCTCTAAAAGTGGATTCAACATGGCCATTTGTTTAGGGATGCAATGGGGTGGATGTTCTATTATGTACCCCATAGTTCTTTAGAAATTCTTCAATTTTCCTATTTAAAAAACTAGTTCCATGGTTGCTGTTGATTTATTGGGGAACTCCAAACATACCAAAAATGTTATCCCTGGAAAAATCACAAACAACTTTTCCATCGTCAGTTTTGGTTTCTTTTTCTTCGATTCATTTTGAAACATAGTCTATAGCCAAAATAATTTATGAATTTCCAAATGACATTGAGAACGATCCCTCAAAATCTATTCCCTATACTTTAAAAATTTCACTAATGGTTATTGGTTTTTGTGGCATTTCCTATTGTTTGTAGACATTAACATAATGTTGACATTTTAACATATTTTACGAAATTCCTACGCATCCTTGAATAAGTTAATCCAATAGAGTCTAGATTATAAAACTTTATAGGTAGTCCTATGAGTTCCAAAGTGGCCTCTACAAGATAATTTATGATATAATTAAAACACTGATTCCATTTCACTTCTTGGTAAGGATTTTCTTATGATTTCATAATTTAAAAATTTCCACAGAAATGGGACTTCCCAATAGCAAAATCATGTTTCATATTTTTAAATTATGTAGTTGATGAGACCTTAGATGATAGGGTACCTGAGATGTAAAAAAATAGTTTCCAATATTGGCATACCCTGGTACTTCACTATTGATAATGTAGAGTTTTTCTCCACGTATATCATCATTATGTTGGTTCTAGTTTTGGATTTCTACTTTAGTGGTGTGGGGTAGTCGACTCAGATGATCGGCCTGTCTATTTTCAGTCACCATCTTATCTTTGATTTCCAAATTCAACTATTGTAATATTATAATCCATTTCACCAATAGTGTTTTAGCATCTACCTTATTCATTAAGTACCTAATTGCTACATGATCAAGACAAATAATAGCTTTAGTTCCAAGAAGATATAATTGGAATTTATCTAGTGCAAAAACGATAGCATGGAAATCCTTTTGTATGAGAATGTTCCAAAAGGACAGGTGAAGGTCATATTCTCCAGGTCTTATGGTGCGATCGATACCTGAAATATCCTAATAATCCTTCTAAAAAGAAATAATGTGTTTTTCCAGCTAACCTTTTAAGCATCTGATCGATGAACGAAATATGAAAGTTTCATTTTCTAGTAACTTGTTTTAGATTCCTATAATCTATAAACACTCTCCAACTGTTCTGTACTTTCATGGGGATTGGTACATTTATTTCATTTTAAACATTGATCAGGCCGATCTTCTTATGAAATATATAAGTTGTGATAACCCATTGAGAATCATAGATTTGGTTAATGCTATCAATTGCTAACAATTTCTCTATCCCTTTTTCAATAACCTCTATAATTATTGGATTGAGTATTTTCTGTGGTTGTATAAATGTTCAGGAATCACTTTATAAAAATATCTTGGAAGGTCATACCATATAGTTGATTTTAATAATATCACCTAAACTCTATCCTACAGCTTTCACATTCATTTTTAGAAGGTCCATCAGTGTTAGTTCATGTGAATGGGATAGGTTATTGGCAATGTTTACTGGAAATTTCTCTTCGTTCACTAGATTTTCATACTTTAAATCACATGGAAAAGGCTTTAGTTATAGACATGGGGGTTGTTCAAGGGATGATATCTCATTTAGGTTTCCTAATTTTAAGTTTGTATTATCTGGTATAATTTCACTCTCTTTTAAAAAATCATGGAAATAGTCATATTTTACCTCGTATTACAACATGATAAAAGAATTTTCAGGTTCTTGAGAACTATAACATTCAAATGAAAAGTGTCTACTTACTAATAAGAATCCATGAAGCATACTTGAGTCTTTAATTGGTTCAATACCTTCATCATGGGATATCTCATAATGTGAGTGATTGTTGGAAGGATTTTCCATCATATCAAGAATTTTGATGTGTATCGTACTGTCTCTAAGATCTATTGTGAGTGTTCATTAATGGATGTTGTTTATCATCCTTGTTGTTTTCAGGAATGGTCTCTCTTGGATGATAGGATATTGGGCTAGTGATCGGTCTTCCTTAATGGAAAGGTCATAAAAGTCTGTTGGAAAGATTAATCCTCTCACTCCCACAAGCACGTCTTCAAAAATTCCATCTAGGAAAATGGTTGATCTATTTTCTAATTGTACCATCACTTGAGTTGGTTTTAGTTCTCCGATCTGCAAATATTAAAAACACTAAGTAAGAAATCACATATATCAAAGCTTTGAGATCACATTCTACATCCATAAAATTTAAAGAATTGATAGTACTAGGAGTAGATAATGTCCCTAGATCTTGAAATTTTTGTAGTACCGGTTGTGTAATCAATACTGAGACGCTTCTTCCTAAGTTTATTCAGTCATTTCAATCCATATTCCTTCTTTTAGTACACAACTCCTTCATAAATATTTAATATTTATGGAATTTTTCAGATTACATCATGTAGTTGGATTTTAATCCCAACATTCTAGAAGGTTTTTTGAATATCTCGTTGATTTACATCTTCTTCACCAATCTCTAACTCAACCAACGCAGATGGTAATGGTTCTAGGATATCCTTTAACCCTATTTTTTATTTTTTCAAAGGGGTTTCGGCCCTTTCCATCTAGAACCATATTATTTCTCCTTTTTTTTACTTTATCTTTTGGTTGGATAAGAAGAATTTCTAGAGGTTTCTTGGAATCATCATCCCCACATTGTTTAGGGGGTGTGAGCTCATTCCTAATTTGGGTGGTGATTGCACTAACATTCTCCTTTGGATTGGGATCTTTTTGTGCTAGATTTTTAACTTGGTTCTTGGTGAGAGCCTCCACAAAGCTTGAAAATTGATTATCTAGCTTGTCCGTTTTATCTTATATTCCACCAAATTTTTTCATCACCTATTGATCTTCAGTTTTCGGTGCACTCGTGGATGGTTTCTCATAATTTTTCCACTAGAAAGGTGGTAGTCAGAACAGTTTTTATAATTGTAAGGGATGCTTATAAGGATGTTGGTATGATATTGGGTTCTGATATGTTTACTGAAATGGTGGGTTGGCTTGGTTTTTTTGAAACCCATACCATGGTTGGGTTTGTAGTTGGTATTTCCTTTTCTGATAGGTAGCAGCACAAATTTTTTTTCCCTTCACTTTTGGACATTGATCAGTGTAATGAGAATTATAAAAGAATAAACCACATACCTAATTCATTCCTTATTGTTCCTTCACATGGTTCACTGCTATTTGTCACACTAACCTGGTGAGTTCACCCATTTCATTTCAAATTAAATTTATAGAATTAGATGTTCTCACCTCATGGATTCTTCTGGTTCTCGTACCTCTAGTTCAAAAATACTATGAATTTTTATCAATATTTTCCATCATAAATCAAATATCTGTAGGCAACCTGTCAATTAGGGCTCCTCATAATGAGGAATAAAGTAGATTCCTTTCATTATTAAGAAATAATTGGTATAGGCACACAAGGAATTGTTCCTATTCTATTTCTTGGTGTGGGAATCTTGCACAAAGCCTCTTGAAACATTCCCACTATTCATAGAGGGTTTCTCAAGTTGTCTGATGTATGAAATAAATCTCCTTTTTTATTACAATGTTCAAGGATGTTCGGAAAAATCTTTGCAGGAAGCATTTTTCATATCTTCTCAGTACCATATCCCCCGTAATTACAAATTTTACAACCATTCCTTCATTACTCCCTCTCGTAAGATGGGTAATTCCTTCTACTTCACATGCTCTTCTGCGACTCCTTGAGGTTTTAAGTTGAGGTATACATAGGTAAATTCTTAGATATCTCAATTCGGGTCTTCACCTAAAGACCATTAAATTTGGGAACCACTTGGATCATGTTAATTTATAGTTCAAAATCATTTTCTGAGGAAGGTACTACAAGTTGGTTATTATAATTATCAAATTGAGGTGCACAGATGTCCTGAAAGGTTTTTTTGTCATTTACAGCCATTATAATAGGTTCAAAGTGTTCACTCAAGGTGTCACTTGAATCGGTGAGATTGATTTTTTGAAATCTATTGGAACAATTTTCCTTCTCAATTTTGTTATTGTGCCTTCAATTTATGGATCGAATTCAAATAAATTTCTATTTGAACTATGGGTTATTCTAAACAATTTTTTAAACGTATTGAGTCACTTCCTCCCTAACAATGGCGCCATGTTTAATGAACGCCTGTCACGGGGCATAGAAAAACAATATTCTCATTACTTATCTATATTATTGCAGTTGATCCTAGGTAGTATCCCAAATAAGAGTGCTCACAAAACAAGGTTTTCACTTTTTGAAGGTTTTTTAAAAATGATTGGCTTTAATTAATTTGAATGATTGTGAGATAAATAAACATCCTGAATTGACTGGTGTTAAGAAATGATAAATATGGTGATCAAATTGGGTTCGGCTAGACCTAGTGTTGTGCAAACATAGTTTTCAAATTTACGCATTTTTCTTCTTTTAACTGATAAGAGAGAGATTCATTTATAGAGTCCTCTAGCAAGATGGTTATGATGATAATTTTCCTTTCCAAAATGCTAGATTGGTTTATCCTCCTTCCAATGTGTGTAGGGTTGCAGAATGTTTATTGATTAATTAGATCAATCCTTAACCTGTAATTGGTGTTCCCTAATAAACCAATATTCTACATGCAAGCATACACACACACTGACTACCGTCAAGCGCTCACCACCCAACCCTAATCTTGTTCCACTGTATACAGATTAGAATTGTGTGTAAGGAGATGTGATAATTAACCAAGGAAATTTATAAAAATTGAATTAAAACCTAACACAACCACATTTATAATTTAAAACTAAATAAATAATTGAATCCAGAATAATAAATAAAATGTAATTTGATTCATTTAAATCATGAGAACTCAAGAATTCACATAAGACCAGCCTACCCTCTTCTCAATCACTCAAATAAAACTACCCCTCCATGGATGGAGTAAGTGAGATGATTTGGGAGAGTAGAGTCATTTTAATATAAGGGAAAAAATAAATAAATGAAATAACGCTAAAGGAGGTCATCCTCGAGCATCCATTTGCTACCTCCGAGCTCCTTCTATATTGGAAGGCTGTTGGAGGTTGATATTTATAAGCCATCTTGAATAAAAACCTTTACTGTTTTATTTAATTTTTGTTCTGTGCATCTCCATGTACACGACGTGTACTTGGGGTACACGATGTGTACTAATTTTTGTTTTCCACCACCAACTTTGGGGAATCCTATGTGAATCATGTATAGTATTTTGACTATTTGACTTTGGTTACATCATGTACTGAAGGAAAAAAACATGTACATGTGGTTCACAACTTGTTTCTTTGTCACGACTTGTTCAGCATGGATCTATAACACTTGATTCCATCATGAAATTCAATGAATGTACATGATATGTAGGCCTCTTACTTCATATTTCCACCTCCTCTTCTCTCTTAAAAATCTGTTGTTGCACTGCGAGAGAAGCTCACAGTGAGAAGGGTCCTTGGGCACATAATTTCTCTTTTTTTTGCTTCTTTTCAATGAGTTTATCAAATCCTTCCATAAAACATAAATGAAATCAAATAGTTCCAAAAAATGGAAATAATATTCATTTAATGACACAAATTTATACATAAAAATTGCACATAAATTTGTTCTTACAAATGAACTTATCCTATATTATCTCATCGTGATTGTGATCTTCAATTTGGGAGGCCATATTGTCCAAGATTTTTTTTCATTCTTCCATATGGACATTACATGCATTAAATCCATATAGAAAAAATCTATTTTTAATCTTGATCCAATCCAATTTTTTGTAATTCATTTCAATATAGAGACTTCATTCATAGATCCTTTTAACATCTTCAACCAAAGCTTGAATTGTAAACTGATCATCCACCATCTTCTTAGAATGTATAATAATATATAAAGAGGATTCCTACAGTGTTATTTTTTTCCTTGAAAATATTATCATCATTCCCTTGCAGGTATGGTTCATTTATAACCACAATAGGGGGGTCATTCATTTGATCTTCAAACTACATTACAAATCCTTATTTTGGAAAAAAGAGGAACCATTACAAATATAGGTCATCTTCCTTTTGATCAATGAGTTATTTCCCCCATCATGATTCCCCCTCATTCAATTATTCTTCATGGAATGATAAATAGATTTGTTATGTATGTCTTCTTTGAATTCATATGAAATCAAAACATAGGTGGCATATGAGATAATATCGTATGAGGTAAACTCTTTTGTTTCATGATTGACCTCTTGCTCAAATTAATAGAGAGGGCCACCATCCAGATCCTTCCTCTTATTCTGAGAATTAATTTAAATCTATTCATCATCATCATGATCTAAGTGAATAAGTTCAAAACTCCCAAATCTATTAGCATCCTCCAAAATAGGACGATTATGTTGTTATCCTACCTAACTTGTTGACGCGACACCATATGGGTAAGTTCATGATCCTATCTGGAGTTAAGCAGAAATCTGATCAAATATGTCCCCATGTTTAGAATCATTTCTCTTTTTTGATCCTTACATATGACCATACTATCATTAATGGTTCAAGATCATTATACTACATGAGCATTATTCACCCTAGCGATTTCAACAGATAAAGTCTCCTGAGCCCGACTGTATATTTAACCAACCATAACTAAAACTTCTTCCCATTTCAAGACCTCTCTTTGTTGGTTTTATCTATCTATCATAGGTTATTGATAAACCTGGTCACTTCTTCAACATAAGATAATGGATGATATGCATTAAAAATTTCATTACACAAACCTACGATTGAATTTTCTATATTATCACCATCATGGAAAGTCTCGTTCACGTGATGATTACCTACCAATTACAGAATAATTCAACAATGGAACCATCCATCCTCACATCCAACAACTTCTACCACATCATGGTACACTGTAGAATTAAAATGACAAGTAAGAAGGTCATGGACATGTTGATTAAAGGAATGATGAAAATCAACCCATGATTCCAAGAAAATAAGATGTCGGAACCAACATTCTTCTTTAATTTTGATTGGAACTGATTCAACAAGCAGTTGTATGACATCAAAATCTACATAAATTTGGGGATAAATTAGATGAATGAGCTCCATTTTTCTAAAATAATATAACAAAAATCATAATTGTAATTTCCTAATCAATTTGAGAAATGATGGAATCTTAAATGGGAGTCGTAAACTAGGTAAAAAATCTGGATGGCCATTGTACGAGGATCATGGTTCATGAGAATAAAGTATGACCTGTAGAATAAAGAAATATAAAAACCATTAAATCATCATGGAGCTCCATAAAAATAATATATCAATTCTTCCTTATTAGGATCAATTTCCTGCATCCCTAGGTCTCTAATACACAACACATAGGCTCTTCTGGGGTTCTATCTTAAAATAAATGGGTGATAAGTGGGATTTCTCATCCATGATTATATGTTAGCCACCATTATTTTGTGAAAATTAATTTCTAATTCTGTTTTTACCCATAAATCTTCCTCTCAATCCAACGATAATTAAATTGGGCATCCTCTTCATTGATACTGCATCAGATGCAACCATCTTGCACGACAGTTTTCTCATCACGGCGACTCGCCACCTGACCGCCATCTATCAAGAAGATTTTTGACATAAGGCAGTATGGATTCACATGATTCAAATAAGAAACCAATAACATTTTCAAACTAGTTTGAAAATACTCCAACCTACATCACACCAAGGATGCACTATGCCTATGATAGTGAAATCTGATCCTCTAAAACATAATGCATTATCTGAGGTTTCCTTGATGTATCTTAGGATCCCCTTTACCATGATCCAATGCTCACGTCCTAGATTCTCTATGTACTAAATAACTTCTCCCACTATATGTATAATGTTTGGTCTAGTAAAAACCATGGAGAACAATAGAATCCCCCTGCTAGTGCATACAAAACTCAAGATACTTCCATATTCTCTGCTTCACTACGTGGTCTCATCATGGAGGATAACTTGGAATTAATTGGAATATAGGTAGAAATTGTCTTATTGTTTTGAATTTTGAACTATTTCAAGACTTTACTCAAATAATTCTTCTACGATAACTAAATCATTCAATTATTATTTTCTTAGAAAATTTTCATCCCAAGAATCTTGTTTGAGGGTCCCAAATCCTTCAAATGATACTCCCTAGCCAACTATGCCTTCTTCCCCAAGATTTTATCATTGTTGGGGCCAACAACAAAAATTTCATCCACATATAATAGTGGAATGATAAAATAATTACCATCAAGACCCTTGAAATATACACAAGGATCTGAATTTAGTTTATTGTATCCATGGTTCATGATATAGGAATAAAATCACTTGCATCAACACTTCAGTGCCTATTTGAGACTGTATAGAGATTTTTAGAACCTACAAACTAAATTCCCTTTACCTTATTCATCAAAAACTTATTGTTAGAGTATATATATTTCTTCATCAATAACACCATGGAGAAACAATGCTTTCACATATAGATGTTCTAGATGTTAAGGGTATGCATATCACATCGCCAGAACTACCCTAATAGTCATTAGTCTAACAACAGGAGAAAATATTTCATTGAAATGAATACCTACCTTCTAAGAATATTCTTTGACCACAAGTCTCGCATGATATCTTTCTACCTAGTATATTTTATCCCTCTTGATCATGTAGAACCATTTTCTCAATGGCCTTCCTTTTGTGAGGTAATGGAACAAGATCCCTAGTATTGTTCTTGTGCAAGGCTTCAAAATCCTCATGCATGTCTTCCATCCGTGAAGATATATCTGGAATCTGGGTCGACTCGAAAAGAGATGATGGATATCCACCTTCAATCAATAATAAATATTCAAAATCGATCTCTATGACATAATATAAGTTTCATATTGGGGCCCTTTTCTCTAGATTGTACCGTCGTAGTCCACGGACATGTGGTACATGATCATTGTGCTCTGGTAATGCCTCAAAGGAAACTGGTTCTTCCGTTGTTTCTTCCTTCACCTAGATTGTTGTCGTTTTTATAATCTCTTTCTCTGTGTCTTTAACAATCATCAATTTCACATTGTGTTCAAAAAATATGACATCTCTACTGATGATTTGTTTTTGGGTAGTGGGATCCCAAAAATGATACCCCTTCACACCATTAGTGTATCTAAAGAAGACACATTCCTTAGATCTTGAGTCCAACATCGATCTTTCATGGTCACATAATAGTGCATATACATGACTTCCAAAAGTATGAAATATAATATAATTTGTGGGTTTACCAGTCCACATCTCCATCAGCATCTTCAGATCAATTTCCACTGAAGGGGATCAATTGATCACATAGAAGGCGGTATTTAGAGCTTCTTCCCATAACATCTTGGTAACTCTTTTAGTCATAAGTATCTCTCTTATTCTATCCAAAGAGTTTATATTCATCCTCTCTACAACTCCATTATGTTGAGGAGTGTTTGCTGCCATGAACTTCCTCTTGATGCCTTCATGTTGAAAAAAATAATAAAACTTCTTTCTTGTATATTCCCCACCATTTCCAATCCTCAAACACCTGATTTTATTTTTGGATTCAATATCCTTTTGGGAATTGAATATTTTGAATACTTCTAATACATATGATTTCTTCTTTATTGGAAACACCCAAAATTTCTTGGAATAATCACAAATGAGAGATAAAAAGTACCTTTCTCCTCCTAGGGACACAATTGGTTCTTGCCAAACGTCAGAATGAATCAACTCCAAGATATCCTTACTTCTTGTCATTTACATTCCAAACATCAACCTCTGTTTCCAACTCAGAATATAATTATTACAAAATGTTAATAATAAATTTGAAATCCTAGACAACAACATCTTATATGCAAGAATATTCAGGCCCTGTTCTGACATCTGGCCAATATTTTGATTCCATAACATCTACCAATCGTCCATCGAGGTTGTTGATGAGACAATTATCTCTGCATCCTTGTAAGTTTCACCCATAAGCACATACATGTTCTTTAAGATCTTCTCTTCCTTCATCACAAAAACTAATACCTTCATAATCATAATCATCCCTTATTCTGTGTGAGCCTTAAGACTGATATCATCAAAATTTATCAAAGAAAAATGTTCTTCTTGAGACCCCCCACATGGCGTAGTCCTTGGATTGTTTTGACTATGTTATCATGCAACTTTGGTTTGATGGTTCTAACTCCAACGATCATAAATGTATGATCATTAACCACGTCAACAATTCCTTCCGAGGTAGTTTTATATTGGTCAAACCATTCCCATCGAGATGTCATGATCTATGTTATTCCTGAGTCAACAATTCATGCATCATCAAGATGTGGCCTTCCTTCAGTAGTTGTTGTTGCATCACTGAATAGTACACCTCCATTTCTAGATTCACTCGCAACATTTCCTTGAGAGTTCTTATAAAAAACTATTTATTCCAAAAATATTAGCTGACATGAAACCTCTTTCCACAATTGTAACATTTCATGTTTTTCATATTGGTCTTTGATTTTCACCTACCATGATTATGAATCCCACTAGAACCACACTCCATCATTCTTCCTCTTTCCATTTTTAGAGCATCCACATGGTGTGAAATTTTCTTCTTTTCTTCCTTGATATTCACCAAATTTCTTCTTCAGGAACTACAAATTCGACATCCCTGAAGGGAAACATATATATTAAGATATTATTGGTGAGATAGATGATAAATTGATCATACAAATATGGAAAAAAATTTAATAGAATCTTCACATGTTCAATATCCACAATTTTATATCCCAATTATGTAAGCTAAGGAAAAAGGGTATTGAGGGTGTTGATGTGGTCAGTCACAAAGGATAACTCCACTATTAAAAGAGTGTATAATTTTATCTTCGCAATTTTTGATATGGAGTGAATTTTCCTCGTATAGCTTTTTCAGAGTATCCCAAATTTAATTTTTAGTCTTCTTCTCCATAATGTTTAACATGAACATATCTACTAAAGCCAAATGGATGTTTGTAATATAATTCACATCCATGTCACTCCATTTCTCCTCTTTCACACATGCTGGTTAATATCCAATCACCCATAGGCAATTAATTTTCCATAGAACCACATTCATCATTATTTTTTACAATTACAAGTTATTTACATTAATTTTTTTGATCTCATATTTCTATGCCATTTGGACATGTCGTTGGTCCAGAATTTCCTCAATCCAAAACAATGTTCCTCTTATACAACTTATTAGGATCAATTTCTTCCAACCCTCGGTCTTTGAGACCCAACACATAGGCCCTTCTAGAGAACAATGTAGGCACTACCAATGAACGATGAATGGAAGCTAGAGCGGTTTTGACATTGGTGAGAGCATGGGAATACTTTTTGATTAGGATATTTTTAGGCTCAACCTAAAAAAAATTCTCAAGAATGAATTGGTTTGGGTCTAGCTCATTAACTAGAGAGAGAGAAAAAGTTATTAATTGAGATATTTATCTCCACATTAATAGAGGATGTTTCTCCTTTCATTAATAGGGATTTAATTCTCAATATTAATGGGCAGAAAAATCAATGTTGACTGCATTAATTTAATATATATACTTTGAGTCGATATAAATGAATGAATTTTTTTGGGTATATATGAAGAATGAAGGACATGGCTTGGAAACGGTAGAGGTGGATCCCCTTCCGGGGAAGCCAACCTAGGTGAAAAAAAAATATCCAAAGGCATCAGAACAAAAGGTAATAATCAGGACAAAGAGAAGAAGATGAGAAAGAGGGATACATAATATGTGATGACCGAATGATAATAGTGGCACATATTTCGGTGATCTAGGTAGATTTATGGAAGATAGAAAAACTTGTAACCTTGATATTTCTCCCCATTGAATGAAATTTATGTCATCGTTCTCCCTTGTATGCATAAAAAAATTCGGAACCACATAATCTCATTGTGCATTTCTTTTTAATTTGTGATTAAATTCATGTTTTATTGTCATGTGCTTGTTCATTTCATGGAACAATGACCTTGAGAGGATAGTAACTAGATGAAAGGATGACTCGGTGCGGTGGCTGGGGTGCCTGTACATCCCAGTTTCGGGCACCAAATTCATGGGGGATCATCCGGAGAAAGTTTCACACTTGATGCTTTGGGTTCTGATCCCCAAAATTCCTTAAACACAAATCAAATAAGTGTAAATGTGTTTTAAAAATGAATAATTTTGAAAAAAACATTAAACAAATATTAATAAAAAATAACAAAACTATAATGAATAATTAACATTATTATTGAATAAATAATATTAAATCACATGAAATGAATTAATTTATCCCCATGGGTGTAGCTTAGAGTTTATACCTATTATGATTATCAAGAGAGGTCTTATGATCAAGTATACCTAAGTAATTGTTGGCATAATAGTTTATGTGTTTCTTTCTATTCTCCATCCCTAAAATTTTGTAATTACATGAATGGATGTTAAAAAAGGATTAAATTTAATAACTAAAAATCAATATATTACAACATATTAAAAAATGAATATGTGTTATTAATTATATATATTACTAAAAAAATAAAATTTATTATATGTTAAAATGAAAATAAATTCGTATTAAATATATAAATCACAACCATATTGAAAAAAATTAAAATTAAACAAGTAAAAAATAAATATTACTCTTTGTGGTAGAGATATTTTCCAATGGCCTCCATGTTTTTGTGTTCCTAGGATTTCCAAGGCTTGTTGAGGACCTGCTGGAATCGTTGTATTGTTTTCTGATTCCATAAACATCCTTTTATAACCCTCACCACCCTGAATCCTTTCATCTCAGCAATACCATGTAATTTGTTACCCAAATCAGCGATGAATACTTTAGATCTGTCCCCCAGATATTTGGATCATAGTCTAATAAAGCAACTAAAAAGATTCTCAATTTTGGAAAACTAAAAGCATCATGTTTCCATGGAAAATAAGAATGATGAATTCTTGTTATGGTTTACGTGTCTTTTAATGGTGGGTAAGTTCATCATCAAGAATATTTTTAATTTAATCACTTTAAAAAATAAACAGAAATCCATTTGGAACATAGATAATGATGTTTTTATATGAAATGTTAGATTAGGACACTTGGTTTTCAAATTCTTTAATGAGAGAGTTAAGTTTAAGGTCCTTCTCAAGAGGCCCAAGTCATTTTATAACCACTTAATTTTTATGTAAGGTCAGGAAAACGATTGATACCTTCTAAAATTATCCTTCTGAAAATCTTCTCTTTGGATTTGACTCATGGAAATAGATTTCTAGGGGATATAGGAGCATGTTATAAAAGATATTAGGGATCATATAGGATCCTTCATTCAATTAGATTGATCACACTCTATCAGTTGGAGTACCATGGTGAAAATTAGAGTGATGATTGGCATGGTTTCTCCTCTTCTGAGGGGTACATTCATCACCTCATAAAACACAATGTTTTGGGATTCATGTGAATACAAAAAATTTCCCATTTTAATATTCTTGTACAAATGGATTGGCCACACTGAGAAAAAATGTGGTTCTAAGTATGTGGATTAATATGGTAATAAAATAATTCAATTCATCCCATGGTTACACATGGAAAATCAATGAATGAAATTTGTTCTAGAATTGGAAAGACCCAAAGATGGAGACATGATTTCTAAATCCCCCAAAATAGTTACAATGGCTGGAAATAATAACATCATAATGATGGGGTCGCCCCGTTAACCACTAAACCACAATGAGTCTATGTATACACTAGATATTATAATTCCAGATATTCTATCCCCATCCAATGATTCAATATATATTATGTCAATCAGGAAAAAATATCAAACGAATATGAAACTATCTCACTCATGGATGAATACTGGGTCTAGGGGTAATTACCTTACCCTTCTCTATGATGAAACAAATCATCTCGAACCCCCCAAATCAAGTTCTCCCAATGTCTGGATCCTATAATTTTCTTTTATGAGGATAGTGATGATATTTATTACTCGAAGACATCAGGTCTAAAAAACTTGTATATGTGGAAGAGGAAAATAAAATGGGACCCCACCCTAAAACCCATATTTTTGGTCACTTGTGGATCCAAAAAAGTGTTTGAAGCCTATATTCTGGTGGAAAACCTCTCTAAAATAAAGAATGTGGTTGGAGAAGTATATATTATAAAATAATATTAGGCTCAGTCCAGTTTAAACCAGCCCTACCTAGGGAAATGAAAAAATTATATTTTAATTGTCATGGGCACAATGTAAGAACCCAGATCTTCTTTTCGGTTATGTTTTTCCTTTTTCTGGAGCTTTTTAGAAATGAGGAGTTTCTGGAAATTTTTAAAGTACACGCCGTGTACTTTATGAGTACACACCGTGTACGTCATTGCCATAGAAGGCCATGTGCTGGTCGTGTCATGGCCACACACATGGTCGTGTGGGGTGATGTGGAGGCTGCCTAAAGCGGAGTACGGAAAAGGAGAGTACATTCCATGTACTCCAAATGTACATGCCATGTATTTTTATTTTTTTACATTAAACAAACTGGGGTCACGTATAACAGAAATAACCATCCTCTTCAAGGATTTCTTCATCTGAGAGAACCTGCACAGTCGTGGATCTTCAATGAACCCCCGAACCTCTGTCTGTCCTATGAATCAAACTCTGTCGGTTGAATTGGAATTGCATCTGTGAGTTGTCTCTTTTTATAGATCTTGATTTTCCAATTCCTCCTCTTTTCCAAGTAATCGTGGGTTGAAAATTCTATGCGATTTTATATATCTATGACGTTCTAAGGAGATTCAAGCATCGAGGTTCAAGTATATTGATCTCCTAACCACAAGGTAGGTGGTTTGTTCCTTTCTGTAAATGTCTTTGAGTATTATGTTAAAATTCCACCAATACCATTGAGCGGTGTATTGAATGTTTATTGTTTTCCCTTGTTGTTTTCCTACTTTTCTTTTATGCCTTAGTAAAGGTTATTGTTTGTGAATAGGGTAATTTTCTATTCTTTGGATGTATTGACCATGCATGTTTTTCCTATTTTTTATCTTTGGGGCTAGTTGCCAGTTAGGCTGCTGTTTACTTTCCCATGTCTAGTATTGTAGGATGTAGTGACTTTTGTTCTGACATTCTATTATGTTGTAGACTGCTATCCAAGTAGTTCTTGAGGTTTACTTTGGCCACTACACACTACTACTCATGCTTGACTTACACAGGTCTGTGAGAACCTAGTGTATAGACCATAGGGAGAATTGACGTTTAGGGCTTCTCCGTAGTGTCTTTATAATTATACGATGTGAGACCATAAGGGGAATTGATGTTGAGTGCTTCCCCAGAGTTTATATAGTTCCACAACATGGGCCATAGGGGGAATTGGCATTGATTGCTTCCCCAGAGTGCCTTTATTATGATACGAGACTATAGAGGGAATTGACGGTGAGTGCTTCCCAAGAGAGTCTATACTTTAGCTGAACCAGAGGGGTGAGACTTTGTGTGCTGCCCAGAGGGTTGCTTGTTCTTGATAGGTAGAACCATAGGGGATAGGAAATGGGTAGTTCCCAGAGGGTTACCTATTATGTTATCTATTTTTCTATTGCATGCTTTGTGGTGTTTTAATGCTTAAACTTTGGATGGTTTAATTCGTAGTGCTTCTTTGTATACTAATTTCTGTACTATTAGCTGCCACATACTCACTGAATGTTAGTCATAGATCCTTGGGTTGTTGTCTACTGGGATTTAGTCTCACAACCTCTTTGGGCCATGCTTTTGGGCCTAAATAGATTATATTGCTGCAGGTATAGACAATGGAAAGCGCCCTTTGACTTCAGGTACTTGAGTGCATTGGAGCTGGAGAGCATGGGAACAAGCCGAGGCTTGAAATTCTAAGGAGTTGTTCATCGGATTTTCTTTTATATTTTGGTTTAGTATAGTATTCAGCATTCTAACTTGTTTGGATGTTTTCCTAGAAATATATGTATCATGCATCATTTATATATATTTATACTCCAGTTGTTTCTTTATCAGTCTTCTCCAGTTTACTGTTGTAGGATATTTACTGCTTCTGCTATTGTATATTTGTTTCTCTTCCACTATGTTACTCTACCAATGATGGAATAGTTTCCCCACTACCACACCCAAGGCCCTCACTACTAGTCAATAGCCTCTGACATTCGGGGAAATGCGCTTGAGGCCATGTGACCAACCGGGTATGGGGCACCTTTGGGTGGATTCTGAAATAGGGATGATACAAAGTGGTATGAGAGGGTTTCTTTTCTCTTGACTTACTATTTGGAGCCTTATCCAGGGATAGGATGAAATAAGTACTTGGTGATAATATGTGCCTAGAAGTAGCTAACCCGTGCATAGGGAAAACCCAATCTACCTCGTTAAGTTGAAATTTTTCTAGTTTTGTAATTATTAAAGTTAATCTGATTTCACCTTAAGTGATTAACATGATTTGTGATGTTATTGTTAATGTTATTTATGTTCTATTTTCATTGAAACCCAATGAGATGTGGGTATTCCATCTCATGCATCATATAGAAACTTTCTATAAATCACACGTCATACATTTTTCCTATTACATCTTGGATTCATTAGTGATTCCATGTTTTTGTGATAGATGATGTGTCAATTATACATGTTGTTGTGATTGTTTCCTTGATAGAAATACATGTTGTTTTATAGGGTATTGTTTGTGTAAGGAGTTGCTTGAATGAATGCAAAATATTTGGTTCTTAAGGTGTTATGGGATTTCATGGACTGGAATTTGGTGTATCATTTCCTTGTTTGTCAAGATATAACTTGTATAAGATTCCAAACCTTGATTCGTGGGGAGTATAGGCCCTCACAGATCATAATTTGGCATACTTTTTACTCGTTTCAGTGTTTTCTGGGTTCTAGAGTAGTTCATGAGGCTTACTGTCTAGAAAAACTCAGAAGACAGGTGATGTAAAGTACATGTCACGTGTTCTTTTATTCAGGAAGAAATAGTTATTCTTAAGTACATGTTGTGTAATTTATATACACGACATGTCGATTCAACCCTATTCCCACCCGTGTAACTAACAACACAGGTTGGCCGAGTCGTGTCTAATACAGGCTATGTTCCGTCTAAACACGCTGTGTAGTCTGACCCAGGATGCCGGCCGTGTCATGAACAACATGAGCTGGTGTTATCCTTCCTCATACACACCATGTCCATCTGTAACACATCTTGTAGTATGAGACATGTGTCAGGTTGTGTCACTAAGAACAAGGGCTCGATGAAGCTTTTCTAGTACACTCCATGTAGGAATTTTACACTCTGTGTAGTCTTGCCTTAGGAAAGCCGTGTTTCCTAGTAGTGTAGAAGAAATCGGGCAGGGAAAGGGGATTCAAGTACATGCCGTGGTTTGGGGACAACATGTCGTGTGTCTGGGGTGTTGCATGACCATTTTAGTCTGGAGTACATGCCCATGTAAATGACTTGAGGGAATACGCCATGTAGGAAATGTACACGCTGTGTAGTCATGTTTTGTATACTTGAATGTTTTTTCCTCTTTTTCTCTTCTTACAATCCTTGTTTTTAGTCCTTGATAATTCTGATCTAAGGTTTTTTCTTGACCTTATAGATTCATTCCACCGAGACGTCCTCTGGATGACTGCCAGTTACAGGGCAGAGATCAGACACAGGATATGGCTGATCAGGGACCTTCCGCAGATCCTCCTATTGTGCCAGTCTTGGCAACAACAGTTATACCCATTACTAGTGCTGATGCACATTTCAGGGAATGCTTCATGAGGATGATGCATACATTCCATGGATCTCCGCCTACTTCCCTATCGATGGCTGATTTGACACAGGTCGTCCAGCAGCAGTATCCTCCCACTTTCTCAGGGGAAGGAGGACCTCAAGCTGCAGAGTCAAGCATAGAAGCCTTGCAGGCGATCATTGAGCAACTGAAGATGCCTCTAGAGAGGATATTAAAGCTCTCTACCTATATGCTACGAGATTCCACCAAGGGATGGTGGGATGTAATATCACAGGTGGGTCATTAGTAGGTTAGGTCTTGGGAGGAGTTCCAGCGCATATTCTATGACTAGTTCTATCCGGAGACCCTGAGGGATGACCGAGAACGAGGGTGTATGAGCCTTGAGTAGAGTACCCTATCAGTTATGGAATATTCCTCTCATTTAAATGATATTTATTGTTTCACACCCTTCTTGGGAAGATATGGGTTATTCCTGGCAAGGAAGTTCAAGGATGGCATCAGACAGGACATCCTCTCCCAGGTGAATATCATCAGGTTAACTTCCATTGCTTCCATCATCAACCAGACCCTAATCATGTAGTGGAATCTAAGGGAATCTGGAGTTATGATCCAGGGCAGCTCGATGTATAGAGTTAGTGCTTCACCAACTGATAGACGGAAGTACCACAGGGAGACTACGCGGGGAGATCCAAGTAGGCGGGATGCATCTGTTGTTAGCCAGTTTGTGTGATACAAGTGTGGGAGAAGCGGGCATCAGAGGTCGTAGTGCTAGAGAGACCTGGTAGAGTTCCGATCTTGTTTCAAGTTTGGACCCCTTCAGCGTTTCTGTCAGATCCTTTCACCATCAGCTGGTGATAGAGGTTCATATATGACTTCTTGAACTGGAGCAGCTCGGACAGTTTCTCAGCAGTCTGGGAACTGGAGTTGTTCCAACTGTTCATGCCAAGGTGGAGGTCGCGGCCGTGGTGGTTAGTCACTAGGCCACTAGCGACAGTAGGGTGGATCAGATCAGAGTAGTCAGGTAGGGTCACATGGCCATGGAGTTGGCCAAACATTAGTAGTGGAGTAGACCCATCAGGAGCAGGATCCTGCCCCCTCTACAGTTCGAGGTACGATCCTAGTTGCCTCGGTTTTATTTTCAACTCTTTTTGATATGGGTGTGATTAGAGACTAAATGAGGCTAATGTTCATTGTTAATATATATCATATTCATGTTCTTTATTATTAATAAACACCATTTTAGTGCATTTTATAGTTTGAGTATCATTTTACATTATGATTATAATTCCTTCTTAAAATGCACTATTATGTGGTACATTTTTTAACATAATTTAAAGAACCCAATGATTTAGATTTTATTTTCATATTTAATTTTCTGTTTTCAAATTATATTAGGAACAATTCATATTTGTTGAGTGTTGGATGATCCAAATTGGAAGACCATAAAAATTGGATTTCATGCAAACAATTCTAGAGAATTCATATTAGACACCATCCCACTAATGAGAATGTGGGGCCTACTATAAATGCCCAATTAATCCCAAATTTCATGGGATAATGGAATACATGTAGAGGAACAAATCATTATTCAAGAACCCAGGCTAATTCGGCCCCCATGGTGGTTATTAAGGTGGCCCAATTTGGTGATCAAATTCTGGGCCCAATTCTGCATCCTAGAAAACATCCTACAAATCTAATAATATCTCAAGAACCATAAATCCAAATGGTTCAAACGTTTAGATACAGTTAGGAGACATCTGGGGATCTATTTTCTTCTTCTATAGAATAATCAAATTCTTCCATCTAAAAAGTCTTCCAAGCTCGTCTATTTGGTGTTTTCAAGATGGCTTCCTCCTCGGGTCAAGAGTGGAAAAGTCCAAGTTCCACAATCTTTCTACCACCTTAGTCCTAACATAATCAAGTGGGATGATTTGTAATATTGGAGACTCTACCCAAGGCTCCCAAAATTCTTATTTACCATAGTTGATATGGAGGAGTTTTTCATCTTTGGTGCTTGGTTTAATTGTAGTGTTATGTTGCCGCTTTGTGTTTGTAATCACATTTCTTTCTCATGTAAGTTGTTTAATTAACCATAGGTTCTTAATAAGAGTTCTTCCTTTAATCTTATTATGTTCTTCTATATATCACGTTAATACCATTGGTTCATGGTGTGAATTTATACACACCATACTTTGTGATATTTATCACACAACGGTGGAGTTATCGATTTTTGTTTTTGTTTTTACTTCTTCAATTCCACAATCGTAAGTCTACTTTTCGCTTCCGTTAAAGACATGTAATCAATGGAGGGATAACTCTTTTATGAGTTGATACAAGGGAGTAGCAAGGAGATGTATTGGATGTTATTTGTCACTCCATTAATGGATAATCACTTCTTTGAAATGATATTTTTATTTTATGATTTTAAAACCTCTTCATCCTTATTGAATTTAAGGTCACACATTTCAAGTGCTAATATGAAACTTTACCTTGGAGTGCTCATATCTGTGATCCTTCAAGTGTATAGGTGATTAATATTAGGTTTTATAGGCATTAAACTAGTAAGTGATTTTTTTGATCTTCTTAAATGAAATCATCTCAAATATACGAAATTTAAATCATTAAAAAAGGAATTCATCCAATCCACCCCGAGCGATAACTTTGGATCAACTCATTACCTTAATTTTAATTAAATTAAATATGATAGTGATCTTTTAAAACCATACTAAATCAACCCAAGTTGTCCACTTCATATCCAAAAACAATCCACTAAATGTACGTGTCTGTAGGTACTTATTATGTCTCTGATGATTCGACAACCCCAGCTAGACTACAAGGATCGTCCTACCTTCTTTTTTGGGGTAAATTTGGGTGTGAATAAAATTTTGGCTCCATTTATAGGGACCCATGTAATTTATCTAAACACCCCTTCTATTCTCCCCAATTTATTATTTTCTCATCCAAATTCTCTTATCTTGTCCCTTTCTCATTTTTTTTTATTTTGAAGCATGTCCGCTTACAGCTGGGATCAATCAGATCGTCTAGTTAGGGTCGATAGTCCCTGGGTTGGGGAGTCAAGAACACCAAGTTAACTCTTTATATTAGGTCCTATTATTCTTAATACTCCAGATTCAAAAATTTTGAATATTTCAATGGAAGGAATTCAAAGAAACCAACTTATAATCCCAGGTTGGAACCAAAATGGAAACCCAAATGAGGCAGCCCCAAACATGGGGAATGCAGTTGATCAAGACATGAATTACTACCTCACACCTTCCTGGACAAATTCCCCCTCATTCATTAGACACAATTCCATAAGATATTCCAACTACATCTTTAAACCCCATGTCCTAAACCACCTTCCCAAATTCCATGGAATGGAGTCCGAGGTGCCCTACCTTCACATTAAAGAGATCAATGACATTGTAGAAACAATGTGTCCCCCACATCAACTAAAATCGGTTAAGTTGAGGATATTTCGTTTTTCATTAATGTATCAAGAAAATAATTGGCTAAAAAATTTGATACCATCATCCATCAACTCTTAGGACCAACTAAAAATATAATTCTACAATAAATACTTTCCCCACCACAAAACAATTGCACTTAAAAAGAACATCCAAAACTTTTTTGAAAAAGAGGGAGAGTCATTCTATGAAATATGAGAGAGGTTCAAAGACACCCTAAACATGATTCCACACCATGGATTTTATATTCCTAAACAAGTGAGAATTTTCTATTAAGGGTTGGGTCTGGGGAAAAAACATTCATTGATATGATGTGTAATGGAACCATTAAAAACAAACCCCCAATTGATGCTTACGAGTATCTGGAAATCCTTGTTAAAGAAAAACAAACCTGGGGAACATCACCTTATTTTGAATAGCCACAAAGAACTACTGGAATTCATACACTTAGAGTAGAGGAAATACTTAAGGATAAAATCGCAGCACTATCTAGGAAGGATAAAGAGATAGAACTTAGGAAAGTCCATGAAATCCAAACTACAGACCTTGTTTGTACAATTTGTGACAAACATGACCATAAGGAAGAAAACTGCCCAACCATTGCATCCATTAAGGATGTTCTTTTAGGAGGACCCCAAAAGAATTAAATGCATTGAACTTTGAAAATCCTCCATATCAAAACACCTTCAACCCAGGGTATAATGACCTCCCAGGATTCCGCTGGAAATACAACCAACAACCTAGCCAAACACAGGGACAAAATCATTACCCCCATCAGAACTTCCAGAACCAAAACCAGTTCCAAACCCAACCTATCCAATACCAAGAGCCACTAGTACATTTTCAACAAAACATCCAACCTCCAAAATATGCCCCTAGGATAAACCAATATTCTCAAGCACCAACCCAAACTATTCCACAAAGCCTACTAGAAAAACTGTGCAAACAAATAGAAATGATGAACTCGGAAGTCTCTTCCCATAAACAAGAACTTGAAAATATCAAAACTGGAAATTCACCCATGCCTACTCAGGAGGTTCCATCCTCAACTTCAAGGGGAGGGTCATGTTGTACTAAAAAAACTCATGAAAAACTAAATGAAATGATTGGTTTAAGAAGTGGGAAATCAATTGATAAACATGAAGAAATAATTTAGAAACCATGTGAATCTTCAAACTCTATTGAAAACTAAAATAAACCATAAGATAAAACTAAGGAAACTGATAACAATGTTAAAGAAAAAACCCTTCAACAAACAACCCCACAACCTGCACCATTTCCTCAATGCATGAGGGGGAAAACCAAGCCTGAATTGAATGATACATTGATGTAAATCTTCTCACAAGTATAGTTGACCATTCCCCTTATCGATTCAATCCAAACCATACCTACCTACTCAAAGTACCTTAAGCACTTACACACTTTTAAAAGAAAATTTTTACATAAAAAACAAGTCCTTTTGGATGCTAATGTGAGTACCACCATTCAAGAGACTATTCCTCTGGTGTTGAATGACCCACGTTTCCCTTACATCAATGTTAAACTACGAGAGAGAAAAGTTTTCAAGGCTTTGTGTGACCTAGGTGCTAGTGTCAATCTCATCCCATGTGTTGTGTACTGATAGTTAGGCCTAGAAGAGCTCCAACCCACATCTGTCACACTTCAACTTTCTGATCGTAGCATTAGGGTTCCAATGGAGATTTTAAAGGACATTTTGGTAATAGTTGAAAACTTTATCTACCATGTTGACTTCATTGTCCTTGAAAACCTTCCAAACATAGGAAATAAGGAACAAAACCCAATTATCCTTGGTCATCCCTTATTTGCAACAATCAACTCTATTATCCGAGTCCAAAATGGGAACATTACCATCACTGTTGGGAACATGAGTCTAGACTTGAAAATCTATAATGCAAGCTCAAAAATAGGAAATTATAAGGAAATTCATGAAGTAAACATGATAAGAAGAATTGATAATGAATCCATAGAACATCAAGAAATATTTGTTGGATGTTTAAGTTAGGATGAGATTGATTTCCTTTGTTCACATGAAGGATGTTTATATCCTTGACTTGAATCATTTTCAAATTTCTCTTATGATGAAGTCTTAGGTCCAACAATTAGTGAAACATTTCAGGAAACCAATTTCATGGAGACCACTCAAACTTCCTTCCCTAAATCTAATCAATCCAATATAGAAGATGAACCATCTACCTGTGGGTAATCAATCCTACCTAAAACTCTACGATAAAAAAATGATCTTGATCCAATGTCCCAATCATCTGATGAAATTCTGAACCAACCCGATCTTGAATTGAAGGAAATTCTTGTTTCACTCAAATATGCCTTCCTAGGTGATAATCAAACACATACTATTGTCATTTATTCTTCTCTTAAATACAATCAAGAGAGGATGATTCTAGATTTCCTTAGGAAATATAAGAAAGTCATTGGTTAGACCATGTCTGATATTCCTGGGATTATCCCACTTAATGGGACTCATAGGATGTTTCTGGAATCTGATTCAAAGCCATGAAGTCAACATCAACGACGACTAAATCCTATTCTCATAGAAGTAGTGAGAAAAGAACTTCTGAAATTGTTAAATGCTGGTATCATATATGCCATAGATGAGAGTGAGTGGGTCAGCCCAATCCAAGTGGTTCCCAAGAAGGCAGGAATCATAGTGATAACCAATATGGGTGGAGAGATTATTCCAACCAGGGTGAATTGTGGATGAAGGGTCTTCATTGACTATATGAAGCTAAACTCATTCACTAAGAAGGACCATTTCACCTTACCATTCATTGAACGATTCCTTGATAGAGTGGTAGTTCATGCCTTCTACTGTTTCTTAGATGGGTACTTGGGTTATAATCAAATAGATGTCTCCCTAGAGGATCAAGGGAATACTACATTTACATGTCCATTCGGCACCTTTGCTTTCAAACGCATGCCCTTCAGGTTATGCAATGCCATTGGAACCTTTCAGCGGTGCATGATGGGAATATTCTCAGACATGGTAGGAGATTTTCTTGAGGTCTTCTTGGATGACTTATCTATGTTTAGGGATACATTTGAGGAATGTCTAAGGAAGGTGGAGAGAGTCTTTTCAATATTTGAAGAAACGAAACTGGTCCTAAACTGGGAAAATGACATTTCAAGATCCCACCAATGGTCAAACCTTTAAAGTTAATGGTCATAGATTCAAACCATTCATTGAACCATTCCAAAAAATTAAGTTAATGAAAAATTGTGTAAAACAACCGTAGATGAGGAAAATAGATAAATAATTAAGGACCTATGTCGAGCTAGCGACATTAAACCAAAGCGCTGCATGGGAGGCAACCCTTGGTTTTTATGTTTCCAATATTTTTGGAATCATCTTTATTTTTTGAATAGGATTAATTAATCATTTTGATATTTAAAAATAATAAAAAATATATTGTTGACCTGTCATTCTATTATGAGTAAGGATAGGTATGAAAGAGGAGGACCAAATTCATCCATGTCGCATGGTATGATCCTTGTGTAATTCCTTACCCAGAAATTTAAAAAGAAGAAAATGTATCCTCAATTAATTTTATTTTTATGTTTTTGTATCTTAAAATAAAAATACAAAAAAAATATATTAATAAAAAAGGGACATTTCATAGGTCGTGGGTCAAACCCCATCACAATTGGAAAATCCACAGGGAATCGAACCCGGGACCGAAGGGAGACATGGGTGCGCGCTTACCACTGAGATATGGCTTTTTATGCTCCCTTATTCTATAATTTTTATATATATATACTTATATTTTACTTTCTTTGTTATATATATATATATTAATATTTATATATATATATATATATTTTTTGTTTTTTTCCAATAGGTAATTATCAGAGTGACTTCGATGCCAAGGGATTAAAAGGGAGCAGCAAGAATTTCAACTTCAACCACCAGGTGACTCCATTCCATGATCCTCATTTTCAATTTCCTTTTTGAACTCCCAGTCTCTACCTTTTACCTCTACAAAATTTTCTATTCTTTAAACATTGGGGACAATGTTATTTTATGATGGGGGGATAAAATAAAAAATGATTTTGTGTCATAAAGAATGAATGATTTGAAAAAAAGTGTGCCTCAATGGAAGGAAAAATTCCTTTAACTTTGAAAATGGTAATACACATTTTACACTTTGAAACTGAATATCGAATAATTTAGCATGACCTGATTCTAATTTTAATCCTAGTATAATTTCATTAGCATAGATTTTGGAAAGTGTGGTTGCCCAATGAGATATTTCATCATTTATATTTTCATCCAAATAAAAAAAAGATCACAATGCACATCCTTTGGATAGTGGGGTATTAGTTTGATTTCATGGGTTCCCCCAAATAAATAGCATAGTTTTGGTGATAATATTATTTTTAATTTGAGTATTCAATAAATGTTTTAAAAAAACAATAAATTTGTGCGTAGAGCAATGAAATGACATAATGCATGGATTTCGGGACTTGGGGATCGTGACTCCATAGTTGTCTGGCCCAGAGTTAGTAATTTTATCTCTATTATTAGTAATTCGATTTTTTTAACTGAGTAAACTCGAGATTATGGCCGAGTATGTGGGATTCACTTGCTACCCTAAGGTCTTTGAGCCCGGGAGTCATCAGCAAAGTCTCGCTATAGGGGTTGACTCTTTTGAGTGCAATTTCAATTACCATGAGAAAATTGCAAAACAAAAACAAAAAAACACAATAAAGTTTTTTTAATACTCATCTTAATATTGAAATGTGATTCCACCTAGTGCTTCCATGATTTCCCTCTTGAATAAAGATGAACCCCCATGTCTAATGTGATGCACAACACATCATCACACTAAATTGTTATTGGATGAAATATGGAGTTGAATTTGACTAAATGAATGGGCTTGGGATCAGGATCTTCTTATGAAACTATCATGTATTAAAATATTTTGATGGTCTTTATGATTTTTTGGTATAAGGGTTTTGGGTGATCATTGTTTATTAAAATGTTTTTGGAAAATGGAATTCGAATTTCATATTGTTGATATATATTTTTCTCGGGACTAGTAAAACTCAAGTTGGGGGTGTGATTTGCCACTAAATGAGGTTAATATTCATTGTTAATATATATAATATTCATTTTCATTATTATTCATAAACATCATTTTAGTTCATTTTACACTTTGAACATCATTTCACATTATGATTGTAATTCCTTCTTAAAATGAACTATTATATGGTACATTTTTTAACATCATTTAAAGTACCCAATGATCTTGATTTAATTTTCATATTTAATTTTAAGGTTTCTAATTATATTGGGAACAATTAATATTTATGGAGTATTGGAAGATTCACATTGGAAGACCACAAAAATGTGATTTCATTCAAACAATTCTAGAGACGTCAGATTGGACACCAGCCCACTGATGAGAATGTGGGGCCCACTAAACTGGCCTAATGAAGCCCAAATTTTTTTGAATTCTAGAATACATGTAGAGGAACAAATAATAATTCAGGATCCAGTTCTAATTTGGCCAACATGGTTGTTATTAAGGCAGCCCAATTTGGAGATAAAAGTTTGGGCAAGATTCTGTGGCCCAGAAAACATCCTACCAATCTAATCATATATCGGAGTACCAAACTGAAAATGGGCCCAAATTTTATAGGTGGTAAGGAGACATATGGGGATCAATTTTCTACTTCTATGTACCACTCTTATTCAACCATATATAAGGTTATCCAAGTGCGTCATGTTTGGTGGTTGCAAGTTGGCTTCCACCTCAGGTCAAGAGTGGAAAAGTCCAAGTTCCACAAGATTTCCAACACCCATGGCCTACCATAATCAAGTGGGATGCTTTTTAATGTTGTAGACTCAAACCAAGGCTCTGAAAATTTGTATTTAAGGTTGTGGTGATGGAGGATTTTTTCATCTTTGGTTCTTGGTTTCATTATAGTGTTATGCAGCCACGTTGTGTTTTTAATCGCATTTCTTCCTCATGGAAGTTGTTTAATTCACCTTAGTTTCCTATTAAATGTTATTCCTTTACTCTTATTCTGTTCTTCTAAAAATAATGTTGATACCATTGGTTCATGGTGTGAAATTATTCACACCATACTTTGTGATATTTATCACACAACAGTGGAGTGATAAATTTTTTTGTTGTTTTTACTTCTTCAATTACACCCTCTTAAGTCTAGTTATCGCGTTCGTTGAAGACATGTCATCAATGGAGGGCTAACTGTTTTATGGTTTGATCCAAGGGAGTAGCAGGGGGCTGGATGAATGTTATTTCTCAATCCATTAATGGCTAATCACTTCTTTTAAATGATATTTTTATTTGATGAATGTAAAACCTCTTCATCCTTATTGAATTTAAGGTCACACATTTCAAGTGCGGATACGAACCTTTACCTTGGAGTGCTCAAAAATTTGGTCCTTCAAGTTTATAGGTGATTAGTATTAGGGTGTGTATGCATTAAACCAGTAAGTGATGATTTTGTTAGAGCTTCTTAAATGAACTCATATGAAATATAAGAAATTGAAATCATTAAAAAAGGAATTCATCCAATCCACCTCGAGCGATAACCTTAGATCAACTCATTACCTTAATTTGAACTAACATAAATCTGTTAGTGATCCTTCAAAACCATCTTAAATCAACCCAAGTTGTCCACTTTGTATCCAAAAACAATCCATGGAATGTACATGTCTGTAGGTTCTTCTTAGGTCTCTGAGGATTCGATAACCCAAGATAGACTACAAGTACCGCCCTAACCTCTTCTTTTGGGTAAACATGTGTGTGAATCAGAGTGATATGCATAGATTTATATCTGTCACTATTGTGGAGATCCTTGGGCTCTGTATCTTTTCTTCTACCAATGTTTTGACACTAGACACTCCATTTGGGACATGAACATCTAGTTTACGCTAGTGCAAGTCATTCCCTCTTGAGGTTGGTGGGTGTCACTTACTTTTTGATATTTATGTTCTAGAGATGACAGGCTATGATGTCATTCTTTGAATGGATTGGATAGTTCCCTTCCAGGTAGTTGTCGACTTTTATCACCACTGGGTGAGTTTCATATCACCAGAGGTTGGATCTTTTCTTCATAAGGGTGAGTGGGATGTCCAGGCGTGTAGAGCGGGTCCAGAGGATCATGGGTTGGGAGCAGTTAAAACTCCGATTGCTTGTCTTTATCTCAATGACTAGGGGACATCACAATTAGACTTTTCTCTAGTGGAGGATCGTTTCAGAGATGTCTTTCCAGAAAACTTTTCTGGTTTGACTCTAGAGCGTGAGATAGACTTCTCGATTGAGCTTGTGCCAGGAGCGGCATAGGTGTCTATTCCTCCTTATAGGATGGCTATACCTGAGTTGCAGGAGCTCAAGAAGCAGTAAGAGGAGTTGCAGGAAAAGGGTTTCAATTGACCCAGTACTTCTCCTTGGGGTTTTCTTGTCCTATTTTCGAAGAATGTAGACTGTACCGTCAGGATTTGTGTGGAATATGGGAAGTTGAACCAGTTGATAGTCAAGAACCGATATCCCTTTCCGAGGATTGATAATCTATTTGATCAGCTTCAAGGAGCCTAGGTTTTATCTAAGATTGAATTGAAGTCCGGTTATCATCAGTTGCATGTTAGACCATCTGATATACCTCTCACAGCTTTCCGGAGTAGGTATGGTCTATACGAGTATATGGTTATGCCATTCGGTCTCACAAACGCACCTCCAGTTTGCATGGAACTGATGAACTGAGTGTTCCATCCATACTTGAATTCCATCGTCATTGTTTTCATGGATGATATCTTATTGTACTCTCACACTCTACGCAACCATGATACCCATATTGAGATCATTTTGAGAACATTGAGGGAGAATCAGTTATATGCTAAACTCTCAATGTGACACTTTTTGATGGACTATATTCAATTCTTGGGTCATGTCATCTCAGTGGCAGGAGTATCAGTAGACCCAGAGAAATTGAGAGTTGTAGTTTCATGGGATCCACTGATGAACGTCTTTCAGGTGTAGAGTTTTTTAGGGATGGATGGATACTACAGATGTTTCATACATGAATTTTCACGCCTATCAGCACCACTAACAGGTCTGACCAAGAAGGGGGGAAAGTACTTATGGTCAGATTCTTGTGAGTCAGCCTTTCAGGAGCTGAAAGGGAGGTTCACTTCAGCACTGATATTAGTCTTTCCAAAGCTAGTCAAGAGTTATACTATTTACTATGATGTGTCAGGTATCAGGCTGAGAGTTGTACTTATGAAGTGAGATGGAGTTGTTGCATACGGGTCTCAGCAGTTGAGGCCACCTGAGAGTAATACCCGATGCACGACCTGGATTTGGCAGCTGTTGGAGACATTATCTTCTGGGAGAGCACATTGTGGTTTTCACCAACCAAAAGAGTCTCAAGTATATCTTCACTCGGCATGATCATAATTTGAGACAACAAAGGTGGGTTGGGTACCTTCAGTATTTTGACTTTGAGTTTGCCTACACGTCAGGGAAAGGCAATGTAGTGGCCGATGCGTTGAGCTGGAAGACTCAGATATAAGCAGTTTGGGAGGCCAATAGTGAGTGGAATTTTATGGCTCTGTTCTTGGAGATGAATTTAGAGTTGCATGGTATAAAAGGGTAGAATTTTCTATCCTCTATACCTGTTACCTCAATACTTCTTGATCAGGTACCAATGAGGCAGCTATCAGATTCTGAAGGCCTATTACTAAGGAAGAGTGTGTCAAGAGAGGACCCTATTTCGGGATGGACCATTAGCAAGGATGAGATCTTGCATTTCCAGGGACATGTATGGGTGCTAGGAGATATATGCGATAGCTGATATGGGAATTTCATTCCTCAGTTTGGGTAGTTTATCCTAGCATCACCAAGATGTATTGTCATCTACACTGTCAGTATTGATGTCCAATACTAAAGAGGGATGTTGCTGGTTTCGTTATGAGGTCATCCACTTGTCAGCAGGTGAAGGTGGAGCATCAGTGACAAGCAGGGATTTTAAGGAAGTTATCCATTCTTGGGTGGATGTGGAATGATGTCGCAATGGACTTCGTGAACAGTTTACCGAGGTCGGATCGAGGGAATGACGCAGTTTGGTTTGTCATTGACAGACTCACAAAGGTTGTTCACTTATTATTGATCAAGGAGACATTCATTATTTATGAGCTGGGATGGATGTACATCTGAGAGATTTTATGTGTTCTTGGAGTTCCACACTCCATTGTTTTTGGCATGGATGCATTTTTTACTACTCGGGTCTGGCAGGGGCTTCAGAAGTCATTGGGAACACAGGTACTTTTGTGTACATCTTACCATCCCTGGATATATGGCCAGTCCGAGTGTGTGATTTATGTGCTTGAGGAAATTCTTCAAGCATGCATCCGGGATTTTGGAGGTTTTTGGTAGAAGCATATACCTCTTGTGGAGTTTTCCTACAGCAATAGTTTTCAAGAAACTATTCATATAGAACATTATGAGGCTTTGTGCAGTAGGACATTCCGATCACCTTTATATTGGTTGGAGGTAGGAGAGGTAGCTTTCCTATGACCCCTTCTTGTCCAGGAAACCATAAAGCAGATATAGTTGATTCGGAAGAGGATGGATACTGTGCAATATTGACAGAAGTCTTATGCTGATCAGCGGAGACGACTTCTTAAGTTTGAGGTCGGGGATCATATTTTCCTATGTTTCACATTAAGTGTGGGACACAAGAGGATTCAGAGACATGATAATCTTTCGCTGAGGTACGTCGGGCCGTTTGAGGTGTTGGAGAGAGTTGGGATGGTTTCCTATTGGTTGCAGTTACCTCAAAGGTACTGATCTCTGCACAATTTTTTTCACGTCTCTCAACTCTGGCATTACATTTGAAACCCATCTCATGTCTTTCAACCCAAGGAGGTTGAGCTCGAAGTGGATGCGTCATTTGAGGAGCATCCTATCTCGATTTTGTACCGTAGTAAAAAGTTTCTCTGTGGCCGGATTGTCCCCTTAGTATGAGTGTTGTGGTAGCACGGGTGGGTGCAGGACGAGACTTAGGAGAGGGAGACCGATGTATGAGCATAGTGGCCGGAACTGTTTATGTTTTCTTCTTCTACGCTGCACTAGGGAAATTCGGGGATGAATTTCTTTAATGGTGGAAGTTTGTATGAACCCAAATCTTATTTTCAGGTAGGTTTTTCCTTTTTATGAAGGTTTTGAGAAAAGAGGAGTTTTTAGAGAATTTTCAAGTACATGCCTTGTACTTTATGAGTACACACTATGTAATTCCTTGTCACAGAAGTTCGTGTGCTGAACATGTCATGGCCACAAACATGGTTGTGTGGGGTGATGTGGAGGCCACATAAAGCGGAGTACGGAAAAGGCGAGTACACATTTTCTACTCAAAAAGTTAAAACCGTGTATTTCTTTTCATTAAATGCACCAGGGTCACGTCTGAAGGAAAGAACCATCTTATTCTAGGATTTCTTCATCCGAGAGAACTTGCACGATCTCAGATCTTCGATGAATCCCTGGGCCTATGTCCATCCTCTAAATCGAACACTGTTGTTTGCGTTGGAATTGCATCTGTGAGTTATCTCTTCTTCTAGAGATTAATTTTCCAATTCCTCATCTTTTCCATGTTATCTTGGGTTGAAAAGTTTATGTGTTTTCATGGATCTACGACATTAAAAGGAGATTCAAGCTTCAAGGTTCAAGTATATTGATCTCTGAACCCCGGGGTAGGTGGTTTGTGCCTTTCTATAGAAATTCTTTGAGTATTATGTGAAAATTTCACCAATACCCTTGAACTGGGTATTACATGTTTACTGTTTTGGCCCAATTGTTTTCCTACTTTGCATGTATGCCCGAGTAGAGGTTATTGTTTGTGAATAGGTTAATTTTTTTGTTCTTTGGATGTATGTACCATGCATTTTTTTTCCTATTTTTGATCTTTGGGGCTAGTTGCCTATTAGGGTATTGTTTACTTTCCCATGCCTAGTATTGTAGGATGGAGTTACTTTTGTTCTGACATGCTGTTATGTTGTTGACAAATATCCAAGTAGTTCATGAGGTTTACATTGGTCGTTATGTGTTTTTAGTCTTACTTTACTTACATGGTTCCGTGAGAACCTAGTGTATAGACCATATGGAGAATTGACGTTGGGGGCTTCTCCAGTGTGTCTTTATAATTATACGATGCGAGACCACAGGGGGAATTGACATTGAGTGCATCCCCAATGTGTATGTAGTTCCTCGACACAGGCCACAGGGGTAATTGACATTGAGTACTTCCCCAGAGTGCCTTTAGTACGATACAAGACTATAGGGGGAATTGATGATGATTGTTTCCCCATAGAGTCTATACTTTAGCTGAACCTAAGGGGTGAGACTGTTTGTGCTTCCCAGAGGGTTGCTTGTTCTTGATAGGTAGGACCAGAGGGGATAGGTTGTTGGTACTTCCTATAGGGTTACCTATTGTGTAATATATTTTTTTGTTGCATGTTGTGTGGTGTTTGAATGCTTAAACATTGGATTGTTTACTAGTTAGTGCTTCATTATTTACTACTTTCATTACATTTACCTGCCATATAGTCATTGACTGTTAGGCACAGATATTTGGGTGGTTGCCTATTGGGATTTAGTCTCACACCCTATTTGGGCCATGCTTTTAGGCCCAAACAGATTATATTGCTGCAGGTATAGACAAGGGAAAGCGCCCTTCGACTTCTGGTACTTGAGTGTATTGGATTTGTAGAGAATGGGACCAAGAAGAGGCTTGCGATGTTGAGGAGTTACTCATATGTTTTTATTTTGTACCTTGGTTTAATATTGTATTCAGAATTGTGACTTGTTTCGCTATTTTCCTAGACATATATGTATCATGCATCATTTATACATATTTATGCTCCAGTTGTTTCTTTATCAGTCTTCTGCTATTTACTGTTGTTGGATATTTACCACTTCTACTATTGTATATTTGTTTCACTTCCACTATGTTACTTTGCCAATGAGGGCATAGTTTTCCCACTATCACACCCAAGGTCCTTGTAGCTAGTCAGAAGCCTCTGGCGTTCAGGGAAATGTTCTTGATCCATGTGACCAACCGGGTACGAGGCACCTTTGGGTGGCTTTCGGAACCAAGAAGTTACACACAACAACCCATGCTTAGTTCTCATACTCCATTCATGTAGTTATATGTATATAACAAACATCACATTCATGTTCTAGACCATGTAGGAATGTAAGGATATAAATGATATTACTGTAGTAGTTGGTTTCCATATCTTTTTCTAGATTGGCATGTCCAGACTTGCTAGGGGAATTTACTATATATGGAGAGAGGATATTTGATCAGTGGTTTTCTAATCTCAAAACGACATCGCGTTCTCTTTTTGAAACCCCAGGGAACCTGAATGGAACTTGGTGGGTATTTGGGAATGATAAGGTGCAAGGGATAAGTGGAAATCATGGGAGTTGATTGAATCTGTTAAAAATATGCTTCATGGACCTAGATTTGTTTGCGGTGATTTCAATTAAACCCTTAAAAATCATTGGAAGCCTAGTTGTGCTAATGGAATGATTCCTCCATACATCAATTCAAATCTTTCATTCACCATTATGGCCTATTGGATTTGGGATACTTTGGGAGACCATTCACTAGATTTCACATATGTGACTGCACCTCCAAAATTTTTAAAATGATTGATAGGTCTGTTGTATTAAAATATTGGATGATTTTGTTCCCATGGTAGGAGGTATCCAACATTCCTTCATTTTATTCTGATCATTACCCCATTTTTCTTTAGACTCATGTGGTTTCTTTGGGTGAAAGTCCTATTCAAGGATTCTGTTTTTAATATACATGGCTCCATAACGAAAATTATAGGGAGGTGGTTCAACCTTCTTGGTCTTCCCCTCGTAATCAAGTATGTTATAAGACCAAATAAGTGGGTTTATAGTTGAAAAAATGGAGCTGACAACACAATGGGAATTTTGTTACAAAAATTATCAATCTTAAGAATGACATTGAGATATGAAATGAGAATACCATCCCTAGAAATGGCTAGAAAGAGGAAATTTTAATACAAAAAAAATAATTGGATGTTTCTTTGAGAGATAAAGTGAGTTTCTTGTTCTCCATATATAGAGAGGACTTCATCAAGAAGGGAGACAAAAAAACATGGATCCACTATAAAAAAACTTATTTAGAAGAAGAAATAAATTCATTTATAAATTAGTAGTTAGTGAAAATATATTCTCTTCTAATGGGGTTACGATTCATGAGAATATTGGGTCATTCTTCAATGACCGACTTCCTTCCAAGTGTGTTTCCTACTCTGGTGACCATCTGAGTTGGGTGGAGCCCAAAATTTATTGTAGTTATGATATAGTTTCTAGAGTTTGACATTTCCAGTGCAAAGATTGTGGAAGCACTGAAGAATATTGATTCTTCAATGGTACCTTACCTTGATGGTTTACATGCTATATTTTTAAGTATTTTTGGAATATTTTGGATTCATATGTTATTTAATTGATGTAGTGTATATGGGTAGACACAATTGGCATGAAAAAATTCAAAGAAACCCTCATTGATTCAATTCCAAAAATTTATGGCCTACTGTGTATCTCTGATTTTAGGCAAATTGGGTTTTGCAATGTTCTTTACCAAATTTTATCAAAGTTCTTATCTCAACTTCTAGGTAGGATTTTATCTCCCACCATTTATAAAAGTCGAATAACCTCTGTTCTTGTGAGAATTATTATGGATAATGATGTTATGGCTCATGAAATCAATCATTCTTGAAACCCTAATCTTCTTCTAAGAGGGGGACAATGACATTGAAACTGGACATGTATACATTTTAAGATAGGGTGGAATAAGATTTCCTAGGAGAGGTTATGTGCCGTTGGCTTTTTTCCCAAAGAGGATAAATGAAATAACGAGTTTTGTTAATATATTTTCCTTTAATGATACATTCAATGGTTAAATCACAACAAATTTATAACCATCAAGTGGTATTTGGTAGTGTGACACTTTCTCCATCGATTTATTTCTCATGGTTTCTGATGTTTTTTACACGTAATTAATCAAATGAATATTTGGAGAGGTTATTTAATGGGGAAATTTTTTCCAGCATTTTAACCTCATTACTCACATATTATTTATCATTGAATATATTTTTATCTCAAGGGAAAATTACCAGGAATAATAGGATGTCCTTAAAATGATCAATCATTTCAATAATGCTTTGGGAAAACACATCAACTTGGAAAAATCATATATGTTTTTAATTGGGGTGTTCAAGATGGTATGATAGATTCTATATCCTATCTATGTGGAATCAAAGTGGTGGAAAACATAAAAAGTATTTGGGACTTCCAATGCTCCTTAGGAAATCTAAAAGAGATGTATTCCCTTTTTCCCTTGAAAACTTCTATATCAAGATTCAAGAATATTCCACAAAGAACCTATCTATGTCTTTAAAGGAGGATCTTATCAGAGGAGTGTCCCAATAAATACTATCCTATGTGATTTCCTTATTTGAACTCCTCAGTTAAATTAATCACCAACGTCACTCAGTCTTCATGAATTTTTGGTGGGGTCATGCTAATGTTAAAAAAATTACATTATGATTATTAGGAGAATCATTATTCCCCAGGGGGTTGTAGTGGTCTATGTTTGAGATATTTTGGAAGTTTAAATAAGTCCTTTGTTTCTTAGAAATGATATAGCTTACATCAGGATTGAGAAACAATGTGTGAGAAAATTTTCTAAGTTAATTATTACCCATATTATGAAATTCTGACTTCAAGTTTAGAACATATACCAGGATTTTTATTGAGAAGAATTTTGGGATCAAAATCCATCCGACACCATATGCTCTTCTATAGAATTACCTATTGTAACCTTGTTAACATTTAGAGTGGCCCTTGGATTTCTAGTTTCCATGTTTTGAAAACTTGTTCACATCCACTACCTGGAATCAGTTATGCTTCCATGAGGGATATTATGATTGAAGATCTTAGTAGATGGGATCCTCGAAAGTGTGATTTTTGGTTCTATAATTTGGAAAATAGGATATGAATGTTCTTCTAGTGGTTCCTTTGTTTGGTCCAAACACAATGTACTAGAGTAAAAAAATATTGTACTATTACTCTGTCTGATCGCGTAATTGGGTTTGTCTCTTGCATAGTGATACTCCTTGGAAACCACTATAGAAATACCTCTTATAGTCAGATGCTCTGTCGAAGGCCAACCATCTGTGTTGGAAAATGTACAATGGTTTCCTCCCTACCCTTGTTAGCCTCACAAATAGGCACTTGTCAAATATTTCTAGTTATCATGTCTAGGGTTCTTCCATGGAAAATAAGTGTCACACAATTTTCTCTTTACCCTCAGTTTCATGGTTGTGGCTGGTATGTCAAGGGAAGGATTTTAATTTTTTGGATAATCAAGGGGATTTCAAGCTCATTGTTGGGGAATTGTTTAATTCACTTCCAAATCATGATATCACAAGGATGTGCATCTCCATGTCGTTTATTTTGTGTCAGTACAATGCATTTTATAGCATTATTTTGATGATTACAAGATTTGGATTGCTAGGATGGCCAATTGGGGTTCTCTTTAGATTAAAGGTGGTGGGTTCTTCCTTATTTTCCAGCTCGACCTTCCCCAACAAAATGGATGCCTCCACATTCGGGTGTCTTCAAGATTAATTCAAACAAGGCACTCCATATAGTTTTCTATGTCGACCTTGGGTTGTTGTCTAGGATCACATTGGTTCTTTTATTGCGGCTTTTCACTCCTTGGTTGATGTGTGTTGGGCTCTTTTGGATTCCCAAGGCTATGGACATCTGTCTTAGTGTGGAGTTATCCTTTTCTCATGGAAACATGATCATTGGGGTAGAATATGATTACCTTATTGTTATGAATGCCCTCAATAAGGATGTAGGCAGTCCCCATCCATTCGGGTCAATTATCTATAAGTTCAAATCTTTGGAGCCCTTGTTAGGTTCTTGTTTTTATCCCATGTTGTGAGAGAAGAATATCGTGTGGCATGCTCATGACTTCATGTAAGGGGAACATGGGTTCTTACTAGAGGTCTTCAACTTTCCACGCTGATCTATGTTCCTTGGCCTCTACTTATTTAAAATAGTTGGAGATTTTTCTTTAATAAAATTTAAAACAATTAAAAATGGATCAAATTACAAATAATATTGAACGAATAAAAATAAAAAATTAATATATTACAAAAAGTATTTTAAAAAATAATTAATTTTATAAATGAACAAATAACATTAAAAATGAATATTTTTTTAAAATAATAATAAATAGTTTATAATAAATAAAAATATAAAAATTGAATAAAAATCACTGATTAAAAATAGAATATGTTTAATATATTATATAAATAAATAAAATCTAAAAATGAATAGCAAAATTTGAAAAAATTACAAAAATATCTAATCTTTCTGTGTGTATCTATATAAATTTACTTTAATTATTTGTATGTGTCTATAGATTTAATGTATATATATGACAGATATATATTTTATATTGAATAAAAAATCGCATTTATATAATATAAACATTAACTTTCTATTACTCCATACTAATTAGTAAATAATTTTTATTAATATTAATTTGTAATTATATATCATTTTTTAGTATATAAATATATCAATATGAATATATTTTTAAAATAAAAATTTTAAAAATGATAATGAATAATCAGGTATAAAATAATATTAATAATTAATAAATTAAAAATATTAAATGATTACAGATTAAAAATGAATAAATTATTAAAAAAGTAAATATACCTAACATTATTAATGAATGAAAAATATTAAATGAATGAATTCTAAAAATGAGTGAAATTTAATTAAAAAATACATAGATTTAAAACATATGAAAAAATGAGTAAGGGTTATTAATTATTCAAATTTTAAAACATTTTTTTGTGTGGATATATATATATATATAACTATTTAAATACACATATTTTATTACATAACGCATATTAAATGAATGATTATATATAAATATAAATCAATATTAAAATATTTCTAAATTAAATATATTAAATATATTAATGAATAATCATGTATAAAATAATTTTGAAAATGAATAAGTTACAACAAATATTAAACAAATAAATGTTAAAAATGAATTTTTTTATAAAAAATCAAAAAATACAAAACATTATCAATAAGTAAATAATATTAAATGAATGATTCAAAAAATGAGTGAAATTTAATTAAAATATGAATATATTGAAAAATAAACCAAAAATGAATGAGTTAATAATTATATATATTTTTAAAAATTTAAAATGAATAAAATAAAAATATTATCGAAACAATAAGGGGGAATATATAAAAATTTATAAAAAAATTATTCATGTATTAAATAATAAAAAAAATGAGTAAATTCATATATATATAAGGAAGTAATAAATAGTATATATTAAATAAAAATATAAACAATTATTAAAATTTAATAATTAAAACATAATATATATTAATTATTAAATATTAATAAATATAAATATAAAATGATAATATTTGTAATTTATTATTTGGGTATTTGTTTTTTTATAAAATCGAATAAATTATGTAGATGTGAAATTATCGCCTCACATATTTAGTGTATGTATATATATTTAGCCAATATTTTTATTTAATAACAAATTATTTATTTATTTATATGTGGTTAAAATTAATAAATAAAATTGATATAAAAATTTTATTAAATTTATATTTGTATTAATTAGTCAATAATTTTAATTAATATTAATTTTTAATTGACATAAAACTAAATATATGACATATATAGTACCTCTAAATACAAATTTAGTTATATATAAATCATATATAATAAAATTATATATGTATATATATAAACATTAATATATTTCTATATAAAATTTTATTTCTAATAAAATATTATTATTTTCTTTGAACATAGCCATTTATACGCACTAAAACACGTGTTGATAAATGTCATGATTAACAGCGTTACAAAATGTGTTGATAAATACAACAGTTATCAATGCTAAGAAAAATCATTGATAAAGGTGGTACTTTTTCAGTGCTTTTCCTAACACTCATAAAGACACCCTATGTCATTGATTGTTTATATGGTAACTAAAACAACCTCATTATCTGTGTTTTTTGTTGGGGTTAATAAAGGGCACCACATAATATTCTTGATTCTATATTAGTGATTATAAATGATTGTTCATGTTAGTGTGTGTGTGTGTGTGTGTTTTTATATGTGTGTGTGAGAGTGTGACTCACTCATACTCTCCCTCTCCCACCATCTATTTATATAAATTTATATATATGTATATATTTTTTGTGTGTATATATATATGTATGTATTTTGTGCCTATACAAATACATGTATATATATTTTGATATATATTTATTGGAATTTATAAATACACATAAATATATATAGAAAAACAACAAACACATTTACCACTAGCCATATATATATATATATATATATATATATATATATATATCTGTGTGTGTCTCTGTGTGTGTGTGTGTGTGTGTGTATCTTGTAATATATACATCTTTTAATATAAATAAGTTAATAATTATTGACATATTTTTTGAATATATAAATATAGATATAAATATATTTATATATGATTATTAACACACACACACACACACACACATATTTAGATATAAGAAATAAATATACATTTCAATAGGTTTATATCTATATACATGTATAAATTAAGTTTTTATAAAGTAAATAAAATGGTTAGATTGTTATTTAAAATGAAATGGATAATAAAAATATATTTTTATATGTTATATAGATTAATAAATTTAAAATCATAATTAAAATTTAAATACATCTAAATATTTTTTTTATAAGACTACATTTTTACATATAAGTGTATAAAAATATGTATATATATGTGTGTGGGAATAAATATATTTATAAAAAACACTATAATAAGAAAAATAGTAAATTATTTACACCATAATATCCATATAACTGTAATCCATTGTAATAAATTCAGTATCCATTGAAAAATGTGAAGTCCTTCTAAAACCAAGTTAAAATTCTATCGAACCATAAAAATTAGGGACTGAGGTTTTCCTAGTTAGAACGACATATATATATATATATATATATATATATATTCAATGAATTTGATTTTATATCTCTTAGAGAGAAAACTGACATCTGGATTAAAATTTATGGTTATTTAAAATTTAAGTAATGTTTTCAATTTATCTTAAGATATTAATTAATTTATTAATATTTTCAATCATGAAATTTTTAAGAAATATATATCACTCAATATTAATTTTTATTTTATTATTAAATATAAAATTTTAAATTTTTTTAAAAAAATTTCACTAATTATATTCAATAATATGTGTAAATACATATTTACTCACTACTAGAAAAATAGTCTATTGTGCCTGTAGAAGTAGGCAACTACCAAAGGCAAACACTATTGGTAAGTATCAGTAACCTCCACTGGTAGTTCTTGTAGAAAAATAAATAAAACACCTATCTTTCCATGCCACCACCCTGCTCACATCCCCCCTCACCGCATCTACCCCCTTACATAACACTTTTCGCTCCCACTTCGAAGCAACCATTTCTCCCCCTTTCCTCACACACCAACTCCCCATTCCCCATCCTCACCCTCACCTTAACCACAAATAGTGTCAAAGCCTCTACCACCACTGTCCATTCATAGGTCTTGTCATCACAACCCTTGTCAGAGAAACCACTATCCATCTCTACCTCCACCCATGATCTGGTCACCATCCCTGATCATTACTACCCTCTCAAGTGGAGGCAGTCTGATCCCACTCCACCTATAAATGCTTGATCTGTCAGCTGGTTCAAGATTTTTTGTTCTATAAGGTAATACCTAATTTCGGTAGTTGTGTTTATAGGTTTTGACCATTTCTTCCCACTAAAAAACTTGTTGTTTTTATTGTACATCGATTTAGATCTTGTTTATTAACTTTCTCCGTTAATATTGTGTTTAGTTAACTCATTTATTTATATATTCCAATATAATACTCTAAATTCAAAACTAAACTTGTTTAAAATTTTGTATTCCTTGAAAAAAATATTTTAAAAATTAGTTATTTGAATTTTATTGAATTTTTGAATTATGAAATCTTGATATTTAAAATATTTTCTCATGAATGGTTAGTTTGAAAAAAAAAATCGGTTTTTTGAAATGTATGTCTTTTTTGTTGTTGTTTCAATAAAATAGTTTTGTTTAATTTGAACCTACACGTTCCATATTTACAAAATTTATTTTCATTATAATGTTATAAATTTCTCTGTGCTTAGCTTATTTTTAATTTTTTTATCCATTTTTCTTCTCATATACAAGGGTAAAAGTTTATATGGTATGATGCATGTGGTGACCCCAAGTATATCAGTGTTTCATTTTGATGTTCAAAGTAATTATATTTCTTTATCATTTCAATTCACACTACTTTTTAATTGATTGAGTATTCTGGGGAATTTTGATTACCTTTAACAAGAACCAAGTTTAGTTGGTTTTCACCTAGAAGGGTATTAATTTTTTTTTCTACATAAAATAATGTACTAAGATCCCTAAATCAAATCCTGGTTAATTGTAGGTATTTACACTGGTCAATATCCTCGATTGAAAATTTATCCCCCCCCGCAAGTATTAGTTATTCATGCACTAAAACTATTTAAAATTATATTACATATGTTTTCCAGAAATTTATACCATGTTGGACGTGTAACACATAATTTTGGATAGAGGGAATGCGGCCATTCTTAGTAATCCTAATACTTTTTGTAAAAAAATATATAATATTTTCAAATAATATTGATTGAATGATAGATAAAATAAATTTTTATGGACTTCTACATCAATTTTTTTGCAACCACAGATGATATCTTTCAATGGAAATTCATGGATTAATTCCTAATGGAAATAACAATGCATATTTAGTTGATAATTTATAGGATAACTATAGTTGACTTTCAAATATTTAGAATCACGTACCTTAATCAAGGTTCTATATAGTCAATTGGTATTTTCATATCTTTCGGAATCTTAATTTAAAGAGATATGTTTTTTTGAACCTTATTTAAATTGATAAATGGTAAGTGATATATTTTCATATTTCAATTTTTTTTGGTCATGTTCATATACCATAAATATGAGTGGTCTAGTCCAATGATATTTGTTCTCCAATGAAAAAAAATTCATTTAGTTAAGAAAATATGGACTATTGTGATCAATAAATACTTGTCATCAGGATGTATATGATGTTTGAGTTAAATGATTCCTTAATGTCACTTTATATTATTGATAACTTTTTCCACCCAATTAAACCTATATATAAAACCATTTTTAGGGAAATTTCAGAAATAATTTTTATAATAGAAAGTATATTATACAATTTATTAAATTATCTCATTTTTTTGATAGAATATAGGAATAAAAAATAATATTTAATATAAATAAAGAAGTTTAGTCTCTTACTAATGATTTAGAAGATGTTGTTTTTGAAGAATTTTATATCACTAAAGAGTAGATGCCTAGAAATGATCAAGAACAAATGATTTCATTTCTAACTAGGGAAAATTAGTGTTATGAAATTATATTTTTTACAATTTAATTTTATGGACGTGTCATGAATCATTATACTGATAACATATATTTATATGTTCCTATTATATTATATGTTCTTGAAAATCACATACTTCATTATATTTCTGGTTGTTGTTAAATTAATAAAATAATGTACATTATATTAAATCATTAATGTATATTTTTAATATAAGAACCCATGTATATATCACAAGATCACTAATGAAGAAATTAGTATATTAATAAGTCATTTTTCTGCATTCAATGAGTCATATGTTCATTTTTTGTAATCTTCAAAATATAGTTTTTAAGTGACTCTCAATGATCATACATGCTCCATATCTATTGTTCTATTTCACAAACTAATTATGAATTTAATTCATCACTTACATATATGCTTATAGAAAAACACATTCATGTAATTATTCAACTATCATTATGCTTTATATATTTTGATATCTCAGGATTAAATTTAAAATCCTTTCATACATTTAGAGAAATAATCAGTTTTGTTTCCCTATATATTTAATTTTTTTTGAAATAGAAAATAGTCATGACATTACACTATGGTTAATGGTTCATTTCCCACCCTTCAACAGTAGAGTTATGAATTAAGAAAAACAAGATTATTGTAAGGGATAAGTGTTATAAATATTTACAAATAAGTGTCAAACAACATCGAATTTCTTGCATCAAATATATGTTCCAAAATCGAATTTTTTATCATTCTAGTTATACGGAAGAAGAGAAAGGAATATATATTTATAGATATATTAAAGGAACCATAATATTTAATTGGCATTGTGGTTATGTTTTTTTATCCCTCTGTTAGTTCTAGATTGTTTACTCAGTATCAATTTCAATATATCCATTCCCTGAGATAAATGGTATGGATCCTTTTGTTATTATCAAATATGAGAAAAAAATTTATTATTTTATTTATATGTTGGGAATTTATTTATTGTGACATTATATCATTTTACCAGATAGTTTCATTGAATTAATGTCATCCAAAACATGTGCTTCAGCTGTTCGAACTGATGGAAAACATTAGGATGTGATCATATTTTGGAAACTTCATAGTTCATGGACTAGGATATGATGGAATATATGAGACTTTTCTCTTTATATTTTTAATTATTATTATATAAAAGAGAATCATGGTGATCATACATTCATTGATTGGAGTAGTGATATAGGATGTGGCATATTGTAATCATATTGCTAATTATATTGTGTATTTTGTTTCTAGGGTCTGGCCTTTAATATGTTCAATTCAATGTTGTAGGGGTGGCCTCAAAGAGGGATCCTACTGTATACCATTGTGGTGAATCAATAGACCTATATAAAATACATTAGGGACATAAAGGGTAATAAGATTCATTTAAAGGATATGTTTATCTGTCTAATTTTAAGTCCATCTGTGGTAACTTCATCACTATGATATGATATTGAAGAGGGTGGATATAGAAATTTTATGTTGAAGGATGTAATTTTTGAGTTCATATGTGACTAACCTATCCCAATCATCCTTCCATTATTATGAAACTATTTTTGGAGAGTTTAATCATTCACCTACAATAGTCACCTTCATGTTATTCTTCTATTATAAGCAATGATTAGTGAAATGTTTTGAATTTATATGAAATTTTTTTAGTTACTATTTTAATTTTTTTGGCTTTGTTATTTGGAAGCTATAAAAATTTAGACTTTTTAAAATAACATTCCACTGTCTAGTGACTTCCTTAGGCATCCACTGATGTTTTTATTTTCAAGCTTCGTTATAGACCACCTATAGTAGTCACTATATGGTTTTCAGTGGAAACCACTTATGATGGTTGCTAATAATCTTACAATAAATTGTTATTGTGATCATGTGGGAGACCACTATAGTGATTTATAATGGAATATCATATTTCACCTTAGCGATGGGCCAACTGTGACAACCAAAAGTGGTTGGATGACAGTCACTAAATGGGAAATTTGTAGTTGTGAGTATTATATAAATAATATTTATGATATTTCAATATAAATATAAATATATTTTAATTATTTGTAATAAATTATAAAAGGAATTATGAAGGTCACCGTTTATGATTTCTATAAAAGAGATGAAAAAAGTTATGATCATCTGTGTTGGAAAAGGCTTCCTTTATCAGTACCTAGCTAGCATAGATAATTATACCACCTTTATCTATATTTTTTTAGTATTGATAAATGATATCACTTAATATAGAAAACTATGTAGTATTTTCTCTATTCAATATCCAGATGAGAAGCCTCGACCAACAACCTTTACATAATCCATAACCATAATCTATGTTGGTTAACAACTCATACAAATGATGAAAATAGATACATGCATGAATTTGATCTCAGGGTGTACACCAAACCCCTCTAATACCAAAATAATATGAATTCTTTATTAAATAAAGCCTGAAATTCTATTGTACATTTTATAGTTAGGGTATTCCAACAAAAAAACACAATTTTAGAGGCCTTTCAGACATTTTTTATACTCTAGAAAATAGTGAAAAAAATTTTCTTGGTTAGCATAATGTAGATATCATCATGGTCTTTGATTTCATATCTTTTGGATCCCCAACATACACTCCTACCAAAATTTAGACACATTTTAATTTTAATTAACATTTTCAATTTATCTTATGATATTAATTAATTTGATATATTTTTCTATCACCAAATTGTTTTGAAATATCTATTACTCAATATCAATTTTTCAATTATTATTTATTATTATTTTTAAATTATGTTTTACAAAATTTTCACAATTTATATGAAATATTACATGTCAATACATATTTAGTATTATAGAAATAATATTTTTGAAAATATATTTTATATATTTAATTATAAATATATTTATATTTCAAATATTATTTTTTAATAATATAATAAGAAATTATAATTATCATCATTTATTAGTGCTAATAAAAGCACTTATTAAGGATATCATTATCAGCAATGGTAACCGATTCTTATGTTGGTCCATTGGGATATAATTAATAAAATTAACCCCATTATCAGTAATTTCTGTTTGTTTTTAGAAAGGATAATGCTTCATATAGAGAAATCTATAGTAGTGTCACCATTGAGTCACTAGAGGTGAATCCTCGACCAACTCCATCTCGGTAATCCATAATAATAAACCAAGTAGGTATAAAACTCATTCATATGAGGAAAATATAATCATTCTTGGATTTTTGATCTCAGGATATACACCTAAATCCCATGCCACCCCAAACCATATTAATAATAATAATAATAATAACAAAAACAACAAACTCAATGATAATAAAAAAATTGTATAAATAGTGTATTTCTTTGTTTTTTCAAATCCCTCTCCCTGAATTGTTTTAATGATATTATTATTATTTGAAAACCATATTAAAAAAAATATAAAAATGGTAATAATAATATTAATTATTATTAATATTATTAGTCTTATTTTAAGTGGGGTAGAAATTTATTCTATGGAAATATACAACACACATTATTTTAATTCATATATGGAAACAATTTCTATGATTAAAACATTTGGATGTTTTTGATAAGGTGCCCATAGAGTTGGCTACCTGTAGTTCATATATTTTTGGGAAGCATATGGTGATGTGAAATGAAAATGGTGAGGAGTAAAAATGAGTACCAAGGGAGGTTTGAGGCATGTTAATTACATTTTATTGAGAATTTAATGTCCCCATCTATAGTTTTCCAAATTCATTCTTTCTATTGTTCAATGAAATATGTTATAATAAGTCATCAATCCCTCTTTATATATTAGTTAAGAAACCAAAAATGTAGGGATGGAAAACTTTTCATACCATCATAAGAATTCATATTCATATGAGTAGAATATGATTTAGGTGTGGGACCAACTCAATTCATGTAATGAGATCCACTATTGTTGGTGACTGATAATTAATAAAATATTTTTCTATGTTTCATAAAAAATATTATGACAACATATTAATTTACAAATTTTATATAAAAATACCCAATCAACATACTCAAACATTCCATGCCAGTGACCTCCTAATGTCTGACCAACTAAGGTACTCTTAAGGATGTCTGAGTTTCCATAGATTAATTTTTTTGGGTGGAATTGTGGTGGATAAATTTTCTCCTAATATCTAAAACAGTATTGCGAATAGCCCTCAGGCATTCAGACACTTGCATGGTCACAATGGTGGTTCCTAAAATCATAGAATATGTGGGTTTTGAAATGATTTACCACTGAAAACGATCCTTATGAAAATAAAAGTTAAAACAAAACAGATACCTTAAAAACCCTTCAAATATGGGGGATGACATGATTCCCCTTTCATTTAATGAATGTGAATTTAGAGTAAAAAAATGCGCAAATGGTCCAAAATTTTAAGAAGAAAAAAATGAAAGGCTTCCTGAGAATTATCTTTGGACTCCATGTCTCTAACAATCAATTGGATATCTAAATCAAATATATTTAATTTTCCACCCATTTTAATTGAAAATTTCGAATCCATGGAGAATGTCCATTACTTCAACCATAATAAACCCCAATTCCTATTTTATTCTCCCCATATAAAACTACATATATATTAACCAAGTTGGGGAAGTCTTCCATCATGTATGATGCATGTGATGTTCGACAGATGATATGTTACTTTTTTCTATTTGAAAACCCATGTATTTTAATAGTTGAGTGAGAAAAAATCATCATTGATTTTGTGGTTGAATATCACTTCCTTTATTCTAAACCAAATCCTCTACACTAAAACATAATGTTTCTTAACTCATTTTCACCAACACTAGGCTATCCAATCCAAACACATTATCCCTTATGGGGTTCTATCCAAAACTTCATAGGTGCTAGGAAGAATTTCTCATCCAAGATTATTTGGAAACCATCATCCATTAAGGATACCAAAGTTGGATTAGGATTGCAACCAATAATTATAGCATCAAACCAAAGAAAAAAAAATTGGCCTCCCATTAAATAAAAATCCATCTGATCCAACCAATTCGCATTGTCATTTTCTCATCACCAACACTCGATGCCTGGCCACTACTATCTAGATAAATTTTGACACAAGGAACCAAGGACTCAAATGATTAAAATGATCTTCCATTATCATTGTCGAATAGATGTGGGGAAATCAAAATCATAGCTCGTATATACAATGCCTCTAATACCACATTTTAGTATCTATTTCTTCCATCCCTAGGTATTTCATCCCCAACACACTAGACCTTCTGCTGTTCTATAATAAAACCCATGGGTGCAAGGAGAAATTTACAATCTAATATTTTATGTGATCCACAATCATTTACCAAAATCTATGTGGGATTGAGTTTGTAGAAAAAGAAATTTATGGTTGTTTCAGACACCATGGAAATCCATACCAAAAAAATATGCTTCAAATTACCCGAGTCAGCCCATTATTCTTGAAAAGACTCACTACTTCTCTATAAAAAACCCAAAACCGAAGGTAATTCAACAAATGAATATTTATCTGGTCACCATCCATACATCAAACCAAATTTACGACTAAAATAGATTTCTAATAAATGTTATTAAACTATTCAACACTTTTCTTTATGTCCTGACTGCCCAAATTTCCCATTAATATATATCACTACAACAAATAGGCCCTTAAACCATGAAAAAATAGTCTTTAACATTGATAAAGAAGTATTGGTGTCTAAAGAGCAGTTAAGGATGGTTTCCCTTTATCTGTGGTAGAAATAGAAGAGATAAAGGACCTACTCATATAGTTTTAAATTTTATTTACATCAAACTATAGAAACAACTAGAATATGACAACTTCCTCAAATTTTGGCACATTATTTTAAAAAAATAAATAACATAGAAATTTCATTATCTTTGGTACCCAACCCCCACTCAAAAAAGCACGATCATGGTATACTTTTCAAAAAAAATAGAACCAACTCAAGCAATATAATCCACCTATATAGTAATAAAACATTTGTTATGTTTCTAATACAATAAATAAATCAATTAAAAATAATACAAAACAATACCTGAATAAAATGTTTTTTAAATAAAAGGATACACTAATTGTCATATTGGTCACAACATGCATCTGATTGAGATGCGAATGATTTGTACTCATCACAAATTACTTCGGGATTGTTTCCCTAATTTATAAAAATACGCTATATGTGTTATTTTGGTTTTTAGTTTGTCACTTTTGTTTACTAAAATATCATTTCAAACTGGAAACACAATCTTTTTGTTATTCTAGTCACATCATGTAATAGTTTGACATGTTTTTAATTCATACACATCTAAAAACAATTATGTATCACTTTCCAAAAATACAAAAAAATCCGAGCAAATTTTCTTGGTTTTCACCGAGTGACACATGTTTTGAAATGAAATAAAAATTTTAAATTGATAACAGACACTTTGATTTATAAAGAGCACACCATATATCATATTGGGATGTGGATTATTAATACACATCATTAAGGACTTATGGATCATTTTACTAAAGTATCAAAATAATCTTCATGTGTTTTATTAGTTTATAGTATTTTCATTTTCAATTTTAGACAAAAAATAATGTTAATTATAAATAACAAGATAAACTTTCAGTTATATATGACACATCATGTTCCCAATAGAATTTTAGTTGATTGCTACATGTCCCAAATGAGTTATGGATTTTGTTTCATAAAGTATCAAAACAATACAGATGTATTTATCATTTTTGAGTATGCCACTTCTGTTTTTTTCTAAAATTTCATTCTAAACTAGAAACAGACATGTTAAGACATAACAATCATATCATGTGTTGGTTTGATGTGAGACCAATTTGTCTGAAGAAAAAATGACTTATAAATCATTTTCCTAAGGTATTAAGAAGATCCCTTTGAATTTTCTCAGTTTTAAAGTAGTAACACATGTTTTTACCTAAAATATCAATTATAGATTGATAATAGACACTTTGAGTCATATTTGGTAGATTGTGTATCAAATTGAGGCATCCCTAATTCCAATACATCAAAAATGACTTATAGGTCATTTTCATAAAGTATAGAAACAATTTTAACGTGTTTTAATTTTTTTTGCCTATATCACATTTATTTTTTACTAAAATTTCAATTTTAAATTTAAAAATAACATTGAGTAATATCGGTCACACAGTGTATAATCGAAGCCTTCTACAAGAACGAGCGTGAATGCATTTGTGAAACCAAAGAAACATACTACCACACAGGATTTTATTTACCTATATTTAGCATTTGGAGGTCACGAAATGGTGTTTGTTACTACTTCTTCCCTCTACAGCGTCATTGGGACCTCCCCTTAGGCATTCGAACCCATGCCTATTCATGTGGGTGGTCCCTTGAAAGGTAGAACATGCAGTCAGATATTCCCATTTTCATTCATCTCATTTAGTAGTTTTTCTATTATCCCATATCTGTTTGGAAACATCCACACTAATAGGTTTTTCATGATCAAAAAAGGTTCAACAACTAGTGGAAAGGATACTGTGAATTAGTTGTTTTTTATATAATATTTTTTGCAATTCATTCAAATTTATACATATTAATATTCTTTCAAGCGTGTGTGTGTACATTGTGTGTGTCTGTTTGTTTGTTTGAATGTAATTTTATCCCCAAAAACCTAATAAAATATGTTTAGTATTTATTCAGTTTTATTTATTAGGTAGTTATTTTTTAAAAAAACTGAAATTTATATAATTAAGTAATTCAAACTCATTTTTTATTATTTCCTTCAATTCTATACATGTTTACAATTCATGTAGTTAATATTATATTAATTCATTTATTATAATAATTTTCTTATTAAATTATACTAATTATTTTTTAATATTGCTTCCATTTAATATTATTTATTAATTTTTAATATTTATTGTTTTTTATATTTGTTTTTATTTTATCATTTTGTAATGTTTAGTTGTACATATATTTATTTACTATACATGTAATATTTTCAATATGTTTGTACCTCATATGAATAATATTTATTCATTTTTATTTATTTAGTTTTATCAATTAAAATATGATTCAAATTTATATAATTAATATATTTAAATGAATATTTTAATTATTTTTTAATTTTACTAGTTTATTAAAAAATTAAAAATATTTATAATGTTTTAGAAAAAGTGTTTATAAAATTTAAAATAAGAAAACATATTTAAATAATTATAAAATTATAATAAATATATTTAAATAATCAATATAATTATTATATATATATTTACAGATATTTATATATTAATAAATATATACATAAATATACAAATATATATAAATATGTATATACTTATAATTATATAGAAATATTATAATATATATATATATATAATTATAATAAATATATTTAAACAATAAATATATTTATTATATTTATAATTATATATATAGGATAATAGTGATGTTGTAGGATCTCTCTTCCACACGATTTCATGGAAATTAGGGATTTGAGCTATTATGGTATCTCTATTGGATTGATACTTCAATCATGTCTATATATATTGAGGACATTCAATGTTTTTTGATGCTAGGAATGGCTCAGATAATGCTACTCGTGAATTTTTTCCCAACACTATGAATTTATGGGCGCTTAATTCCCTAATTGACTGTGAAGACCAAATGTACAATCATGTTCCCTTTGCTAAAATGATGAAGAATATGATATTATTCAAAAATTATATGTGTGCTCACACATCCTCTAAAATCATGAAATATGGATCTCTCACTTTTGTAGAATCGAATCTGATGATGATTGCATTGATACTTTATGAATTCAACACTTGATTTTGGCTCACGTGATGCTATGTGGAAGAATAATCCATTAAAAATAGAAGACCTGCTATGCTAGCTCATAAAAAATTGGGTATTTGGGAGATGGAGGATGATCGTTATTCCGAAAGATTTCTTTTATATTATCCATCCATTGGAGGAACTCAAATACAGAGTAAGGCTCTTAGGATTTGACTCTTTTAGAACATGTATTTTTGCAGATTCATGATTGGGATCTGTTCTTCAATCATAAATTGGTGAAGAATTCAATTACTCTGGTATTTTAACTTTCCATTTCACATTTTATTAGAAATTAAAATTATTTTTAAATATTTTATTTAGGATTTTTTATGGAGTTATAAGATTCAACCGTTGAAGGGTTCTCCACAAACCATGTGTCTCGCAATATTCTCCCTTCCTAGATTGTATGTTATTTTTCTGATGGGGCTTCACGTCTTTAGGATCCGTTCCTTTTAGAGAAAAGAATTTGAGAGAGGGAAGCTACTCCATTCCTGGTGTGCAGGTGATATCTACAGGTATGGGGGGACTCGACTTCATCAAGAAAGAGGGATACAGATGGATGGGGACTCTGATGATGGGTTTCATGGTTTTATGTGTGCAACAATAGGGATGACTGCCTAATTTGTCTCTCCATTCACTTAGAGAGATAAATTGGTGGTGAAGAGAGAGACCTAAATTTTGATGATTTTTTCCTCACCTAATTTGATTTCAGGATATTCGATGAGAACCTGTGGATTCCCCCCTTTTTAGTCAAGAAAAAGGTAGTGGTGGTGAAGATTGGGTGAAAAGGGGTTGTGTTCCTTGTTCTTTAACTAGGAGGATAAGGAAACTTGGGTGGATGTGCCTGTCTTGGACAACATTTATGAACTTTGACAAAATATTATTGTGTGAATATTGGTTCTTGTTAGTGGACCTGATGGATGGTAAGGACAACACTAGATCATGAATGTGATGGAACTGGATATCTCCCGATCTAGACAACAATTTTTTATGGTAACACCTTATCTCGGATAATCAAAATTGAAAAAGAGATAAGAACAAACCCTATTAAGGGAGATCTATCAGGTGTGTTTCCCTTTGGTTTATCGGTCTTGTTTTATATGTTTGGTGGTTTTTCATGGGCGATTTCATATTGTATTTCTACTTTCCCTCGATTTATTATAACTATTTTCATGAATATCGAAAACACATGGAGAATATTCTCAATGCATGTAGGACAATTTTCAAAATTACATTACATCATTATGCCCCTTTTACTTCTTTATGGATTTTGTTTCTTCAACCAATAATTTTTGAACACTCGCAAGCTTCTTAATTTAAATATAATTTTTTACATTTTTCTTCTAATTAATATATCTTTTCATGTTTCTACAAATTTTCTTGCTTACGGGTGAAATTGTTTATGTACAATATTTCTTACTGGTGTAATTGTTTATGTACAAGAGCAATATTTGTATTATATATATGTATATATGTCAATCTATTTTAGTTTACTCATGGTTTTGGTTCACGATCTGGAGAATAATATTATCAAAAATTTCGGTCCCATTGTCATGATAATCATAAAGCTTATATTATTGTATTATGCATTTACATGTGATTTGTTAACTATTATAAAGTAATTTTTTATTCTTGAAATATTGTATTTTTTTCACATTTATATTTTTATTTGTTTTATATTATTGAAGTGGAATATAAACTATAGGTTTATATTCCATAATTTAAGTTTGTGAACTAATTATATACCAAAATGGATCATAACTGTTTAATGGAAACTTCTTGGCATAGAACAATCCCCTAGAAATTGGTATCAGAACCAAATTGGGAAAAATTTTGTTTCACCAAAATTTCTGATCTAATATTTTTTTAATTTAACTGATTTACAGTGGCTTTTACTTTGTGACATTCTTGGATGTTTTGTTCAGCTAGGTTGTATGCTCTCGTTGGTAGTAATTTTCTGATATATTATTGACTACTATTTCCATGTCAGTTTTCCCCTGTATACCTACCTATTTGAGCCAGTGGTGACAATAGGTTGTCTCCTGGTTGTGTCTCAGTTTTTGGGTTATAAGGATTTTGTACGTTTTTTGTATTGGTGAGTGAGTCTTGGTTTGTATTTGGTGTGTGACATAGTATTTTTTGTTATTTTTTTGGTTTTCGGAGTAGAGAAATTGTGTGGTAGGGGGTGATATATTAAAATATATTTATATAATCATTTACCAAAACCAAGAGTGGGGTTCTTGGACAAAAAAATTTTAATTTATTTATTTTATATTTAATGAAAAAAATATATGGGATTAGGAAATTTCTTCATTGGTGGATGTTGATCATTAGATAATAACCTTTTAGAAAACATTTGTTTCACTGTGAGGATCCTAGGATAGAATACCTCTAGCAATGATCCAAATGTGATATTATGATCTCTAAGGAACACACGATATCTGGTTGCTAGCTTAGTGAGATTGATGATTTTTTTTGTTTATTCTTGATCGCTCATTCTTAGGTCTTGAATAAATTTATCTTTCACTTCTTGTTTAAGATAGGGAGAGATAAGGAGGTGTTAAGAGGGAATATGATGTGTGAAATAATTCTTTATTCTCAATTTTTTTGATACTCTACATGATAGACATAGCCATCTATTTATAGAGTTAGGATTTATCCTAAAATATTATTTAATTTCCTTCCCGACATCAAATAAATTTTTTAATCTTCAATAAACTCCACGAAACATAATAATACTAATATTATAATTAGTTTGGGGCATCCTCAATCTTGCACAATAACAAATATTATTTAAATAGCTTCTTAGTTAATATTTTATAATTGACATAGTCTTAGTCCATTCAAATTCCTCTTTCTTTTTTTCAACATCCAAAAAAACATTAATTTATAAATAAACCTTCCAATCACATATTTATGAATTAATATTTATCAAATATTCAATAAAATATATAAGAATATTATTTTTGTCAAATGTCAGAAAATCAATATTTACTTAATTAATGTGATCAATATAACATGAATAAAACTATTCCTCAGACATGAGAATAACTTTTATTTCATTAATTAAAATAAAAAATAATTTAAACGAGATCAACATAATCACATAGTTGGTGTCCCTCTAGGATTCTTTCTCATTGGAATTTGGAGTGTTTTCTAAAAGTCCATGATTAGAATATTGAAATGGGTCAAGGAACACCATAGAATGAATGCAATGTCACAACATTAACAACCACATACAAATGCACACTATTTAATATAATCCATTTTTATAATATCTCAATAAGAAGATTTCACGATGGATTCATCAACATATTTACTTGATGCATCCTTCATTGGTTATCTGAAATAAATACATCATTACACCATTGACATTGAATTTAATGTGATGATTTTATTCCAAAAAGAGGGTGAGATATTTGATTCCAGAAATACGGGAGGTACAAATCATACTTGAATTTTCCATTAATGAGATGTCAATCATGACACACCCAAAATACCCTACATCTTTCCAACAAAGGGTGTGACCATTTTGGTTAGTATATCTAAGTGCATGAGTCCGGAAATACATTAAAGATAAACATAAAGTATAAGGTCCATTTCATATTCTCATATATAAGAATATCCGAAGATACGAAAAAATGTGTAATTCATATTGGCGGGTATATTCTCATAGTCTTACATCTTGGAGTTTAACAAGTACAAACATCATTAGAAGGTCCCCATTTTCTTATGGGAACTCACACTTGATTTTCTAAATACTATGGGTCCCAACAAAGAACGTTTTCCTACCATATAAATATATTAATAATATTTCCATAGAACTTTAAGGTTATCATCATAAAGGGGTACTTCTATGTTATTATAAATGTGACAATACACTAATAAATTATTGCATTAAATCAATTAATAAGTGAGGAACAATATGTAATATGATTTTATATTAATATTCAAAACCTCAAATACACATGTAACAAACTAAAATCAGTGGGTCATATGAAACCAAATCTAACAAACTCCCACTTTGACTAGAGGGAATTGCTTATGACTTTCAGTCTCTTATAACTCACATGATAGCTATATTTCTATAAATATAAGGATTTCGTCAAGGGGTCTGCCACATTGTCTTTTTAGGAAATACTATTCACTACAACCTCACCTCTCTAAGAAAAATACCTCGAGAAATGATATTTCCAAGGTATATTCTTAACCCAATGATTTAACCTTGTATCTTTTGCGAGATAAACTGCTACAATATTATCATAGTAGAGTGTGATAGGATTTTTGCTGATAAGAACATTGTCATGTTCTTGTATGAAGCTACACATACATATTGTCTCCTTACCTACCTCGGAACTCACAATATACTCATGTTGAATTACAGAATCAACGATCAAAACTATATTTGATCTCTTATATCTCACATCACCTCCATTAAAAGTGAACATGTATCTTATTTGTTACTTCATGTCATCTTGATCATTTTGAAAACTAGAAAATGCATGTCAACTGTTGAAAAGTTCTGCATCTCATTTATAGACCAGATACATACTCAATGTATTCATCAGATACTTGAGGATAGTCTTGACTACCATCAAATGGTGGTCATCTATATTTTCTTGATATTTTACAACCACACTAAATGTGTAAGAAACATATAACCTGGTACATAGCATTACATACATGACTAAACCAATTGAGAACACATATGAAATCTATTCCATTTTGATTCTTTTTTTTATGTGGCTAAGGACCAATTTTCCTTGAAATATGAATGCCATGTGATAATGGAAATAATCCCCATTTGTATTTTTCAATTCTAAATATCTTCATTATCATTTAAATATATGTTCTTTAACGTAGGTTGAGAAGTCTCTTTCACCTAACATGATGGATCTTTATCCCAAGAATTTATGATACTTTGCCCAAATCTTTATGGAGAATCATTTATTCAACCATGTCTTAATAGACTATAGGACTGGAACTTGTTTCCTATGAGTAATATGTCATCAACATATATGATTAAGAGAACAACTACACTCCCACTAAATCATTTTTATATATAAGGATGACACTCATTATTTATGAAATCAAATTCCATTATAGATTCAATAGAACAAATTTTCCATGACCAAAATTAATTCATTAATCCAGAAAAGGTTTTTTTTAATTTATATATCTTATTTGTATACTTTGGAGTCACAAACTCTTCATTTTGTTACTTATAGACATCTTAATAATGGATCCCATAATGGAATACTATTTTGACACTAATTTTTAGAATCTCACATTTACAGTAAAAAAATTGAATTTAGAATTCTAAGGTATTTTATAATTGAAATTAGTGAAAATTATTATACATAGTAAATTTAATTGACACTATTAAAACCTTTTTCCAACCATTCATGCCATAAAGTTACTAAATATTACTTCCATGTACAATTTTTATTGAATACTCATTTGAAACCAATAATATTTACATCTACTGGAACATCTACCAAAATGTAGACCTAGTTATATTGCATGGAATCCATTTCAAAATTCATGGCTTCATGGAACTTGGAAACATCCCTACCACTTATTAATTCTTTGTAGTTTAGATGATCATATTTATAAACTGATAATTATTCATCTTCCTTAGTGACTAAAAACCCATAAAGTTCTAGTTCAATAACTTCTATTTTACTCCTATATATTACCTATCTCTTCAGAATTGTTACATCATCCATGGGACATTGTGGAATCTATTCCTTTACAAACTCTTGTCTAACTTGAGCCTCAACATCATCGAATTATACATCACTCCCACTCTCTCTTTTAGAGACGTGACCCCTCACAATGAATATGGGGTGTATTTCCACCATAGCCTATTTTTTTAGGGTTTTATAGGTAATATTCCCTTGTTTCATTGGGGTATCCTATGAATATACAATTAGATCCTTGAGGTGAATGTTTTTTACCAAAAGAGGCATTAATAAATGATTCACTTCCCCACACATGTAAATTTGATAACATGGTTTTTCTTTCATTAAAGAAATCTAATAAAATATTATTTATCAATTTATTTGTTAATATCTTTAGTATATGTATTGTTATTTTTAATGTGTATCCAAAAATGGAAGACTCATATGACTCATCCTTGATATCACCATATCCAACAAGGAGTGGTGCATCATTTCACTTACACTCTTCCTCTAACGTGTACAAGGAGGAGTTTGTTGTGATTGGATACAAAAATCTCTTAAGAAATCAATGATGTATTGATTACAATATTCTCCAACACATTCTATGTAGAGTTTCTTAATCTTCATATAAAGATGGTTCCCAACATCATTCTTTTATTCCATGAATTTATCAAAAGAATCCAACTCATACCTCATCTTGTAGGCATATCCATATCTACTAAAATCCTTTGTAAAAGTTATGATGTATAAGTACCCAAACATTTATTAAATAAGAAATGGTCTACAAACATTTGTATGAAATAATTCAAGAATATATTTAGCCCTTTCACATTTGTAAATAAATGTTAATTTGTCCATATTTATATGAAACCATGAATGGCATACACAAAGTGGTTTTAGTAAAATAATAAAATAAATAACTATCTTGATGTAATTCAGTAAAGTGATTTTCATTTACATGACCTATTCGGTGATTCCCAATTTAGGTGTGGTTTGGGTCATGTGAATTAATATTGTTATTGATTTCCATAAATTAGTTATTTTAATCCAACAAATAAAGACTGTTATTTATTATTTTTTCCCCATAAAATATTATATATTTTTAAAAGAAGCATCATTTTTTCTAATTTGAAAAAAAATAAATATGTATCGTGTCTTGATATAGATATAATGTTTTTGGAAACATATGGAACATAATAGTAATCTTTAAATAACAAGATCATATCGATTGACAACATGAGGTGGTACTCCCTGATAGTGATAGTAGTGAGTTTAGATCTATTGGCTGCTCATAGATCCCCCTTATGTGTGCAAATATTTCTAAATATATCGTGTTCTTATATTTGAATAAATATTTTATTCTCAAAATATATATCTAATACACAATTCATATAAACTAATAAATTTCACTCGATAAAAAATTCACTTAAAGAATCTGATTGCTTCTTTGGTTGGGTGTAGTTTTTCTTTTAGTTCCCCTTCCTAACAAATGAGAATCATAAAACGTCCTATTTCATTTCTTACCTCATGATCTTTCACTTTGTAGAGGTTCCAGAAGAAGCATTTGGATTAAATCTCTTCTCTCCCCCTTTCCATTTTCTCACCATAAGGAAAAATCAATTTTTCTTACTTTAAAACCTTATCTATTTGATGAACAAGAGTTAGAATATCTAGTATATACTTCTCAATATTTTTCATCTTAAAATTCAAAACAAATAATGAGAAGATATGAATTAGTAATACTAAAAGGAGATTGGTACCATGTTATTTGGGATTTTTTAACCCTAGAACCTCAAGGTTCATAACATAGACAATGAGATTGACCAGATGAGGCCAAGTTGGGGGATTCTCTAAAATCATACTCTGAAAGAATGATTTGTAAATCTAAAACCAGTCATATGAATCTCTCTTTTTTAAAGACCGCCAAGGTTCTTAAGCATTCTATATGTATCCATGTTTTTATGAGACCTAAATAGATTATTATACAGAGATTAAATCATAAAACATTGTATGCCAACTATTTCGTTCATATGTTTGCAGAAGACAATAAACTCTTCATCACTCACCACTTGATCTAATGGACCATTTATTGATGATTCTTTCTTGTAAGATTTCCTTTAATAGAGAAGGATAACATGACTGAATCTTAAACAACACTGAATGTTACTATCAGTTTAGAGGCTTCCTTTATCCAAAATTGATCATAGGTATATTTTGGATGATGAAAATGTAATTTTATTCTAAATTTTAAAATATATTATTATTAGTAAATTTCTTGATTAAAAAGTTTGTGGAAAATAATAAATCAATTAATTTTTACTAAATCTACCACTATTTTATCATGTTTTAATAGAATACATCAATAAACTCAGAATTTTTCATTATATTAATATTCTAATGGAAAGGATCCATACTACCCACCACATAATCACAATAAGGGTTGGTCAGGCTACATAAAATTATTTAGGTAGAAACGTATTTTCCAAAATTGGGCTTATAGCTACTTGGTTAGTTGAAAGAATTCCCCAATACTAGAATCTTGACATTGATTTCCTCAACACTTGCTACCAAATTACACCAAAACTAGAAAGGTATATTATTATGGATTTAAAATTGTTAATTAATCTAAAAAATATCATAAGAACTCTCCTAATAAAATTAAGTGTCCCAGAAGAGTTCGTCATACAATTATTTCTATTTATTTTTACTCATTATCATATAATTAAATGAGGGGAAAGATGATACCAATGTTATAGAATATATCTATTCGATGAAATGATAATTAGGGATCCTCCCAAATGGCCTCATCATCTAGAGAATATTTATCCAAATCTCTCCTCTTTCATGAAAGATTCAATAATCCTAAGCCGATTGAGGTTGATAGGGGAGTAAAAATCATTCCAATGGTATAATATTGACTGGTTCATCATGGTCTAGATACATCCTCCCATTCTTTATATTTATATAAACATTTTCCAATGGTATTAATTTCATAGGTAATGTTGAACATGTGTATTTCTACCCAGTAGAGATCTTAGAGAGGCTGGAGAAAGGTAAGAATTATTTTTTTCAAGAATCATTTTTCCAATGGGTTAAATTCCATGGATAGTTGATGATTTGTAATCTTGTCTCCATATAAAATGGTTATTTTTGTTTTGGAGATCCATTTGAGTAGGTTTTATAAACTTATACCATCAACTCCACAAAGAGGAAATAATGGTAAAATATTATAGATTTGTTTAGTATTTCTCAATATGAGAGTTATTCTTATTTGGTTGAGGTATCATTAGTTAAATCCATTATATTAATGTAACAATATTGTGAATAATTTTTTCAATGTTCATGGACTAAATTGGATGATTTGGAACCACTCAGAATTTATATTACACTGCACTAGCTATTGACGTCACCAAAAAATGGATAGAGACACCGAATTGGACCAATTCGAGCATTATGCTCAACTCCCGGTTGAGTTCAACAAGGGTTCAAGGCATGTACACCAAGTGGTTCTTTCAAAGAATGATGAAAACATCACTTTCTTTGTCAAATATGATAAAATAACTAGGTATTATTTGTATTGTCAGACAATTGGGAATGAAAAGTCAAATAGTAATACATATTTAATATGTTCGTTTTTCGTAGCTAGAGGACATGAATAAAACCATTGTTTTAAGAAATTAAAACACATTAATTATGATATTGTAAGTGATGATTTGAAATCAATTAATTGGGGGCTAGGAACTATGGGGGAAATACTGTTTTTCTTCTTCTAATGTTCTCCCTCTAATAGAGAAGAACACAAATGAACTGAGGGATCCTACATGAATCTATATTGATCTTATGTAGTATGAAACTTCTGAGGTTTTAGATCCTCAAATGAATTTTTATGGAATTGAGTAAAGAGACACCATGTCACTGGATGAAATTATGGAACATGGATTGGCTGAATATGACATCTCAAGTGATGAATCACGAGATCAAGAGTGCTCAGATCAGAAAAGCCTACAAGAACTAATGATTTCATCAAGAACCAGAAAAGGGAGACAAAAATTAGATAAAGGGAAATACAAGTATTCAATTCCTTTTGGAAATGGATCTTTGGCTGGTTGCTCTCCTTTTTTACTTCAAGATTAATTAGATAATTTTAAGGAAGTGGTTTCTCTACTTCTTTCCAGGGATGTAGGTTCTTCTTTGAAGGGTACTCTCTTGGTTGGTCCTAAAAAAATATGTCTCTTGGTAGTTTTAGGATACCCTTCTACTTTATAGGATTATAATACGAAGTCAGTTTATCATAATGGATGTAGCTCATTTGTTTCTTCCACTAGTAGTGCGGACTCCCAAAAGGACTCTAAAATGGAATCCAATAAAAATATCTCTCTTATGTGATCTCAATAGATGAAGAATGATTTGAAATGGTTCCTTTTTTATAGTATATAACTCAATGTTCTATCACTGGATATGTTGATTCTACTCATCCAATTTTCTCCGGTGATCATTCTATTCATAATAGATAAGATTTGTTAAAGTTATAGGGTACATGATATATTCTAGATTGTACCACCCTCATGTAGCCCAGACATGTAGGATGGTTCTACCTTACAAGATATACTAAGTGAAAATGTAATAAAGATATGTAGGGTACACAGGAAAAATCAATCAATCTGGAGGTTCCTAGTCAGAAAATTTATGGAGTTCTTGATCATATTAATTCTATAAATGAAGGTTGAATACATACCACTGTGGATAATGTAAATGAAGAAATGTTTTGTTTAAGACCAATCTATGATGGAAGAATCATAACATGTTATTTGGGGAATGGTACCAGAGAGTAGGGATGTTGAATGCCTCATGATATAGGTGAAGACATAGATAAGAGGAAAACATCCTATAGGTTGGGGCCATGGGAAAATATGTATTAATTAGACAGAAATAGATGATTAGAAGTGAATGTTTTGAATAAATATTATAGAAAATATTAGTCTTTGATTGTTTTTTATGTGGTACGTATTGACATGTTTGACCTCATCTTTCCCTTCCTATATTTTTATGTCTTTTAAAAAAGGGAAATAGTCCCCTCTTTTTCAAATAAAGTAAGGAAATACTTAGTCTGACTTAATATTTTGTAGAGTTCTTTTAATTAATTAAGAATAAATTTTATCTTACTTTTCCATTATATTTCCTTTTAATATTATGTGGATTTAACATAATTAATTAACCATATTTTATAAATCATTTAAGCATAATCCATTTGTTTAATTTATTGTGAAATAATTTTACCTTTCCTTGTCCCTAACATGTCTTGTTAATATTAAGTGGATGCTACATAATTAATTAACAATGATGGATTAAACATTTATAAATAATAAATTTTTTGGAATTTTGACTTTTCTCATTAATTCAATAATTTATTTGATTGTGTTCTTGAATCCATAAAATAGATAATTTCATAGATAAAAACAAATAATTAAATTAAATGACCCGAACATGATCTTAACTAACTGTAGATTTAATGAGAAGACATTAAATCAACTTATGACCTAGGGGATAAATCCATTTTCTGATATTGGCATGAGTTATAATATTCCACCTCTACACATGTGTATCACTATGTTGGAATCATCATGGTTCCTTCTTGAACAACACCCACTTTCCTGGGGATGGTCCACTAATTAGAAGAATTTATTACACACATATAGGTGAGGGGAATCAAATGTCTTGTTAATAGGGATTACATAAATATACATGAACATGTAGGTATTATAAAATAATTAAGCTAGGGATGGCTCATAAGCCATCATTTATTTATTTTATTAAATTATTGTAAACCATTGTAATAAATTAAATTAAAACAACCAATTAATAAAAAGGTATTATTATTTCTCACGATGAGTCACAAATGAAAGAAATACTTAAAACTAACTAGCTATCATTTATTTTTTTATTCATTAGTTATTATTAAGAATAATGTGATTAAATTAATTAATTAATTAATTAATTAATACCCTTTAAACTTATAGATCATTTGGTATTAATTGGAGATACCTATCACTTATGTAATTCTTGTTAAATAAACAATAGAACAAATTAATATAGATTTATTACAAAAAATTGATTGATAATTTAAAGTTCATGAAAACCATTATTAATTTGATAGACACAACTGTGGAAAATAAATAAAATAAGGTTTCAATGTTGCAATGTTGGATTTTAATTTAATTTAATTCAGCCATAAATTGGGAGAGTACACGGCATGTACAGTCTATCTGCATGTCGTGTACCTCATTATCCATGTATCTGAGTCACACGCATGGGGCTTCAATGTGTTAACATAGCCAAACTAAAAAACATGTAAAGGCTAACTACATTCCTAATATCCTCTTATCATGTTCCTGGTTGGACCAGTCAACAGGCAATGGGAAATAAATGAACCGCATGTAATTAGCTACTCTGTATATCTTCGTACAATACTCATGGGTGCATGACATGTTCTATAGATACACATTGTGTGACCCAGTTTTATTGGTTAAAGACTGGTCACATCAAAAGGAATCTCTTATCATTCTTCATTCATTCTTTATCCTTTTATGAAAATGAAACACTACAAAAACATGATAAATATTTTGATAAAATGTTAATTCAAACGAGATTATAGAACAAATAATGAGAAATAGAAATCTATCCACAATTATGCATTGATAAAAAATCTAATAAATAATTATGAATTAAATCTGACCCTTCTGATACCACTTTATGGTTCTGGGTGTAGAGGAATGGTGTGATGGTGGGTATTATATTAAAATATATTTTAATAATTTTTTCTAGAAATAATGTGTGTTGATATTTCATGTCCTATTAATAATTAATTTAATTTATTTTTTAACAAATAAATACTTCTTCTTAGGAACATTCCAAATTGGTGAATGTTGATCATCCAAAACAACGTTTATGATTACCATCATTACGCTGTGAGGATCACAAGATAGAACCCCTCTAGTAGTGATCTACTCATTCACATATGTTCTCCAAGGAACACCACTCTATCTTCAAGTGATTGTGTGGTGAGTCAAATGTATTGCATTGTTCATTATTGATCATTAATTCTTCAGTATTAAATAAATATCTCTTCCAAATCTCATTCTTGGGAGGGAGAGAGGTGTATTCCAGAGAGAATAATTTTTTTTCACAACAACTATCTATTCATTATTTATGAATACTCTTTACAATAGACATAATTTCCTACTTATAGAGTTAGGATTTAGGTTAAAATATTGTTTAATTTAATTCCTACCATTAAAAAAGCATTTATTAACTTTAATAATCCTCATTTTATGTATTATTATTATTATAATTTTGTGGTGTATACCAACTGGAAAAATAAAAAATACTATTTAACCTAATTATTAATTAATATTTGTCCCAGACATAGTTTTGGTTTGTTCAAACCCCTCCTGCATTAATTAAAAAACATAATAATATTATTATTGATAACTTAATATTTCATTAACATATCGATGAATAAATATTTAATTAATATTCAATAAATTAAATATATATATTTTTACTCATAGGTTGTAGAATAATTTTTTTAATCAATGAAATCCATATAACTTGAATAAAAGTTTTCCTCACTCTTGATAATAATATAAATTCCATTAATTAGAATAATATAGATTATAATCATGATCAACGAAAATACATAGAGTGTGAAGCTCTTGGATTATTTATCATTGGTATTAGGAGAGCTTTTCTAATGTTCAAGATTACTGTATAGAAACTGGTCAATGCACTGAAGATAAAGAACGAATTGTCTCAATATTGAAAACCAAAAATAAATTCTCACTGTTTATTATAATCACTTTGTCATGATATCTCATTAATATAGTTTCCTGATGGTTTCATCATCCTATTTACTTGATACATCATTATTTGAGTATTTGAAATAATCATGGCGTTACATCTTCTACATCAAATTTAATGCAATGATTCTATTGAAATAAATGTGTCTAGATATATACTTACATTGATATGGAAGGGATAAATCCTTCTTTGATGTATCCATTAATGACATTTCTATCATGATACACCAAATAGGCCCTACTTCCTGCCAAACTATGGTATGATAGTTTTGGTTAGTAAATTCCTATGCATGATTCATGACATAAATTAATGATAATATTAATGTATAATGACCATTACATACACTCACAGTTAGAAATATTTCATGACACAAAAACAAGAAAAATTCCTACTAGCTGGTCTATTCTGATAATCTCCCGTCATGGAGATTACCATGTGAAAACATCATGACAAGAAGCCAAATCCACTTAGAATAAATGAAACCTGAAGTTCTAAATACTATGTGCCACATTATATCATGTTATCCACCACATAAATATATTAAAAATATTCTCATAACTCATTAAGGTTCTCAATATAATGGGGGGATAACAAGGACATTATCAATGTGAAAATTATCTAGGGAATTGTTACATTAAATCTATATAAAAACAATGTACAATATATATTAATATGTTAAATGAATATTAAATAAATCAAATGTAAATTTAATAAAAGTAAATTTTGTTTTTTTAAAGGCACTAAATTAAACCATTTTTTTATCCTTTGTCCTTCTTTTTTCCTTAGGACTGTGAGATGGTAATTAGATCAAGTTTGTTTCACTAGTGTGTGTCCTGGTTACTGATGTTTTCTCTATGTGTTGAACTATTGTGATTGGTTAATGGTCCTAAGTAGTCATTAGAGTGACAGTGTCATGTGAATAGGTTCTATGATGTCCAGACCTCATGGTGGTTCTATCGGGATATCGTTAGTGATGTTATTTGGTTTCAAGATTTTTTTATGAATATAGAATATGTTGATATTTCTTAATCAATAGCTGTATTCCCATGGATATCTGGTGTTCTCATGGTTTTAGTGTTTTTCATTGGGATTTTTAGGGTTTCATGGAATTTGTAGTGGTACCTAATTTTAAATGAACTTCCCTTATTGGCTGGGTTCTATGAAGTGTCTTCCCTTTAGGTAGGGATTTTTTATGAGTCCATGAGGATTTTAAGTAGAGTCTAGTTATTCTTTTTCTATGCATCATTTCTAAAAGTGAATTTTTTTTCTATTTCCATTATTTCACTATTGTTTCTATGTGGATATTTGTGAATTTTATGAGGTGTTTCTTATTCAATGGTTTTAGAGGATAGGTACTATTGTGTTCTGCCTAGTGTTACATGTACTGTTGTTCATTCCGAGTCTTCTTTGATGGAATGATCTCAGAGGTTGAATCAAGGAAGTGTAGGTACTTTTTATATTTTTGGAGATATTTAATTCTCATAATTTTTACAATGATTATAATTTCATTTAATTTTAGTTTTATGTGTCATTTTTATGTGCGTTGGGGGGGAATTTTGGGTCATACCCAACAGTTGTTTACTACACTTGATGTGTTTTATAAGTTGATGATGGTAGGTGGTGCATAATCTTATTGTGGTTATACATTTTAATTAAGAGGGTCAATAATTTTGAATTTTGATTTCATGATTTTTTGGTAATTAAGTAGAAGTTTTTAATATTTTTTATTTTAAGTGTTCTTACATAATTGGAAGGTGTAATTATTGAAGGGTTATTCACTAACCATGTATCTAATAGGATTCTCCCTCCCCATATCCTATATTATCATATTGAGGGGGATCCTAGCCTTTTGGATTCATATGTTTTAGGTACGAGAGATAGAGAGCAGCAAGTAGCTCCATTCCAAGCATGAGGGTGATAAACCTATGTATGTGGGGGGATTTACATCATTGAGAAAGAGGTATTTAGATGGAAAGAGTCTTAAAATAGGGGTTTCTCAATTTTTTTAATCAAGGATTTCTGTAGACCCCCTAGTTTTTCTCTGCATTCTCCTAAATAAAAAGACGAGAGCAGTGATGGGAGACCTAGATTTTAAGGGGGTTTTCTTGCTTAATTTGAATTGAAGTGATTCAAGGAGAACCATTGGTTTCACACCTCTTTAGATGATAAAGATGTAGTGGGAGTTATGATTTGGTGTAGAAGGGATGCGGTCATTATTCATAAACCCAGAGGATGAGTAACTATGGATGGTTGTCAAAGTTTTCGATAGTTGGAGTGACCATTGACATAGGATTCATTCGCATATAGTGGCTCACATCTGTGGACTCGAACGATGGTGGAAAATATTAAAAATTGTGACAGTGATTTTATTAGATAGATCCAAATATGAAAAAAAAATTATGGCTCACAACACATTGATCGACCTTACAAAGGAGTTGAGACCAAACCGTGGTTAGGAGTTTTGATTATGTGTGATTTCATTTGGTTTATCAATCTTTTTCATCTATTTTGTGGTCTTTTATGGGTATTCTCATATTGATATAATGTTTTAACTAGATTTATTATAATTTTTTACATGAATAGTGATAACCCATGGATACTCTACCTCGGGGACATATGCCAATTGGTCAAAGAACATTACATTATTCTTTCCCATTTACTACTTTCACTAATATGTTTATTCAACCTATAATTCTAGATAATTATCTTTATTCTTGATTTAATTATAATCTATTTTTTCTTTGTTTATTCTTCTTAGTCTTTCACAACATGATAATTCCTTTTTTATTTATTGATGTTGTTATTTTTTATTTACATGATCTTTATTTCTATTCTAGAAATGTATATATGTCAATTAGTTTCAATTTTCTCATGGTTGTTGAATTGAATTTTTTATAATCCTAGTGAACAAAATTATATTTTTATTTTAATGAGAATTTTATAGATTGAATTTTTTATTATCCATTTCTATGTGATTTTTTAACTACTGTATAGTTATTTTTAATTCCAATAATTGTGAAAAAATTATGAATATATTCATTGGTATTTGTCTCATATTTGGTGACAAGAATATAAATATTAGTTTTAGGATCCATATATTGAGATTAAAATTTTTTTTTTACCCAATGGATCCTTGATATTTAATTGGGGATGCCTTACATAGAGCATCTCCCTAATAGGTATGGATAGTTATTCATGACCTTTCTTTGTTTTTTTATCATCCTCAACTACATTGGGACATTTCTTCTGAGGTTGGGAAATTAATTAAATTTGATAAGGAAACAAATCACCCTTGATACATGCACTATTCCAGAGATCTTATAGTTATCGATCTATATTATAACATAGTTGAATCTATCATACTTATGTTTAATGATAAAAGGTTATAACTATCTATTGAATTTAAATGGGATCATGCAATTTGTAAAAAATGATGTAACACTTGGAACCTTGATTTATAGTGTTGAAGTGACTTCGCTACTCCAATTATACGAAGAACAATCACTCCATTGACAATTTCAAGTCTAAGATTCCTATTAGTGATTCCTAGCATCATGAAGAATATGATATTCAGGCCCCAATTGGCTATAAGGATTCCTCAATGAAACATCCAAAATGGTCCACTGACAATACATCTATGTTTTCTAATGTTGTGGCTGGATCATTGTTTAATAAGGACTAATGTAATGTGATTGGACAACAAAACAAACATTCTGAGTGGTTGAATCTTTAGGATTACACTATATTTCATACTAAGAAAGTGGAGGAACCTAATGGCCATACTCATAAAGATGGGGATGTTTCTTTTTCCTCTTGAAAGTGAGGAGTGGCTTGATAGAGAAGATTATCATGAAGAAATTATTATGATAATTGATGAAAATCAGGGGGAGCTCTGTTTATTATGGGATCCTTATATGTTCTAGTTAAACATAAAAATTATCCCATTTTTTGAATACTGTTTGTAATGGTCATTCTGGGACATCCAAACAAGTAGGAAGCTCGATCACATTTAATGGTTAGATTGTTGCACATCATAATTATACATAGGGTGATGGTTCAATTTCTTAGGTTGCGGAGATGTTACACAAAAATATTCCAATAAACCGGGAAAATAATTTACTAGGGTACTACATATTGAGGGATATTTCTCAAATTATCATAAATCTACTACCGATGAAAACTTGGTCCAATCTAATGAAAGGTCACTTGGTCTAACTGACATTTGAAATGGTTCATATAGAGGAGATGTTTTATATAAAGAATTTGACAATAATCATTTAATTTTCTAAGGATAAAGACATTATACAAGCACTGAGTCTATCAATGCAAGTTGAAACACTAATATAAATACTTTATTAGAGGGTTTAGGTACACCTAGTGAGGATTCCACCCCAACAGATAATAATATTTTACCTCAGGATGATAATGAAAATATAAGGAAAAATAAAAAAACTTGGAGAAAGGTACGTCATTAGAGATGTAGGGTTGGTTCCCTATCTCATCGCAATTGATGAATAATATTATCTTATTACCTGGGTAGATATCTATTTTTTGTGGTAGTGGTTTTTCACTGTTCACCATTTTCCATTTCCCTTTGTACATTGTGATTTGATTATTTTGAATAAATTTATGAATCATAGGCTATAACCCATTATTATTACTATTTGTGTTTATATATAAATAGTGTATGAGGTCGTATTTGAGTAGTATTCAAAATTGTTTCTACATGTTGTAGGTTCAGGGATAAAATCATGGCTTATACTCTGAAAAATTTACCCACCTAGCGGGAGTCATATTTGGTCGCCCAAAAATTTGGGGGCATGCTGCCTTGGTGTCCTTGTTGCACTATTCCGAGCAGGAAGCAGGATAGTGGGATCGTGTATGGTTGTATGGGGTGGTGATGGTGGGACATGATGTGGGTGATTTCTTGTAATTTGCAGTGTTGTGTTTCAATATGGGTGATGAAGATCCACATTGGCATGGGCATGTGGTCGTATAGGGAGGTGGGTGGGGACTCTCCTTTATCGATGATCGGTATAGGATGATAGAAGGGTACTAGATGATGATGAAGATGGTGGTTCTAATGATTGTTTCAATCAATTGGGGGAAAGAGGTGGTCAGTAGTCTGTGGAAGAAGGCATGGAATGTGTTGTGCTGGAGTGTATGATGATGTTGAAGCCTTGAATTTATGGTGTTGTAGCCCTTTCATAATGACTAGTTAGGCGAGATTCATCCTCTAATTAGATTTTCTTCCATGGGGATCTATAATGAAATATCGGCATGGAAACTATAGATGAATAAGGGGGAAATAACATGCGAGCTTATAGTCTCCAAATATGGGAACTGATGGTGGACAATGGAACATGATTGGTGTTGTGGACTAGGACATATCATGGGGATCCAATACACCCTGTTAAAATATTGGGGTCTATAATTTCGAGAGATAACTGATTCCGTTGGACCATATTAAAAATAAGCCTTTGGGATTTTTAAATACTGGCATTTATGAGACTATATGTTAGTGGTCGTGTTGATGTGGTTGTATCAACTCAACGAACAAGATCAAAAAATGCATTTTTATGGTTTCAAATTGTTTGTAGAAAATTTATTTTCATTAGGATTTTTTAGATACATATTAAGGTGAAAGCTCTGATCATAACAGAAAAGAAAACAAAACTAAGTCCAAGAACTAGCATGCTTCGAACCTTTGTGATCTTATGTCCATAGTGAGAACACCACTGAGCATTATGTTATTATTAGAAAAATTGAGACAAGAAATTAAATACTTTTTATAAGAAATAAAATGACCATAGAAGCTATCTGAGGAGTCTTCATTCACTAAACTAAATGGTAGTGATGAACAATGTCATATGGAGTTGGCATTGTCCCCTGATGGACAAACTCATTCAAGCACCCAACATAGGATAAAACAATGGATATAACCAAAAGTAAAGTGTAATCACATACAGTGAAAGATTTATTTACAAAAATAAAGATATGATTAAAAGGAATGAATCCAACAACAACCATGGTTCAAGAAATAGGCATCATGATCTAGTATGTCTTTGAATTCATCTCTAGATCTTCACCAAATGACATATTAGATTGTAGGAGAATAGTCGTATGAAAAACAAGGAATACAGTGGATGGAAAGGACTATGTATATCTTCTTTTTCTTGAGTTCTTGCTGTGTGAAGTCCTGAAGTCTTCTATATCACTCTATGGGATCCACAACTAGAGAGAAGTCAATGGATGAACTAGGCTAAATGTTATAATGTATCACCTGAGTAAAGGACCAACATGCATGATAATGGGGTGTCAGTAATCCTTAGGTATCAAGCACATAAGTCATCATATAATGCCTGCGTGGATATCGTAGATGAACAATGCAGTTCAAATAAACATAAGGGTAGTTGGAAAGGCCTTGTGGGAGCACCAAATTAGAAGAGAGGCCTATGCTTATATTTCAATAAATTAAAAAAAATATGCATTTCTGTGAATGACTCTTGGATCATGTATGATTGATAATACTAGTTATAATAGAAAATAAGGAAACAAAATACAACTAAATTCAAAATATACCACAAGAATAAATGGGATAAATCAATATAAAAAGAAAATACTACATAATCAAATCCATGAAACCCCATGGAATGTTATATAGACAACCAATAAATATAATGAATTTTGGATTACCACATAATCAAAAATGGAATTCTGAAATTTACAAATCTTCACTATGTAGTTCAAATGTTTTATGTTAAAATATAGTGTTCTCTAAATTACCAATAATAAGCTGGGACAAGAATCATGATATTTAAATAGTGTTCAAACTTTTAATGGGAGATATCTTTAGTCAAACTATCATCTAGGATATACCTGATGTGTATCTTTGTGACTGACACTCCATGTTTTTATAATATCCCAAAAAAGTGAATTCGAATGTCAATTTGCTTTGATCTACCATGGTAAACAATGTTTTTAGAAACATTTAATGTAAACTGACTATCATAGTTTACAAAAATAATATAAGTGGATAAATCCAACTCGTGAATAATAAATTTCAACCAAATAGATTCCAAGATGCATTCAGTCAGGGTTATATACTCAACATAAATGGTGGATTGAGAAATTATCGATTTACTATTACATTTCCATCAAATATGACCACCATAATAATTTAAAATACAATTAATTGATTTTTGAGTGTCTATATTAGCCGCATAGTTAGAGTCAAAAAAACCTTCAAGGTCATCATCATAACTCGCATTTTTTTCCAAAAATGATTGCATAAACTAGAAGAAATTTAGAAATACATGTGAATCCATTTTAGTGCGTGCTTGTGTGATTTACCATGGTTTCCCATAAACATTCTAATATTAAAAACTGAAAAAGACATTCAGGTCTAGGAAAAACCATTTTATAAATAATACTCACAAAAAAATTAGAAAAATATATATTTCTCTGGAAATTAAACTCACATTTACTAACATTGGATTGGATCTGGGAAAACATGAAGTGTTGACCCAAGGGTACAACTATTAGTTTTATGTGCCCAAAAAATGACAAATTAAAACCATTTTAACATAATCATGATGAGATAGAAACATATAAATTTCTCTTTTATTCTTTCTGATTTCTATTGAAACAATCTCTTTTTTATTTCCATGTTTTTTCTTTTTGAAGGCATAATTCAATTGGATTTTTATATGGAAAATTAATTTCATGTACTTCCTAATAAGTAAAAAGTAATAAAAATATAAAAGAGGTAAATCTTGTAATTCTTAACATGTTTATAATATAAAAATGCATCAAATTTCATTCTATGGAAACCATTTTCAATCATAAATGAAACATAATGTTTGTACAATTTCCTAGAGGAATTCTTCAAACTATAAAAATAATTTCTTAAAAGGAAAACATGATTCAATTTTAAATAATTTGAAAACCTTTTTAGAGGCCACATATAAATGGTTACATCAAATTTAAAAAGAAAAAAACATGTTGGAACTTGTAAATGTTCAATATGGGAATCATTTTAGCATAAAATCATGTAAAACATGAATACATGTATGTTTAAAAAAATTAGAAAAAATATCCCCATACTCCACTCCGTCATGCTGTAGGTACACCTTAGAGATTAACCGAGATTTAAATTTGAATTTTAGTTTCCTAGTGTTATCATCTTTCTTCTTGAATATCCATCTGCAACCTATAAACGTTTTATTTTGAGGTTTAGTTACCACTCTCCATGTTTTATTCTTAATGAGGGGTTTCACCTCTTTATTCAAATAATCCAACCAATTACCGAATTCATTTGATTTTAGAACTTGATTAAAAGTTTTTGGTTCATCACTACACATTTCTTGAGAAATTATAAAGGAAAACATAACCATTTCAGGTTGTTTGAACTGAGTAGAGGATCTGATGACCCTTGTCTCTCAATATGATGTTAAATGGTATCTTATAAGGTCACCCACTTCTGCTTCAGTTTTAGAATCAGAATAAAAATCTGATTCACCCTCAGGTTGTGAGGGGTGAGATGAATGGTTAGGATGATGTTCTTAAGTTGAATAATAGTTAGGTAAAACTTCAACACACAAGGTATATGGTGCAATAGTATCTTCAGACTCAATAATCTTTCTATTGGGAAGTCTTCACCCTCTAAATAAAAAATCATGACTCATAATAAAATTTTGATAACCCGAATTGTCTACCCATAATCTATACACCAAAACACCCACTAGAAAACCAACAAAGATACACTTGGAAACCCTAGGTTCCATCATGTAATTCATATAATAAGCATATCTTGTGGATCTAAAAAACTGAATCTTATCAAGACTAGGCGGTTTTACTTTCTAGAGTTAATCCATTGTTTTGAAAGAAATAGATGAGGTTCTTGGGAAGGTATGAAGAATATATCATACACATAACCCTTTATTGGATGGTTATGTTCATTCTCTTAGTTAACCTAGTTTTTCATGGTGTTTTCACAATATTTATATAACTTTGAACACCCACGGGGATAAATAATTCAACAATCTTAGTGGATATATAATCTAAATAATTATTAGTTCTAAGAGATTTTAACTTGTTATCATAGTTCATTTTTACAATAGAATTTTAGTTCCTAAATGTTTTAGAAATATCATATTTGTGTATCAGTACATATATCCAAAACTTTTTAGAGTATTCATCTATAGAAGACACAATGTAATTTCCTCCACCATGAGAGGTAGTACTAGAGGGTCCCTACAGGTTATATTGTACACAACTGAAAGGGTTTCAAGATTTTGTAGGATTACATACTAAAAATAACCCATTTATATTTACCGTACACACAATACTCAAAGAAAGGAATATTACTAGTGTTATCTTCGGCGAACAACCATTATTTTATAAGTTCATGTAAACCTTTGGCACTAATGTTCCCTAGTATACTATACGATAAGATGGTTTTACCTAAATCTTGACAATTAAAACATTTAATTTATTTATATAAGTCCTTTCTTCTAGAATATAAAACCCATTACCTAGGTTTTATTTCATAAAAATAATATATCCATGAGTGATTCTCATACAACCAGAACCAGATTAGAGAGTATAGCCCTATTAATATAAAACACATTGGGGAAAAAATTTCATTTAATTTTGGGAACCTATATAACCCCTTTAATAGTTTTAACTATCCTATCATGAATTTATAATGTAAAAGAACCCATACCCATAATAAAAAATCTATTATTTTAACATATATATAAACTAATTGATTCAGTATCTCTTATCTTAGTGAAATATTCCCTATTCGGGAACATTTGGAATGAGCATCCTGAATCTTGGATCCTTTTTTTAGAGATACAGTGATCACTAAAACTAAACACATTTTCTATGTAGAAGTATTATTTCAATTAAAAAATAATTTTCAATATTATTTTCATTGTAAACATTATTTCTATTAGGATAATTATGTTTCATGTGCCCAGGTTGTTTACAATGAAAACATTTAAAGACCTGAGTCTTAGACATTCTATTCCTGGATTTAGACCTATGTTTTCTTGATTGACTCCTCTATAACCACTTATCTCTCTAATCACCTATACCTCTCATATTTTGATACCCAGATTAATTCTTACCTATGCTTTCCATTTGGATTTCTTTTGCTAACAAAGCGAACATGAGTTATTTAAGATTTTAAGGGTCTCTACCACACATAATCAAATATTTTACGTAATTATATCATCTATCCAATAATTTTAAAATAATTATTTATCAGTCCTCATCACCAATTTCTACATCTATGTTGTATATGTCTAGAAGAACTCTATTAAGATCCTCAAAATGTAACTTGAATACAATTATATGGTGCATTTTAAAAGCATAAAGTCTTATTTTTTTTAAAAACATCCAACTAGAGACTTCTCCATGTATAGGGAATATAACATTGACCATATACCAGTGGAAGAAAGATTCAATGTATACTTTCCTAAGAAGCTTATCCCTTAAAAAATGAGGTTATGAGATTTCCTAATAAAATTATCGTAAATATAAATAATGCAAATAGTGTTCTATCCTTCAGGGTTGAGAGTGTAGAGCTTTACCATTGTACCTGCATGAGGATCAATTAGCTCATTTTGATCTAATAATTCATTTATCTTAATTATATATAGACTGAAATCTTTTTCAATATCAAAATTTTATATTTCTATCATCATTTACCCCATTGTAAATGCTTTAGAAATGCTCTGATACCAATTGTTAGGGAAATCATGGATGTGGTTTTCCCTATAGAATGACCAATATCCACTAAGGAATTTTATATGGTTTTATAGTGTCTATATGAAATAAATTTTCATTATAAATCATGAGTTTCAAATTAAGGTTAATGCTCAAATCAAAATAGAAAATAAAACACCAAAGAATACCAAGAAGTAACTTGGTTCAGATAGTTTTGATCCAATATGCATGGTGATAACACCACATGGTGAGATGTTCTTGTTAAAAAATAGGAAAAAATAATTTACAGACTCAATGTTAGAAGGAAAAGGACTATAGATACTATCTAAGGAGGTTATCCTAGAAAAACCATGTCGTGGAGATAAACCCCATTATATAGAGTTAATACTGACCACTCTTGGACATACTCACTCATGAAACTGGCATAGAATACAACAACAGATATATCTTAAAAGGAAGTGTAATTTATTACAATGTTTAATTGATTTATTAATTTTTTTTGGATTAAAATGAATGAATCCAACAAAAACCATGCTTTATGCAGGAGGCCTCTAGATCCAGTTTCGCTTCGAAGTCACCATCAAATCACCAAAAGACAAGATGTCCAATTATTGGGGAAGAGTCCTCTAAAAACCATGTTTTTTGATTAAAGGATGAGACAATAGTTCTCTTCTTCATTTCAAGTTCTTTTTATGAAAATACATAAAGTATTATCCACTTCAATAGAAGAACCAGAACAAAAATGAATGTAATGGATAAACCGGGTTCAAAGTTGGAATTTCTCTCTAAATAGAAGGGCTAGTAGGCATCATGATGGGTTGTCAGAAAGTTCCAGGAGGTGAGTATTGAATCAATCATATAAAGGACTCATGGATGGACCAAATAAAAAATGCAATTTTAATAATATTTTTGAGAAGATCATATGGTCGTATGAGAGCTCCACATTGGATGAGAAGCCTGGCCAAAGATTGAATTAGTTGAAATTAAACACACTTGGGTGTGGGCGTAACCCACAGATCACGTATGATCGATGTTTCTGGTTATATCCGATAATTAAAAAAATAGATATTACAGAATACAGAAACTCCCCAAGAATAAATGAGATAAATTAATATAAAAATGAAATTCTATATAAGCAAACCCATGCAACCCCATCAAAACATACAAAAAATATCCTTATTTCTTACTCATTAACATTTTTCTCTTATAATTTACATATTTTCAATTATAATATATTGTAACACCCTGAAATCATAAAATAATAAAATTTTAATAAATATCATACGTGACATGTAACATTGATTTTATATTTTAATGCAAGAAACATCGAGTTTATCTTTCATTACATGAAACAATAAGTTTTACCAAACCACAAAATACAATTAATATTATTATTTAATATTATATTTATTAAATAGTCATTGAAATGAAGGATATGAATGAGATTAACTAAATTATAAAAAAATATTTTTTACACACATTAAATGGTTATCAATTTATAATTAGAATCATTTAATATAAAAAGAAATATTTTCAAAAAAATAAATTTTCCTAAAATATGGTTTAGTTGCACTTAGAGGAAATACATAAAAATTAACTTTTATCACTTTTAGAAATTATATTTGAAAAAATAAACTTCATTTTTGAAATATGATTAAAAAAATAGTATGGGTGAATTATTTTTATTTTTCAAATAGTTCCATTTTTAAAAGAATTGGGAAAAATACCAAATTCTAATAAAAAACTACATTTTTTGTTTAAATAATTCATAATATAAAATTATATTATGGATTAGATTAAAATTAAAATCAATTTCATTATATATAAATGAATAAAGTTTGTTTCTTTGGACAATTTATAATTTTTTATTTTGTATAAAATCATTTCTCTGTTCTGAACATTTACACTTTAAGAACATGCATTCTCGTCACATTTGTATGATTAAGTTTAAAATTTTCCACTTGTATTTTGAATTTGGAAAAATAGATTCCATATTTGGAATCATAATAATTTATATTATCTAATAAATACTTTTTGAAATTTAAACTAAATTAATATTAAATGTAGTAAAAATTAATTATCACTGTTAAGGTAAAAATTGATTTACAAGAGGTTAAACTATAATAGTAAGCATAAAAATGACATAAAATATTATCTTAATTATATTTTATCAGTCTATTTTAATTTATTCATAATATTATATCAAATATAGATTTTTTTTAATTTCCAATGAATATGATTTATATAATAAGTCACATAAAGAAAAAGACAGAAAAGATACATTTCTTACTTTTAATATCTACAATGCGTTGGGAATGGGGAAAAACAAAATTGGATTTATTTTACATATTATTTTTAAATATAAACTATTTTTTATCATAATAATTTATCTTTTAATTTTAATAGATGAATTATTTACTTAAAATGTTTAAGAAACACCAAGAGAGTAATTATTTAGTTAACAATTATATAAAGTAAACTACACTTAAAATATTAATTTTAATGTAATTTGAATAAATTATTGTCCTATATTAATTTATTTGATTAATGTATCATCTTAAACTGGTTTTAATTTAATATATTATATTTCCACCCTTCCCAGGATTTTTAAATTCAAATTAAATTTATATGTCAAAATTGGAATAATTTTTATGTAATAAATGATATTTAATTACATGAATTAAAATTACTAAAAATAATATATTATTACAAGATATTTTTCTATTTTAATAAATATAAAATATTTACCATTAAATTACCAATTTATATTTTATAATGAACATATCGTCCCAAAAATAGTAAAAAACTTGTTTGCATAGTTACGGTGAAAGCGGTATTTTTTCACGTTATATGCACTTCTGTTAATATTAATTTCCAACATACATGGGATTTTTATTTTATAATTTTTTATAATATTTTTAATAAATGGGTCTAAATTTAAAAAAAAATTCCAATTCAATTTTGTCTTAATGGATAAATTACCTAGGATAGAAAATTAGTTATTATTGTGAAAACCCAAAACGGTTGTGATAATGAAACATAAATTTTAATGAACAAAATGTTTAAAAAATGAGTTTCATTATGTGGTGGTAGTTCTTACTAAAAATTCTTTTATTTAAACCATTAATTATCAAATTTTATCCACTTTAGGTAATATTAACCTCCAAATTGTGAATACTTTTGAGTATTTATAAGAATGTCACACATCTTTAACTATAAAAAGGACACTCGCTCCCCACACTTTGTCATGTCATTAAAGCCTTATTAATTATCCAAAACCTACCCCAATCACTTCCAATCCTACCTCTATTTTACTATAATAACATTTATGTTAATAAATCCAGCCTAGAAATGTTTTATTGAGAACCAAAGGAACATATATGAAGAAGAGGTAATATTCTTCAATGGGGGTCTTTATTTTACATTTTCTCCACATTCCTAAATTATAATTAAATCATGATGATATAATATAATCAGTATATTACATATAATTTGATGTTTTTATAATATTTTCATTGCCTAAAAACATCTCCAATTCTATCATATGTGTTACGAATTCATCGTTCTTGTGTACAGTGGAATACGGTCTGGCGAACCGATGTCATTAATTTTTCCATTGCCACCTATCATGGTGTGGAATTATGATGGACCTAAAGTTTATAATACACAAACACACACAAATATATAAATGTATATATAATTATTATACCTTAGGATACATTATATAATATATAAATTATTACATTCTATTCTATAGGATACAAGATATCGAAGCTTGTGTCTATGTCAGACTACAGCTTCGTGAAGTGATGTGATTCGTCTATCACTAACACTTTACATGGAAGGTGATAAGTAACAATTTTAACGATTATGTTTAATATAAAATACAAAATTATCATATTAAATACGTATTTAAAATTATTGAAACATAATATATCATTTTATTTTCTTACATTTTCTCCCAATGAAAGATGATAACATCATTGACATATGTGTTGACTACCACCTTCATGAAGTGAAGTGCATTGTTTTCATAACCAAAACCACATGAATGATATTTAGAAGTATATAATATAGTATCAATGATTTTATTATCATATTATAAAAGAAAAATAATACTTAACTTTATTCCGTAAAGATCATTGAATAATGGAAAATGCTACTCATTTATACGTACAACCTACTGTCTCCAAGATTGTAATGTACTTTATTATTAATAAAAATCATTTGTGACTTGTTTTAAAAGTATAATTATTTTATAAATATGATAATTATTTCATGATTACTATAATTTATATGATAAAAATATATAATACTGGAACAAACTAGATCTTCTATGACAAAACATGCATGAAAAAATAAGGGGATTAACACACGAAAGAATAAAAATAATGAAGGGTTTATAATGAATGCGAAATATAATGTCATAAAATCAACATATATGGAATTATAAATATTAATATTATTATATAATTTGTTAATAACATGCTTAAAAAATTATACATTTGGTAGGTGCATGTTTAAAAAAAGGGAGCATAAGGTAAGAGATTTGTTCTCAATTTAAATTCCCTCAATACGTATTTGTCTTTATACACCAATTCACTTTTATGTAGTGTATATAATATCCCATTTACATATAATAAAATTATTCATTCATTGTTATAGGTATTTTATGATTCAATTTCAAATATCTCTCCTAAGGGGTTTTTTCATTAAAATAACAAAGCAGTAAAATTTACTATAAAATCTCATTTCCATTTGTAATTATTAACATTAACAAGAAATAATAACCTTCATGTAATAATTTTCACTAGAAATTAAATTTATATTAAATATGAATTATATTTTGAGATGAATATGATTATTTACAAAATTATATACCATTTTTACATATGTTGTTCACTCTAAAAATTATTACATTAACATGGGAAATATTGATAAATATATATTTGTTACTTGATAGAGATATTTGACAAGTAACTCTTTTTATAAATTAAATAAATTATTTTATATATGTGGAATTATTTTTACATGTAGTATAGGGGTTATGTACCAGTTAATATGATCCCCTCAATTGATCAGTACGTTTAATGAGACAAATTAGATATGGTTTTGGATGAGGCCATACCCATTTATTATATATCAGCATGGAGCTTTGATAATATTGGATTCCTAGAATAAGGACATTAATATATTAAATTTCTAGAATAAATATTTTAATGGGTAATATGTATTTGTGTGATAATTGATGGTATGTTTTTTATATCCATCGTTATTCATTCCATCATTATGAATTCTGTTATTGATATTTCTTGTGATTATTCGATTACTTATAATATCCATTGTCAAGTTTCATGCTCATGTGATTATTTAAATAGAATTGTTTGATCAAATTTTATTCATGATGTATTATGCTTTATTTATTTATTTAATGGAACTTTTATAATTTATTTACCTTAAATTTTTTATTATTCCTTGTTTATTCATAGCTTTCGTTGCAGATTTACTCTTACATTGTATCTAAGCTCACCCCTTTCTTATGATTTATTTTCCCAAAGATATGAGGAGGAATTTTTTGATTGATGTGTATGGATAAATTAATGGGAAAATGTAATTATCAAATAAAATTATTTGGGAATTTTATTCTTGAGAACATAATGTAAATTTCAATTATGTGTCTTGTTTAAGAGGATTACTAATATATTTAGTCATTTAGGATGTAATTCCTTCAATCATATTCTTATGTAATGGTACCAGAAATTGGATCTAGGCTATTGGGGTTGGGGTTTCTATTTTAGGTATCATATAATGTTTATTACAAACCTTTGGAGATAAATTTTGGAAAAAAAAAATATTATAAACATAACCATAAGATAGAATTTGAAGATAGGTATTTGTGAACATACTAATGTTTTTGAAATGTGTAGATTATGTGGTTTTTTCTAAGAATAAAATCCCAATCTAGATACAAGAAGTGGATGTGGTTATAGAAAATTTGTACCTAGGGGTATCAACATTCAAAAATGTAAATTTTTATTGACTTGATTGTTACCTAGTACCAAAAAATGGGCCTTAATGCAATCCATGTTCAAAACTCCTGGGGGATATTCTTTGGATAATTCACAATTTCTTTAAAACCCATTATGAGGTATTTGAAAATAAAAATTATCCTAAAAACAAATTTTTTATTATAGTATTATCTATGTTATGTGTTCCACTAGTATTTGGATTATAAATAATTTATTTTAATGTCATGATCTAATATAGTGTGTTCCATTGTGTAGAAATTGCATCTAACAGAAGGAATGGAAGATGAAATAATGCACATACTCTATATAGGTATTTCCCTCCGAGGTAAGATAATGAAACTATATATGGTGCTCTAACTAGAACTGATCAAATTATAACATTTTTGGGGCATCTAACTCAAGTTATGAGTAATAAAATTTACTATATGGAATACGATACTAATCCACTGTGTGATGTAACAATGTTATAAAGATTCATGTGTCAGCAACCCCCATTATTCAGTGGGACTGAAAATCCATTTTTTACTTGATAAATGGATAATTAATTTCTTGAACATATTTATCGCTCTAGAAAGTAGTGAAAGGAAGAATGTTTTCATGGAAATTTATCCATCTCTTAGGAGATGTGGATCAATTGTGGTCATTGATTCAAACACTTAGGATTTGGATGAAATAACATGAATGGAGTAGAAGTTTTTCAAAATAATATTCTTTTAAAAATAATTTCATCATGAGAAAAAGTAGATATGAGCAGCAGTTCTTGAGTCTTATAAAGAAAGAGGAAGAAAATGATTCTATGAATGAAGTTGCATTTATAAGGTTATCAATGCATCTTGCGAACAACATAAGTAATCCAAACAGAAATATTGATAATTTCTTTGATTGTATTAATCCAATTCTTTGAAGGGAACTAGTCTCCAAAACATTCTAATCATATAAATACATAGCTTAAGGTGTTATAAATATAGATAAAGAGTTCTTCAAATCTTATGGATTCAAAGTTTGGCAAGAGAATAATTGGACAGACAAGAAAAAGGTAGATACCTGGAATAAGGGAAAGTATGATTTTCCAACATGGATACTTATGGAAGTAAACCCCATAGATCATTATTTAATGGGAAAGTAATTTTCTTCAAGTGTGGATAAAAAGGCCACCATAGTAATGATTTCAAGGGAATGAAATAATATTTAAGGGTTCAATGATTCACTGATAAGGATTTCAGGAACTATAATAATGAATTCTCCTTGATCCAAGGGAATATACTATAGAATAAGCTAATGGATCAAGGTCAAGCTTATGTTATTACTTCTAATGAAGTGGAATGAATAGTTTTATTGTGTTTAGAATCAATAATTAACTTATAATGTTATATTAATGAATGATATTATAGTATTTTGAATTATGAAACATACAAGAATTTTACTGTAGAAATTTTTCATTAGGTGTTTGATTGAGTATGTTGAATGGTATCCAATACCATTGGAAAATGGTTCATTATCAAGTTAAACCTTATGGAAAACACATGATTTAGGGGAATATAACCATTAATGTCCTTCTAATTTTGTTATAATTGTGTTCTAATGAATCGATAATTGATATGGCTAAATTAAATTAGATAGTACTAACATCCTAGGAAGTAAATAATAATAAGTTAATTTTTAGAAATTAAATAACCTTATTTTTGATGTTATGGATCTCAATCTTTTGGAAGAGTCTTATGGTTAACCATTTATGAAATAGTTTAAGATGAATAGTGGATGATGTTTTAGAGATTAATGTATTAATTAACCATAGGAATATTATCCATATTGGATTACTTGTTTTATTGATATTGGTTTTGGAAAATATTTTGAGATAGAAAGAATGAATTGTAACTCCATTATGGATATTAGAAACCATTAAAACTGAAATGTAGTGCTTCGGGAATAAAATAAATTCAATTATAGATATACATTTATTAATTTAAGGGAATAATTGGAATTTTACAAAATTACAAAAAAATTATGATATTTTTATTATAAAATTGATATTTAACAAGTAAGCAAATTTCCTTATATTCTTAGATTGTAAAATAATCCCTTAAAATTAGTAAAAGTATAATTAAATAAAATTTTATAATATTACCATAATTTATAATGATATATATGAAATTTTTAATACCTATTTGGTTTATGTTTATTTGGTCATTAAATTTATCTAGATCACCCTCTTTTTGGTGATGAATGTTACCAATCACTATCCATAAGTATTTAGATGTTAGTGTTCTCTTCCATGTTCATGATTTAATTTACTACGTTTGTTATCCTACTCATAATCCTACCTATGTGATTATTAAAAATGACCATTGTAGTTCCCTTTCTCTATTATTAATATAATGTATTATTATCTTATTTAAGATGTGTGATTTTCAATAAAGGAATTTTCAAATGTCAAACCCCTTTTTACCAACATCAAGATCAAATTGTGAAGAAACAATTTATTTAAGGGATAATTTAACACCAAATAATTATAAAATAATATATTTTATTAAATATATTATGCGACTTGAAACATTGATTTTATCTCACAATGCAGAAAACACTATGTTTAACTAGTGTTAACATAACAATGAGTTTTATAGACCAAAAATATACTATTAATATTATTATTTAATAAGACAGTTATCAACTAGCCTTTAGAATAGAAGGTATAAATATTATAAACTAACTTATTTAAATATATATTTTAAAAAAAATAACCGTTTATATATTCATCAAGATAATCATGTAAAGAAAAAAAAATTCATAAGAACTATATTTTCCTACAAGGTAGATTATTCACATTTGGGGAAAGTAATTTAAAAATAATTTTTAACAATTTTAGAAAATATATCTAAAAATAAACATCATTTATGAAATAATGTTACCTAAATTATTTTAGGGTTATTTTTTTATTTTTCTGGGAAATTTCATTTTTTAATAAATATTTAAAATATTGATTTTTAGTTGAAAAATGCATTTTTTATTAAGTAATTTATAATGATAAATTATATTTTGAATTTATTTTAATGTAAAATTAGATATAAAATATATCAATTAATAATTTCTTTGTCGTTGGATATATTTTGATGTTGAATGTATATATATAATGATTTCAAAATTTTGAACAATTTCACTTTAAAAAAATATGCTTTCTCACCATGTCTTTGAGATTAATTTTAAAATATTCCACCACAATGAGAAAATTTTTTCTGAAATGAATTAAATATTTTAAATCCAAATAATTTATTTTATCTAATTTTGAGAACCTAAAATTATACCAAAATTAATAGTAAATGCAATAAGAATTATTTTCCACGATTAATGTGAAAATACATTAACCGTGCCGGTAAACTAGAATGATATGTGTAAAAATTACCTAAAATGTTTTCTTAATTTTATATAAAGAGTTTATTTATATATTTGGAATAAAAATATTTTAAAATTTTCAATGATTTTAAACTATAATTTTAGTATGAACAATTTAATAATGTCAGTAAAGAAAAAGAAAAAAGATACTTTTCTTACTTTTAATATCGATAATTCCTAGGGATATTGACATAAACAAAATTTGTTAGTTGAAATATATTATTTACAAAGATAAATGAATTTTTTATCGTAATAATTTATCATTAATTTTCTGATATGAATTAGTTACTTAAAATTCTTAATAAACACAATTGTTGTAATTATTACATAACAATTATATATAAAAAAATATACAACAAATTTAAATGTGAAATGAATTGAATGAAGTATTGTATTAAATTAATTATTCCAATAAAAATATCATGTTTTACTAGTGTTAATTTAATATATTATAGTTTCATAATTTTGGTGATATTTTTAAATTCAAGATAAATAAATAATGACAAAATTGGCATTAATGTAATTTTATAATAAATAATATTTCAATAAATGATTTAAAATTACTAATAATACTAATCTATAAAAATTTATTTTTAAATGTTAATAAATATCCAATATGGTCAATTAATGAACCAATTTATCTTTTATAATAAATATATTGACCCTAAATAGTGAAAAACATATTAGTATGGTTAGGGTTTAAGTAGCATATTTGTGAATTATATAAACTTCTGTTAAAATTAACTTCCAACAAACCAGTGTTTTTTATTTTATAAATTATAAATTATATTTATAATCATAGGGTTTAAAATTTCAAATATTTCTACCTTTTATTTTTTCTTACAGGATAAATTACCTTAGTTATAAAATTAGTTACGATACTAAAAACCTAAAATGGTAAAAATAGGGAAACATAGAAGGTAAGGAAAAAAATGTTTAAAAAATGTGTTCTATTGTGTTGTGTAGGTTTTCATAGACCATATCATTCATACCCGCATGTAATTATCAATTTCTTGATCCATATTAGGTAATACTAAGGTCCTAATTGTGAATACTTTTGAGTATTTTCTAGAATGCCACTCAACATCCACTATAAATGGCACTCAATACCCTCACTTATTCACACATCATATGAACTTTGGATCATTAAAACTTATAAAAATAAATTCCCAAATTACCCTTACTCTCGTATACTTCAATCCCTAGTTTTTAGAGAAATTCATCCTATGAATAGTTTAGTGAAAACCAAAAAAAGATATCTGAAGAAGAGGTAATGATCTTCTACAAGAATATATATTATATTTCTTTATAAACCTACATAAATTATAATTAAAACATTATAATATAATAGAATCTATATATTTAAGATATTGTGTTGTTTCAATAATAATTCTATAACCTAAACACATATTCACTTTCATCAAATGGGTTGTGAAATCATCATCTGTGTGTATGGAAGTCTACCGCCTTGTGAAACAATGTCATTTTTTCTTCCATTTCCACCTACTAAGGTTGGGTATTATAATTTATATGAAGTATATATATAATATACACAACATTATTATACATCTGGAGTCGTTATAAAAAATATTACTTATTAATTTCTATTCCGTAGGGGACACGATAACATCTCTTATGTGTACGGAGGACTACCACATCTCGAAGCGATATGATTTTTCGTTCACTAACAATTCACATGGAAGGTGATAAGGAATAATTTTTATAATTTTATTTGGTATTAATTAAATAATTGTGATATTAATGTAATATTTATCTTTCAATAAAGATAGTATAGTATTTTCTTTTCTTAGGTTTACACTAAATGAATGATGAAATTGTATTTCATGTATGTGAGGAATACCGCCTTCATGAAGTGATGTGACTTTATTTTCATCACAAAGACACATGAATGATATATATAAGTATATAATTTTGTTTTAAATATATTATTATATTTATATAAAGGAAAAAATTACTTAACTCGTTTCTATAATGTTCATCGAAAATTGTAAAATGTTACTCATGCGTGTGTACAATCTATCATCCCCATTATCATAACATAAATAATTTTTATAACCATCATCCATGATTGGTTTAAAAATTATAATTGATGTCTAAATATGATAATAATTTCATTAAAATTATTATATATATGATAGAACTATATAATATTCACAATAACTAGATCTTTCTTGATGAAACAAACATGATAAAACAAGGTGATTGACACAATAAATAATAATGAAAATGAATGGTTATTAGTGAAGGGGTAATAAGATGTTATAAAAATATCATATAGGATATTGTAAATATGAATCTAGCTCTGGAATATGTTAATAACAAGATTAAAAATACTATACATGAGGTTAAATCATGTTCAACCTACAATGTAGAATAAGGTAAGGGGTTTTGTCTCACTTCATATTCCATTGGAACTTTTATGTTTTTATACACAAATTAAATTTAATGTAGTGTATATATATACCCTTTGAAATTTAGTATCAAAATTCATTCATACATCATGGTTTTCTGAGTTTCACTATGAATTATCTCATCCAAGGGGATTTCACTTGAAATTAACCAAGTGGTAAAATAAATTATACAATACCATTTTCTTTTATGATAGTTAACATTAACTTCAAAAAATTACATTCAATTAACCATTTTTCATTGGAAAATATATTTCTAATAAATATCCACAATCTTTTATGATGCATATTAGTAGTTCATATACCATATATCATTTTTAGATGTGGTGTTAAATTTGAATTTTATTTCATTAACTAAGGAAATTTTGATAAATTCTTGTCTTTTCTTAGTATGGATACATGATAAGTTAGATTATTTTCAATTAAATTGATTTTTAAAACTATTAGTTATGATTTTTACATGAATTATATGGATTGGATACTCGATTATGCAACACCATTAGGGAATTAGTAGGTTTCATGAGACATACAAAATTTTGTTTTTGTTGAAGTCATACCCATTTTTTAATTTTGGTATAAAGCCTTGACAATATTAGATTATTATAACTAAGACATGATGTTATTATATTCTTAAAATAAAGCCTTGAATGTATTAGATTTTTTTGGAAAAATACTCTATAATAAGTTTTAGATGTATTTTATTTTTTGTTCCTTAATTTTGAATTTATTTATTAATATTCTAGTTGATTATCCATTTGGTATAATATTTATTGTTATGTTTCTTACACATGTCATTATTTATATGTCATTATTTTATCACTATATATTCCTATCATATTATTATCATGTAATTAATTTAATGGTATGTGTTTCATTTATTTACCTTTCCATTTTAATTATTCTATATTTACATATATCTTATACTATATAGTTATCCATAATAATCATATTAGCTAACTCGAAGGTTTTATTTTACCAATGATACAAGGATGTGTTTTTTTATTCATATAAAATGATAGTCTATTGGGAATAATGTAATTCTCAAAGAAAATTCATTGTTTATTTTATGTTTTAAAATGTAATCTAAATTCAAATTATGTGTCTAGTTTTCCAAGATTACTAAACTATTCATTCATTCAGGATACAATTAATTATATCATATTCCAATGTAATGGTAGCAAGAATTAGCTCTTTGCTTCTAGGGTAAGGAAATATACATATAATTACATATGAAACATAATTTTGTTATTAATGTTTTATAAAAAAAATTATATATGCATTTATTTATTTGTATAATTCTGTTATGATGATCATATATACGTATATTCTTTTAATTCATATATCTATATTTTATTATTAAATTAATCTCCCTCACCTCTCACCATTGTTGGTTCACACTCTACCTCACAATATTGTTCATTTTCAACCATTCATCCTTATTCCCCACCGTAATTTCATAGAGATCCTAGATGTGCAACACAAAAACATTTCCCACTTATCATATAAGGAGGTTACTACAAATGACAATTTGAAATAGTTTTGTGGTGCAAATATGGTAATAATATCCATGTTCCAAGTATCCCTCATCTCTTATGTATTGAAATAATAAAATTTTTCCCATTTCCTTCCTTTACCAACTCATGATGCTCAATCATTTTAATATCCACTTAATGTTTTTATTTTTTTTAAGAAATTTGGAATGAGTTTAACTCAGTTTGTATAATTTATTCAAATTTTTTTATATTTATAGTGCATGGTAAAATTATTTCACAATAATTTTTCTACTTATATACATACTCTATATTTATAAGAATGTTTCTTTATAAATTTATCTTGTTATGTAATTAACTAGTTTTTATATATTTTAATATTTTTTATCATTTTTTAAATTTCTTATTATATAAATTTTTTATGGATACCTATTTTTAATTTATTTTGAACATGTGATAAGGGTTGAACACATGGGCAGTGAAAATGGATTATGGATACAAAATGGACTATCATGTATGTATGAACAAAACATTATGATATAACTAGAACATCTATGGCGTCAATTGATTACATTCCATCAAATTTGTATATTATATCACAACCGAACAAATATTTTATTATCTCCAATGGAGTATGACTGTGATGGCACAAGATATTCCATTGCTCCAATGCCAACATAGTTAACCAAATTAATCCAACATAATGGGCATTATGATGCTCAACTCATCAAATATTTTTGAACTACATCATGTTACACTACATGCTGAGTTTTTAACATCATATTATATTTGTCATATTGTTCTTAATTATATAATAATTAATGGTACTTGAGGTTATTTAAATTTTTTTGATGTCGCTTAAAATGATTTTTACAGTTTATGAAAATGATAGTTTATTAATGTAGATATTTAACAAGATGAATAAGAACATTTTTTGCATTTATTGTAAATTAAATAATTAAATAAATCCTACATAGATATAAATATAGATACATTATTTCATATATTCACACAATTATGAATGTATATGTTCAACAAGGTGAATTGTATTTATATTTATAAATTCCAGATTTTGTAAAGTTAAATGGTTGTTTAGGAACTCAAAATCTATATAATGAATATTTTTATTAAAATTTGTTCCAAAAAATGGGATTCTGAAAATGGAATTTTCAAAATTTGATAGACCTTTAAAATTACAATTCCCAAGAGAAAATATTTTACATTCATGTAGTGTTTTATTAATGTTGATTTAACTGTTTAAATACTTATCATAATTATAGTGATGTATTTTTATGCCTCTTGGGTTATTAAGTTTTTTTAATTTTATTTAGGAAGTATAATATTTTAATATTTCATGTTGTGTTTAATAAATTTAATTTCTTGAAATTAGTAATTGAAGGTCCCCTTTTATAAAATATGAACTATCTAAATACCTATAATTTGAATATTATTATATTAAAATTATGAAATCATGTATCTTAAATGATTCTCTAATAATGACCTATTATGGGTTTCAATCTTACAAACACTGTAATTGATAATTTTTTTTAAATATTAATATTACCAAATGAAATTGGGTGGATATGAATCAAATATGGATAGATTCTAATCATATGACAAAATAGTGTCAGGATGGGGTGAAAGAGTTCATATGGTTTGTAAAAGATTAGGAGTATATACCTTCTTAATTCATTTGTCCATGTTTAGGCTATTTTTATTCGTGATTATTTAGTCCATTTGTGTGGGAAGAACTCTTGATTGGCCACATAATATGTCAAGGTTTTAAATATTGGGCTAAATATTGGGAAAAATAAATGTATCTATTTACTAGGATAAGGCTATATTTTATGGATTATATAATACGATTACAACTATGTAAAATGATAAATACCATATTGAGGATGTGATTATAGGTGGGAATGATGATAAATATTGTATTGAGAAAATGAAAATGACGGTTTAAGATTAACTTCAGGATTGTCCAAAATTATTTTAGAAGAAAAACTATTTTGAAAATATTCTATTGAATGGTCATTGGACTATATATAAAACATTTTCATCCATACTGAAGCTGTATAATTTAAAAGATATAAATATATAGACTTATTCTAGTTTTTATTAATTACTTACTCTCTTGAAGGTTGCACTCCTAGAAGATAATGAGATCCCTTTCTAAACATATGACACTAATGGAATATTGTGTTTAAAAAGTTATGATCATTTAAATAATTTATTTTTATTTAAATGGTTTTATAGTGATTTTCAATGGAAAATATCTCTTAAAAATCTCCCCAACTGTGGTGCTTCTCGATTCGGGAGATATTAATCAGGTCCTATAGAATCTATATGGTACATTCTTATCATTATAATTTGTTGAGACCTATATTTAAGTGATGATACTCTTAGTCAATTGAAGTTGCACACATATAAAATAAAAAAAATATTGCAAACTTTATCACCCTATAGACTCTCTCTACTAGAATTGAATTGATCATGAGTAACCTGAATTTGGAAATGAGCCAAAGAAGCATAATCTTGTGCTATCTACAAATGGAGTGAATAATTTTGGTTTTTAAAACATAACTCATAATACCAAGTCAGTTATGTTGGTAAATTATAACTCACCTCATGGTTATGCATCAAACTAAATATTTTTTTTTATTTAAACTTTTATTAGGACCTAAAGAACATGGTAAGGGTATTGATGTTTACATGGATCCATTGATCAATGACTTTAAATTATTGTGGGATTTAGTTGGTACATTGTATGATTCGTATAGAAATGATTATTTTACATTGAGAGACATATAGTATTGGATGTTAAATGACTATTCTACTTATTAATTTTATTCATGATATATAACTAAGGGAACTAAAGGGTGTCCTATTTGTGAACAAGGTACACAATAAATTAGGATGTAACATTCATCGAAGAATATTTTTCTAGGACATCAAATATTTATACCCTAAAGATATAAGTACGGATCATGGATGCCATTATTAGATGGGAGTTCTTAATAATATACAACATCATCTCCACTGGTATGTGATAAACCATTTAATAAAGTGAAATTTATTGAAACAACTTTGGTAATCCAATTTAAAAAACAATATAAAAACCATTTGGAAAAATGGATAAGTTTTCTTGGAATTAACGGACTGAAATATTTTGTATGTTAAGAATTTTCTTGATGTTATGTATATTGAAAATAATGAATGTGACAATGTCATTGGTGTATTACTAAATTACCCCAGAGAAAAAGGATATAATTACCAATTGGATGGACATGATTAACAAGGGAATATGGTAAGTGTTATGTCCATGTAGGTGGAAAATGGAATGTTCATCCACTATATTCTTACAATCCTTCCAAGAAATAGAGATATTAGATTTGAAACTTCTGAAATAATATAAAGAACTTTGATTTGTATTAATAAAATATCAAGATTTTAAATTCAATTACTGATATAAATTTATAGGGTCTAAAATCACCTGAATTTGATGTTTTGAAGAAAGATCTAATGACTATACATTTATATTTCATTTTCCAAAGAATTTAAATCATACATTAACCAAAATTTGTTTTTTTAATGATATATGAATCAAAGATATAGACTCATAGAAATTTCCCATTATAAAAAACGAAATTGTTGTAATATTATGAGAATTAGATTTGTTTTTTATGTAATCATTATTTAATACAATGGTTCACTTAATGGAAAAATTGGTAAGAGAGATTAAACTATGTTGTCTTATATGTTATTGGTGGATCTAACATAATTAATCATATATGATGATTTTGAATGTCCATTTTATGATCTAAAGTTTGAAAAAAGGTTTTCTTGTGGAGTAGTATGTTTTTAGGAATCATTTACATTCAATACTGACTTCATGTCCAATGTAGAAAGAAATCGTCTACAAAAATCTCATCACACCATGTGGCTTTTGGGTAAAATAATTTTCTGAGTAGATATTTAAACAATTACTATTATTTATTGGGATTAGGCATACCATTATGTTTTTAACTAAATTTTAGAGGTTTCAATATATATTGAATCCCAAGAAGTAATTATGATCCATTTTATTCTATCAAGGGATGAAATATGGTTATCAAGTACATATAATCAATAGTTTATATAATGGTTTTGAGACCGTGTTTTTAAGAAGTCTTCTGAAAATATGGATTCAATTTTAGAAGGACATCAATGGCCTAGAAGATGACCAAGATTCCATGTATTATCAAATAATGGTTATGTAATTAATGGTTATATGTTCCATAAAAATTAGCATGATGAATAGAGTACCGTACCAAATAATGAAGTTACACTTGGGGTTAAAGCGATTCATGTGTCTAGTACCAAGGATTGAAATCAATTTTAAATGAATATTTCATACTTTTATATCATCAACTATATATGAGAGGTAGATTATACAACATTCCAAGTGCGGATTTTTCAATTTAATTGGGTTGATATACACCTTGATGTTAAAATAAGTAAATTGTGGTTCCGGAAATTGGATTTCTGTAAGGAAGGGTACAATGATGAACCATTTGTAATGAAATCATAGGTATTACAAGTATTTTTTTCTCTAGATCCTAAAATATGATAGTGTCCAATGGTTCTGTTGTCGTCTAAAACAATTGAAGGATCAGATGTCAATGAAATTGAGTACTACCCTATCATTGGGATGTCATAATCAATCTATAGTGGTCTCAATATTAATTTGGTCTTGTATCTCATAGGAGACAACATCAAAGGGATTTGGATACCCAATAGAGGGTTCTTAATCCCTCCAACCATAAAAAAGTGTGTTCAATAATTAGGTTATATTTTTTATTTTAATATATATTATTTTACCTGATATTATTTTCTGATCAATACATCAATTATATAATCTAAATTAAATATTCAACCACTTCTGAAGATAATGATTTCTTCACATGCTGAAGCAACCAATAATGAGGAACATCAAGTTTATCAAAATGTTAGATCTCACAAGGTAGTGGAACAATAAACTTCTACACATTTTGATGCTACCAATCTAGAGTAACAATATATTATTGGTTTTAAAGTTGAGAAAATGGTATACGGTGAACAACATGTGTCCTAGATAAAATAGGAGTGTCGTAGTGTGATGGTGTTATAAATAATATTAAGGTTAAAATAGAATTAATCAAATTAAAGGTTGGATATAATGCACACAACAATCATGTAAACACAAAAATGGACATGTTCAATAGTTACATTAGAATCACCATTCACATGTGCGGGATGAATGATGTACATTCGAAACAGAATTTTATGACCTTAAATAAGACAATATTTGGGATGATATTAGGCTAACATTTAGATATAATTTCTTTTTTTTAAACAAGATAAAGAAAAATTTATTTACTCTAAATTACCCTTTAAAGACTATATTTTTAGCCACTAAATCCTAAATGAATATTTTATTGATTATTTTCTAAAGACTCATACTATATTACGTACAATTATTAAAATTCATCTTCTCAAAAATGATAATGGTTAAATAACCACACACCCATCAAAGATGAATACACACATAATAAACCAATATTCCTATGTTGACATTATTGGTCATTGTGAAGAGATTTTCTGGTAAATTTTGATTGGTAATACATTACTTGAAAATACATATTTGAATCACATTAATTAATAATTTTTAATTTATGAAATAATAACTTGGTGAATAGAATTTTCAATGAGTGGGAAAACCAACATAAACTGACTATAAATAAATGATGGGGTATGCATCACTTGTAAAAATAGTAAATATTTTAAATATATCGTAATATATTTATTTGACATGAGACACAAAATAGATATAAGGTTTTTTGGGTTGAAATTACAATGAAATTCACACACTCCATCCACGCACATAGCCGAATGGGTATATCATAGCCCCCCAGGGATAATGTACCCATTGAGACCAAATTATTTATTATATATATATATCCCTGAGGACCCATGAATCATTGGAATTTTATTCACCCTGTCAAAAAAACATTCATCCACCCATAGCTACACCCATTCCTATAATTTTCTCATATGTAGATCGGGTCTTGCTAACCCTGTTTACCTGATAGAACCAAAAATTCTAACCTCCAATGGCCCTTCAAGAGCCTGATAAGGCCGTCGAACCTAGAGAACCCCTGTCCTACAGAATCCACCACCCACCTTCACCGGAATATCATCATCCTTTAGCACTTCCATATGATACATTGATTCCAGCACCAACCATCCTGAAGCCTCTAGTCGTCACCACCTGCAACAAATACCTCCGTTGGGCCATCTCGCCTCTGCACCATCAGACAATGCTCCTGCAGTGCCACTAGAAATGACAACCCTATGTATTCTATCCATTGTTGATAGACATTCACAGTTGCAACTATCCACATCACAGGATTCTAATCATTGAAAAAATAGGAAGCATGTGTATGTATGGAAAATTATACATTGTTTTTCATTAAATAATTATTACATAGTAATAATGACTTGTTTTACTATATTTTTATCTCACTTATAAAAAAATTGATCATCAAATGTACTCAATGAAAAACTATTATTAGTGTCCTTAAAGTGTTCATAATAGTATGGTCATGTTAGAGGTGTCGGGTTCAGGCTTTCATCACAAATATATTTTTTGAAATGAAATGAAAAATGGGAAAATGATAATAAAATGAAAGATTTTTTGGAATTATTAGCTACTTTAAAAGTAAAAATTAATTTTTATTCTGAGATTTCAGAAAATTTTATTTGAAAGGAATCAATGATAATAAAAAACATAATAACAATAACTATATAACCCCCAGCCCCACTAGCTTTGAGGTGACCCAATTCCATCAAAGAGTTATCTTATAAGGGTTAATAAATATTTTTATAATTGATTTTGTGAAATGTGAATTTGGATGCCACAAATTCATTTCATATACTAATATTCTATAGGGTGAAAAAGATTGTGATTTATATATATCAACATTCTCCCATCACCTTGTAGTCAGGGGTACCATGTACAATGTCCTAAGAGATATTCCAAACAAAAAACAACTTATAATTGGCCATATATGAGTTTAGTTTCAAATAACTCATGATCCTATCCCCATGCTACCTATTCCACATGATGATTTGGATATTCATATGGTCAATACAGTTGTTATAACATTCTTATAATGGTTTTTAGAAGTTTTAAAAATAAAGGTCCAAAATAAGGTATTCATTTCCAATTTATTTTTTTATACATTACGTTTAGAAATAAGTGAAGAGGGAGAGAAATGATAAATGTAATTATAGATGAACAATGCAAAGGGTGATAATTGGAAGGCTGAATAAAAAAAATCTAAAGGATCGAGAAACCAATAAAAAATATCATTATTTTAAATCTTTAACCCTTCTATTCAATATCCAAATTTACATACATTGAAAATTAATGTAGATAAAATTTTAGTAAGTGGTGATATGGTGACAATTGATTTTGAAGAAAAGATGTATGGAGAAGATATTATAGACTATATAGTTATTGGGAATGTAAATTAAATCCTCAAGAATTAAAGTATAGGAGTCTCAGTAGTATATTCATACATGAGGTGAGTTTTCCTGATTTTTTTTCAAATATTTTATCAACTATATATATTATGAATAAAAAATATTCCTAATTTTTTTTATTCATATACATCAATACTATTTGAATAGAAAAACCCTTGAATATAAATTTTGACACATTAGTCCTCTCATCACTTCTACACAACCTTTATCATTCTGACTAAGAAATATGATGGAATAGAGTAAAACCTTTCCATAATGATTGAAAGAAAACATACAGATGATAGACACTTCTTATTACCCGTGATATAAGAGTAAAAATATGGAATTTAATCATATCAAACATACTTTCATTCATTTCATTACTTATTACTTTTTTAGGTACCATCTGTTACACATTTCAATTATTTTAGATACTCTAAATACATATTTTATAGATTCAATTCATGGATACCCATCAAACCAAACACATGTGACAAATTTTATCAATTTTTAATACATTACAAGAAACATTTCACAAATAAACATCAATTTATAAATTTAATGTTATGTTTTAATGGAAATAATTTTATGGTAGGGTGGTGTTTAAATATCATAAAAATCATGGCATGGGGATAATCTATGATCAGAAAAATCCTACATAATTATAAAAATGGATATTTATTAGGGTATATCTATTAAAAATCCCTAATCATAACATTTATTAATGAAATTTACATATCTTTATCAAAAAAAATAATTTAACCTAACAAAAAATTACATAGCTTGTAGTTATTATGTTTAAAAATTTATGAAAGATATCGTATCCTATAAAAAACTAGTATCCCTTGGGATGTATTTTCAATGATAATTACAATTTCATTTACAATATTTTATAATCCTTTATTGATTTATATTTTTCCAATACTACCGTAACATTCTATAGTCTTAATATTCATAATGGGAAGTAGATTTCTTTAGTAATAAATAAGAAACATTCATGGTGTCAGATTCTATATAAATATTAGGAAGAGGTGACTTCCAATAACTTATTTAGTATATTTTCTCATCATTTTATCTAATATTTTTATTCAATTTCATTGTCATTTTTATTTGATACTTATTTAGTTAATTTTAATAGAGGTCTTGAAGAAGTATGATATAATCCAGAAGAACTCATGTACAATGAGTATGCACTCAATGAGGATGCTACACTCATAATGATACACTTTTTTATTCAAAAATTCATTTAATATTCGGAGTTTCAAAACAAAAATTTTGGTAGATAACTCGTAATGTTTAATGCACTTGAAAAATAAAAATACATTGTGTGATGTGTAGTAATCATATAAAACTCAATCGGATACTCTGAATACCTAGTACGAATAGAAGTTTATGTTATTATTTTGGGATTGAAACATTAGTTCAAAACACATGTTATATAATAAAAGTCATGAAAACACATTCACATTATTTGGATAATTTAGAAAAATTATTCATATGTCATTTATGATGTGTATGAATCAGACACACATCAATACAGTACATTGTCTTCCCAGTATGACTAATCCTGAAACATGATTGAAGCTACTTGGTCTCATATATTAATTAATCAGACCTTAATTATCTTCACCATAATCTAATAAAAATTATTTATGATATGAATCAAGGTGGTTTTTTAGTAATTAAATTTTTTTTTTCAAAACACACATCACACACTCAAAACTGAAAATGCACATTCATATTTTTTTGAAACTTTATATAAATGAACTGTATATTATTTATTACATTTAGGAATCATCCTCACCTATAACTGAGGCATGGTGTTTCTATTATGACTCAATGTACATGTTTTCTTTTTATAATTGACATTTTACTTCAAAACACATATCATATACTAAAAAATGTTAATATAAATTTTTATCGTGTTGAAAATTTAGGAAATTAATCCATAAATAATTTGTGACATATAGGAATCAATTCAACCTCAATTTGGTACATGGTGTTCCTGATATGACTCGAAATGTTAAATAATCTGTCATAAATTGACAATTTAAATAAAAATGTGTGTCACTAACTGAAAAATAAAAAAATTCTTGAATTGTCATAATACCTTAGGAAAATTATTCATGATTCATTTTTTACGTGTTGGAATCAGAGTCAATTCAAACCAACACATAATATGATCGATATGATTCAATGTAATTCCCTAACCCTAAAAACATAGAGCCAATGCCTTAATTTAGATGTTGTGTTTCCAAGGAATCAAATCCCAAAGGACTGATTAGTTTATTATTTTTGGAAAACCTGATTACATACATGATGCCCCTAATACATTAGGAAAATTAAATAAATCACAAATATAGTAAAAGATAAGAATCCATTATACTCATTCCAAGAATCCATCGTTATATCCTGATGAAAGGAAAGAAAATAACGATGTGATGAAATACTCAATAAGGGAAAAGTAAAATTGAATAAATAATTAATAAATAATAGTAATCAGTATGGAAAGATAAATAACTAAATGAACATGACATCTAATCAATAAACTTAGAATAAAAATAATTTTTAGATTTTTTTTCATAGTGAAAATCCGTTAGATAAAAAATAATCAAATAAAGTTAATGCTTAAATATTTGATGTCATATTTCTAAGTCAAATGAAACCTTTACAATCATTACCCCTAAATAGATTATTTAAAACATATTGGGTACAAACATAATTGGTTTTATAACCATAGCTCTACTATCCGAACCTTTTATAAGATAGTTTATAACATACTTTTTACAAATGAGAAGGGTTTATCAAACTGAATTCATCCCATGAGACTACCAATGCATTGAGAGGATTACATGAACTGGTCCCCAAAAAGTGTCTTTAATTTTCAAATCATTCCTCACATATCAAATAATCGATGTAAATTGATGAATAAAGATCATTATCAATTATCTATTTTGATTACAGGATACAAAATTGTAAATATTTCCCCATTAAATAAATTACATTAAAAGAAAAAACCATATGTAAAAATGTAATAAAGTATAGGAAATAAAATAACAATCATAAAATAAAATTAAAATAACAATTAAATACAATTTTTAATGAAAAAGGATTAACTGAAAGTGACTTTTTTGCGAGAAATTTAACTATCACGGAAGAAATTGAGATTGCAGAATAACTTTTAACAGTTGTTAATTTTCAAGTTAAAAACCCTTAGATGAGATAATTCATAGTAAAAAATTTAAATAACATTAATATAAAAGGATTTGTGACTTTATATATCAAAATTATTATTATATACAACACATTAATCAAGTAAGTGGTGAATCTCACATTTATCTCAATGATGTAAAAAACGATATGAGAATCTCTTACCTTACACTTCCTTTTAATAAAACAACATTTAACCTCTTGTATAATGGTTTAGTTAATGTTAGTAACTTTTTATATAACCATATTAATATTTATTATATCATATATGATCTTATTTATAGTATCTTATTATCTATTTTTTATTAATCATTCATTATTTTCAATGTATTCGGTGTTAATTACCTAGTTTATCTAGTATGTTTTGACATGTAATTTGTTTCTCCTATTAATTGGTTCATGGTTTTAGAATATCACAAATTTAAAAAATGATTTAATTATCCTATATATTTAATGTACATGTATTTATAATTATTTATAAAATTTGAATATATAAATGAAATGAACCGTTCATGGAGACAGTAGGTAGAACGTATGGATGAATGATGTGTTAATTTTCTTATCATATTAATATAATGAAAATAATATTCTATATATGTATATTATAATTAAAATATAAAAATTTTATAATATTTATTATATATTTTTATCAAAACAAACCATTTTACATTACATGTATAGTGAGAATGGACCACATCAGTTTTAGGAGGCAATAGCCCACACATCCACATACATTGTTATCATATCCCCCTAATAAAAAAGTCATGATAGAATGTGTTATAAAAGAATTAAATAATAAAAAATACATTTTAATTATCATATAGATAATATATATGCTATATGTACATCATTATTAACAACCTTTAAAGATGGTAATGGAAGTACAAACGACATCAGTTATATAGGTAGTATTCCACAGTACACATGAACGATGATGGGGTTTCCCATTTGAGGGATGTATGTGGGTGTCTATGTATAATTCTTTACATAAAAAATTTCAAATATATTTAGGTTGACTATTATAATGTATACGAAATATACAAGAATAATTTAATGGGTGGCTAGTGAAATGAATCAATATTGATCGTTGAAGAATGCAACCTCTTTTTCTAGAAAATCCTTTTAGTTTATACACAAATACTTCCTTGATTGGATTTCATCCAGAATTAAGGAATCTATGATGAGGTTATGAATTTTGGGATGATATTTATGAATGGTTTTTATATGAAAAATGGCTTGAGAGTGGGAATCTATGTGATGGATGAGTGCCTTTTTATATAGGAGGAGGAGTGTCATTCTTATAAATATAAAACGTTAAATAGTATTGAGAGGTATCACATAAATAATGTGCTTCAAAAAATGAACCCAATTCTTTACATATGAGTATACAGACTAAATATATGCATAAAATGGTTTTTGAAAGATTTTATAGGTCATTTTGTCCCAAAATATTATGTTTTATTCCCTAATTAAGCTTACTTCTATCTTAATCACTATAATTAATTGTAACTGTATTTGGTAATATTTCTGTTAAAATAATAATTATACAAAAATAAAAATGATAAATTCTTATTATTACAAATATTTAATACATTTTTTCAAATTTCAATCACATACATGGGAAAAGTTATTTTAAATTGAATGCCATAGACTGGATGAGAATATAAGTTTTTAAAGAAAAACTTATCAAAATATTAAAATGTTATTATATAATATTTCAATGTAAAATTGATTCAAATGACCTAAATTGTATTAATGGATATATAAATTATCTATTTATTCTTAAAATAAAATTTATAATTCAAATTAATATTATAAATAAATTATATTAAAACGAGGCATTCAATTAAAATTTAGTATTATCCACAATTCATCAAAAAGGAATCTTATTAGAAAAATACTTAAAATTCACCCTAACTTTTACGTTTCTCATTAAAAAATTATGTGTATTTAGATGAATAAAATTTTCAAAATTTTCAAAATTTGGTTTTAAAACTAGCAAGCCATTAACAAGAGTACAATTTTCTTTTAGAAAAAAAATTCATATTCATGTGTAAAATTGGGTATCCTCTTATCTTATACCAATAAAATATATTACATGATTATGAAAATATTTTATTGAATAATTTAGATATATATATTTAATTAATATTATTCACTAAAATCAATTCATTTAATTTTTTATGAAAAGTATCTTTTGGGTGCATAAAACAGTTTTCTTATAAAAACACGTCCTTTATAATTAATAGGGTTCTATATTCATTTCTTCCACCAAAGAATTATATAAAAAAATTACATAATATTTTACCAGTTTACTCATTCATTTTCACACATTTTATTATAATGATTAGTTGAAAAATAATATATTAAATAATAATATTAATAATAGAATGTAGTTTGGTAAAACTCAGTCTTGCTTGTATCATAATCTAACCTCAGTGTCTAATGTATAAATTGCTAAGAATAACGTTAATTGTAATATCGATAAAATAAATTTTGAAATTTTTGTATGATTAACTTGGTGTTTCATATAAAGTGTTCTAGAAACTAAATTAAATTTACTTAAAAAGGAAAATATTATAATGTCATGGGGTTTTACAATCTCCCCACCATAACAAATTACATTCTCACAATGAAAAATTGATCTCAAAAATCAAGGGATTGATATTTGAAAATAATATTATTCAAAAACAGAAATCAAAAATTGGGTTTAATTACATGTATTATTAGTAATAGGGAAATGGAAATGAAAATGTCACCCCAGAAGCTAGCTTTCTAATTGGAGAATATTATTAAAAACATATATATGGAAGATAAATCAAACTATGATGTTTAGATTTAATATGACATAGAACATGTTCACGAGAAAGTTTTTGACCATAGATATATGCATTAGAGGTGTGAAATATTTCATTGATGTCATAAAAATTGATAATAATATGAAAACATTATTGTTTCAAGACCCTTTTCATATAGTTCAGGAATTTTTTCATTCTAAATGAATGAAAGGAAATATAATTTCATAATATGTTAATATTTTATAAGAATAATATTTTCCGTTGGATTTGACTTGAACTATTCTTACTTCATCTATTGAAAAAGTTCTATAATGGGGTGAAACAATATATCAATATTTAAAACCACATCCAAAATTCAACTTGAAATATTTCATAAATGGTTATCCTTTGAAAATTATTATTATCCAAATCATTAAAATAAATTCTATTGTAGTGAGTAGTATTTTAATTACATTATCCATATGGATCATCACTTTATCCTACATAATGGTCTCAACATACGGAATAAAATATGTGTTATCTTTCCCTAAAACATGTGTTTCTTAAATTTGAACATTTTTCTGAATCACATTTCTTATTAATATTAAATATATGATATCACAACCCAAATTAAATAGTATTGAACTAAAATGATTACATATTTCATAATTTTGAAAGTACACCAGTGATAAAAATACATTTATAACTTTACTCAGATATCCAAATATTAGGCACATTAATCCTTCCACATCAACAGTATCAATAATATAAGCATAACCATGATCCCTCGTCTTTTTATGAGTTATATTACCTTGAAATTTGGGTAATTTATTTTCATAGTGCCCAATTTCATTAGTGTGGAAGCTTTTAATAAGGTAATTTTCTTTCCTTCCCTTGATATAACGAACTTGGTGGATCTTTTCATGACACTTATATAAGAATCCCACTCCCTTTAAGAATGTAATACAGTGTTGCTCTCTAAAATTATCACATACATGAAAATCCTTCATTATCATCATTCCTCTGTACCATTTTTATCTTCCATCCACTTCTTCTCTAACTTACCTTTGAATCCATAATACATAGATAATTATTTTTTAGTATGGATAACACATAACCAAATTTCATCACATGATGATTTTTTTTGAGAAACTAGTATCCATAAAATACATGGTTTAATACCTTCAGTAAAATGGTAAATATTGCACTTTGTATTTCATTTTAAATCCATATAAGAACTATATAACCATTTAATGGTAGACTTATAATCATCAACACATTAGTTATGTATTTTCTTTAATCTAAAGAACTTTTTTTCATCTCTATATATTTACCAAGGGATAAATATTTGTCAAAGAGTTTCCCCTTAAAATGTTCACATTCCAAGAGTTAGATTTACAATTCATCCCTAGTATTCTGGATCAATGACAACTATTCATCAGCATCACCTCTGAGATAAAACAATATAATTGTATCCTTTTTTCACATTAATAACTTCTAAACAGACTTAATAAATTTCTCGAATATAATAAGGTTAGTATCCTTACAAAATTGTGGTCGATTATATTGTATAATGTGATCCACTATAGTAAAATATCAATGTAGAATAGGTTTCTCCAACTGGGAATGCTTATATTTCATAACCTAAATAATCATCCATAGTATATCCATAACTTTCTCAATTCTAATACCAGTTTTATTTACTTTCTTAGTAGAGAAATATCTATATTTCTCACAAGTATTGAAACCATTCATCTTTCCGGTATTATTTTATAAATAATGGCATATACTAAATTTTCTCTTAAAATTATATGCAATATATAATTCTACATATGTAATAACACTTCATATAAATTGAGGAAAATTTTGTATATTTAATATAATAATCATAAACATGGTTTTTTTTTCTATATCTTTATATTCAAATCCTTCATCATGTCTTGTAAATAAAATTTGAATTATCATAAGCCTATCCCCATGAGTGTCAAAATAGGTCAGAAATATGGCCCACTGTTGTGTACTAGGTTATAATCGAGTCAATACCAACAAACATTTTATGAGTTTTTATCCCCTAGGTAGATCGGTGCTAGAACCACTTCCACTTGTATTATCTAAACATGGATATATTTCTTTGAATAACCAAACAATATCTACCTTACCAAAATTGTATTATGTCCTTATATACTTATTCTAAAATTCTATCATTTGGTTATATACCATAATCTGCATTTTAATTAGTCGAGTTCCCAAGGTTTCAACTAATCTACCTTGAATAACAAGTGTAACGCCCTGAGACCAGAATCATGGAGTCGATACCTTACATTTTTACATTAAAATCATTATAAAAAATCAAATCCATAAGGATTAATTTATTTAGATGTAATATAAAAAAAACTACATATATGATACCCATAATACATTGTGAAAATAAAATAAATCCTAATTAAATAAAATTCTTCGCATTCGTGACACTCATTCCAAGAATTCCACTTCATATCATGGGGAAAAGAAAACAAATAATGGTGAGATAAATTTATCAGAAAGGGAAAAGTATGGTTTACTAAATATTTACTCAAAATGAATGATCAATATGGAAATTTAAATAACCAAACAAAAATTACATGTAATCAATTAACAGAGAATCAAATGCCTCCCTAGATTTTTTCATAGTGAATCTTTTTCTCAATAAAAGTTACTAAAATAAAGAAATGCATAAATATTGGATTTCATGTTTCCTAGAAACATTAAAACATTGCCATCATGATATTTCACAAGATGGTCTAAAACATATAGGGCACAAACCAATTTTGTACTTCCAACCATAACTCTATGGTCAATACTTTTCACAAGAATGTTTAATCCATACTGATTATAAATGTGAAGGGTTAATCAAATTTAATCCATCCAATCAGATAAATGATTCATCAAGGGGATTGTATTAACTAGTCCATAACCCATTCATTTCTTGTAAAAAAAATTCTCCATGTACATAATAATTTATTTAAATTCATGAACAAAGTGCCTTATCAAATATCTATATTGAGTAAAAGATATAAGTTTATCAATGTTTATAAAATAATTCAAAAACATTCATAGTAAAAACCATATGTAAAAATGGTATAAAGTTTAGAAAATAATCATATACATTATATAAGAGTATGTAAATAATATAAAAATATAATGTTCAATAAATAATGATTTCAAGAATGTTATTTTTTGATAAAAAGTTAACAATCAAAAATGAAAGTGGGATTTCAAGATAACTTTTACATATTGTAAATTTTCAAGTTAAAACTCCTTATATTATATAATTTATAAAAAACATGATGATAAAATGATTAAAGATATAATATTTCAAAATTTTCAATAGATACACCACAAAAAATAAGTATATGGACAATATGACATTAATCTCACGGATGTAAAAAATTGAGATGACAATCAGTTACATTAGAATTCATACTAGTACAACACTATTTAACCTCAATTATAATGGTTTTAAGATTGTTTATAAATTATTAATGAACCTTATTAATCTTTATCATATCATATATGGTGTTATTATAATATATTATTAACCGTTTGTTAGTAATCTTTCATTGTTTTCACTATTTCAGTTGTTACTTGCCTAGTTTCAGGAGTATGTTTTTACTTGTTATTTGTTGTTACTATTAATTAGATACGGATTTCATCATCTACATAATTTCATAAATAATTTAATTATCATTTAAATTCAGTTTATTTTTTTATAATAATTCATAAAATTTAGACATATAAATGTAAGACACCATTCATGGTGACGGTATGCCATGCGTAAGCATGAATACTATTTTCATTTTTTATCATATTAAAAGAGTTAAAATTAAACAGTATATATGTATGTAATAATTAAAATATAAAATATTTTACATATATATCAGATAATTTTATTAAGACCTTAATTTATACATTCTATGTATAGTGTGAACAAATAACATTTCTTTGAGGAGGAGGAAGTCCGTACGTCCACAAACGTTGTTATCGAATTCAGAAAAATTAAAATACTAAAGGTAAATGTTATACAATAATTACAGAAAAATAAATAAATTATAAATATAATATATAAACTATAAATCTATCATTATTACTAATCTTGAAATGTGGTAATGGAAAAAGGAACGATGTTTGTTCGTGAGGTGGTTGTCTGTTATACACACGAACGACGATTGCATATCCAATTTCAAGGAAGTGTGTACGAGCGCAAGGATAAATATTTAAATAATTAAATTATCGTATATTTAGGATAATAATGTTGTTATATAGGATATATTTAGTAATAATTTAAGGGTAGTATAAATAAATGAAACAAAAGTTATCATGGAAGACTGTAACCTCTTTTTTGGGAAACTCCTTTTGGTTTATACCAAAATAATTCCATGGTTAGATTTATTCCAAATTCAGGATTCTTTAAGGAGAATAAGTATTTTTGTAGATTATTTATTTTGGGTATGGACAAACCAATGTTCTTGAGTGGTGTGAATAATTGGGAGGGGTGAGTTCCTTTTTATAGTGGAAGAGGAGGGGCATTCTTGTAAATATTAAAATATAAACACTGCTGAGAATTCTCACTTAAATATTGTACTTCCACTAATGAAAACAATTTATAAAATAGAGTATGCTCTAAAAATGGCTATAAAATCGATTTTGGTGATGTTTCTAGGTTATTTTTGACCTTAAGTTAAACGTTTAGTCCCATACTAAGCTTAATTTTACCTTAACAAATGAAATTAATTTTAATTTCATTAGCTAATATTTATTGTCAAAAAATAATTTCACCTTTTTAAAAATTAATCTAATTAAAAATATGAAATCAATTTTTTCAAATTCCTATCACAAATGTGGGGGGAATTTATTTAAATTTAGTCTCACAAAGAGGGTGAGAAATAATGTTTTTAAAGTAAATATATCCCAAAGTTTGAGATGATTTTATATCATTTTTCAATACTAAATTTATTAAAATGACCTAAATTGTAGTAATTGAGTTATAATTGATCTAATTATACCTAAAACCAATTTAGAATATAATTTTTATTTATCAACAAATTATATGAAAAATCAGTTTTCAATTAAAATTCATTATTTTCACTATTCATCAAAAAATTATGCTTCCCAGAAAAATAAAAAATATTTTACCTAACCTAATTTTGAAATTTATATTTCATAAATTGAGTTTATTTTGATAAATAATATTTAAAAAATGTAAAAATGTGGATTTAAAACTGGTGCTCTATTAAGAGTTGGAAAAATTTCCTTTAGAAAAATATATGTTTTTTGTATAAAATTTGGTTTTTCCTAATATTATTCCAAAAAATATATTATATGAATCACATGTGGTGTTTTTATACTATTTACCACTATTTTTACCCCTCAGTATCCATTTGAAACGGCACTAGTTGGATTCCCTCCAGACATGGACTCTGTGTTCATTATGCACATTGTAATTAAAAGAAACTGCCTAGTTGGTGATTGTGTGGGGAACTCTATACTTGTTCTAGGGCCCCTCTTGGAGTATTTTTCAACCAATATACATTTTTTTTATGTAGTATATATTATTTAATCTATAGAATCCTAGGAAACAGAACTATCATTGGTTTGAGTCCACCCATACTCCATTTTAGTAGGGGTGTGTGGCGCGCCAGTGGTGGGTTGGGACCTAGACAAGCATAGCGTGGAACCAACCTATACCTAATTACCCAATAACAAATTTTTTTCCAAACGGTGTTGGTTAAGTGGTGTCATTTCAAGTGGCCACTACCTTTAAGTATAAATGGTGGATGTTCGAGCCCTACCACACTCAACTTTAGCTAGGGGTGTGTGGCACAAAATTGGTGGGTTGGGCCAAGGACAAGAATGGTGTGATTCCCACCAATACCTCGTTATACAAAACATGTTTGGAGTGTGTGTGTGTGTTTGACTGTAATTATAACCCCCCAAGAACCTAATATATATATATATATTGGATGAATTTAAATATATTATATTGAATATAATATATATATATATTTCATTAATAACATTAACTAATCAAAATTAATTTAAATTATTAATACTAAATTCCTTTTCAGTGTATAAGAAAAAGTTTCTTATAAAAACCCATCATTCATATTAAATTGGGTCCTATATTCTTTTCTTCACTAAATAATTACATAAACATATGTAAATAGTATTTTCCAAAATTAGTTAATCATTTTAAAACATGTAAATACAAAGGATAGTTCATAACTATCATATTATATAATAATATTTATTGTATAATTGTAACATCCCAGGTAAATAAAGAATAAATAATTTTCATATTTATTAATATTTACGAATTAAATATTAATTTTAATTAAAAGGGGTTTCTATGTTCGATAACGTACTCGGTACGCAACGATGAGTTTCTTTGAAAACTTACGTTGCACACAAGTAATAAAATAATATTATTTTAAATGTTAGTTAACGAGTAGCCGTTGTACTGGCGGGAATGGATAGAAATATCTAAAATATGATTATATATGTTTTTAAATGTTTTTACATTTACCTAATAAAAGATAAAGGCTTAAAATACGGAAAGAGTTCAATTTTAGGCATTTATACCCTAATTTTTACGAAAGGTCCACTTATCACCTTTTGACGGAGAACCGTCATTAATTATAGTTTTGATCAATCTTATAAATTCTTTTAGACCAAATATAACTCTTCTTTAGAATCTGGATATCAAAATTTACTTTGTGTAAATTTTTGGTACCTTTCTGATAAAGTTCATTTTTTTATGAATAGTGTAAAATGTTGTATTTTAATTCAAAACCTCTTTTTAATATAATTTATTTATATGATTAGAATATCTTTTGAATTGGTTTTAAAGTGAAATTAGAAAATATTTTTACCATTAAATCCAATAGTTTTCATTGGAATTAATTTCACTTTGAAATCGGACTTAAACTAGTGTCAATCTTTTGATACTTATTGTTTCATAAAAACACGCTATTTTATCTGACAGCGGGAATTAATTATTAAATTAATTAATGTGACTTATATGTTTTGAATTTTGTAAGATAGACTTCATTTTTGAATTTGTAATATCAAATATATCTTAGGGTAAATTTTTGGTAATTTTCTGAAAAACTTCAATTTTTGATGAATAGTGAAACCACTAAGTGGTACTTATAAAGACGGATTTTCCGTTTAAATGAAATTTTGCCATCATTGTGTTTTGAATTTCAAAAATCCGACATACATGGTTGTCATTAATAAGTAAAATGTTGTTCAATGAGATTATAATAATTTTTTGGCGAATAGTAACTTATTAAGTTCTTAATCGCGATTAGTGGTAATTAGTGTAGTTTAAGGTAAAAATAATGTTTTAATAATATGAAATGAACTTGACACATGTACTAACCTCATTGGATGTGTGATGGCCGACCAAGACAAGCCATGGGTCAACTTGGGGACCCCATGGGGACACTTTGGTTGGGAAATGACATAAATAACTTTTTATTTAATGTAAAAGTAAAAATGACACAAACATGATATGTTTTAATAACACAATTTTTAAATGGGGTTATATAAGTCAGATTTTTGATTATAAATATTAATTGGAAATCTAAAAAGATTTCCTACATCAAAGTATTTTTTTTATAATTTTTAGACATTAAATAAATTAAATTATGTATGACATAATAATGATGCAGCGATGACATCATTATTTGACGATTTAAATAAAATGGAAAGATAATGTAAAATCTATGCACTACACATGTCGAAAACCAATTGGATGAGTGGATTTCGAACCCTTATAACCTTATACACGAATTATATTAATGTGGGACCTTTTAAAACCGAAACACATTTTCAAATAAAGTAATATTTCTTTACTTTCCAAAAGTGCCCCTCCTCTCCTCTTATAAAAGGCCCCCACCTCTACCTCATTTAACACACTCCTCAAGCCTTTGGCTCGGCCAAACCCTGCCCATTTACTCTCTCCACATCCCTCTCCTCATCCTAGAGGATTCGCTTTGGTCATAATCCTTTTAAAGGAAGCCTTTAGGCTCAAATCAAAAGGAGTTAAACTTTTAAAGGTAATTCATTCTCTCATGTTCATTTGTTTTATTTTTCTTCTCCAACCCTCTAAACTCTTTTTATTTACTTCTTTTGTAAAAAAAACAGTATCTTCAATATACTAGGATGTTTTTATAAGATTTATTTGATCTACACTCTCACACAACTACATCAAATGGTTAAAGAACATACGGTTTCCGTGGATGGCGAAATTCTGCCTCCCGAAACGATGATTGTTCAATACTCATTTAACACCTTCAAAGGTGGCCATTATGATGGCACTATTTTTATATATTATATATGATATGTTTATTTTTTCCTTAAGATTCTGTATTTTTTTATTTTGGGCATACCTTTATGGTTTCCATTATGGGTAAACACGATATCTTCATTTAAGGAAGTGCGGACTACTGCCCCCTCAAAGTGATGTGTTTCGTTAATGCCATATGTGGGACGTGTAAAGGATTGATTTAAAGTTATTATATATGATGTTATACTGGAATTATAATATACCACTATATCATTATTATTTCATTCCATTAAAGTATGAGATAGAAATGAAAGTAGCGTTCATGCGTACGTACGGCTTACCGTCTCCATGAACGGTGCATGTCATTTCTTATCCCCAAATGTAATGTAATATTAAAAGTACATGTATATAATGGATATATATAATTAATGATATATCTAAATGATGAATATAATTCTGGAATTTAAATATACATATCTCTCATTTAGTTTTAATTCCATTAATATGACAAAGAAATGAAAGTAGCGTTCATCCGTACGTACGACTTACCGTCTCCATGAACGGTGCATTTCATTTCTTACCTCTAAATGATTATGTAATATTATAAATACATGTATATGCTGGATATATATGATATATATTATATCCAAATCGGGAATTTCATTCTGGATATAAAGAACCTTTGACCACACGAACAACATTTAATTGTAAGAAGTCCACTTTCGACTTAAGAACCAAATATTGAGAAAACAAACATTATTAACTTAAATGGTAACATAATGTTTATAACATGGCAATAAGTGATATAAAAGGAATAATGAACTTTAAAAAGGTTCTTAATCAAGTTTAAATTAACTCGAGTTTATTATTCAGGACGTTAAAGAACGATCGAGTCAAGTCGGACCCGAGGTAAGGGACTTCGTCTCAATCTCCATTCATTGAGGCATATTTTGTTTTATACACAACTTTCTTTTATACGGTGTATAAACCCTTTGACTTTTACTTTTATAAAAAAGGAAATTTTTTCTACGAAGCATTTTACTAAACGACAAAAAGGAATGTTTTTTTACGTACGCGATGACAACGACCTTTTCCGCCGCCGTGAGTATTATTTGGTCTTTGGCTTTCTCAACAAACCGTAATGTTTTTAAAATAAAATAAATACCATATAATCTTTTATGTATTTTGGTATTAAAAATGGTTTTGAAAAAGGATTCTATTATGTCAATATATTTATGATATATTGTGATTGAAATGTGGAAATGTTATCATTCCTTTATATTGGTTTTATGTTTTATGATTTTATACTGGTACATGGACATTTTAACGGGTGGTTACGTTATAAACCATATGACGGGTGGTGCCGTGAATACCAGGACGGGTGGTTACGTTATAACCTCCAATGCATTGGGTATGGAAGTCGGCCGTATGGCTATTCCATTAAGTATGTATGGAAATTGGCCGTATGGCTATTCCATTAAGTGATATGTGTGGGAGTCGACCGTATGGTTATTCCACTTAAGTATGTTTATGTCCCAAGTTACCTTTATATATGTTATGTGTTCTTTATATAGGTTTTATGGTAATCCTTGGTTACAAAAAGGTAAGTAATGATATTTTATTCAGTGAAGAGTTTTTACTACTTCATAAAGGTGAAAATTATTACTTTGATAAAGTATACATGGTTTACCTTTTGTTTTGATAAACTAAAATTTTTTATTCTTTGTGTATCTCTTACTGAGCTTCTTATGCTCATCCCAAGTCTTTGAAATGTTTTTCACGGGACTTAGCGTGGAATAGGGTCAAGGATGGGATCAAGGGAAAGTCATGCTACCTAAAATCTGGAACTATACATGTTTCTTTTTAAGAGTTTTTTATTTTATGGAAATTTAGTAGAAGCGACTACTTTGTAATCTTTTGAGATGTAATAGTTATGTCCTAATTCTCTAAAACTCTAAACCTGAAAAGATCCTCAATGTGAATTACTCATTTAATTCAATATTAAGTAAGGTTTAAGGCTGGGGCCTTATAGTGGGTATCAGAGGTCGGTTTAGACAACTTTAGGAGTTAGAAAGGTGTTAAATTATAATATGATTGAAATGATATAGCATTTACGGATTACCATGTTTCTTCACCTAAGATATTTCTATGTTCAGAATGGTTTTCCGCAGAGGAAACAAAGCAGCTATGTTGGGATGACATCAGGCGGAAGATAACCTTCCAAATCAGCAACTTGAGATGGTCAGAATCGGAACTGAACAGTTTGTTGCAGTGATGGCACAGTTGACTCAGGCTATAAATGGTGGTGGTATCCATGCACGAGATCAGCCAGATCAACCACAGAGGAACATGTCAGTGGTGGAACATTTCATGAGGCAACATCCCCCATCATTCAGAGGATCATCTGACCATGTTCTAGCTGAAGTGTGGATTAAAGCACTGGAGAAGATTTTTGATGTCATGGGTTGTTCAGAACATGAAAAGGTTAGTCTTTCTGTTTACCGTTTTGAAGGTGAAGCTGATCAGTGGTGGTCGATGGTGAAAAATATAAGGGATAGTGATGAGTTTGAGGATATTCACTGGGACGAATTCAAAGGTATGTTTCTTGAGAAATATTTTCCTAAGGTGGTTCGTCTTAGGATGCAAAAACAGTTCCTAGAATTGAGGCAGGAGGATGATTCAGTGGCTGCTTATGAAGAAAAGTTCACTCGATTGGCAAGGTATGCTCCAAACATCATACGAGATCTTGATAGTAAAATAAACCGTTTTTACTCAGGGTTAAAGACAATTTATCGACGAGCTTTAGCTTCTCGTGAGTTCAAAAGTTATGAAAAACTTGTTCGATGTGCGGAGAAGGTGGAAATGGAGTTTGCCGATGATCAGGTGTTCTATGACAAACAAAAGAATAAGAGGTCTAGTTGGCATGAAAAGGGGAAGAAGTCATCAAAGAAGCAAGGAGGTAAGAAAACCAAATATCTATCCTGTGAGATGTGTGGTAAAATGCATCCTGGAGAATGTTTATCCAATTATGGTAAGTGCTTTCGGTGTGGTAAGTTTGGTCATATTCCTCGTAACTGTAAGGAAGATGATCAAGCAGGAAATGGAAAGCCAACGGTATGATGTTTTAAGTGTAATGAAATGGGTCATTATGCAAACCAGTGTCCAACGAAGAACTCAACTGGGGGAATGCAGCCAGACTACAAGCAGAAAGGGGTGGTGAAATCCTTTGCAACAACTTCAGCAGATGTTGGGCCATCGAATGAAGTGGTATCAGCTCCAGGGAGCTCAGTATTTTTCGATGATTGACTTGAGGTCGGGGTACCATCAGTTGAAAGTAAAAGAAGCAGACGTTCCGAAGACTGCGTTCCGTACTAGATATGGCCATTATGAATTTGTAGTTATGCCTTTTGGGTTAACCAATGCACCTGCTGTATTCATGGACCTTATGAATAAAATTTTCCATGAGTTCTTGGATAAGTTTGTGTTTGTGTTTTGAGGTTTGGGAAGAGGTTATGTGTGCCTTGTGATTCACAGTTGAAGAATGAGTTGTTATGTGAAGCTCATAGTTCCCCGTTTTCAGTTCATCCAGGCAGTACTAAGATGTATAGAGATCTGTGGGAGTATTACTGGTGGGATGGAATGAAAAGAGATATTGCCGATTTTACTGTGAAGTGTTTGACTTGTCAGCAGGTTAAAGCAGAGCAGCAGTTACCGAAAGGGATGCTTCAGCCTTTACCAGTGCCAGAGTGGAAATGGGAAAACATATCCATGGACTTTGTTGTGGGATTACCGAGGACATCTCGAGGTAATAATGCAATCTGGGTTATTGTTGATCGCCTGACCAAATCTGCTCATTTCCTTTCTATACAAGATACTTTCTCTCTTGATCAACTTTCCCGTTTGTATCTTAAAGAGATATTCAGGTTACATGGAGTTCCTCTCTCCATTGTATCGGATCGTGATCCCAGGTTTACTTATATCTTTTGGAAAGGCGTTCAGAAGTCGTTGGGTACTGAATTAAATTTTAGTACAGCTTTTCATCCTCAATCAGATGGGCAGTTAGAATGAACAATCCTGACATTGGAGGATATGCTACGAGCTTGTTATATAGATTATCAGGGAAGTTGGGACCAACATCTTTCTTTGGTTGAGTTGTCTTATAATAACAGTTTTTATTCCAGTATACATATGGCACCATTTGAGTCATTATATGGGAAGCGGTGTCGAACTCCAGCATTTTGGGATGAAGTGGGTGAAAGGAAGCTGATTGGACCAGAATTGGTATAAGAGATGGTAGAAAAAGTTCAGTTGATTCAGAAGCACATGAGAACAGCTCAGAGTAGGCAGAAGAGTTATGCGGATAACCGGAGGAAGGATCTATCTTTCGAGGTAGGTGATCATGTTTTTCTCAAGGTTTCTCCTTGGAAAAGTGTGATGAGATTTGGTAAGAAAGGAAAGCTGAGTCCAAGGTTTATTGGACCATATGAAATTCTGGAGAGAGTTGGATCAGTTGCATACTGAGTGGCTTTACCTCCGAGTTTATCTCAGGTACACAATGTTTTTCATGTTTCAATGTTGAGAAAGTATATGCCAGACCCATCTCATGTTTTGAGTCCAGAGGTAGTTCAGCTGGAAGAGAACCTATCTTATGAAGAACAACCAGTCCAGATTCTTGACCACAGGGAGCAGGTGTTACGGAATAAGGTGATTCATCAGGTAATTTTTTTGTGGAAAAACCATGTGATTGAAGAGGAAACATGGGAATCTGAAAATGCTATGAGGGATAAATACCCCCACTTATTTTGATAAGTGAATAAAATTGCGAGGACGCAATTCCCAAAAGGGGGAAGGATGTAACATCCCAGGTAAATAAAGAATAAATAATTTTCATATTTATTAATATTTACGAATTAAATATTAATTTTAATTAAAATGGGTTTCTACGTTCGATAGCGTACTCGGTACGCAACGATGAGTTTCTTTGAAAACTTACGTTGCACACAAGTAATAAAATAATATTATTTTAAATGTTAGTTAACGAGTAGTCGTTGTACTGGCGGGAATGGATAGAAATAACTAAAATATGATTATATATGTTTTTAAATGTTTTTACATTTACCTAGTAAAAGATAAAGGCTTAAAATACGGAAAGAGTTCAATTTTAGGCATTTATACCCTAATTTTTACGAAAGGTCCACTTATCACCTTTTGACGGTGAACCGTCATTAATTATAGTTTTGATCGATCTTATAAATTCTTTTGGACCAAATATAACTCTTCTTTAGAATCGGGATATCAAAATTTACTTTGTGTAAAGTTTTGGTACCTTTCTGATAAAGTTCATTTTTTTATGAATAGTTTAAAATGTTGTATTTTAATTCAAAACCTCTTTTTAATCTAATTTATTTATATGAATAGATTATCTTTTGAATTGGTTTTAAAGTGAAATTAGAAAATAATTTTACCATTAAATCCAATAGTGGTCATTGGAATTAATTTCACTTTGAAATCGGACTTAAACTAGTATCAATCTTTTGATACTTATTGTTTCATAAAAACACGCTATTTGCTCTGACAGCGGGAATTAATTATTAAATAAATTAATGTGACTTATATGTTTTGAATTTTGTAAAATAGACTTCATTTTTGAATTTTTAATATCAAATATAGCTTAGGGTAAATGTTTGGTAATTTTCTGAAAAACCTCAATTTTTGATGAATAGTGAAACCACTAAGTGGTACTTATAAAGACTGATTTTCCGTTTAAATGAAATTTTGCCATCATTGTGTTTTGAATTTAAAAAATCCATCATACATGGTTTTCATTAAGAAGTAAAATGTTGTTCAATGAGATTATAATAATTTTTTGGTGAATAGTAACTTATTAAGTTCTTAATCGCGATTAGTGGTAATTAGTGTAGTTTAAGGTAAAAATAATGTTTTAATAATATGAAATGAACTTGACACATGTCCTAACCTCATTGGATGTGTGATGGACGACCAAGACAATCCATGGGTCAACTTGGGGACCCCATGGGGATACTTTGGTTGGGAAATGACATAAATAACTTTTTATTTAATGTAAAAGTAAAAATGACACAAACATGATATGTTTTACTAACACAATTTTTAAATGGGGTTCTACAAGTCAGATTTTTTATTATAAATATTCATTGGAAATCTAAAAAGATTTCCTACATCATAGTATTTTTTTTATAATTTTTATACATTAAATAAATTAAATTATTTATGACATAATAATGATGCAGCGATGACATCATTATTTGACGATTTAAATAAAATGGAAAGATAATGTAAAATCTATGAACTACACATGTCCAAAACCAATTGGATGAGTGGATTTCGAACCTGTATCACCTTATACACGAATTATATCAATGTGGGACCCTTTAAAACCGAAACACATTTTCAAATAAAGTAATATTTCTTTACTTTCCAAAAGTGCCCCTCCTCTCCTCTTATAAAAGGCCCCCACCTCTACCTCATTTCACACACTCCTCAAGCCTTTGTCTCGGCCAACCCCTGCCCATTTACTCTCTCCACATCCCTCTCTTCATCCTAGAGGATTCCCTTTGGGCATAAGCCTTTCAAAGGAAGCCTTTAGGCTCAAATCAAAAGGAGTTACACTTTTAAAGGTAATTCATTCTCTCATGTTCATTTGTTTTATTTTTCTTCTCCAACCCTCTAAACTATTTTTATTTACTTCTTTTGTAACAACACCAGTATCTTAAATATACTAGGATGTTTTTATAAGATTTATTTGAGCTACACTCTCACACAACTACATCAAATGGTTAAAGAACATACGGTTTCCGTGGATGGCGAAATTCTGCCTCCCGAAACGACGATTGTTCAATACTCATTTAACACCTTCAAAGGTGGCCATTATGATGTCACTATTTTTATATATGATATATGATATGTTTATGTTTTCCTTAAGCTTCTGTATTTTTTTATTTTGGGCATACGTTTATGGTTTCCATTATGGGTAAACACGATATCTTCATTTAAGGAAGTGCGGACTACCGCCCCCTCAAAGTGATGTGATTCGTTAATGCCATATGTGGGACGTGTAAAGGATGGATTTAAAGTTATTATATATGATTTTATACTGGAATTATAATATACCACTATATCATTATTATTTCTTTCCATTAAAGTATGAGATAGAAATGAAAGTAGCGTTCATGCGTACGTACGGCTTACCGTCTCCATGAACGGTGCATTTCATTTCTTATCCCCAAATGTAATGTACTATTAAAAGTACATGTATATAATGGATATATATAATTAATGATATATCTAAATGATGAATATAATTCTAGAATTTAAATATACATACCTCTCATTTAGTTTTAATTCCATTAATATGACAAAGAAATGAAAGTAGCGTTCATGCGTACGTACGGCTTACCGTCTCCATGACCGGTGCATTTCATTTCTTACCTCTAAATGATTATGTAATATTATAAATACATGTATATGCTGGATATATATGATATATATTATATCCAAATCAGGAATTTCATTCTGGATATAAAGAACCTTTGACCACACGAACAACATGTAATTGTAAGAAGTCCACTTTCGACTTAAGAACCAAATATTGTGAAAACAAACATTATTAACTTAAATGGTTACATAATGTTTATAACATGGCAATAAGTGATATAAAAGGAATAATGAACTTTAAAAAGGTTCTTAATCAGGTATAAATTAACTCAAGTTTATTATTCAGGACGTTAAAGAACGATCGAGTCAAGTCGGACCTGAGGTAAGGGACTTCGTCTCAATCTCCATTCATTGAGGAATATTTTGTTTTATACACTACTTTCTTTTATACGGTGTATAAACCCTTTGACTTTTACTTTTATACAAAAGGAATCTTTTTCTACGAAGTGTTTTACTAAACGACAAAAAGGAATGTTTTTTTACGTACGCGGTGACAACGACCTTTTCCGCCGCCGTGAGTATTATTTGGTCTTTGGCTTTCTCAACAAGCCGTAATGTTTTTAGAATAAAATAAATACCATATACTCGTTTATGTATTTTGGTATTAAAAATGGTTTTGAAAAAGTATTCTATTATGTCAATATATTTATGTTATATTGTGATTGAAATGTGGAAATGTTATCATTCTTTTATATTGGTTTTATGTTTTATGATTTTATACTGGTACTTGGACATTTTAACGGGTGGTTACGTTATAAACCATATGATGGGTGGTGCCGTGAATACGAGGATGGGTGGTTACGTTATAACCTCCAATGCATTGGGTATGGAAGTCGGCCGTATGGCTATTCCATTAAGTATGTATGGAAATTGGCCGTATGGCTATTCCATTAAGTGATATGTGTGGGAGTCGACCGTATGGTTATTCCACTTAAGTATGTTTATGTCCCAAGTTACCTTTATATATGTTATGTGTTCTTTATATGGGTTTTATGGTAATACTTGGTTATAAAAAGGTAAGTAATGATATTTTATTCAGTGAAGAGTTTTCACTACTTCATAAAGGTGAAAAGTATTACTTTGATAAAGTATAAATGGTTTTCCTTTTGTTTTGATAAACTAACAGTTTTTATTCTTTGTGTATCCCTTACTGAGCTTCTTATGCTCATCCCAAGTCTTTGAAATGTTTTTCACAGGACTTAGCGTGGAATAGGGTCAAGGATGGGATCAAAGGAAAGTGATGCTACCTAAAACCTGGAACTATACATGTTTCTTTTTAAGAGTTTTTTATTTTATGGAAATTTAGTAGAAGCGACTACTTTGCAATCTTTTGAGATGTAATAGTTATGTCCTAATTCTCTAAAACTCTAAACCTGAAAAGATCCTCAATGTGAATTACTCATTTAATTCAATATTAAGTAAGGTTTAAGGCTGGGGCCTTATAATAATATTGTTTTTAAAAAAATATTTTTTTGTGTACCAAAATCTTACTTTAGTGTTCTATGTCAATGAATTTAATCATAATAATTCTTGTAGCTCTATCTAAACTCAATGTTGCATGTAGGGTAATAATAACTTGGTGTTGTGTATTAAGCATTCTGTCAACAAAAGTAAATTTATTCTAAAAGGAAAATATTTTTAAGTATGGGGGTGTTATATTTAAAGTTCATGTGTGAATTCTAAATTTACATTTTAGTAAAAAAGATATGTGACTAACTCAATATTGAGAAAATGAATTCGGCATGTTTTGATACATTATCACAATGATTTATAAGTTAATATTAACATGTATGAATCAGCTTCATGTCAATCTGATTCACGAAGTGATCAGCATAACTCTATGTGTGTCTTTTTATTTGAAATAGACATTTTAGTCCAAAACACACATAAAAAATCATCACTGAGAAAACTCATTCGAATTAATTTTATATTTAGGAAAATGATTCACAAGCCATTTTTAACATGTAGGAATCAACCTAACCACAATATGATACATAGTGTCCATGTTATGAATCAAAGTGTCAGTTATCAGTTTAATATTGACAATTATGTTCAAAACATGTTTAGATTATCTTAAATCTATAGGAAAATGATTAATATTTTATTTTTTATGTGTAAGAATTTGTGTCACATTAATCCAACACTGAATGTTACCATTATGACTCAAGGTTCATGATTTCATTTCAAATTAACATTTTAGTAAAAAAGGCTTGTGAAATGCAATGGCTAATAAAATTCATTAATATTTTATTGAAACATTAGGAAAATTATAATTAAGTCATTTTAAATGTGTAAGAATAGTTTGAAACTCAATACCATAAATTGTGTGGCCTATATGACTCCATGTGTGTATTTGTATTTAAAACTATAATTTTTTTCCAAAATAGATGTCACATAATCAAAACTAAGTAAAAAAATTCAGATTGTTTTTATGATTTAGAAAAATGTTCCAAAATTTTTTTTATGAATAAAAATTAGACTCATTTCAATTCAACAGACAGTGTTTCCAATATGACTCAAAGTGTTTGTTATCAATTTAAAATTGAGAATCTACTTCAAAATATGTGTCTCTCACTGAAAACCAATCATACACACTCATATCATTGTGAAACTTTAGTAAAATGTTTCATAATTCATTATAGACCTGTAGGAATCTGTCTCTGATAAAAAAGATTGGCGATGTGACTGGTATGACTCAAAGTGTGTGTTTTTAGTTTAAATTGACATTTTAGTAAATGTCATGTTTGAAAAATCCAAAAAACGAAACAAAATTCATTCATATTGTCTTAATATTATATAAAAATAATACTTAAATCAATTGTGATGTGTAAGAATCAAGTTAATGTCTATATAACATAGGGTGTGACATGTATGAATCTGGGTGTATCTTTTTATTTAAAATTCAATTTTTAGTCCCAAACAAACATAACATACTAAAAACCAATAAAGAAACATTCATATTATTCTGATACACTGATAAAATTTACCCTAATTTTTTTATAATGTGTAGGAATATGTCTCATCTCTATCAGATACATAGTGTTCATGGTATCTCTCAATGTGACAATTACCAGTTTCTAATTGAAAATTTATTTTGAAATGTGTGTCACAAAATTATATGAGAAAACTCTCTTCAATTGTCTACTTTTGGAAAAAATTTCATAAATCATTTTCAACATGTATGAATTATTCTCATGTCAAAACCACACATTATGTGACCTGTATGAATCAAAGTGCATGTTTTAAGGTTAAATTGACCATTTAGAAAAAAAGACATGTAATATACTCAAAAATGATACAACACATTCATATTTTATTGATAAATAAGAAATATGATCTTTAAGTCATTTTTGGTATAATGAAAATACAATCACATCAATCAAACACATAGTGTGATAATTATGAATATGTGTGTCTCTTTTTACTTAAACATAATAATTTAGTATAAAACAAACATCACATAGTCAAAACTAAGAAATAACATTCAGATTAGTTGGATACATTAAGACAATGATCAATAATTTATTTGTGACACTTGTGAATCATCAATACCTCAATATGATACATGGTGTGCTTAGTATGACTCATAGTTTTCTTAATCAGTGTATAATTTACAATTTATTTCATGTGTCACTCACTGAAAACTAATAAAACAATATTATATTGTCTTGATATTTTATAAAAATCATTCATAATCCATTTTTTATGATTAGGAATCAGCCTCATGTTAAGAAAACATGTGATGTGATCATTATGACACAAAGTTTTTCTGTTATGATGGAATCATGGTTTTATTGGAAAATATACCTGACAAACATGAAATAGATAAAACACATTTTTATTATCTTGATACATTAGGAAAATGATCTTTAATTCATTTGTGACATGTAGGAATGATCCTCACATCAATCTAATGCATGGTGTGACCGGAATAACACCAAGTGTGTCCTTTTATTTAAAATTTACATTTTACAAAAATCGTGACTCATATTTTTGTTTAATTTATTTAATTATATTATTAATAACAAAATATTTTTTACATATATAGGTAGATTATTTTTATTCCGTTGGGGTGATTAGCTTGGGAACTGATACCATGATCAGTATTTTTTAAGAGGAAGGTAGGTTACAATGATAATGAAACCATTGATATTTTCGTATGTTTGTGATAGTAATTAACAATGTAAATATCCAAAAAAATATTAGAAATATTTATAATATGTTTTTTTTATTTTATTGGTGGTGTAATTATTATTTCAATAAAATTATGAATTTCCCATATATCGGTGTATTTTTGTTCCAGTGTGTTGTAATTTTAACAGTACACTAGAGAGTAGGTTAGCCTTATTAGCGCTAAAAGTAGTACATATAATCGGAACCTATTGTGATCATTTTATTATGCACAAATAAGAACCCCCTTTTTCAGATATTTCTTAGAACTTGTAATAGAGGAAGACTTTTAATGGTTCTTATATAAAAAATTCTTTTTTAGAGTTGATTAAGGCTTCATCTATCTCTTTTAAAATCAACTTCTATAGTGTTTACAAACAATTATTACATAAAGGGAATTATAAGAAAAAACATTGTAACTAACCAGAAATTTATAAATAAAATCTCCTTTTTTATAAATGAATTATTAAATATTGTAGTTATAGAAAATATTTGCACAATATTTTATTTTGGACCATTTTAAAATATCTCTATTTTGACTATCAGGTACAAAATATCATTAAATAGAATAATATTATCACTATAGGGAAAATAGTTTTTTTTCAATGGGACATTTGAGATGAAATAGGAACCCATCAGAAATAATTAATAACATTAAGTTATTTTTGAAGGGATAAGAAACTTTTCACAAAAAACAATATATTTTGAGGTATTTATAATGGGATATGAGTCCCATCACAAATACTTATAGACATAAAATCATATATAATTGGAAAGGCCTATTTGTAATGAAAATAGTATTGACGTCTCAAATAATTTTAATTTTTTTTGGGATCTGATTTCATTGTAAATACTTATAATTTATAAATACCATTCCATTGTAAATGATACTATTTGTAAAGAGGAAGGAATTTATTCACAAATAGTTTATTAGTAGAGTAAATTAAATCTACTTATGATGAGTGTTATTTAAAATGAATTTTTTCATCCATAGAAAATGCCTTTTCATTTACTTACATTACTATTCTTGGTGGAAACTATTTTTTGAGGATTTCTTCATAAAGAAAAGTATATGCAACCAAATTTTTAACACAGAAATTCTATCACAACTAGTCAAACATATATAATTCCATCAAGAATTATTCTTGGATCACAATTTAGAAGATTCTCTAATAATTTCTCTTTTTACACTAACATATATTTGAATTTATTCAGTGTTACCCTTTTTTAGTGCTAAGAGAATACGAATTAAAGTACCTTGTATATCAGTACTTTTCTTAGTGCTGATTAAAGTATCATATTTAGCACTAAATAGCTTGTTTTTAAAAACGATAAATGTAATAATTCTTAATACATAAACATATATATAAATTAAATAAATAAATATATATATATTGACATAAATGTAGAATTTTTTATAAAATATGATTTATTTAATACTATATATATAATCACATTTAATATATAATATAATTAATGAATCCTGGTTTATAAAACAATTAAAAAATATTAATTATAAAATTTAGAATTTATAATGAGTAATAGTAATGAAGTAAAAATTAAATGAAATAAAAATTCAATAAATAAAAAAAATTGAAAATTTGATGAAAACATGACACAATCTTCAAATGGCCATAAATTCTGATCTCCGTGTCAGTTTGAACGTCACCACATATTGAATCAAAGCTTATAAAATTTTGTACATCATGGTGACCTCAGGGGAACTATTTTGAGGTTTTTATGTAAAAAACTCGTTAAAGACCTACAAAATGAGTTTTTTTGTGGGGGTACCTTAATTTTTTTTACATTTGATTGAATTTCTCTCTCAATTAATGGGGTTTTCCTATCTTTTTTAGTAGATGTTAAGTTTATTTTCTCACATTACACTCATATGGGTATTTAGTGTAAAAAATTTATTATTTTTCTTATTTTATGGTTATTTATAATTAGATATATAATAATTTATACATATTTTTTATATATTTAAACAAAAAATGTTATTTTTATAAATAAATTTGTAAACCTGTATACATAAAAATATATTTCTAAATATATTATTGTGTGTGTCTATATTTATATCATTCAATATTTACATACATAATTAATATATATAATGTGTGTGTATATATATATATATTTGTGTGTTTTTGTTTATTAATAAACACACACACACACAGATATATATATATCTATATATTATAATATAAGTTATAATGTATGTGAATATGGAGCCTCTCGTTCTATACCTTTAAGGTGATTAAGGTATGTTTTTTATGGATATGGACTATTATTTTGATCCATGTGAGTTTTCTGTTTACCCATCAAAGAATTTTGATGATCTGGCGTTGAGTGCATGTGATGGTGTGGAAATTAATCATTTGGATGATGCTCAGGGGTCTTATATGTTTAATGCTTCTATATTTGAGAAGGGTAGGGTGTATGTTAAACATGTTTCTTCAGATACGAATGGTTGGAAGGATAATCAATAATCCCCACCAGAGAAGCATCTTGGTTCGAGATTATTATTTGTTTCACACTCATACTTCAAGCCATCACACAATAATATAAGAAATGGAACTTTAGATTTTTTTTGAAGAAATCCCTAAATTTTTTAGGAACATATTGAGGATTGAAAATTTTCCATCATTGCATGACTTCTTCCACAATTCAATTCCAATTATTGGAATCTTGATGATTTGAAGAGGAGCCTTCTTATGGTTTTGGACTTCGATGGGTGGTGTATCATATAAATTGGTATGGTTTTTTTCATTTTATTTTTCTTTTATTTTGTATGAAATTAAAATCCTAGAGCTTTGGTTTTATTTTCCAGAGCTCAAGTACCTTGAGAATTCCAGATCGGGACCCTTGTTTTGATCCAGCTCAGATAAAGAAATCAAAAAACCAAATCTCGGATCAAGTTTAATTTCCAAATTTTGTTTTCTTGTAATATAAATATTCTATGTGATGTTGCCTTTGCTATAGGGAGCCCTATCATGCTTCAAAATGAGAATAATATTGCATGATTTGGGCACTTTTCCCAAATCCGTATAGATTTTAAACATTTTTCTCCCCAAATTGGTATTGTTTATTTAGTTGTGGATGAATTCAAATTCAAATTTTATATTTAGTATGAGCATTTTCATGAATTTTTTTCTTAATTTATACTATATTAGATATGATAAATAATATAGTGGAATAGGTATTAAGTGTTTCAATTGCAAAAAACATGGACATTTAGTGGATAATTGTATATTGAAGCAACCCCTAGTGAATTATGGGAATAAGGTGGATAAAGAGTACATGTTGAATATCTCCATAAATGAGTGGTGTATCGAATTCGGTGGAATCTTGACCAAAGTAAATAGTCATATGTGAATTTTACTGAAGTTGGTGTGTCTTCCAGGAAACATGATACTACACAGCACACCTATGATAGATTTACAAATTTATCTTTGAGGATATTCAAGATGTAGATCCTATTCCTAAGGATGATGTTAGTGATGATAATGAATTGGGGGCTTTATATGGTGATATAGACATGGATCTTTCCTATGTATAAGAGGAATTATTTAGTTCAATGAGTGTACACAAAGGGAATAATCGTCGTCATCAGGATAGCTCAATTAAGTGACAGGGTATGAAGGGTCAAATTTCATTCAAGTAAATTCTAGTGACTTCCAGCAGTCTTACCACTATCTCCAGTCCATTTAAGCTTGAACAGAATATGTATTTTTAGAATGATCGGGTTTTCTATCAACTGCATAGGTTGCATCAATTTCAAGGAGAGAATGATGTTCATTAAACTGGCACTTGGAATTATCCTATTATCATTTTTAGAGTTTTGATGATGGTGGGGGTCCATCATATGATCCTAGAACTAATAATGGGATCTTCACAGTTCTGAAGTTAGTGAGAAATATAATGAACATGGGGGAGCTAAGATTCCATATTGAACCTGCATCTCTTTTTCACTCACCTATTCAAAATGTTGGTGGAGCTTCTCATTAGTGGATTGATTCCCCCGCCACCACTGCTATGGTTGTAGTGCATGATGGTGCAGGAATTATTCCTAACATCGTTTTTATGATTAAAATAGAAATTATTTAGAATTTCATAGGTTATATCATGAAGGGATTGAGAAGGATAGTTGAAGCCTCAAATGAATTTGTTCTTCTATCACAAGTTGGGTCAAACCTCGAGAGTATGAAAGAGATGGAATTAAAGGAGTCCCATCCCTGGCTTCCAGAATCATGAATGTTTTGAACTTACCACATACCATGGAGGATAACAATGTGGATATTGAAATGAAACAAGATACCCCTGAAGACATAGACAATAAAAATGTGGGTAATGTGACTCATTTTCATACCTCTATAGATGTTGAAAGAAAATCTCCAAGTGAGGAAAAAGTGTCAAGTGACATGGATGATCAAAACACCTTTTGGCTAAACCCGCAATAGTGGAGAGGTTGAAATCTGGAGAATTGGGAAGGATCAAGGGGAATGGATAATATGCATAGAAATAATTGAATTCATTTAATTCTCTTCTATTTATTGGTTTCTTTGTTCTCACACTGTTATTCTTACCCATCTCTTACATAGTTTCTTTCACTTCAATTTTTTAATCAAATTTGTTGGGGTGGGGTGGATTACCAACTGACACTCAGACCTCCTTCCATATTCAAAAATCTATATATATATATATTATTATATAATATATGTAAATAAATATAATTATGTATAATTATATTGATAAACACACAAATATATATAAATATACGTATGTACGGACGTACGTATGTGTGTATGTATATATTTATAAACACACACACAAACATATTTTAAACGTAAGTGTATTAAAAAAATAAATATATATATAAAAATATAAGTAAATATAAATAATATAATAGATATAACATAACATAAAGAACAAAACAACATAGAGTTGTGTTAAAGGAATAGGTGTGTGTGGTTGGAGGTCCCAAGTTCATATCCAAGTGCTGGTATACACGGTCTTGGGAGGGATGTTTTTTCTAGAATTGATAAAGGTCAAAGGGGACATAGATGAGCACAAATAATAGAGGTATCAGGCACTAATAAGGGTTGGGTGGTGTATGAACACCCTATGAATCTATCATCATTGAACATATTTTTTACTTATATCAGGGATCTTTTAGAACATATAAAAGACCTATTTACCTGTTCTTTTCTAGAATTGCTAAAATGGGCTTTTATTAGTGATTTTTGAGTGTGGACAAAATGGAAATATTTTTAAATACCTTTAGATGAAGATATATTTATTTGGAACATATAAATAGTTTTTTAGCACTGATAAAAGGTGGATATGTTGTAGTAGTATAAATTTAAATTTTTACGTGAATGATTCCAAGATTGCATCAATACTTTTATTCTATTAAATAATTGTTTTTAAATTAATTATTTTAGCTTTCCCTAACTAGTAATTCATTTTTTTTATTTTATATTAGGAATAAATATTAATAATTATTGATAATAATGAATAATTATAAATAATTTATAGTAATTATTAATAATTAGTAACAATTAAACATATTTAGAAATAATTAGTACTAATTAGTACTAACTAGCTGTAATTGGTAATAATTAACTATAATTAGTAGTAGACGATATATGTTTTTGATCAATTGAAATAATTCTCAATAATTTGTAATAATTATGAATAAATATTAATAATTACTAAGAATTAGTGACAATTAATAATATTTAATGAAAATAGTAATAATTTTTAAAAATTACAGATAATTAGTAATAATTCCATATAGATATTAATTGTTCGTAATAATTAAAGATAATAATAATTAACCTTAAATAGTAATAATTATCAACAAATTGTAAATAATTACTGATAATTAGTAATAATTTATAATAATTATCAATATTTTTTAATGAATACTGATAATTAATATAAATTAGTGATAGATCATGATGACAGTATGAGTATATGGGGTTTATAGGAGAGATCCCCCATGGTGATTTAGCGGTGATCAATTTCTGAGGGCGTTCCATGGAGGCCAGTGAGGGGGGAGGAAGACGACCAGATCCACCGTTGTGCTTCTGAATAGGACCAAATGGATATTTGTGTCATTATTGTCAGTTGGTGATAGATTTGGTCACAAGTGCTTCTTATTGATTCAGAGTTTTTCAATTGTGAAACGGACTATCTCCCTAAGACATCTTTTTGTGACTAAGTTCTCATTGGTAATGGTTATTATTTTTATGTATCTTGTCATGTTTCACCATTATTTTCTTCAATAATCATATATGGTGTTAGATTATTTCACCATGGTGAATGTGGAAGAACAGGTTACTATGAGAAGGCCTCTCAAGAAAGCCTACTCATTCATAGAGATCCTAAATAAGATAGTGATCTGGGAGGTGTCATATTCGATTTATCCAAGGATCATGAAATTCTTGGAAAGTAAAATCTCTATATTTTATAATTAAGAGGAATTCATAGAGCATCTAATTTCTTACAGGTTGCTCGATATTGGAAGGATGGTTCTTTAAAGGATGATAAACCCCCAACTATGGAAGATCTAAAGCTTAAATTGAGTCAAATATAGGGAATTTAATGTTATAAGATCTTCCCTACTTTAAGGGGATATATTCATTTAACATTCTAATATGAACATATGAAATCCGTTAACTAGGATTATCATTATTTTAATTTCAATCCATGAAATCTGAGAACTTCATAATGGAACTTTAGAATGAATCATATTAATAAAAATTAATATAATTATCAGTTTTGGGTTATGTTTTTGGGCCTCATCTGGGAATTTTGGCATATATTGATATTAGAGGATATTTTTTCTTTCATTGGTTCACCCATCAAGAATGATGACAATACCATTTAGGGAATGTTTGGTTATTCTCTTATGGTCTTGATTAATATTGATTTCATGAATTCGAAGATTGATTGTGTCATTTTTGTTGAGAATGGTAAAATTATTGTTGTTGACTATGAATATGAATACTTACTTAATTTTTGTATCCTTTGCAAGCTTTTGGTTCATGAAATTTGTGATTTAAGGCTGGCTTTGAAGCTCAAATCGAAACCTTTTAAGGGAATATGAAGGGGATTGGTTGAGAGTGGAGGGGTGGCCTCATCCAAAGATAATGCTAAGGATGAAAAAGTATGCCACTCAAAATAAATACTACATAACATGATGGGTCTAGAGAATTTCAATCTTATAACATCTCTTATGACAGTTCCCTAAAGACCCTCTCTTGGAGACACCATTGAAGGGATTGGAATTAGGTCTTTCCAACAAGCTCTTAAAGGTTCTAGTGAATATAATATATAGAAAATAGGATTAATTCAAATAATGGTATTAACATTATAATCCATGAATCACAACATGAAGCATATAAGAAGAAATTATTTATATATAAAATCATAAACAGAAAAAGAGAGTGTGTGTGAGATATGAAAATAAGTGTTTTAGACTAAAGAAAAATGAATGAAATAAATACGATATGATGAATAAATAAATAATATGTAATTTTTAATGATAAGTATTTCAGGATGTCTCATATAGGAATCAAAATATGAATTATATTTGGATAAATCAGATCATTCAGTAGATGAAATTTTGACTACATATTTTGTGGTTATAACAACTATTTAGAGTTCAGCGTAATAAACTTTTAAATTCAAATTCCAAAAGACATTAATGTATTATTAAATAAAATGTGAAATTATACTACATTAACTGATGAAAAAAATTGTGAATAATTTCTATGATATTAAATATTATTTAGAAAATAATAAATCAAATAAATCAACTCAAAATATAAAAACATAAATACTTGAAAAATATGTTGTGTAACTTCGCATGAAAAAAAATTTAATACATATTTTAAAGAAATTAAAATTATTTTAAAATCACATATCATGAATTCAATATAATATATATAAATTTTAGAATTTAATAAAATGGTAAAATAGATTACAGTCTGCATGTTGTTAATTAGGTTATCAAAATTATTGTAAAACTGATCATGCGGATAAACATTGAGATTTAAAAGTATTATAAATAATTTATTGAACTGACTATGAACCAAAAATGAAATTGTGGTTGGTATACATATCAAGCCATGTAGTTGGTTCACATGTTCATATAGTCTATATACTGACCTTGTGAACAATTATAACATGTGGTCATTATGTAGATCATCTGAACAAGATGCAGTCACTTGAAATATATCATGTAGTATGTATACTAAACATGAATTGACATTCAATATACTGGATATGATAAAATTACAGCGTATCATAGGTATAGTTACAAATTTAAAAAATATTCTCTGAAATATCTTTACATTCCATGAAAACAAAAAAAAGTGTGATCAATATAGTATATAAAACATTATGAGAACTAAGATTATATAATACAATAAGGAGTGTCATGTGATGTGAAGATAATTTTTCACACTTAATGAATGTGCATGATTTTTGTACAGCTTTTTCATGTTGTAGAAGATGATATCTCATATAGTCGGTTCAAAAAAGGCAGATACAGTAGCTTCAATCAAGGTTAGGGGAGAAATCAGTCTATATGAATTCAATATAATTGTTATGTAATGAATGGGCGTGACTTTTAGTGGATTAACGACATTTTCATCCAAATAACACTTCATAGAGTAACTTGAAATATGATTCAATGGGTAAGATGAAAATATTGTTCATGGAAGGTATATTAATTAATGCAATCCCTTGGGAAAGAGTCATGGTTTGTTTTAATAAAGGTTCATGATAGGTTTTTAAATGGTTTCATACTATATATCTATGATATAGAGAGAAACATAAACTTCCTAATTTATAAAACTTCTAAGGTCCCAATGGATAGAATAGCAACATCCAAGGGGGTGGAATCAGTTGTTCTCATTACAATGTTCCTTTCCTTCATAGATCACTACAGTTTTTACACTCCTTATCCTCGTTAGCCTGATTGAATTTCCTCTTTATAGTCAATCTGCTGAACTTTCCATCTTAGAGCCAGTCTAATGGAATCCTCCTTATGCAAGAATTCTTATTATGATTGAATTCCCATTATAATGGATATCCCATTTCATTTATTTTTCAACAATGATGGAAATTAATAAATAGTGATTAAACTTATCAACTTTGAGATTCTATAAACCATATCATCTATAACACATTTAAACTATTGAATACTTATGTGTTCGGTACCTTTAGATCTGATACAGACCATGTCATAATCTCTAGGACAAATTCAATCATTAGGATTCCTCCATTTCATAAAAATATTTTATCATGATTATGTTTCATGGTTTTTTATAACTGCATGATCAGAAAATCATTCCCTAAATTTAATTATAGTGTTTTAGAACTTTCTAACTCCTAAATCCACTTCCATAAAAAAAACCTCTTCAGCAACATTATTACGTTGATTCCTAAGAACTTCATTCTTTTTCTGATTACCAAAAAGACAAAATTCTATCAAACAAAAAATTTATATTTCATAAAAACTATGAGTTTGATTGAACATGAACTTCATATCGAGACAGATGGTGCATCAATTCAACAACAATATCTTTCTATCCAACTCTACATCTTGGGATGATTGGTCCAATCCTTAAAGTCTAGTGCTTCTTAGTCTGGTCATCTAATTCCAGAAAACATATTGATTAAAGAAAATACATTCCCCCCCCCCATTATATTTGGTTTTATACTATGAAGAGAATTCAAAGTTCATAAAAAACACATTATGATATACTAGGATCAATGCTAAATAATAATAACATTCTTATACATAAAATGATAGTTGGCATCAAATACAAAAGTAATGTAAAAAAATTATAACAAAGGTTCTTCAATATCCCTCTTTTGTATTTGTTAACAATCCTCATTAAAAACTTTTTTAGCTCTAAATAATTTTCCACAACTCATTTTTTGTAAACAATAAATGTTTTTTTTATTTTAAAAAAACATATAATTACTAAAAAAATGTTTCATAACAACAACATATTTTATAAATTAATTTTTTATAAGGAATTTCATCCATTGGTGGAAAAAATATTTTGGCCCATTTTTAGATTAAATCCCACTCGATTTTATCTTTTCTCACTTCTCATTTTCTCTACACTATTTTATGATAACCACAAATTCATATTCATAAAATATAGATATGTAAAAACACCTTACATAATAAAATGTTATTATGATATCTCACATATTGTCAATATAATACAAATCATGTTTGGGGAGTTACTTATGAGGATTAGAAAGTAATTACTGTAGGCTGACCATGAAGTTGAAACCTCAAATCAATATATTTCTCTTTAGTAATTTCCTTTGCGTAGATATCAACAATTTTATACTTTTTGACATATATTCCAGAAAAATATCTCCAACAGAAACTTTCTCTTTTATAAATTTAAACTATATATTAATGTATTTTTATTTTCAATGTTGTACTAGATTTTTAGATAGATCAATTTCACTCTAATTATCAAAAAGTATCTTCCATGATTTAGATAATTTTACGATCAATTATTCTAGGGGAACTTTCATCCAAAACATTTGAGTACAATCCAGAGTAGCTGAAACATATTCTAATTTATCTATGCATGAAGTTATTAGCCTTTGTTTATTACTATAACAATTCACACAAAATTCACCGAAGGAAAATTTTCCTCCTATGGTTTATTTTCTATCATTACAATCTCTACCCCAATTGGAATCAGTATAACCCTAATACTTCATATCACAATTTTTATAACAACCTATGTGAAGATGTTCCTTTAACTAATCTTTAAATTCCCATTTCATACAACATATGTGATTCTCTTGGATTACTTTGATATAGGACACATAAATTCATAGCATAAATAATATCTGATCTGGAGACTGTAAGGTAAAGTATACTTCCTATCATCTTTTGAAATGTTTTTGATTCACACCTTTTCTATACTCGTCTATACTCAAATTTTTTCTCAGAGATATAGGAGTATCAAATTATTTGGATTCTTTCATCCCAAAAATATTTAATATTTCCCTAAAATACTATTCTTCAGATAAGAAAATGTAATTTTCATTTTTTTAGAATTTTATGCCAATGAAGAATGTTAATTCTCACAACATTGACACATAAAAATTCTTATTCATTTCCATAGAAAATTATTTACAAACTTTTACTTCCTCCATATAAAAAAGTTATATCCTACGCATAAACAATTATAATTATATTTACTAATTCAACATCATTCACATATTAGTTTCTATCTAATTTTCATTTAGAACAATTAGAAATCCTTAAAACATTGTCAAGTTTTGAATACTAATCCTGTGGGGTTTGTTTCAATACATAAAATCATTTCTCCAATATAAAAACATTATTGTAATCATTATCGATTTGAAAGCCACGTGGTTATTCAATGTAAACTTCCTCCTCAATCTTACCATTTATGAATTATACCTTTATATCCATTTGATAAAAAAAGTTACACGTGATGTCATTGATAGAAACATTTTAATAGTTTCTAATTTTTCAACTAGGTAAAAATTTTCATCAAAAGACAAAACATACACCTATCAATAGCCTTTATAAAAAATACTGATTTGTTTCTTGAATACATGGTCATTCAATTTGTTTCTCTAGACCCACTTTGTTAAGATATCATTTTTATTATTTAGTTGTGAAAAATGATCCAATGATTCATTTTTTTAAATCTGATACAACACGTTATTCATATCATCTATCTATTCTTCATATTAAATATCTTCTGAAACTGATTCTGATTCAACTTTTGAGATATCTGGTGTAAGACTTTCTAATCTCAACTTTCTTCTAGTATGAACTGGATATTTCTAATTTCCAATAATTGTTTTGGACTCGACATGTTTTTTTTTGTGTTGTAAATTTAAATGTTTCTCTTCTTGATGAACATTACTCATCACATAACTCTCTTAAATCATGGTAAGTACATTTTTAATTAATTTTAATTTCATTATAATTATCTAATTTATCCTACTCAACATTCCCAAAAACATTTGTTAAGGAATTATTATTTCTAATAACTTTTACATTATATCATTCCACCAACAACTGTAATAATTTTTTCCAAAATTTTTAATTTCATCCACTGGGTGAATATCCCATTATTGTTCATTCCTTATCATTTTCATCAAACATTCCAATATTTGTATTTTTTAATTTTATAAAATAGAGACTTCTAAAAACCATGAAGTAAATAATTGAATCTTTTTGTTATACCACATTTAATAGGAAGTCATGTTGAAATTTGATATTAAAAAACATATTTTCTGAACATTTACAGTAGTACTAAAAGATCAACTCTAATAGGACTTTGAAATTTTTTATTCTGTTAACTTGATTCTTCCCATTTCCACAAAAAATTTATTCTTCATTTCATTAAATCCATTTTTTGGTTTATATGGAGAGCTATTATGATGTTTCATTCCATTTTTCACATATAAGTTTGAAATGTATTTTATGTGAACTCTATTCCATTATCTGTTCTTAGATTCTTTATATCAACCTTTATTTTTTTATCAACATATTTTCTATGGAATTTGAATATCTCAGTATCCTCTAACTTTTATTTCATAAACATTATGTTTTTTATTAGAGTGATTCCATCAATAAAATTGATAAATTATAAATCTTATTTTGTTGATTGATGTCTCCTTTATCCACATAAATCAGAATGAATAATATCAACTGGTCTAGTAGATTGAATATAAACATTCTTATTATATTTATTAGTCATATTTCACTTTGTTCAAGTAACAAAAACATCTTCATCTCTTCTATTCATTTACAGAATGATTTGAATAACATTAACCTACAATTGTTGTCATGATTTTCATCCCAAGGTGACTAATTATTATGTTCCAAAACTTATTTTTATCTTTAGTAGTTTTGTAAAATGTGTTTTTCCAATTATCTTAGTTAGACTATATTCCCATTGGTTCTTTTCCCTTTAGTAATAAATTTTAAATATTTTAAACTTTTTATGACATAATAATATTTTTTGTATATTACTTTTTCCAATCATCAAAAAATTGAATTACACTAAGAATGTTATATTTTATTCCATCCACAAATTAAAATTCCTTAGATTTCAACTTTTCTACTTCAATCAAATCCATTCTAATTCTAATAATTTTTATGGAACTATCATTCCCAAAGGTAAAATCAAATCCATGACTATTTTGCACATGAATATTGTTTTTTAAATCGCTTATCACATGTGAGTAAAAAACCCTATAAAGTATGAAGTATCCATTATTTGTTCTTTTTATTTGATTTTAAGGCAATTTCAACAACAAAGGCTATTTCTTCAACATTCATTTTTCAAGGTTTGATTAATTTTCTCTGATAATAAACTTATTCTTGAAGGATTTTTATATATGTTTTGGCATGATGACCTGCCATATAACATATTTCCAAAACCTCTTCCATACATTCAAATTGATTATTTTGCTGAAAATTTTCTAACATCTTGAGTTTTATCTTTTCTAAAATTATATGGGTTAGTAAAGGTACTAATATTTCTTCTATTATTGCTTTCTCCATGTTTAACCTTCTTCTATGATGTTAGAAGTTATTTCCACAATTATAATCTCTCTTCCCTTAGATTCCACAACACCGGCAATATCCCTCAAATCATGATTTTCTACTAAAGGGAGATATTTTTTTGTAGAAACTTTTTAAATGTTGATAAATTATTTATACCGTATCATACTCAGGATAGGTACTATATTTAATTATGAGTGTGTTTTCAAATTTATAGATGTGTTATGTTTCTCACATTATTTCTTTAACCGATGAATTCCCATCACATTTTTCAGACCCTAAAATGTTAGAAACATCATATGAAACATTATTTTTGTTGGGAGATTATTTCATCTGATTCTTGATTTAATCTTTGTTAGAAACTTTATAATTCATATATTTTACTTCGAAGTATTTTTAAACATAATCCATTATATTAATAATTTTATTTTCAGACTCAATAAGGTTTTATTAAAACCTATTAATTTCTTGTTCTTTAACTCTCATCTTCTTAATAATAACTTCAACCATAATTCCATATTCATCAATTATTTTTTTGTAACCTATAATATCATGAATGAATTCTCCATCCTCCTTGATAATATTTTTCCATCCATCAAAAAATTATTCACAATCATTATTAATTTCTTTCATTTCTTTCTTATACGGTTTTTCCTAAAAATATCGATGACTTCTATTCTGAGTTGATATTGTCTATATAATTATTCACCACCTTCATCACTATTAGGGGCATATTATATTCAATTTTTTCAATAAATATTTTTAATTATTCTGAGTATTCATCTTCCAATTAATTTTTTTAGTTTATTTTGATTCAACGATCTCACTCAGCAAACTTTATTTCACTCATAAATGTGTTTTTTTATTATTTGGATGTCTTTACTTCTTTAGAAATTCTTTTACACTTCTTTCATCAAGGTTTTTATTAGGTTAATCCTGATATTATCTAAATTCTTTCTTGGTAAAATTTAATCCAAGGTTTATGATTTCAACACACTAAAACTATTTTTTAGTAATTTTACCTATATTCATTCTTATTCATATTCTATAGTTCTTGAAAATAAGAGTCATTATTTTGTCATTCATCGTGTTATTTTATTTATTATTGGAGTCACAAAAATCAATATATTCATCATAATTTATTTTAATTTTTATCATTGAATTGAAATACATTTCCTCTTTCATCTTCTTTTTGAGCATTGGATCCTTCCTCATTTCATAATAAATAAGAAAGTTATGAAATTCATCAAGGGAGAAATCATCCTTATCTTATAAAGATGAAATTTTAGAATCAACCCTCTCTTGAAAGCTTATTATAAGGTCCATCAAAATTATAGAATATTCTCACACATCTATTATTTTGATGATGTTTCATGGAATATCATGTACTCTCATTAGGTACCCATTAATAGATTATTTGTCTCTCATTTTGATGTCTTCATACCTACTATGCCATATTTTTAGCTTCGATTAATTTAAATTAGTATTCCCATTGAAAACACTTTATATCTTGTTCCATATATTCTTTAATGTTTTAAGACCCATCAAATTAATATAAATTTTTTTTGATAAAGATATAAGTATATAATTTATAGATTTTCTATCCATGTCAATATTTATATTATTAGCAACATTCATTGGGGAATATTTCTGGAATAAACTAAAAATTAATTTTTTTATCATAATCCCCCCTTTTAAGGGATGAGGGGGAACCCAACATGACATCATGACATAAACCACAACCAAACCTCCACAGTCTGATCAAGGAGAAAACAAATCATTAAAAACTACAAAGCATGGATCCAACCCAGCAACAGAACCATGAATATCAGCTTCCACCTACACATTACTGCTCAGCAAGATGTCTCGTGCATGAATGCATGGGCCCGGAACTGATGGTTGTGCCATACCCTCTCAACCTTCTAAATCCGAATATCAATGTCATGTGAAAACTTCTACACTAAACCTCATCTTAGGCTCCCCTTTGTAGATGAACTTGTTGCAGATTACCTTAAACAAAAACCACAGTGCCACAAGGAAAACATTTCCACAAATAGCAGATCACAAAGCAAAAAATTCAATAACATCACACCATAAACCTTCAAGACAACCACTCCTAGTCCAGCCTCAAAGATGTGATTTCAACCTTAACCTGTTTGACATGCTGCTTCTACTTTCTTCTTCAATGTATCTATTTCCCTCACAAAAAACCTCCACTGATTTAGAGTTAAACAACAACTCCATCACATTCTTCAAAGCAAACCTAAAAAGCCATCATCATACACCATGAAACTGAATAACACCAAAAAACCACACTGAAAATATAATTATGAAAAAAACTTCACCAATGAAGAACAATCTCGTTGCATCTCATCCATGTTCCTGCCAAAGCGTAGATTGAATGCGATCCCAGAAACATGAAAAACTAAAAGCATAATACAAGACAGAGAAAAATCATGTCACCACCCACTTGTTCACCCATACACCACCTCGAACTGCTTCACACACTTCCAGCTGATACAGACCCGATGAGCCGCAACGTAGATGGAACGCGAACCCAAAAACATGAACAAAAAAAATTTCCAACGCAAGACAGAGAAAAAACCTATCACTGCCCTCTTGTTATAACTCAGATACCACCTCGAACCACTTCACACACTTCCAGCCGACACAGACCCGCAGAGCCGTCCCTCGGCCAGGAGAGGCTGAAGCAACGACTGCTGGCTTCATCGCGCTGCAAAATTAATCCCTACCCAATAAGAAGGGAAAGAGCGGAGATAGGACGACAATCGTTGGGAAATTCCAATACAAACGCTCCCTTGAAAACCTTGATGCCTCCCCAGGGAGAGGAACCACCATCACAGGAGCTCCGAGCATGAGACTGAAGATATTCCAAAGCGAACCCGATGCAGAGTGAAGAAAGGCGGTGACAGGGAAAACCCTAATCACGTAGTCGCCCCTTACGACCTCATTCCACCCTTCTTGTACTATTGATGAACATTTCTCAATAGGTGGAAAAAAATTGTAGATGCATCAACAAATTCTAGCCTAAGAGATAGAAGATAAGGAATCATCCAATTTTTCCATCCATAATAATTTTTTCTATAAAATATAAGAATTCCTCTACTCTTTATAGAATTGATATCGTCCATGATAAAGATTAAAAAGTAGAACCTTCTCCTAGATACCAATTGAAGCTCCAGATATCAAATAACAACATGGAAGTGGGGGTTGAATCAGTTATTCAATTTTTATGAGTTTCAAAACATTTAAACACTTAACATTATAACCAATTCTGATTTATTTCTTTATCATAATTTAGAAAATAATAATTCATGAAAACATATAAAAAAATGTAAATAACAAAATATTTGAAAGGTTTAGACTCATTTTGGAATCCTACATCCTTTCCATATCTATTCCCATGGGTCTATGGAAATTCAATATTATGAATAATTTTACTTTCCTTATCAATTATAGTCTGATGTATTCTTCATATTAATGGAATTATTATTATGATAGATTCCCATTAAGATGGATATTCCCATTATAATATAAATTCCTTGATGATTATTTTCCCATAATGAAGGAAATTATTCAATGGTGACTCTACATAGAAACTTTGTGATTTATTAAACCTTATTTGTTATAACTCATTCATGATTCTGAATAATTCTATTACCGGAACTTATATATCTTATAAACACCATATATTGATCTTTGTAACTGATTCAATCCTTAACATTACCCTATTTCATTAAAATATTTTACCATGAGTATGTTTCATGATTTTTTAGAACTTCTAGATCAGAAATAATCATATAACTTTGATTAGAATGTTTGAGAACATTCTACCTCCTGGCATTATTTTCTTCAAAAAACCTCATCAGTAAAATTCATAATTTTAGTCTCATGAACTTATTTCATTTTCTAAATACAGCAAAGATAAACTTCCAAAAAACAAGAAATTCTAACTTTTAGAAAAACATTGATTCTGATGGATCTTGAAATTCATACCCATGGACTTATGACTGATGGTCCATATGATAAACAATTCATCTTTTTGAGAAACTATACATTAAGTGTTGATTAATCCAATCATATGGGTCTGGTTCTTCTCATTCCAATCCACTGACTTTGGAAACAATATTTTTTAACGACAGAACTTTTCTCCCTCTTTAGGTTTCAATTAAATCTTTTTACGCCTTTCAACTTTCATACAAATCACTTTACAAAGGACTGAGTTTGATCCTAAATAAAAAAACATTCTTATACATAAATGGTTATTTTTTAAAAAATACAAAACCATTGTTATAACAAATTATTAAAATGTTTCTTAAAAATCATCCTAAAATTTTGACAATCTAAAAAACTAAATTATCCAGAATTCAAGTTGACATAAATTTATGTTAACTCAATAAATTTCCAACATATAAAATAAAACTACAATAAAATATCAATAAATAATTTTATCATAAACATATAAAATATATATACTTTAAGTTGTAAAAATGGTGAAATTTCTGTAGAAAATCATCCAATTATTATGGTTAATAAAAAAATTATTAGGTTATAGATGCAGGAAAATTGGTTTTGGTGGGTGGTATATTAAATTATCATTTAATGTAGAGTTTCCTAAAATCTCAATAAAGGATCCTTTCATGTATAATTTATTATTAATTTATTTCATTTCAGAAGAAATCATTTACCTTCAATTAGGATCTTTTATTCTATGCAGATATTGAACATCTAAAACCCTTTCCCAGATTACCTTTGTTTTACTATAAGGATCCATGTTTATAATCCATCTAATGGTGACAAACACATGATATGTTGAGATTTTAGCAACATCAATTGATTTCTAACTACTAGAATGGTGAATCTATTATCTTGTATCATTTGTGTCGATTTTTCATCCTTTGATCTTGAATAAATATATCTTCCATTTCTTTTTCTTGAGGGGGAAATAGAAAAAGTAACTTGAGAAATAAATCCATTATTCGAAAATATTTTCTATTTTCCAATTAAACATACAAAATATATATAACAATCTATTTATAGATTTGGGGATTGGGTTAAAATATTACTTAATTTTGTTCAAACCATTGAATAATGTTATAAGTTTATGAAAACTCATTCCGCATAATAATAACTTTTTATTATTTTATGGCATGTGTTCTAACTTACACAGTAACAAATATTTTTTCTCCAGATTATAAATTGATGTTTATCACTAGACGTGGTCTTGGTCTATTTAAAATAATCAATATTTTTTAATACCCAGATAAATATTATATTTATTACCAAATATTTTTATCCACAAACTAGTAAATAAATATTTACTAAATATTTAATTGAATAAATAAATATATTTTATTCAAAATAATATGAATAAATATTTATTTAATTCTTCTCACTTATGAATAATGAATAAAATTATTACTCATTATTTAGAATAATATTTATCCTATTAATAAAACTGAAATATAGTTTAATTGAGAACAATAGACACACTTGGTGAGTGAATCCCTTGTATTATTTCTTAGTGGAATTTGTCGGGTACTGCTAACGTCCATGATAAATTTCTAGAAATGGGTTCAGGCCCTGAAGAGAAATAACTTAATGTTGTAACATTGAAAACAACATATAAACACTCAGAGTGTAAAATAAACATTCCTTCAATGTCTCATCAAAAAGGTCGCATGTATGAGTCATCAACTCATATGATTGATATTTCTTTCATTAATTGTTTAACATAAATATCTTTCCACAATGACCATTGAATTTATGGAATAGTAATTTTTTCAAGTGATTAGGTTATGAACTTTCATAATGTTGGAAGGGACAAATCCTTCCTCAACTTATCCATTAATAACATGTCATTCATGAAACACCCATTACACCAGACTTCCCTCTAACATATGTCATAATGGATTTTAATAGTAAATCTTAGTGTTTGGTACATGAAATTCATTGATAATAATATTAATGTCTAACGAACATTACACATGACCCTAGATAGAAATATCCGATAACACCAAAACATGTGGAATTTATACTAGTTGTTCTATCCTCATAGTCTCCTTTATAAGATATTACTATGTACATACATCATTAGAATAAGTATCCTCCTATTATGTGTATCCCCCGATGACTTTGTATGTACAATGTTCCAATGCATAGAACGTTATCTGAATGTAGAAATAGTTTTAGGAATAACATCATTGCATTTCTTGGTTCTCATCATAGTGACGAACTTATATGTCCTTTTTAATGTGAAAAATATTCTAGGACATTACCACATCAATTTTATATAGAAACACATTCAATATGTGATAATATAATTAAATTAATATTTACATATATGAATATACGTGTAATCTGAAGTAACATATTAGTGGTTCGTGGGTACCCACACAACAAAGCCCCACTTGAACTAGATCTAACTTTTAAAAAATAATTATTTCTCACATGTTGAAACATTATTCTACTTAATATTGATAAAATCGCTAGTCCTATCTAATTAATATTTCCGTGGATGGAAAATCCACTTCTTTGTGGAAAATCCATTTACAGTAACAATACTACCTTGATAAAATCCCTCAAGCAGTGATATAACTGAGTATACACATACAATTACAATGTCAAAGGAAAGGCATCCTGAATAAATCCATATTCACATCCTATCATTAAAACGAAAAAACTATTTATTTTGGTATAAAAAATCAAAACAAAACATTTCTAAAACCACACCTCAGGATATATAAGAAGACACAACATACCCAAATATTTTGAAAAGGCTACCACTATCAGTGATAGGAATTTCTTGAATATTAACTTGTAAATTTATGTTATACTATATCAAATGCAACTAAATTAAGACAAGTGTTCAAATTACTTAATCAGTAGTATTCTCATTTCCTGAGACACCAAGTACTCATCCAGTTCAACTTTTCTAAGTAACATTGGATTGTTCTAACAACAAGTTGATGTAGTTATGTTGGATCTCTTTTATATTAATATTCAATGAATAATTCATTAGTAATATCAAACATTAGTATAAATCATAGAATATAATATAAACTCCCATCACTTAATCTTGTTTTATTATATTAATCTCAATAATATCTTCTTATGCATATGCATACTCTGTTTCAATAATTATATGCCAAAACATTGATCTTAAAATGATAAATATTTTATTTTTAAATACTATGTTAATATAAGTACTATGACCTTATTTTTAAAACTCATAGATCCATTTTATAGACAATGTTTCCTAGAACTTGGTTGCAACTTTAAGCCATACTTGGAGAAATTTCATTCCTTATTCCTAAACATTTGGTAAGATATAAAATTATTTTCATATTTTATAAACATAATTATCATGAAAATTTATAAAAATCCCACGAACAAGTTAGAGGCACATGTCATTATCTCATTTCAAAACAAATATTCTATGGTCACTATACATGTTTTGTTTATAAATGAATTTATGTAAACTACAAATCTTATTGACATTTGTTTATTTCACCAATTCTTTAATGTTATTCCTATTAAAAATATACCAAAGGGTCTCCATTGTTCCATGTCGTGTAGTAATATTACCTTAGGATTCCACCAAACATGATGGTCTTTATTATAAATATTCAAATATTAGGTTCATAGAAGTATATTATTGATATGTATTTTTCAAAATGATCTTAGTCATTATTATTTGAGTATAGGTTTTCTAATTGACTAAACACTTCATAAATAAATTATGAATTATTGGTAAATCCTTATAACATCCATTTCTAGTTTCCCTTTAATAATCACCACCAGTATATAGTCTTAGAAACACTCAAAATAACGAGACCCTAAATCTAAATACATAGTCTATTACTTGAATATATATATGTATATATAAATTTTAATGTTATCATATTATAATATATTGTGACATTCTAGGATTCTTTATTGTGAAATAATAATATTTATATCACCCACCAATGTGAACATAAAATACCTCTTGGGTTATAAATTCCTACACAATATGTTCATATTGAAATACTTCTCCCAAAAATCTCTATATAATCTAGAATTATTATGAAACTCATGTGTATCCAAAGCATTAAATAATAGTGGTCAAGTATACTCCCACTATCTTTTAATATATATCTATCCTTTATTTAAATATAGTTGATCTTGACTAGGTGTTAATATCATTAGTGGATATAGGATAATTAACATAGCTACTCCTTAGTGTTAGATGCTCATTTTTAGCTAAAATGAGATTTCAAAATATATTTTTTAATAAAAACTTATGGTAAATTACTTATATATCCATATCATATCGCTATTGATATGACATACAATAGAAAAAATAGTTGGAATATGGTTTAGTTTTAGAACTTTTTTGTTGAAAATTTTTCTTTGAATAAATATTAAACAATTTACAATATATATTAGACTTTCCATTGATATTCCTTTTACTAATATCATGAAAATAATTTTTATAAGAAAATTCGGATTTTTTATTTCCTTTACTCCACATATATTATCAATGAATAATAAGTTAATATTTTCTTCAACAATCTATCCCTGGGATTTTTTTAATCTTCATCACGTAAAATCATTTACTTAATTTTTTAATTTATAAAACTTCTCTAAGGAATCTCATGAAATATATGAAGGTACATGTGCATTTAGAATAGTACAAGAGAATATATTGAACTAAATTTAAAATATTTTGTGACTTACCTTTCTGTATAATAGATTCTCTAGACTAACATGATAAGTAGTTGTTTTACACTTATTATCTAAGCTCAATTGGGACTAAAACCCCATTTTAATGTTATAAAATTGAACTAATTTTGTTTTTATTTTATGAATAATTATATTTTCATAATTATATAATATTTTTATATTTTATATTAATCATTCAATGCAATGGATATTTGTGATTCATGAGTTATTGAACCATTGGTTTTGTATTTAAGTATCAAAACAACATTTATTCCTAAATGAAAGAGTGACTTGTTATGTCTAGTCATACACTGATATTATTGTTCTGGTTACACATATAAAAAAACTGATTTAATTCAATCTGACAATAAGAAATAGTGATCACCCCTTTGATGACATTATAATCACCGTTTCTCACCTCCTTTTGAGTTCACACTATAACCTTTCAATTTTTTCTCATTTCTACTATTTAAATATCTTTATTTTCAAAAAAAATTGTATATAATAAACAAGTGATGAATAGAATCTTGGTGAAAATTTATGAAGTGGATACAACCAATTACATTTTCAATTCATTGAAATTCATTTCCAGTGTCTAAACTTTCTACATAACAATCAAATAGACTCACATTCATTCTTCTTACCTAGAATCATTTTTATCTTTTAAGTATATTTTAATGTATCTTTTTTATTTATAAAATCCATGGGATATTCATCCTTTTCAATCAAAACTTTTACCATAAGGGGGTGATATAAGTTTCATCTAGTCCTTATATTCTTGGAGAAGTATGGATAAAAGTTTTGTACGTGACTTATCAATCATGTTTATTTTGGAATGGAAAACTAAGGATTAACATAATTGTAAGGAAAAAAAAAATTTATTAATGGAATTTTTATTATCCAATTGGAAGCCTAATCATTTCAAACTAGTTAATATACCCAATCATTTTGAAAGCATAATTAATAGCTATATTTCTTTCTTCTATTTTACATTAATATAGTGTGTTGAAAATATTAATTTTTTTCAATTAATTATTTCGATTTATTATGTAATTGAAGATAATATATTATGATATAAAGATCCATGTAATTATAATTTATTGTCAAATCTCAAGAAATAGTTGGTAATATAATACAAAATAGCAATCAAGGGATTAATTTAGTGGTAAAGGCTCCCTATAACTTTGCATCAAACATGGGTTTAGATATGAGTAAGAAAAGGTACTATTGCAGTACTATATAGGTGGCAACACAAATCATGACACTGGCAGGTGGTGACGCAGGAATGATGTAGGCAGGGGTGATATAGGCATGATGTAGGCCCAATGATGCATGCATGATTATAAAGGAAAGAAAATGTATTGGTCCTTCCGGATATGTTTTGGGATTCATTCCCACTTATACTACATGCCTGTAAAAATAAATAGGGCTTTATGGGTGGGAGATCTCATCGGGGGGTATGGATAACCATTCTGGACTATGTGCAAGGTGTGTGTGTGTGTGTGTGTGTTTGAATGTAATTATACCCCAAGAACCTAATATATATATATATATAGCAATAATCATTGGAATAATCCCTAACATATATATGGTAGGATAGCTTTTCACCTTCACTCACTTTATAGGGTCGTAGAATAAAAATAAGGTATTCAAAAACATAATTCAATTTTTTTGATAATAGTGCATCACATAAATCATTTTACCATATCTATAAATCTGTATTTTTCAAGAAATAATCTGAGTTATGGAATGGCTGCATTTTTTGTTCTGATTTCCATTTTCTATAATAATTAAAACATATTATTAGTAATTTTCTGAATTACAAATTATGTGATAAATAATAATTATTATTTTTTAAAAACTCTAACTATATTATCTTTTTTAAATATCCCTCACCATTAAACTATGAATGTTTTATTTCTGGGTCATTCTATTGGAAAGGATCAATATGCCCCTTCCTATGACCCCAACATGGGTTTCTCAAACTACATGACACTATTTAGGTATGAAAGCCTTTCCCAACTGGAGGATTACATATTCTTTTTTTATTGATTACCTCACCCAATCCAGATATCATGAATTTTATTTCATCGAAACATTTCTCCAAAATATTCAAATTCTAGAAAAGGATACTCTTCTTGATGTAAAATGGTTCAGTCAACCCAAAACCTGCATAATAATTCCCATTCTAAAAGTAATTGTCCCAATAATAGAATATAAAACACATTTTTCTCTGGGTTTCATTCATAATAAATTAATTTAATGTGAAGTCTAACATAGTATTTAGTTAAGGAATTTTAATTTATTATTCATAAAGTTTAACTTTTTAATACATTATATAACTTCATAATATTAATTTGATTTTACATAATAAATTAACCATGTTGGGTAAAACATTTATTCGTAATAAATTGATTTAAATTCCATATTTTCTCAATAATTAAATTATTTATGACATTATAGTCTTCTGTCCATAAAATAAATAACAGAAATGCTTGAAATAAACAAATAATAAATGACCCTATCAGGATCTTATCTAATAGTAGATTTATTGACCAGATAATAAATGAATCTATGACATATGGGAATAAATCCTTGTATTAGTCTTTGAATGGGTTTCCACATTCCACTTTTCCACTTGGATATCATCTGAGCTTACCTAATTATCCATCCATATTGAAAATCCTCCACATTCCTTAGGATAGTCCATTAATATCATTTGTTTTTAACTCAAACATATTTGAGGGGAACCAAAAGATTGATTAATGGAGATTATATAAATGAAAAAAGAAACTTAGGTCCTACATAACAATGGATGGTGGGATGACACATAGTCCATCATATTTAGTTTAATATTAAATAATTTCATAGATATTCAATATATTAAATTAAAACACTCAACATATACACATGTCTTGGTTACGCTCATGAACACTCATAAATGCAATGTATATACAAAAGTAAACAGGTTCTCATTCATGTATATTTATTATTTTTTATTAAAATAAATATTATTTCATTATTAATTAATTTTATTTCATATTAATAGCTATATAAATTGAATTGGAGATACCAACCACAAACGGATTAATGAAAAATAAATAAAAAAACTAACAATCCCATATTTATTACCAAAAAATAATTGATGACTTAGAATTCAATAAAAAAATAATTAAATTGTAAAAACGAACCAGGTATTCCAATTAATATAATGTTGTTTTAATTATTAAATTATCAATTTTATATAATGAATTATGTCCTTAATTATGAGACTACATGATGTGTACTTACCAGTTACCTGGTGTGAAACTCGGTTGTCTTGTACTCGTGTTACATGCATGGGCCTATGGTCATGTAGCTCAGATGGAATACCTGATGTGTACAAGAATGATACACATCATGTATCCCTCATTAATGTGTTCATGTAACCCACTAAAGAACATAGTCTGTTTATTAGTCAGGATAACATAACATCTACACATTGACTACACGCCATGTATCTCTCATGTCGTGATTCTTCATAACTCACTGAATGGATAAGCATGTATTTTGGATTTGTGAAATGGTGAACTACACACTGTGTACACCACATACACATCATTTATATATTTAACTAGTCAATAATTCATGATCTTGTGGTTTATCTATATATCATGGCCACACATATTACGTGAATTATTCCTCTAACTCGTGCAGACTAAAAGGTGTGTACGCTAGTTACATGCTGTATAATCTCACATGTTTTGTTCCAGGTTTTCCTAGTTTACACATGGTGTGAAATAAATTATCAACATTTAATTTATAATTGGACCATCATGAACCCCATGACATAACTAGGAGCAGTTCACCTGACTACACAACATGTACTCCAGCTACAAATCATGTAATCCCCTAAAATCCAACCAAATTCCTCGACACTTACCAATGGAATATCAAATAATTCATTATATATTCATGGACATAAGATATTTTCAATCTGGAAAAAAATTAAAATGTTTTAAACATGTTAATTCAAATTTTATTAAATAACTAATAATATGAAATGAAAATTAACCACCATTTCTGATATTGATAAACAATCAAATAAATAATTATTAATTTAAAATAAGTCCACTCTAATACAACTTGTGGGATTCTAAAGCTGTGGAAGAACCTTCATCTGATGATATATTAAAATTTATTTTGATATTGTGTTTACAAAAAACCTAATAGAGAATATTTTCATGTTAAATTTATAATTAATTTTTTTATAGTGGATGAAATGATTTATTAGATTTGGATCATTTATTCAATGTGGATGTTGATAATCCAAAAAAAATTTTGTATTACCATCATTATTCTATAATGATCCATGTATATAATAAATCTTGTGGTTATCAACATGCCCTAGCCTCATCTCTGTGCAATTCAGATTTATTTAATGGATGTAGAAACAACTAAAAATCATATTCTAGATAATAAAAAGAAGTGGATTTGAAGACTTACCATGAGATTCAATTCAAACTAAAGGGCACTCTAAAAAATTAAAAATGAATGGAGATCCTTCAATGGAGAAGGATAGATATCGTTGGTCACAAACTAGACTTATGGGGAAGAAATGGGAAGAAAATTCTTTTTTTAAACCATTAATCCCAATATTAAAAATGTCAAATTTATATCATTCAATGAGGCGCTCTGTTAGGATTCATGGTAACTATTCACCAAACTCTTTCTGAAGTACCACGATTTGATGGGGATCACACAAGGTTTGGTGAACTATTCATAGTTCATGTGTTTGTCTCTGTATAAGCCTTTACAATTTCTCTTCCTCCTTTCCTGGTTTACAAACAGTGCCCCATTTTCCCTCATGTTACACGATCTTCTCAAAAAATTAGTACTAACCATGCACCTGATGTATTCCATGCATATTGTTCCCTATTTTTCTCCATTTGAACATATTGAACACCCAAAAAACCCCTAATAGTTCTCATAATATTATAAACAACTATATTTACTATTTTAAAATTGGATTAAAAAAATTTAAAATTAACACATGACTCATTAAATTATTAGATCTTACAACCTCCAAACTATAATGCATCTCATTCTCAAGAAACCTCTATGATCATCCAGCCTTATAACCCAAACTACATCATTCACCAACATAGGGTCCAATAATAACATTATAATCTAATCACCCAAAGAAAAATAGGGAACAATATTTAACTCAAGGAACACGAATGGCCAAAATCTTATGACTACACCTGTTACCAAAAATAAAACAACATGATGATGCTTACCCAATCCCATAAAATTGATAAACTTATTATGCAATCATACAACCACCAACATGAGCTATGTTAAGCCCCACCATATGATTGATCTTACCAGAAATAATTAGAGAAGAGTGGAACCTCATCTAATGGAACATTCCAATTTAACCTCAAACTCATTCTCCCAAAAAGAACTCAGCACAGATCCCAATTTACCATTCCCAAACACCCACATGAACACCCACTATTTTTAGAACCCATCCTTTTCATTAAAAAAAACTTAAAATAAAACATACCCAACATCTATATATGAACTAAGTATAAGATGGAATTCACTCTAAATCCTAGTTCCATTTTTTTAGAACCTCTATCTTTTACAAGATAATATTTTGCATGTCATACAAAACTCACCGAATTTATTCAATACATTATGATAAGTTTGACTATATTCATCTCATTCATCCCAAAAAATCATGACTCCATCAACCAGCATGTCACCATCTTACTTAATCACTATGCCTTAATACTCAAGGCATTCTATATCCACATGAACACATCCACTAGAATATATACCCAACTCCTAGTAAGAATCTACAATCAAATCCTTCTCTATCCCAACACCATTTTCATACCCTACGACGACCACTAATACACCCATGATGTAAGAACCATAGACCAGTTTTGAACCAAATCGATTCCAAAGATAATGCTTGGCTCAATCATCCAACCATTATGATTCCATGTTAGAAGTTACAACATAATCTAACCATGCACCTCATCGGTTACTTACTAGAATCTTATTTCCTTCTAGGACAGATCCAGAACCATCTCCACACATCCATGAATATTCTAACAAGAAGATCATATCCCCTTGAATGAACCCCCCCCCCCCCCACAATTGGATTTTCTTTGTCACTACCTCACACATGAAAATCCAACTTCCATGGATCACGCTCCCACTACTATCAAATCAAAGAAGAAGATATTGTCGCCTTACTCTTGCCATAGAGACAAAATAAAAGGCCAACTATTTCCTTTTCCTGGCATGTGAAAATGGTACCCAAGACATTCTCCTATATTCAATCCATCACAAGACACATACACTCACTGGGTTGTGATTACCTTACCACAATAGGTATTAGATTACACATCTCCAAGATTTTCATCTCCATGGAACCCATTAATCAAACTAGGAAATACATTTAGGTAGTATGTATTATAACTAATACTCTATTACTGTAATTAAGATGATGTTAAGATACAAATAATGATCACCTATAAACTGTGAATATGCTAACATTTTTTCCATGAATAAAACTATGAATGATCCATTTCCAATGTCACCTCTACTTTTAGGGACATTTTGATTACCAACAAAGGAAACATGTATCCCTGATCACAAGAATCTCATAAATTGTATTGTTACGTACCCTAGTGGTACCTTCTTCCACTATTTTGGAAATTTTAAGCCTTACCTCCAAAGGAACATCCTTATTCAAATAAAGCAGCTCAATGGTATTAGAGGGGGGCATTTAATTATTCAGAATACCAGCTTATACGAGGGTCATTAATGAACCCATATCAGAGTCACCCAATAGGGGAATTTTACCCTCATCACTATCTTGAACCTCAAATGACATGTCACTAACTATAGATCCAACCTAGCCTGATGTATCACAAGGATCTTGGACCATAATATCTTTTTTGAGCCCCACCTAGTGATTGAGATATAAAATAAAAACCACATAATTTATGGGATTATAAAGATCCCAGATTATCTAAAACCTCCTCACTAGAAAAAATTGAAATATTAAATACCATAGAATGATCCAAAGTGTTATTTATATATCTATAATACTTAGGAATAATTGTTTAACTAATAGGGAGGCCCTAAAAAACATCACTGGATATACTTTTATCCGGTTGAATAACAATTGGATTTAAACTTTTCTCTTTCATTGGGGATACAACAACTGATTTTTGTTTAGATTTGAGAGCCCATGACATAATCATGTGTTGAGGATATATTGTTTTTTTTCATAAAGTGCTTTTAACGAACCATCATCAATGGATTGACCCTCATATGAAGCACCAATAACTTCCTTTCAACTACTCTATGCTTAATATTCTAAGCACATTCCTGGAAGGGTAATCACTCTTGTATAATTATTTGGGGGTTACACCTTCCTAAAAGTGGGTACCATATCAACATCCTAAAAAGAATCAACTTGAAATGGAACAAAATATGAATTACTGAAACCTAGTTTATGAGACTGATTTCCATCCGATAAATCAATGTTAATAGTTTTATTAGAATCTGCCTCTATTTCAGCACATTATTTTTTGTTGATCAATTCTATTCCCTCGAGTCTCATTATCAGACTATATAATTGACTTTTCAAAAACCATAGGTTCTTGAATATCCACTTAAATGAATTTATTAAATTCATCTTCATGTTTATTATTAAAAACTAGCAGTAGCTGAAATAGGCTACATAGGGAAAATCACATCATTTTTTGATAGCTCCCCATGTGTTTTTCCACTAAACGAATTAATGATTATTTCCGAACCATTGCAAAACAAAAGGAACTTGTCATAGATATTTTGAAATTATTCTTTTCATGACCAAGAACTTTTAAATCTAATCAAAATTGAGGAATTTTCTCATATTAAATACACAAATAAAATTCATATTCATCAGTTGAAAAAATCACCTTATCTACCAAAATGGAACTGAAATCCACTACTTCCAAAAAAAATGAATAAAATTACTGAATATTTATCACTATGAATCTCTATAAATTTTAATTTAAGTTCTAATGTATAGAAAAATTTCATAATAATTCATGGGTTCCACAGAATCCAAATGATCGTATGAACCTTGACCCAGATTTGAGTAGATAAATTTTAATCCTCCATCAGAATTAATTTGACATCCCATTACCTAATTATATGAGCACCTGGTTTGAAAAATATTGAACCAAACCCGTATGATATCACCATAAATTCTTAAGATGGAAACAAGAAATGAAAAACACTAAATCCCACAGAAACATAACTCCAGTTCTTGAACCCCTAAATTTCAGAAATTCCAAATTTATGATTGAAAAATCTCCAAGTTGATGAACCACACATCAAACTAAATGGTTAAATTAAGGAATTCATAAAAAGCTCCAAGAATTCTAAGGTTGAAGCTGAATCTTCTTTTACGTGTGAAATGTTACCCATACCTCAAAGACCTATGATGGTTGTTTCCGTGATGAGCGAGAAGCAATTATTATATCTAATCTCTGCGAGTGATGTTTTAACCCCATCGTACATGAAATTATTCCCCCTCCTTAACAAAAATAGATTTTTGGCTTTTGAAGTTCCTAATTGCTAGAAAAGCATTATCTAGTGAAGGAACAGAATGAAATTACAGGAAAACAATACCCCAATCCCAATAAATATATTAATAATTATAAAATTATAATAAATATATTTTTTTATATTTATATTTATATGTATATTTATGAAATAAATAGATATAAGTTTCAATGGATTCAAATTTGGATGGCTACTTTGACCCTTAAGGGTGTCTGCCAGTCCCATAAAGAAAGATGGAGGTTTGGTGGAAGGTGTCGATTGATCTTCCATTCTAGTGGAATCAATTATTAAGAGATTTGAGGAGTTTTTTATTTGAACATGTATCCAACCATTTTGGGATGAAATATGTCTTCCAAGTTAGCTAAATCATCTAATTTAGAACATTTCATCATCTCTCAGATTGATGGCAAGAAGTTTCATAAAAAAGTCACAAAAAATGGAGCCTTGTTCTTTTTTTAGGCTAACCCTAAATTATTCCCAGATCGGCTGGAGGATTGTAAACATTCAATAATTGGGAGGTTATCTCCACAGAGTGCGAACAATGCTTGAAATCTTGAGGAATTGGGAAATTAGCTTCATCGGATTTGGGTCATTGATAAATGGTGAGTCTAATCAATTGGTATGGTATGTTTTAATTTCTTCATTACCTAATTGTATTTCGAGTTTAAATATTAGATTTTTGGTTCTATTTTCTTTATTCTTTGGAAACTGAGATTATTGGACTTATACACCTAGTTTGAACTGACCAAGGCATAGAATTCTACAATTCAACCATAAATCTAGATCACAGTGTTAAAATTGTTTTTTGGAACCCTTAGAACCTCTAGTATTCTACCTCTATAGTTCGAATCCTGATTAAATTTGAAAAAAAGGTACAATTTCATGGTATGTGAATTACACGGGTGTAATTTTGGATGTTTATCTTCCCACTCTTCTCATTGAATCTATATTTCTAGTGGATGATGAATTCAAATCTGAGCTCTATATTGATTTTTAATATATTCCTTATCACTAAATTAATTTTAAATGCAATATTTATCATAGGGATGAATCCCTTCAGGGATTAAAATACTAAAATTTTATGAAGTGTGGGAACAATATTGACAAATTTAAATTCAAATTTCTGGTCATAGGGTCTGATTTTTCAAATGGAAACTAGAGAGTATGGGGTTGATAAAGGGCATGTTGATAGGGTTAATCTGATTAGTAATAAGTATTTTATATCTATGAATTTAAGTGTTCATTAAATAGTAATTTTAATATTTTTCCATTGATCCAAACAAGATTGGAAAATATAGTGATATAGTGGTTGTCTCTCCTCAACTGATACAAGAGAATTTGAATTTTTTCGATGTGGTTTCTAGACAAAAAAATAGGAATTATGGCTAATATGGTAATGATAATCTTTCTGAAAATATTCAATAGGTCGATCCCCATTTTTCCCTTTCTGCATGAATGTAATGGGTAGATAGTTGTGATTCCGATGAATGTTGTGATCATGTCTATGATGTCAAGTAGGATCCTATGAAACTCCTTGAAGAGCAGTACTTATCTCGAGGAAGGATTAGTTTTAAAGTCTCTCTCTAAAACAAAAAATGGTCAATGATTCTTTGGATAGGGAGGTTGTTATGTTGAATATAGTGGAAGGTGACATGGGCATGTAGGTGAGGTAGTTGTGTAGGTGTCTCTAGGAAAGAAATTAGATGGGGGTGAAGAATTATCTATGGCCATAGTTCTGAATTACCACTAGTTCATGATGCCAATTAAACAACTAGAGTCAATGAAGTATATATGGTTGTGGGTGGTAACCTAAATGAAAATCAATTAATAATTTAGAGCTTAAAAATCTATATTATCAGGTCTGGGAGAAATTCGTGTGACAAAAAAACCAGTCTATCATTCAACCATGGGAATCCATGTAGAGAATTCCAAATTTCTTGGGCATGATTGTCGAGGAAAGTAAAATGTCAAAATAGATTCCATTGTAGGTGTTGATTTTATTTTTGTGAAGTGTGAGAAAGGTTCTGATGAGGAGCATGCATAGGTACTAGTGGTTCTAGTGCATCATGAAATTATGAATATCGCCACTCATGGTGATGAAGATGAAATTCAACCATTATATGAAGTAAGGGAAGTATAAGAAAATGAAGTTGATTTAAATATATTTAATGATCATTTTGGACAATGGGAGACCCCAAAATGTATGAGAGTTCAATGCCCTCAGGGTTAGGGAATAATGTGAAAAATTTATGTTTTTGTGTGTGTTGTTATAAAAAATTTTGTAGAGTTGTGGATTTGGGAAATAGAATCTATGAGTTGAACTGTTCTTGTATATATATCAAATATATATATATAATTATACAAATATTTATAATTATAAAAATATATTGATATTTTTAAATGAATATTTATAAATATATATATATATATATAAATGTATTTATAAATGAATATTTCCTATTTTAAAAAAATTATATATTTGTAATTATAATTTTTTAAAAAAATTATATAATTATGAATAAATATTTATATATTTAAATAATTATAATATTATACTAAATATATTTAAATAATTAATATATAAATTATATCTATTATATATATATATATATATTAAAATAATGATATAAATAAAATTATAATCATATAAAAAATTTATAAATATACTTATAAATATATTTATTAATAATTATAATTATAAGTCCTTTATCAATGGTAAAGTATTACCACTGATAATGATAAATTTTATCACTAATTCTTTTGTAATAATAAAGATGTATCTTTTTCTATGCTAAAAACGCACTAATGAATAGTATCTTTTCAGTGAAAAAAACATTTTCACTGAAAAATATGGATTCTATCAGTGTTTTTTTGAAATTGTCCAAAACACCCACCTTGGTCTTTTTAAAAGAACCCTAAATGAACTAACATTAGTTGCATCTCTCAATATATCATGGAATCCCACTCCTACAATCACTCCCCCTAGACATTCTTTTAAGAAAATAAATCCTCAAATCTATGGTATGTCATTTTTTCCTCCTCCTTTCTCTTTATTTCTTATTCATGTTTTTCGGTGTACATTAGTGATTAATTTTATTGAATCTATGCTATCATGTTTTCCATGTTTAGGGTATCTACTCTTTCATGGTTGAGTATTATTGGTTTCATAGTCCGCAAAGTCCAAATCATCACCCTTCAAGTTCCACAGGCCCCCTAAAATTATTTTGTGTTCATTCCTTATGAATTTTTGTCCTATAATCATATAGTTCTCTTATTATTAATTCCCTATGTTTTGAGTCAAGAAATATTCACATCATGTTAGGTGATTCATGAATACTCTTTTACATATTGTAAAATGTTGGATTATAATGATAATTAATTAATTGGGTAAGTGATGAGAATTAATCGAAGAAACAAATAACTAAGATTGTCAAATTAAAAGGGGGGTTCATATTTTGAATTTATTTATGTTTTCTATGTGTATTTCTGTGATGAATGGTTCTTTTTTTATTCTAATAAAAGTTTCCTCTCTAATATGAAATATTATTCTTCTAATTCTTTTAATTTCATAGATTATCTTCCATAAAAGGTTAAATATTTAAATGTGATAGTGAATTTATTTTAAAACAATTGTCTGTGGAAATGATTTTTATGATATCCTATAGTTAATTATATTCAATTCATGATTTTTTAGTGATTATATACTGTGTTGTGTTGTAACTTTTTATATGATTCTTAGTTATTCTTGTCCTTGGTACTCAACACAATCTATTTCTTCTTCTTGATCATTATCTCTTTGGTTATATGAGGACTTGCACATCTACAACACACACATCCACATAAAACATCTGAATGTTTTGTTCTTGAGATACTATATACATCTTATTATTGGTGGATATATTTTCTATTTATGGAATAATCTCAAATTTCCATAAATGGAAATATTTTAGGATATAATGTGAATGTAAAATAAAACAATTTCTTGTGAATAAGTAATCTCTTCGTGATCACTATATACATTAGATCATACAAGTTAATTAAATCCCATGGGACTATCTCCATGATCTCCATTTTTTCTTCTTGTCTTGGATAAATGGTTATTCTATATTTTATACAATAGGATTACGTTTATTTATTATCATAATATCCACTTAATGTCAACAAATAATTCACAACTTATGGTTGTATAAAATTAACATCTTCAATAGCATGCAACATGGAGCATCATCATTGTGGCCTGATTGATTCTCATTAAACATGTATAAATCCAACTTGAATAAATACATAACTATAGAAACTCAATCCACATTAAATTTTCATTGGGTATAAAAAATATTTTGTAATATTTAAAACACTAAATATTATGTTGGTAATCATCTATATTGAATGTTCATTTTTATTTCTAATATTGAATTTCAAATATCCATATTTGAAAATAAAAATAAAAAAAATATTGATCTCCTCAAATTCCATCTCAATACATATTCATAAAATCATTCTTATAGCAAGGATTATAAAATATTATTGTTTTTTTTAAATAAAAGAATGTATTTGGAATCATCATAACTAATTCTCTTCATCAGTTTTAAAAAATGTAGATTCTCTTTAGATTTGGAATAATTCTCCAGTTTTTTCTATTTTATAATGATTACATAGAATAATTAATGGTACATATACACTGAGGATTCATGATTATGTAGTATATAATTCATTCCAACATAGTAATAGTGGATTACACTAATGAGGGATGATACCAACATAAGATGATGTATACACAGATGATATATACTTGACCTTAGTAATCCTTATGTTGATCAAAAATCATCCTTACAAGGGTCAAGGTCATGTTTACACACAAAAAAAGAATGATGTTTATATAGATTGAATCAATGATTTTGTAGATTAATTAATCCTTACACATATCATTGTTTGTGTCTACATCTCTATGGATTCATTTTTATATAGTTTAGGACTTTTCTATTTTTCATACTTCTAGCTCAAAAATTACATAATTCATTAAATTAATTTGGAAGAACATAAAATCATTGTTTTCCCATATCATGATCTTTCATTCACATTCAATTATCTGCCAATTATTTTGGTAATTATAAAAATAATCCCAAACCCATTTTTGCTCATTTAAATGCCCTTTTAGAGTATAAAACACTAAAGGTATATCATTTCAATACCCTTCACTAACTCAAAACATTTTATCCTTAATTAACCTTCATCCAACAGATATATATCTATGATTTTAGTAGTTAATATGCTATGTAACTCACTAATGGTTTTTATAAAACTCTATCTATATTCTCCCAATAATTAAACCCTTTTATAATTTTTCAAATATAGTTTATACAAGCTATCTAGAATTGTTAAACATCCATATAATCTTTAAAATTATTTTTAAAATTGTATACAATTCTCCATCCTCCAAAACTTCTCTTTAGTATACAGAATATCTTATCAGTATTCTAATGTGAAGATATGCCCACTGTGAATCCAACTATTCCTCATTCATTTTTAAACATATGGAAATTACTCCATTTCAATTCCAATGACTAAAAACATCAACTTCATTTTTCCTTATATCCTATTTTATTTCATTAACATTTAAAAATATTTCAAATATATATATAACTTCAACCCATGGGAACTTTACTTATCAGTTTATTTTATTATTTTTAAAATTTATAATAAATAATAGAAATATTACTTTGAATAAATAATATATTTTTATTGTTAAATTATTTTAACCTCCTCCTTTAAAATTTAGGTATTCATATTAAAATAAGTGAACAATTTTTTTCCAACATATTTGATAGTGATGATTAAATTAATATATGACATTCCGTGATTCAATTGAGTAAGAAATCAATGTTATTTACAATTTATAAAAAAAATTATATTTATACATGAAATACTAATTTCAAGTCTTTACTTGAATATTGAAATTGCAATAGTTGTTTCATCATGAGTGTGTGTGAGATCATCTAGATGATCCATATCATGGTAACACTAATCCAGGATCCAATTTTTAGCATGATAATGTTGTTGTTTTTCTTTTATATTTAGTAAACTATCTATGAAATTTTTTTCATTTCTTCGCAAACTCCCAACCCAAAAAGAATAGATTTAAGGAGAAAATAGTCATCCACATCTTCTTCATCCTCCAAATAGTTATAATTAAATTTTTTTTCTTGAGACTCATACCCTAACTCCTATAGACATTTACCTATGTTTCTTTAATTACTCTTACTACTACTAATCACATACTAGGTACTACTGATCATTATAGATGAATTTAGAGGATAAGAACTACCACCAGTTGAGTAATTATTTTTATAAATTTAATTACCCATTTCCTTAAAAGAATACTAAAATTATTTGAAACAATCAAATGATGGGTTTCCCTTACTATAATTATCTTTAATTTTCACCTTAGATAATGAATATCTTCTCATTATTTATTTATTTTTAGTACAAAATGAATATTATATGAACCCAATAAGATAGAAATTAATAAAAAATAGAATCACTAAAATGGTATGACAATATAATATGAATATGGTGTTAAATATTTCAATTAGTTGGGAATATAGAATGCATACAAACCTTCTAAAATCCCTTGTCAATGTTAATGTTTTTTTATACAAGATAAATTAGTCCAGAAGAATTAGAAGGATATTTTATATTCACTGAATTGATTTGATTTATAAATGTTGGACTAAATATTGGAAAAGACATAATATACTTACAAATTAAGATGATACTATGGTTTATGGATCATTTTATATAAATAATAGTGTAAATAATGATGGAGAATGTATGGATAAAACGACAATATAAATTTATGTTGAACTTAGTGATAATATATATTTGTTTGATATGTAAAATATCAATGATAACAGACCATTCTATACCATTTGTAATATATACACACCATTTTTGGTTCTATTGAAGATATATATTTTTAATGATGGAAGCGGATGGAGTGAAACCCTCATTAAAGAACTACTTTGTCTCCTGAATAATAAGCTACCAGAAGAAAATAAACTTCCCTGTCAAACATATAAATCTGAAATAATGTTACGTTAAATGGGAATGATCTCTAAAATAAACATTCTTATATAAATAATTTCATATTGTCTCAAAAGTGACACGAATCACGTATAAAATTTCAGAAGTGTGGTCCGGATCGATATATGAATGATAAATAAAGTACATTGAAAGTTATATACTACTTTACTATCATTCAATAGTTTATAAGAATATATAGAAATTAACAAAACACAATAAAAATGACATGTAATATCGATACAATAATTAATGATGGAAAACTAGTCATCCAACAGACTCTCCTCTGTAGAAAAAATTGATTATGAGTGTCCTAAATTTGAAAATGATCCAGGAAACATCGGTATGGTTTTATATATATATGGTATAAATTATTTGAGTTTCTATAGTATTACAAATATTACATGTCTATTCATGTTGGTAATTTATGAATTTCCACTCTGGTTAGGCATGAAGAACAAAAAAAATATGTTTTATATCAATATATCTGGAGAAAAAAACCCGGTAATGATATTAATGTTGTTTGGATCCATTGATTGGAGATATAACATTTATGTGTGAAATAGGTGTTATAATATATTATTCTCTTTGAAGTTATTAATTATCATTGAGGTCTATATTGTATAGGATGATAAATGACATTCCTAATTGTGGAAATTTTTCAGGCAATAGCATTAATGGAATGTTGGGGTGGCCCATTTGTGAAGAATTCACACACTCAATTTAGTTGAATAATTCCTCGAATATAATGTCTTTAGGACTTCATAATGTTTTACTTAAACTACATAAACATTGATCTAGGATGAAAACATTTTATGGGATTAATGAAAATGGTACAAAACCTTCTCTACTAACAAGTGATAAATAATTTGATAAAGTAAAGGATATTAACATTATTTTCAAAAAACAAAATTCAAAAACCCATAAAAATAAGGCTGGTAAAAGAAATAAATTATCCTTGAATTTCCATATTTACATTTTTTATGATATACATTTTCACGATTTCATGAACATAGAAAAAATGTATTTGATAGTGTTGTTGTCACATTCATAAATTAACCTGGAAAACAAAATATGGCATCAATGCTTGGATGTACATGATTAACATCGGCACAAGGGAGGATTTGAATCGAGTGAATGGTAAAGGGGGAAATTTTCATACTTGAATAGCTTACACTCTATCCAAAAATAAATTCCATTGTTCAATTTTCCTTAATGGTGTAAAATTTTTATAGGGTATTCATCAAATATAAATAGTGTTATAAAATTGACTAATTTGTGGTTATAAGGACTAAATTCACATGAAAATATTGTTTTGAAAAAAATAATATGGATGATGAAATCATATTTTGTGAATTATAGATGTTCTTAAATCCATCCTTATTTGATATAATTGTCCACCTAATGGTAGAATTGGTTGGAGTGGTTAAACTAGGTGGCCTTTTCCATTATATATGGATGTGACCCCATTGAATTGTATATAATAGTTTTGAAATAATAAGTCAATATTCAATGTCTGTTAGAGGGTGGTGTTGTAGAGTGATATATTGTTGAAGAAGATATTGAATGCTATAATGATTACCTATCATATGTCAATATCATTGGTCTCCCAAAGTCTCATCATAATAGAAAACTTATGGGTAAAGGGACTTTCAAAAGAGATATAGTGACAATTTTGATCATAGAGTAGGAGTAAGCACACCTTTACATTTTTCATAATAGTGAATATGTTGACCCATATGTTGAAGCCCACAAATAAATTATTTGATATTTGAATCCATCAAGGGAAGAAGGGTGGATATCTAATACACATAATTAATATTATATAGGATGGTTCTGATATTATATTTATATGGAGTTATATGCAAATATGAATTTTATTTTTGAACAACTTCTATGGCTATCTAGGGAACCAAATGAAAATGTTATATCATACACTAGTTTTGTGATCAATAGATATATATTCTACAAAAAATAACAAGATGAATATAGTACGATGAAAAAAAGTGGAGATAGGCTGCTGGAAGAAGTGATGTGGATTTCTAGTTATAAGGAGTGAAATTAAATTTATTCAAATCTGTAATATTTTGGAACTATCAAATAGTTATACGAGTTGGATTATAAAAATTTTAATGTTCTAATTTTCCATTTCAAATGGTTGTACTATAGGATTTTAGTGTTATTGGATGAAATGTTATTTGTGATAGTGAATTTATGTATGGTAGGGGAAAATAATGAGTTATATATAATTGGATCACAAGCAGTGCATGTATTTTATTTCTCGGATCCATCAAATAAGAATAAGTCTATTTTCTTACAGGAATCTAAAAAAATATTGGGCCATCTAAAAAATCAATAAAGGGTGACCCTTTAATTGGAAGATCACAAATAATTAAAGGTGGAAACAATGTATAAAATGACTTCTTTATTATATGGGACTAAAAATAGGGGACTTATATTCATGATTGGGGATATAAATCCCGTCAAATTTTATAAAAATAACGACATATCAATGATAAGTTTAAATGTTTTTTAATATAATATGGTCTACCTCATAATATTATGTGTTATCTAATGTATTAACTTAATTTAAATTTAATATTTAACTACTCATGTATACAATGCCTTCTCTACATGATGTTGTTACCAATCCTAGAGAAGAATTTGTGGTTGATGATGAAACTATAGAATTATTTGGGGATAAATAAAATGTTAATGAAAAAATAATGATGCATTATTACATTGTTGAATAAATGTTTCAATGAAAGAAGTATGGGTATAAAATTTGAGGTTTTATAGAATAAACACGACCAACCTGTTGAACCCAATACGTTATTGATCATTAGTAATGTTCGAGTCACAATGATGATGATAGTTCTAATTGATATAGATTCATGGTTTCATATCCAAACAGTAATTAAGGAAACCTTTATGAAAATATAAAGGTACTTTTATGATAAAATTTCTTTATTTTACTAGAAAAAAATAATGAAGCAATAATTTAATTTTCATTATTCCTTACAGAGTTTGTTTATTTTAGACAATTTATATAATAAATATGTCTTAATTTCCACATGAAAATACCATAGTGGTTTCAGGAATATTATTAACAAATTTCAACTATGTAATACTGAGGGAAATGTAAAGTCCCACCCAATAGTTACTTATGCACACATTATAAAAAAAGATACATTGAATATCTTCATTAGTCATTGTGATGAGGAATAATTTCAAGTGCACTGTATTAGATAATAAATTATTTTAAATTACTTATTTTATCTAATTTGATTCATAATAGTTATTTTATGAAATAGAATAGGAGCAATGAAAATAAATGATGTGCATCAAAACCTATGTACCATTATCACAAAGAAAGGACGAGGTATTATTCATAAGAGAATAAATTGGTATGAAAATTAAATCAACAATAATTGTACTCTGTGATACGCACAACATATGTTCTTTTGATTATATGAAAATAGGTGAATCATCATCTACAAAAACATCCATCCCACTTCATTTGTCATGGAAGGAGGCTCACCTAAATCTGGAGGGACAACTAGTGGATGAAAATACAAAATAATTACACTAAACATTTCAAAATTTGACATAATATAACATCACTATTATTTATAAATTTATTACATAAAAATATTGATTTATGTTTACATGTTTTTTATATGGATTATACAAATAATTGAAAGAAACTATACCGGAAGGAAGACTAATCTCAGTAGCATTGAAGTGGCTGGAACTATTTGATTACATTAGAGGAGTAGGTTTTGGTGTGTCTCCCAGAACATATTTCAAGAATAAAAACCATAATATGATACTTATAATATCATTAAAGTAATATAAACACAAATAGATACTTAAAAATATATTATTTATGTTTAGTTCTGGAAGACCAATATATGATAAGGGATAAAATCAAACTAGAAATGGAAAAATGATATGAACATGGACAACCAAATGACCCTAGTATATTTGAGGCTATTCATTCCCATTAACCACTTACATTACCTGAGTTAATGAATATTATTCATTAACATTTCTCCCAAATGTGAATAAAAAACATTTAATAACTATATATTACTGAAATTCATTAGGGTAAAGTGGAATGTGACTTCTATCTTTCAACACCCACACACATCCTTGTTGTGAGGGGAATGGTGTATAATATCTTGGGAAAAGTTACACAATAAAGAACTCCCAAAAGATCACAAGAGAGTGTGGTGTGTGGTAGATCAAGAGTTGACCATTAGGTTTCCTATTCCATTAGATGGTCTAGATATTATAATGATCAATGTTGCTATTGGAACTTTCATAGCATGACCATATAATATTTTTATGATACATTTCATATGTATTTATTGAATTTCTTCAAATAAAAAACTAGTAACAATTGATAAATATATGTCAAAAGTGAGTTATTGTGTCACATATGGATAAAGAAATGGGTAAATACTAGTTCAGATCAAGAAACTCTAGTGAACAATCTAAGAAATTAAATGGTCCTTCAGGGAGTACCTTCTCCCCACCAATTCCACTACATCATCTGTAATCATTAAAACTCCATAAATATACCATATTTAAAGATGGAAATATGAGTTAAATTTCGTATAATGAAAAAATATTTTTAAATTTCATTATATAAGTAGTTTCCCTGAAGTGTATAAATGAAATTATCAGATTTGAATGGCTAGGAGTCTCATATGTGAATACGTACATAAGGAAAATTTTCATAATATGTATATCTAAATAAAATTTCTAATATATTCATTAATGTTAATAACTATTCATATATTCTATAAGAATTTGTATTAATATTATATAAATGGATATCCCTTCGTGTTATGATTTGGATTCATCAATCCCTATATCATTTCTATGGATGAAACTAAATTATATTTTAATGAATTGATATGAAAAAATAGTGAGCTAATCGAATCATTTGGAAAAAACACAATAAATGGAAGACTTTTTTATGCCTACATTTTAGGGGTAAAACTCTATAATTTAATCATACAAAATTTATTTTTATTTTTTTTTCTTTTTTTAGGAAGAAATGTATGCTAATCACAATCAATATAGATATAAAAAATATTCATTATTTGGATCCAATGCATGTATATACATCAAATAAGCCACACATGATGATTATTGTGAATTTTTAAAATCCTTGATACCAAAATTTTATAGATAAAATTTGAATTATATGTTTTCGTCTATGTTTTAAAAATAACTTTGCTATTATAGGATGGTCACTAAATATATAATAATTCATGGTATGAAGTTGGTGAATAAATATAATAATATTATATATTACTTTAAATGGAAATATATTATAGTATGTATAGAAATATTTAACAATTAAAACATATTTCAAAACATGTTAATTATTTTGGTCAATATTTTTATAATGTTTCATGCGAATTGCCCCAAAGATTTTGGACATTATGTTTTTAATTTTAGGAGGTATATTATAAACAATAGAAAGTCTAGAATCCCTATATAGGTAATTTTTATCATTATTAAAATCTCGTTAAAAATATGTATTAATGGTTTGAATATTATATTTTCTCACTACCACCAATATTACTAAATAACCATCATACACAAAATAATACGTAAATTGTAATAAAAATGAGTGCATAACAAACTTGTCGTCAAAATGTTTTCTGATATCAAATTTTGGAGATTAACTACTATGTTTGTGATCTAGCATAACCTACAGCCCTAGAAATATATTTTGAGTGTGAATAATTTTAATTATAATTCTTATATATATATTTTATATTTGTTTCTAAAGGTTAATTATAATAGAGAAAAACATTTTTTTAGAAACGAGTGGGAAGAATTAATGGTGTTATAATATCTATAGAAATCATGAAGACGTGAATTTATACTAATTATTTAGTTAATTTTATCCTTATTTTATATAAATTTTAGTAAATTTCATTATCATATTTATTTGATGCTATTTTTTATTAAATCTAGTCAATAGAGATGTTTCATTTTCTTTTAAAATTCCTGTCAAATAACCAAAACTGAGAAAACAAGCTCAAATTGTTTTCAAGCATTAGGATAATGTTCCATAATTAATTTTTCACATTTAGGAATTGTCCGAACATCAATATAACACATATTGGGATTATTCTTACTATAATTGTGTGGTTGGGTTCAAAATATCATTTTCAGTAAAAAATACATGTGTCATAACAAAAAATAAGAAAATGTATTTGGATTGTTTTGATACTTTAGGTAAAAGATCCATCAATAATTTTTGACATGCAATAATCAACCATACCTCAACCTGATACAAACTGAATGTGTTATGACTCATATTATGTGTTTTTAGTTTAAAATTTACAATTTACTAATGTATTGGTTCATAATTATTTTTAATTTATTTATTTATAGTATTACTAACATAAAAATATTTTTCTTATAGATGTGGATTATTTTTCTCGAGTTGGGTGGTTTGTTTGAAGTTTCTTGTGTTAGTGATAGATGGGACTTCAAGGTTACATCTGGGATAATGGAGATAGGAAAACAGGTCATGAATTTATACAGACATCATGAAAATGTGATTCCCTACAAATTATTTAGTTAATTTTTTCACCATTTTTCTTTTTTAATTTAAGTTAATTTCCATTTCATTTTTATCGAACAATTATTTAGTTTTCTCACAGCTCTCTTAGGAATTCATATTTTTATTTCAAAAGTATATAATAAAATATAAAATATATAATATTTTCCTTTCATATGTGTAATTTCAAGAAGCCCAGGGTTTCATATTCCATCCAAATGGAAAATGGTCTCTATTTTATGTATTATTGTATACATTTTAATGAAAGACACACATAAATACTTAATTGTTCATGCCTCAATCGAACTCATAGAGTCCTCAGTATGACTTGAACAATATGTTTTTATTTTTTACTTTAAATTTAATTTCAAAACACACATCACATACTCAAAACTGAGAAATCTCAATCATATTTGTTTATAAATTATTAAAATGATCCATAAGCCATTTTTTATGTTTAGTTATCATTTTTACCTCAATAAAATTAATGTTGTTACTGCTATGACTAAAAGTGTGTCTTTAATTAAAATTGAAATTAATTTTTGTAAAAAGATAAGTTACATGCTCAAAACAAACTAAAAAACCTTCTTAATATTTTTTATCATTAATAAAATTATCAATATGTCATTTGTGAAATTTTGGAATCAACATCACCACAATATAATGCATATTTTGACTGGTATGGCACCAATTGTGTCCTTTTTTTGAAACTGACATTAATTTTAGTAAAAAAGACAAGTTGCATTTTCAATTCCAGTCAAACACATTATTAGTTTTTTTTATAATTTTGGAAAATGATCTAAAACTCATTTTTCATGTGTAAGAATCATCTTAACCTCAATCTGATTCATGGTGTGTCTGGTATGATTACAAGCTAGTCATTTCATTTAAGAATAAAATTTATTTTAGTAAAAAGGAAAAGTGCCATACTCAAAACCTATAAAACATATCTATATTTTTTGATACATCATTAAAAATATCCATATTAAATTTTTGATGTGTAGGAATTAACCTCACCTCAATCTAATGAACATTGTGCCCATTATAACTCAAAGTGTCCATTATAGATTCGAAATTGATATTTTATTTCAAAGAGTGTGTCACTCATTGAAAACTAAGAATAATGCTCACATTGCCTTGATAAATTTAGAAAATTATTCATAATTCATTTTGTATTTGTACGAATCAGTACCACATCAAACTAGAACATGATGTTATTGGTATTACTCAAACTATGTCTTTTTAGTTTAAAATGACATTTAATTAAAAAAATTAGTGAAAAACTCAAAAATAAAAAAATTGAATAGTTTTTAAACATTAGGAAAAAATCATAAGTCATTTTGGATGTGTTGGAATTATCCTCTCCTCAATCTGATGCATGGGATTTTCAATATGACTCCAAGCATGTACTTTAATTTTAAAATGACATTAATTTTCGTAAAAAAGACAAGTGACATGCTCAAAATTGAAAAAAACACTCAAATTGTATTAATAATTTAGTAAAATAATCCTTATGTCATTTTTTGACTTAAAAAAATTAGCCACACCTCAATACAGTACATGGTGTGCCCAGTATGACTTTACGTGCTTCTTTTTATTTAAAATTGACATTAATTTTATTGAAAAAGATAAGTGACATAGTCAAAACTAATAAAACTAATTATAATTGATTTTATACTTTATTATAGTGATTTATAACTCTTTTTTGCTTTATAGGAATCATACATACCTCAATCTGACACTTTTAGAGCCCAATATAACTCAAAGTGTCTGTTGTGAGTTTAAAATTAATATTTTTGTTCATAAAGTGTTTTAGTCACTAAAAACCAATAAAAATTGATCATAGTTTATTTATAATTTATATAAATGATTCATATTTCATTTTTATATATAGGAATCCACCTCACATCAAACCAATGCACGATGTTATCAGTAAGACTCGAAGTGTGTGCTTCCAGTTTAAAATGACATTTTAGTAAGAATCATAATTAACTTGCTTAAAACCAAGAAACAATATTATTATTGTATTGATACACTATTAAAATGATCCATGTCTCATTTCTGATCTATTGGAGTCATATTCACCTCAATTTGACATGCGGTTTGATCAGTATAACTCCAAGTGTGTCTTCTTATTAAAAATTGACATTAATTTCCGTAAAAAAGACAAGTGACATACTCAAAATCTAGAAAACACATTAAAATTCTATTTTTATATTTTATGAAATTGATCAAAAAGTATGTTTTCAATTTAATAATAATCTGTAATTTATTCTGATACACGGTGTACTTGGTATAAGTCAAAGTGTCTATTATCAGTTTAAAATAGTTAATTTAGTTAAAAAACATTATCACTCACTAAAAATTAATAAAACACAATCAAATCGCCTAGTTAATTTAGTAAAAATATATATAATACATTTTTTACAATTATTAATGGGTCTTGCATCAAACCAACATAAGATGTGACTCTTATGACTCAAAGTATGTGTTTTCGATTTAAAATGATGTCTTAGTAAAAAAAGAAAAGTGACATTGTCAAAATAGTGAAAAACCATTCTAATTTTTTGATACTGTTTGAAAAATATGCATATATAGTTTTTGACATGTAGTAATTAGTGTCACCTCAATCTAATGAAAAATATGACTGATATAACTCCAATTTCTTCTTTTTATCAAAAAATAAAATTAATTTTATTAAAAAATAAAGGTGACACACTCAAAACCAAAAACAAATTAGAAATGTTTTAATACATTTTGATAATGACCCAAAATTCATTTGGGATGTGTAGGAATTATATGCACCTATATCAAATACATGATGTGTTTTATATGGCTCAAAGTGTCTGTTATCATTTTAAAAGTGACATTTTCATTCAAAAAGTTTGTCACTAACTAAAAACTAAGATAAAACACTTGGATTTACTTGGTAATCTAGGAAAATTATTCAAAATTAAATTCTTATTTTTAGGAATAATTCTCATATAAAATCAATACATGATGTGACTAGTAGGACTCAAGTTTTCTGTTCCCAGTTTAAAAAATCATTTTAGTAAAAAAACATATGTGACATTATCAAAACTAAGAAAAAACATTCATAGTGATCTAATACATTATAAAAACAATACATGAATAATTTTTAAAATATATAAATTTATTTCACATCAATATGACACAAAATGTAGTCATTGTGACTAGATGTACATGTTTTCACTATATAAGTGCAATTTTAGTATAAAACGTGCATCTCGTCGCCAAAACCAAGAAAACGACATCAAATTTTTTCCCATAATTTTATCAGATATAACATAATTATTAGTTTTTTCATTTTTTTCTTATAAATATTTAGTTAACCTTCATAGATATAATTCTTCAATATAAACAGGAAATGGTGTGACATACAAGAATCAACTGCAACTCAATCTAATACACATTGTTCTTGGTATGACTCAAGGTATATGTTTTCCATATAAAATTAACACTTTTTGTTTAATTTATTTATTTATACTTAAACTATCATTTAAATTCCTTTCATATAAAGTTGCGTTTTTTATCAATATGAGGTGTTTTTTCCAACCATAGCTTGACCAGGGGTTAGGGGCTATAGAAAAAGGAATACATATGTATTTGAATATTTGTGATATTTTGTACTTTCTCATGTAATATTAAAAATAATTGTTTGAAATGTCTATAACGTAGTGTATTTTTATTTTATTATTTTTGTTAATTTTATTTCATTTTTATTCTATATTTTGAACATATATTTGTAAATGTTTTTCTATTTTTTTTATTGTTGCAGTGTGCTATAATTTTAATAGTAATTTGATGCATTATTCACCTTCAGCATCATTATTGAAATCCATGATAAAGGGAACATTTATGTGTTATTTTTCTATCACTGAGAAAGGTCATCCATTATTAACATATTTATACAAATGATAAAATCCCAGTGCTTTTTATCATTCTCAAATAATTAGTTATTTCATACAATGATAATTGAAAAATTTAGTTCTATTAAATGACATATTAGTTGTATTCAACATTACTAACCTTAAAGTGACTATAAAGAGGTTAGAACAATAATGGGTATTCCCCACCATACCAAATAAGCCTAATATTTTATGATCTATCATCCCTTTTGAGACCCTAGTCAAATATGAACTTATCCCATTCCATCTCGCCGTGAATTATATGTTCAGTTTGGGAGCCATATTTTTCAAGATTTTAAGACATTATTCTATATTTTTATAGCTTCATTGAAGCCCTATAGAAAGATTTTAATTTTAGTGTTTATCTAATCCAATTACATGTCATTGGTCTCAATTCTGATACCTATTTCATAGATCTTTTTGACATCTTCAACCAAGGATTGAATAGTAAATGGATATTCTATGATCACCTTATAATGTATAATAAAATCAAGATATGTTTCTTCAAGTGTTATATTTTTTTTCTTGGAAACTATTCTCGTCCATCCCCTACTAGTATTGTTCATTGATAACCACCAAAAGGGTCTAGATTAGGATATTAAGTCTTCTTCATATATATATTCTCCATGGATTTTGAAAAAAAAGAGTAATATATATGACTCTAAGTCTTCATCATTTTTCAATGAGTGGTTTTCCCCATCAAAATACCCCTTAATTCCTTTATTCTTCAAGAAATGATAAATATTTATTATATGTATGTATGATTATCATGCTTATCAAATCAAAAGGGAGTCTCCATTTGATACAATCCAAGATGAGGAAAAATCATCTAATAAATGATTTCTTTCTTTCTCAAATTTGGATGGAGGAGAAACATCCCTATCCTTCCTCGCATGCTTATAATTAAACTACTTCCATTAAAATTCATAATTATTAGGTTGAAGTGGTTTTGGAATCCCAAATCTATTTGTGGCCTCTAAAAAAAACTATTCTACTTGTATCCTACCTAAATTGTTTAAGTGACACAAGATGGGTAATATCTTTAACATGTCTTCATATGAGTATAAAACTGATCAAACATGTCCCCAACCTTAGAATTTTCCAGGAGCATCTTCTACATTGTATGATCCTCCCTTATTCCTATACCATCATACAAGGCACCAAACCTGATTACATGATGAGCAGTGTTCACCCCTCGGCTTTTAACAGATGAAGTTTCCTGAGCCAGACTACATATATAGCCAACAATAACTAAAGCTTCGTTATTTGTCAGGACCCCTATAAGTTGTTTTTATATATCTATCATAGTTGATTGATACACCCGTATAACATCTTCTATAGAAGACGATGGATGATCTGTATTCAAAATATCATTAACCAAAATTTGGATTGACACACCTCCATTATCACTATCTTCACAAAAAATAAGCTCATGAAGATTAATCACATCCTATGAAATAATGTCGCAATTATTCCATCTAACCTCATAGCAAGTAACTTTTATTTCAGAATGTTACACATTGGAATTATAGTGGTAAGTAGAAATATTATGTCCAATCTAGGTACAAGAATGAAAAACATCAACCCGTGATTCAAAAAAAATGGTTGGAGACCCCAATATTTTTATTCATTGTCAATTAGAATCATTTTCACCAGTGGTTTTGACACACCAACTTCTACCTAAATGTAGTGGGGGTCAGATAACATAGTGCCCTTTTACTACTATTAGATCACATAAAACTTCCTACTAAGTTCAAAAACAATTTGAGAATATATGGATTCTAAATTTGTAGGGGAAAACCAAGTAAAAAATCCAAACCACCATAGAAAGGGGATCGTGATACATGTGAAACCTGTACAACTAGAAGAATAAATAAAATTTTAACCCATTAAATCAACAGGGAACTCCATACCAATTAAAAATGGTATTCCTTGGACACAAATTCAATAAGTACGAATAAATACTAGAAAAGAATACATTACTAAAATATTAAATGAATTAATATTAAATATAAAAAAATTATAACGAAAAATTTACACTATTAGTGAATAAATAATATTAAATGAATGCATATTTCCCCCATGGGCGTAGCCTAGTGGTTACGACATTAAAGAGGCTAGCAGGAGGTCCCTGGTTCTATTCTCCTTGAGTACTTATATTCATAGTAGTTCCTTTGTTTCATTGTCATCTCCTTCCATAAATAATTTTAATTAAATGAATGTATGTGAAAAAGAGTGAAATTTAATAATTAAAAATAAATATATTTCAAAAATATTAAAAAAATTGAATATGTTTTATTAATTTTATAGATTTCTAAAAAAACAAAAAATTAATATAAGTTAAAATGAAAATTAATATGTATTAATTATATAAATCACAGCCATATTAAAATAATTACATGTTAGTGAATAAACTTTTATAAATAAATATTACAAATGGATAAAATTAAATAATATTAAAATAATAAAACTAGAAAATGGAAAATATATTTAAAAAATAAAAACTAAAAATATTAATAAGTGAATGATATTGAAAATATATAAATTATAAAATACGTATATTAAATTTCTTGAAAGTCTTTTGGATAAGATCCATTATCCTTTGGATAAATTTTGGTGGGGTTCTCATGATGGAAAACATAAAACACATTGGGTGTTATGGGAGAAATAATTTGTTTCTAAATTATTTGTAGGTATAGGCTTTAGGAATCTCAAATGGTTTAACAAGGCCATATTAGAGAACCAATTATGGCGCTTATTTTTCGTCCCAAATTCCCCCTTCTCAAAATATATGTGTTTAAATTAATTTCCTCGTTCTAATTTCGTGCAAGGCCAGTTGGGGATGTGATCGAGATTTATGTGGAGGTTCATTTGCAGTGATAAATTTATTCTTAACAATGGTTTTTTATAGATAATATCTAATGGGAATGACATTATTATTTGGATTGACCCATGGCAGGAAAATAGAATCAATTTTAGGGGTTCTTTAAGTGTTGTCTGAGGCTCTAAAAATGAAAGTGTGTGTGACCTAATTACTGAATATTTAAAAGAGTGGGACTAGCGAACTATTTTTAACTAGTTTAACGATATTGTTATTCATCTCAATTTTAGAATTCGTATCAAGTAAATAATGTGTAATTATCAAATTTCCTAGAGTAGGAACTCATCTGTGAGGTACTCAATACATTCGGGATACTAAATGTGATTTCCTGGTTTGTATTAGTTTAATTTTGATAATTGGTGGAATAATATTTTTTCACTTGTAGAACCACCCAAGGTAATGTTAATTTGGTGGAAGGCATGTTCTGGTGTCCTACCAATCAGTAACTTCTAGTTAATATGGCATGTTGTGGAGGACAACGTTTTTCTTATGTGTCTTCAAGAGGTGGAATCTCCTTTTCATGCAATGATATTCTATCATGGGGTGGAAGGGTGTGGAAGGAATAGAAATTATACTTCTATAAGAACATTCATTCATCCATGGAGTAGGCCCAAGATTTCATTAAATTATTGATTTCATTGGAAATGAGATTTGTGGGACTATGATAAATAATTTCTTTATTGGTTTGGACCAGAAAGAATGAGTGAATCTTTAAAAATTGGGAAATTCAAGATTGTATTTGGGTTTAGAGGGACCTATTTTAGATGATTTTTTATAAGTTGAATGATATTGTTTCCACTTTGGTTAATATTCTGATAGACTCACCTTTTTAGACCCCTACCTGAGAGGGTATTTTCATAAGTAATACTGATGTGGATGTCTCTACTAGTTTGAGTGTGGGTGTTGGGTTCACTATCCATCAAAGAAATTTACGGGTGGTTGAAGCTCATTACATGGTTGTTCAAGCATCTTGTAGTCCTATGGTGGTTGAGGTTTCTATCATCCTTCAGGGAATACTTTTGCTTGTTTAGTATATTATAACAGTTTCTTGGTGGAATTGGATTTCCTTGAAGTGATTACCACCTAATCAAAGAGTGGTGATGACTCGCAGCCATTTGTCCTTTTTAAGGAATATTTTTTCCATGGTTGAATGTTTATCCTTATAAAAATTAACAATCATCCATCTGAGGGTTAATATGGTAGCTCATAATATGGAATTCGATGGGGAGTTCTAGGGTGACCATTGTTGGATTGATTCTTTTTTAAATGGGATTTGTAAGTCTGGTTTGATTGATTAGAAATATATTGCCTCCTTTTTTCCAAAAAATTTTTCAATAATTATGAATATGTGACTATGGATTTAATATATATATATATATAATTTCTATATGATAAATTGAATAAACAGAAAACATTTATATAATATGAACTTTAAATTTCAATTACTTGATAATCAATAATAATTAGTTGGGACTTTCAATTAACATTAATTTTTAATTATAATCTATTTTCACTATATAAATATTTCAATATAAGTATATATCAATATGAAAAATATAAAATAGATTAATGGATAATCATGTATAGAATAATATTAAATTTCAATAAATTATAAAAATAATAAATAAATAAATATCAACATTGAATAAATTATGAAAAAAAGTTAAAGTCCTTTACATTTTTCATTAATAAATAATATTAAATGAATGAATGTTAAAAAAAAGTGAAATTTAAATAAAAAATACTTAGAAGGAAAAAATATTAAAATGGTTAATAAGTGTTATTAATTATATATATATATATATACATATTTTTTGTTTGTCTATACATATACATATATATATATTATTCAATAACTCATACTCAAGGGAACATTATATATATATATATATATATATATATATATATATATCAATATGAAAATATTTCTATATTAAAAATATTAAGTATATTAATGAATAATCAATTATAAAACAATATTTAAAATGAATAAATTTCAATAAATATTAAACGAATAAATATTAAAAATGATTAATTTTTAAAATAATTAATAAATGTTAAATTTTATCTAAGAATAAATAATAATAAATGAATTGATCTTAAAAATGAGTGAAAGTTAATTAAAAAATGAATAGACAGATAAATTTTTTAAAATTAATAAGATTTATTAATTATATAAATTTATAAATTTTAAAAATTAAAAAAATCTACAAAAATACTTAACAAATAAAAAATGTAAATGAATGAATTAATATATATATATATATATATTAAAATCTAATACAAAATAATACAAAAATATAAAAAAATGAATAAAAATATGAAATGATAATATATATTATATAAAATTATTAAAAAGTGAACAAAATTTAATAATTTAAAAATGATATATATTAAATATTAAGAAAAAAATAAATAAAATTATAAATTAATAATATTTGTAATTTATTATTTGTTTACGTGTGTTTCTATAAAATAATATAAATTGGGTTCTTGTGAAATTACCTTGTGACATATTAAGTGTAAGTATATATATTTACCTAGTATATTTGTTTACAAGGAATGATTAGACACCGAGCGAGCTCGATCTTATAAATTATTATTGAAAAAAACCAAAGTGACCAACAGACTTGCAATGCATAAGGAACCAACAAACATGGAATTTAGAATAAAATCCCACCCAACAACACTAACTTGAACTCCCACATATCATATTATATAGACACATATATTTTAAATGTTTGAGAATGAAAAATAAAAAGGTCCAATGACCAGAAACACACACATGATCATAAAAGGACACCCATCCCATAAAGTGTACAAAAAAGGAGTCACCAAGATCCATATGATGCCAATCCCCATTTTAGATAAGGTCCATTTCCAATTAAAAACCACACCGCATCTTGTTTATCTCTGACCTGTCACCAACCTACACCCACTCATCCCATAATCGTCAAATAATTCCTACCTATGTCTCAGGGTCTCCATCCTTTCAAGATAAGTCCATCGTCTAACATCATCATGTTTGTCTTGCAACCTACGAACCTCTGATGTTGGCCACCACCGAACCCTGTGTTGTCAAGACATTCCCAAATTCCATCGCTACCCATAAAAATCCCTATAGACAAAGCCTAATGTTTTCACCATCTAGTTTTTGGCCTACTCCACCAGCCTCGATGTTTAGACAGGACTCATTCCACCAGATGAGTGAATCTTGGACCATCCACCAGTTTGAATACCTCCTCATCAATAAATATGGCATCGTGATACAAATTCCCACATCAGTTGACACCAAAAATCAGAGTCGTAGCACCTCTGTTTTCAGTCTTTACCTCATGCACCACCAAACCTGTTCTATCTGAAAGATCAATGCCTTTAGCATCTGATCCCATCATTGTCATCTTTTTTCATCTCCCTTGTGCATCGTGTGTATCTGGATAGAGCCTCACTAACCAAAATATATTTTAATGATGAAACATTTAATTCCCACCACCTTTTATTAGTTCTAGAGAATGCACTAATAAATGTCACTGTTATCAGCACTAGAAAAGGTGTTAATAAATATAACAATTATTATCACTTATAAAAAGAGCTGATAATGGTCATACTTTTGTGAGCACTTTTCATAGTGATGACAAAGATACCCTCTATCTGTGATTTTGTCTAGAGTTGATATAACCACCCATTTTTAGTGCATTTTGAAAGTGTTTATAAAGGGAACCACAAAATATCTCTGATTTTGTAGTAGTGATTATAAATGTGTATGTGTGTGTGTGTTTGTATATATGCGTGTGTGTGTTTGTGCATGATTAACTCTCTCTCTCTCTCCCAACCTCTATATATATATATATCTATGTGTTTGTGTCTGTCTATATTTATTTATATAAGTATTGTGTGTCTATTCATATGAATGTATATGTTCTTTAATATATATATATATATATATATATGCACAAAGATATATAAATATATGTAGTCAAACAACAGACACAATTACCACTATCCTAATAAATATATATATATGTGAATATTTTGTAATATTGACTTCTTTTAATATATATATATATATATTAATATTTGTTTACTTGTTAATAAAATATATACAAATATATATATATATATAGAATTATTATACACACACATATTTATAGATAAACATTTTTTATATGTTTATATAGGTTTATATATATAAAACGTTTTAATAATGTAAATAAAATGCTTTTATTGTTATTTAAAATAAAATGGATAATAAATATTTATTTCATATATTATATATATTTACATATTCAAAAATATATTTTATACGTAAATATTTTTAAATATTTATTAATATGATTTAATTTTTATATAAAAATGTAAACAAATATATATGTGTGTGTGTGCATGTGTTTGTGCATATATTTAATTTTAAATAACATTGTAATATGAAAAGGGTTAAATTTTCAACACCATAATATCCATATGAGTGTAATCACTTGGAATAAATTCAGTCTACACTAAAAAATGTGAATTCCATCTTAAAACAGGATGAAATTCCATCGAACCATAAAATATTTGTGCATCCCTACTAAAAACGAAATTTAGTTTCCTTTAAGACCTTTTTTGTCCACGAGAAGATACTGATAATGGTTTTCCAAGTTAGCATGACATAGATATCTTCAAAGAATTTTAATTTATATGTCTTGGTGCCCCACAAAAACCCAAATCAAAATATATGGTTGTTTAAAATTTATGTAATGTTTTCCATTTATCTTAAGATATTATTTAATTTATTATTTTTATTATCAAAAAATTATAATGACCAATCTATTACTCAATGATAATTTTAAAATTATAAATTAATATTAATATCTAATTAATTGTTTAAAAAATTAATAATTATTTTATTTATTGATTGTAAATTCATTTTTAGTCACTACTTGAGAATAATGATTTTCCACCAGTTGAATTCGGTGACTGCAAAAGAATGTCTCTATTGGTACGTATCAGCAACCCCCATTGGTATTCCATACACCAAAAAAACTGAAACGCATGTCGTTCCCCCATCCTGACACCTCCCACATCCTCTCCATCATCATACCACCCCCTCACCTCACCCTCGTTTTTCTTACTTTAGAGCAGCCACTTCTCCCCCTCTCATCACGCACCCACTACCTCTTCCCCATCCTCTCCCTCACCCTCGTGGAACCAGGTGTTAGATCCTTTTCCCCCATCTCCCCTCCACACGTCTTCTCCATTTACAAAGCACTCATCCCGCTATTAGATCAATTGCCAACCATTATCTGGTTTTATCCTTCGTTTATCGTCATCCCCACAAGGTGAGGTTTTCCTTGATTCCTCCACATCTTTATTCAAAATCATTAACTTTGTTCCAGATTTTTTGCACTATCAGATATTCCCCAGTTTAGAGAAAGGTGTTTATATGTTTTCTATTTTTATTTTCTTATTTTTTCTCCTCTATAATATAGTTTTTTTCTATATTACATCGGTATAAATCATGTTTCTTAACCATCCTCACTACTGTTGAGTTTATTTAATTAATTTCTTTATATATTCATGTATAAGTCTCAAAAGTGAAAACTAAACTTGTTGAAAATGTTAGATAGTTTCAAAAAACTACTTAAAAATCGATAATTACATTTTAATAAATTTTTGAAATAAAAAACACAAACATTTGAAAATAATTTTAATAATTTTTGAATCTAGAATAATTGAAGGTTTTTTAAATGTATGTTTTTGTTTTTATTGTATCAGTGAAAAATTTGTTTTATTTGGAACCTCAAAGTTCCTTCTTTCCAAAATTTAAAGTCCATAGAGCGTCATAAATTTCTCCCTCTTTAGTTTTTTTGGCTTCTCTATTATCCCTTTCCATAATCATGTGCAAGTATTAAACTGTATATGCATGCAGTGCCCCCAATTTATTAGAGTTTCAATTATATGTTTTGGGTAATTATATTTTGTTATCATTTCCATTAACACTATTTATGAATTGATTTCATATTTTTATGAGGTTTGGCTACCTTAAACCTGAAAAAAATTTAGTATTTTTTCACTTAGAAGGGTATTAAAAAATTTCTACATTAAATAAAATATAAACTTCTCTAAACAAGTGTTGGGTAAATTACAGATTCTTACACTTGTCAAAATTAGAGGCACTAAATTTTATTCCATCTCCAAGTATAAATTATTAATGCACCATAACTCTATAAAATTTCATTTCATATTTTTTCAAGAAATTTAATTCCACGTTAGATGTCAAACTAATAATTTAGAGGAAAAGGTAGGAGAACCAAATTATTTTTTCTAATCCTTTATGTAAAATAACAGGTAATATTTTCAGATAATATTGATTAAGAGAAAGAATAAATAAATTTTTATGTCCTTCGGCATTATTTTTTTATAACCATAGCAAATATATTTCTAAATAAAATTCATTGATTAATCTCTATTGGAAATAATATTGTATAATTAGTTGAAATTTCAGAGGATAATTGTAGTTGATTTAAAAATATTTTCAATTGTTTACCTTATTATACATTATCTGTCCTTAAATGATATTTTCATAACTTTTTGATTTATAATTGAAAGGGATTATTTATTGTGCACTTTATGAAAATTGATACATGGTCGGTGATTTGTTTATATAATTTTTAACTTTGGGTTACTGTTCAATTTCAAATCTCATCACTATGATAGGTTCAATCCAGTTATAACAGATCTCTAAAGAACCAAAAATCATTTAGTTAGAAAAATTGGTATTATTTTAATCGGTAAAACCATGTAGTGAGGAATTGTATGATGTTTTAGTTAAATGGTACTCTAATTTTGTTTTCCAATATTTATATATATTTCCACTCAATAAGTCCTATGAATAGAAAATAATTTGGGAAATTTTCATCAAAAATTTGTATAATAATAGGAAGTCCATACCATTTATTTAATTTTCTCATTTATTTTGAAATAATTTCGTCAAAAACAATAATTTATAGTGAAAATTAGAAAATGGAAGTGTCTTAATATATATCAGGAAGATGTTGTTTCGTAAGACATTGGTCTCAATGAAGAAGAGAAATATAGAAAGGATCTAGAAGATATGATTTCATTTTTACATGGGAAAAATTATAGTCATATAAAATAATATTTATTCCAATGTAATTATATGGATGATTCATGCATCATTATACTGCAAACATATATCAATATTAAACTATTACACTATATGTTCTTGAAATTTGTATACTTAATTATATTAGAGATTATTCCAAAATTAAACCATTAAATTTCTTTAGATTAAATGAGAAATGTAGTTTTTTATTATAAACACTAATGCAGTTATCTCTGAATCTGTAATGAAGTGATGTAAGATTAATTATAATGGATTTGGGTATTCTATGAATCAAATATTCATTTTTGGTAATATTTAAAATATAGAGTGCAAGTGTTTCTCAATGATCTTACATGAATCATCTTTATTTATCTATTTCAAAAACAATTTATGAAGTTAATATAAATATAGGCATCTGATCTTAAAAAAACACATTCAGGTAATTATTCAACTATCATTCTGACTTATATATTTTTACATGACTTACAATATTAAATTGGAAAACCTATAATAATTTCATAATAATGTTCTTCTTTGTTTACCACCATAATTAAATATTTTTTAAATCCAAAAAATTCCAAATATTACTATATGGTGAATGATTAAATTCAGAAACTTCACTAGTGTAGTTCTAGATGATAATAAATAAGAGTATTTTAAGTGACAAGTGTTTTCAAAAATCATCAAGAAGTCTTAAATAATGCCTTGTTGTTTTCATCAAATATATGTCCTTAAAGTTTATTTTATAATTATAGTTATATAGAGAAGGAGAAAATAATATTTCCTTACAGATCTGTGAAAGGCACTGTCACAATTAACTGGCATGGCAGTTAAGGTTTTTTCTTATCCCCCATTTGATATATTATGTTTATACAATATCAATATCTATATATCTATTCCATGAGATAAATGGAGGGGCTGTTTTTTCATTATAAAATATTGAAAAACATTTTTGTAGGTTTAATTTTCTAAAGAGAAGGAATTTTATGTGACATTTTATTGTTTTTATTGATTGTTTCATTTTATTCATCTCATATGAAGTCAATGTATAAGGTATTATAAATAATGGAAGACATTACATGATAATAATTTTCTATAAAATTCAAATTTAATGGATTGGAATATGTTTCATGTCAGGAGGATTTTGTCTTTATAGTTTTGGGTTGTACCATGTAACATAAAAACATGGTGATCTTCCCTGCATTGATTGGAGAAGTGGTATAAGAGGAGGTATTTAGTAAAACTATTGTTTATTATGTTGTGAATTCAGTTTCCATGGTCTAGCATTTAATAGGGTGGATTCAATGTTGTAGGGTAACCTCAAAAATATCACCAACTAAAAACCATGTTGGAGATACAATGGACATACATTGAATTGATCAGTGACATTGAATATGATAAGAGTCACGTCAAGGATATGTTTATTAGTCTATACTTAAGTCAAGATTTTTTCAATTCTTTATGTTGCTATGATATTGAAGAATGATGTTGTTGAAATTTCATGTTGAAGGAATTAAGTTTTTATCTGATATGTGACTGACCTAGCCTGAGAAGCCTTCAAATATCGAGTAATTATTTCTGCATGTATAATCAATTGCCTACAGTATATATCTTCTACTTATTTTTCTATTATATGTAATTATTAAATAAATTTATTTAATTCATAAGAACATTTTTTCTCTTGATGTTGATTTTTTTTTGTAATTTTGTGGCTATAAAAATGACAATTTAAAAACAATTTGTGGGCTAGTGGCAGCCATAAATGGTGACTAATGCATTTATTTTCTAACTTTTTTAGCATCAACCTATAACATACTCTATATTATTGGGTATTGTGACCACCTATAAATATCCCTAATAATCCACCCAAATACTAACATTGTGGCAGTGTGGGTGACTCATGTAGTGACTGTAGATAGTGGTCACTATTTTTCTTTCATGATGGGCCAACTATGACCGCCAAAACCCATCATATGGGGGGTCACTAAAGAAGAAATATGTGGTAAATAGTATTATATAAACCATATTTAAGAAAATATATAATTTATATTTCAAATATATTTAAGTATTTATGTTTTTTAAAATAATTTATAAAAATAATTATGAAGTTCACAGTTTATTAGCGCTAATAAAAGCCCAGATAAAGTGTGTCTCTTTCAGGGTTGGTAAATAAATCTTTTATGAGTAGTTTTAGCTAACCCGGATAAAAGTACCCATTTTTAATCATTTTTTTCCAATAAATTATATAACATAATATATAGAAATTTGTTCCAATGTGATAATTGAATTTGTATATGATAAGCCTCGACCACTGCCATATTCATAAGGCATAATAATAATAATACAACTAGGTTTAAAAATCATGTAAATAAAGAAAATATATTCATGTTTGTATTTGATCCCAGGATTTACACCTAAAAACCATACTACTGAAAAAATATAATTTCTCTCTTAAATGAATCTATAATTCCATTGAACATTGAAATATTTGGGTATACATACTAAAAATACAATTTTAGATACCTTTTGGAGCTTTTTTGAGCATGAAAAAAAGTGATCAAGGTTTTCTTCATTAAAATTATGTAGACATCATTATTGGATTTAATTTGATTTCATGTGGAGACCAAGTGAACTCTTTAATCATCTTTTATGGTCATTTTATGTTAAATATATGTTCTCCATTTACCTTAAGATATTGATTAATTCTATAATTGTTTTCTATCCCCAAAATGTTATGATATATCTATTACTCAATATTAATTTAGAAATTATTATTTAATTTTATTTTTTAATTATTTTTTAATATATATATATATATTAACTATAAACACATATTTGGTATTATATAAACCATATTTATGAAAATATATTTTCCTTATTTCATTATAAATATATTTATATTTGATAAAAATTAAATCTTTTTTTAAAACAATTCTAAAGGTCATTGTTTTTTAGTGCTAATAAAAGCATTGATAAAGGAGGTATATATTTGTGCTTGTAAAAGCTTTTTATTTCATTTCATTTACCTATAATTAATAAAGTAACCCCATTTATCATCATTTTTTAGTTTTTATAATGGATAGCGATTAATATAAAGAAATTTGTTGTAGTGTCACCATTGAATAACTACAGCAGAAGCCCCAACCAACACCATCTCTATAATCCATAATAATAAAACATGTAGCTTTAAAACAAATGAAAATTGAGAAAATATATTCATGCTCAGATATGATGTTTTGATGTACAACCAAACCCCATGCCACCCCAAACCATAAACATTATTATAGGTGTAGTGGATTTGTTTGTTTTCTTATAAACCCTACCCAAACAATTTTACTGATATTAATATTATTTGATAACCTTAATAAAAATAATATAAAAAGGATAATAATAATCATAATAACTATTATTATTTTTAAAGTTTTTTAGAGGAGGCTGGAAATGTATTATGGGGATATATACAACACATGTTACATTAATTCCTATATGAAAAACAACTGATATGATTAAAACATATAGAATTAGCAGATCATGTTCCCATGGATTGGTCGACCCATAGAATGTGGAGTGTGGAGACATGTAAAAAAAGGTGAGGATTCAAAAGGCATAAAAGGGAGGCAAGATTCATGTTAAATACATTTTTCTTGCATCTTTTTACCTCATTCACTAACTTTTTCACTATTTTTGGTGACTAATAATTTACCAATGTAATTTTTTCTAGGATACTTAAAAAATTATGACCACATATTAGGTTACAAATTAAATATAAAAATTCAAAATCCATATATTCAAATAGGATAGGTTTCTGATCCCTCAATGGTGTAACCATTAGTGTACACTCAAAAAATACAATTAATAATAATTATTAAAAATATAAGTATATACGAGTAAATAAGAATAGTTTTGAATAATAATATAAATAATAATCATTGTAATTAAAAAAATTACAAAAAAATTAGGTAATTTTTTTCATTACCAGCCACCACAAACATGAACACGTGTGTGGGAAAGCATGATATAGCTCCACCTCTCTCTATATGTATCTGGACCATCCATCAAGATTTCAGACCCTGTAATAGTCACGATGGTGGAGCCTGGAAACGTATAATGCGCAGGTGGTGAAACCCAATATAGTTTGTCAGTTATAATTGTTTTTTCTTGTTTACCATATAATTCAGGTAGTGGTTATGCTGGTAGGTTCTTCCTGTTCAACTGAGATTCAGTTCCAACAGATGGTATGTCCACTTTGTCTAACTGACATTTTAAATAGATCTCACAAAAGATAGTTTTTCCTTGAGAAATTTTACTACACGCATGTAATTTTCCAAGGTGAAGGGAATTCCTCAGGCATTGGGACTATCAATGTATGGCACAGTTCTATTATGACTACATTAATGGAGGCTTCAAGTCTTACTGGTGAAGATTCCACCCCATCAGATGATAATATTTTCCATCACGATGATGATGACATGAAAAAGAAATATCCTAAAACTTGTAGAATGGGGAATCATCCGAGAGGTAGGGATGGTGATCAATCTAATTGAAATTGATGAATAATATTTTCTTGTCTCTTGGGTAGCTATCTTGATTTGTTTTTTCTTGTTAGTTGTTTTTTACGATTCTCTACATTCCACATCCCTTTGTTTTGTTCTTGTTTTATTTTTTTAAAAAAATTGGTATCATGAGCTATTACATATGGTATGAACTATATTGGTTATATATGTAAATGGTTTTAAAGGTTGGGTTTCATGGTAATCATCCATTAATCCACATGCGGTAGGTTCAGGGATCAAACCCCAGCCTCCACTTTGAAAAAATGACCAATAAATAGGGTGTTGTATTCGGCCCCTCGAAAATTTGGTAGTGGATTGTCTATGCATCCTACATTCGGTATGCATGAAAAGAAGCAAGATGGAGGGATCGTGCATGAATTTGCGGGGTGATAATGATTGGTTTTTAAGTGGTCGATGTTTGGTTGTGTACGACATCAGGATTCACAATGGGTGATGACGATCCTTGTTTGCAAGGGTAGGTGGCTATGGATGGAATTGACTCTCCTTTATTAATGGAAAGTGCGTGATGAAAGTGGGGTGCAGGATGATGGTGGTGGTGAAGAAGTTTTGGAAAACATATGTTCTGATCAACAGGGTTGGAGATGTAGTTGATTGTCAGTGGAATCAAGATTTAGTGGAAAAACGGTTTTTAACAACAACCTAAATTCGTCACTAAAGTCCTATTTCTACCTCCTAGTTTCTGCTAAATAGAGGATAGATTAGGACTATTGTTTTTTCCTATAGTATCTTCCAAATGGCACACACTATAGATGATATCAGGATGACCTATAGATTTCTTCAGATGGAGGTAACAATATACAATCACATGTTGTCTTATTGTGACTACCTTTTGGAGGTCACTATAGCCCATTCCAGAAACATCTATAGTCACCGCCATATGAAAACTGCTATACGTTTTTAAATTTTTTAAAATTTTTGATATAAACATTTAAAAAAACCACAATATTTAAAAAATAAAAAATTTATTTCCAAAATATCTAAAACCACTGGGACATAAATCTTTTAGCCTTATAATTCTCAAAAATCCACACCCATCATCGAATAAAACTACTTAAAAAAATTTAAAAAAAATTGTATAGAAAAAATATCCCTATTAATAATTAAATTGAAATAAAATATTTCAATTAAATATTAGTAAAATAGGTCCAAGTTATTTGATTTTGAAAATATATTAATAATTTCTAAACATTTTTTAAAACATTAAAACCATGTATTCAATAATTTCGAGAAAACCACAAGTCCTACTGATATTATTTATTCTCTCAAACATCACAAATATTAAAAAGTCAGTTCTCTTGGGATTTCATATCATTATGAGGCCATTTGAAAATCTTCTAATAGATAAATGCATATTTTGGTGTTTTATGACACTAAAAGTTCATTTTTTGCATCTTCTGGGTCAAACAGCACCTCCGATGGACATAGTGTTTTCATTAACATTTCACAATTCACTTGATATTTATTGATCTATGATTTCATGGAAGTTAGAGGACATTTATCTATTTATGACCCCCCGACACACATTTTTAAAGGGTGTAAAATTTTTAAAAACCATATATTTAGTCATTTCGTACAGACGGCATATCCATTTGGCATTTATTATACTCTTACATGCCATGAATAATAATAAGAATGTTTTATTATGATTTCAAAGCATTCCAGGTTTAGTTTCAACAAAGTTTACTATTAAACACTGATTTTGATGTTTTAGGACACTAAAAGTGCATTTTCATTCCTCCCTGGAAAATGCCAGGTCACATTGATGTTTTAACTACTTGAAAATTTCAAATTTCACTCCATAGTTTTTCTATTCTGATTTCAAAGTATTTGGTAGTCATTCGGTGGGGTTTGACCCCCAAGGGGACCTTTTTAAAGGGAATTAAATTTTTGAAATCCATATGTTCAGTCATTCTGCATAGACAGCATGTCTGATTGACATTATATCTACTCTTACACACCAATAATAATAATAAAATGATTTATTTGGGATTACATGTCATTATAATGTATATTTTTATGGATTTGACCATTAAACATGTTTTTGAGTGTTTTATGACTCTCAAAGTGTGTTTTCGATTCTCTATAGAAATGTACAACTTGGAATGAAATTTCGTCATCTCAAACATTTCAAAATTCACACTATGGTTGTTGTCTTTTGATTTCAGGGAATTCAGTTGTCGTTTGATTGGATTTGTCCCAAGAACACACCTATTTAAAGGGCATCAAATTTTTAGAATCCACACATTCAGTTGTTCCGATAAGACCACATGTCTGATTAACTTGTTGTCACCTCATAAATGTCATCAATAATAATAATATGGTTTTTATATGATTTCAAGTAATTCTAAGGTCATTTTCTAGGGACCTGATTGTTAAATGCTCGTTTTACTGTTTTATGACTCTAAAAGGTTGTTTTATATCATCACGGTCTAAGGAAAACTTATATTGAAATATCGTCTACTCAACAATTTCACAATTCACTCCATGGTTATTTTCACCTTATTTCATGGAATTTATATGTTTTTGGCTGGTTTTAACCATTAGATGCACCTTTTTAAAGGGGCTCAAATATTTAAAAAACATATACTTAGTCATACTCCACAAACCGTATAGTCAATTGATATGTATTATCCTCGTACACATAAAAATTAATAATAATCCATTTTCCTAGGATTTCAAGTCATTTAGAGGAAAGTACCTATGGATTTGACATTTAAATGCCCACTTTGGTGTTTTAGGACCCTAAAATACATTTTCAATCGATGTGGTCAAACAACACATTCGATTTATTAACTATTTTCATGAACATTTAAGATGCACTCCATGGGGGTCATCATCTGATTTAATGAAATTCATAGGTTTTTCAGCTATTTTTGACCACCATACAAACCATTTTAAAGGGCATAAAATATTTAGAAACCACATATTTAGTCATGTTATTTAGTCTATATGTCTTCTTGAAGTTTTTTCTGCCCATTCATGTCAATAATAACAATAATATGGTTTTCCTATGATTTCAACTCATTAAAAGGTTGTTTTATAGGGATATGTCTGTTAAATGCCCATTTTAGTGTTTTTAACACTAAAATTGTGATTTCAATAATTGTGGTCAATTGACACCTCTGATTGATATACTGTCTACTCGACTATTTTACAATTTACTGGATGGTTGTTTTCTTCTGATTTCATGGATGTCTGAGGACATTTGGCTGGTTTTTACCACCTGAGACACCTTTTTAAAGGGAATAAAATGTTTAGAAACCACATATTCAATTTTAATTCATAAGCCACACATCCTATTTGTGTTTAATTTAATCATACACAACAAAAATATTAATATTATGGGTTTGCTTTTGATTTCAAGTCATTCAAGATTTTTTTTCAATATATCACACAGGTAAATTACTTTTTTGATTTTTTATGACACTAAAACTCTTTTTCCATCATGAAGGATAAAAGGGACCTTCGATTGATTTATCATATACCCAACCATTTTACAATTCACATCACTGTTTTTTTGTCTGATTTCATGGGATTTGGGGTTTGTTCGGTTGGTTTTGACCGCCCGTAAGTTTTTAATGGGTGTTAAACATTTAAAAATGAATATTCAGTCATTTTGGGAAGAATTCGCTTCCAATTGACATGTCGTCTCCTAATAAATATCACAAATAATAATATGACTACTTCCTTATGATTGCATTTCATTGCAAGGTCATATTATATTTATTCGACCATTAAACATGACTTTTGGTGTTTTATGACTCTAAAAGTTCATTTCCCATCATCTCAAGAAAGCACCTTCTCAAATTGACCTTCTATATGCTCGACCATTTAAAATTTCACACCAATTTTTTTTCACATGATTTCATGGCATTTGGATGTCATTCGGTGGGTTTGACCCCTAAACACACCTTTTTAAAGGGAATCAAACCTTTAAAAACCACATATTTGATCATTTAGAGAATTATTTAAGTTTGATTGATGTTATGCCTACTCTTACACATAGCTAATAATAATAATATGGGTTTACACTATTTTCATTAATTTACAAGAACATTAGCTATATATCATACCGTCAAACACCCGTTTTAGTTCTTCATGACACTAAAAGTGTGTTTTCAATAATCCAAGAAAAATGGGACCTACAATTAACGAACCATATACTTAGTAATTTAAAAAATCACTAATTGATTTCTGTTTTAATCTAATTTCATGGAATTCGAAGTTCTTTCAGATAGTTTTGACACCCCATGTTCTTTTGAAGGGAATCAAACATTTACAAACATCATATTCGGTCGTTCAGGGAGGAATGCACCTCTAATTGATGTGTCGCCCCTCATGCATATCATAAATAATAATAATATGATTTTACAATGATTTCAAGTCATTCTGTGGTTTTTTAAATGTATTTTACCATTAAAATCAGGTTTTGGTGTTTTATAACACTAAATGTGTATTTTCGGTCCACTCGGGAAAGCATCAGTTTGGATTGACATCCTCTCTACTTGACCATTTCACAAATCATGATACTATTTTTGTATGTTCAAGGTGCAGTAGAAGCATGGTTGGGACAGAACAAAACATTGTTTTTACCATATTCAATGATAATTCTTAGATCAATAAGACGATGAACACCAATCTACATGGAATAGAATCAAATATTTAGATAAAGAAGGAAGTGGACTAAAACCTTAAGAGAGGATCTTGCACAACATGTTTATAATTAATTTAATTAATTTCAAAAAAAATCTTGGATCTTTGGTATTTCTCTTTCTTGATGATGTTGATCATCCAGAATGACCCTTACGGATTATTGCATTGCACTTGTAATAATCAAAACTAAAGTCCCTCTATCAGTTATCCTCATGTGTTCAAATATCCACCAATCGACACCGCTCGTTCTCCAGGTTCTAGTGCGGTGAATCGAGTGTCTTGTGTTGTTCATTCTTTATCGCTTGTTCTTTGGCCTTGATACATATATATCTCTCTTGAGAGGGGTGGTAAGAGGATTTGAGAGAGAAATTGTTTAGCTCCACAATTCTCAATTTACCAAGTGTACAATTTGGTGTCGTGTGGTTTCTACACAATAGGCATACTTATCTATTTATAGGAATAGAACTTCAGTTAAAATATTTAATTTAATAACAGTAATTAATACATTCATGAACTGAAATTGAAAACCCATTCTCATAATAATAATACCACGTCATTATTTATGGTGCCCCAACTTGTGCAAAACAGAGTTATAAATAAATTCCCCATTACAAAATAATAGTAGTGTCATTATTATTTTAACTTGTTCCAACTACTTAAATAATTTTTTACCATCTTGCAAATAATTATTTTACCATGGATCGACCTTTGTCTCCTCAAACTCTACTTCTATTTATTGAACACACAAATAAATATTTATATAATTTGTTCTTTTATATAAATATTTTATATAAAAACTAGTAAATAAATATTTATTAAATGTTCTATAAAATAAATAAATATATTTTATTTAATTTATGCGATCATTTAAATTTGAATAAAATTATTCCATAGTTTTGAGAAGAATATTTATTTCATTAATTAAATTCAGATAGAATTTAACTGAGACCAAAAAATCACTTAATGTATGACCATTTATGATTCTTTCTTGTTGGCCTTAGGCTTTCATTCCTAAAGTCCAAAAGTACTATCTAGAAATAGTTCGAGACACCCAAGAGAAAGAATACAATGTCTTAACAATGACATACACATATGAATGCTCACTGTGTAATATAATCCCTTTGTTGCAATATCTCATAAAGCAGGTTTCATGACAGTTTCATCAACCGTTGTGTTTGATAGGTCATTCTTTTACTACAAGATATAAACCCGTCGTTACACCATGGCCAGGGAATTTCACGTGATTGTTCTATTTCAATCAATGGCCCGAGATGTCAACTTCCATAAATAGAAGGGATAAATCCTTCCTCGGCTTATCCATTAATAACATGCCACTAATGATGCACCCAACATACCCTACTCCCCACCAACTATCTGTAAGATGGTTTTCATCAGTAAATCAAAGTGCACGAGTCATGAAAGATATTAATAATAATCTTAAAGTCTATGGATCGTTACACATGATCACATATAGAAATATCTGATGACAATAAAACATGAGGAATTATAACTGGCAGGTCAGTTATCAAAATCTCTTATCTCGGAGATTACCACGTATGAACTTCATGAGAGAAGTCTCATCTATTTACGAGTACACACACCTGATGGTCTGCATTTTGTGTGCCCCATAAAAGTATGTCATCCAACCATATATCTATATTTAAAAATATTGTTATAGAATTTCAAGGTTCTCATCATAGGAGGTAATTTCCATGACCTTATCAATTCAAAAAATATTATAGGACATTATTGAATCATTACCGTGATGAACAGTGAACAATATGTAATCATATGTTTAATATTTCAATACATTAAATTTCCATGTAATCAATGTAAAACTAGTTGGTTCTTGGACACCAACTCTTACAAACTCCCACTTGGACTATAGACAACTGCCTAGGACTTTTAGTCTTCTAAACCTCACATGGTGATCATGTTTCTGCTGGGTCAAGGATTTTTTCAAGGGGTCCACCATGTTTTCTTCTGTGGAAATTATTCTAAATAGAACATCACCTCTATGAGATAAATCCTTCAAGACATGATACTTATAATGTATTTTCTTTATCCGCTGATGTGAACATGGCTATTTTGCGAGATCCACCACTTCATTATTATCACCGTATAGTGTGATGGGATATTTACTATTAGGTATCACCTCCAGCTCCTGGAAAAATCATCATTTACAAACTACTTCTTTAGCTACCTATGAAGCTTCGATATAATCATACTCTACTACAGAATCTGGGACCACACTCTGGTTTATGCTCTTCCAGCTCACTACATCTCAATTAAATGTGAAGATGTATCCTTTTTATCACTTCATGTCATCTTGATCAGTCTAGAAACTAGCATATGCATATCCTCTAATAAATAATTCCTCATCTCCTCTGTAAACCTGAAAAATATCCTTAGTATAACTCAGATACATTAGGATTGTCTTGAGTTCCATCCAATGGAGGCCACCTAGGCCATCTTTATATCTACCTACTGCACTCAATACGTAGGCGACATTCAGCCTATTACATAGCACTATATAAATGACTAACCCAATAATTGATTTATATAGAGTCCTTGACATTATCTTTCTTTCCTCAGGTGTTTGAGGATTCATTTTCTAGGAAACATAAATGCAATGTGATGGTGGCAAAAATTCCCTCTTTGATTTTTCCATACTGATTATCTACAATATTTTATCAATGTATGTACTTTGACATAGGCCCAAAAATCTCTTGGATTTATCATGATGGATCTTGATCCCAAGAATATATATGTTGCCTTACCAAGGTCTTTCAGGGAGAAGCATTGATTCAACTATTCCTTAATAGACTGCAATTCTGGTATCTTGTTTCTAATAAGTAATATTTCATCAACATATACTGTTAGGAAAACTACTGCACTACCACTAAACCATGTTTAGACACAAGGATCATATTCATTCTTTATAAAACCAAGTTTCATTATGGATTCACCAAAATGAATGATTCATGACTTGGATTCATTCTTTAATACATAAATGGATTTCTTCCACTCGCATACATTATTCGAATCCTTTGGATTCTTGAACCCTTGAGGTCGTGTCATGTAGACATCTTCCTGCTGGTCCCCGTTAAAGAAGTCTATTTTTACATGAATTTTCTAAATCTCATAGTCATGGTAAGTAGAAATATCTAATAGAATTCTAATGTATTTCATCATTGAAACTAGTGAAAATGTTTTATCATAGTCAATTCTTTGACGTTGTTTGAACACTTTTACTACCAGGCATGCCATGTAGGTGATGAATTGTCCTTCCATGTCAAGTTTCTTCTTGAATATCCATTTTCAACCAACCTTATTTACACCAACTACAGGAACTACAAATTCCAATGTTGGTTTTAGTACATGAAATCCATTTCAGAATTCATGGCTTCTTTCCACTTGGAAAAATCTGTTCCACTTACTTCTTCTTTGTAGGTTAGAGTATCATTATTATCATCTAATAATGAGTCATTAACCTTAGTAAGTAGAAAACCATACTATTTCGGTGCTCTAAACTCTATTGTTCTCTTACATAGCTCTTGTGTCTCTAGAACAATTCTTTCTTACACAGGGCTTTGTGGAATCTGTTCTTTTACCAACTCTTGTGTACCTTGAGCCTCAACTTCATCGAAGTCTACCTCGCTCCCACTACCTATTTTGGAGATGTACTCCTTATCAAGGAATAGAGTGTTTATTCACATTATAACCATTTTTTATGAGGAGTTTTATAATTAATATCCCCTTGTTTCCTTGGGGAATCCTATAAAGGTACACATTGTGCCTTGGGGTGAAATTTTGTTACTTGAAGAGGCTTTAACAAATGCATCGATTCCCCGCACATGTAAATCCAATAATATGGCTTTCTTTCCACTCAAAAATGCATATGGAATACCATTTATTGATTTATTTGGTACTTTTTATAGTATGTGTTCCAATGATTGTAACTCATATCCCAACAAAGATAATGGAAGACTCATATGACCCATCGTTGATCTCACCATGTCCAATAGGGTTTGGTTCCTCCTTTCACTCACACCATTGCACTAGGGCATGTATGGAGGAGTGAGTTATGATAGGATCCCAAACTCCTCTAAGTACTCAATGAAAGCTTTATTAAGATATTCTCCACCTCGGTCTGAGTACAGTTTCTTAATCTTCTTACCAATTTGGTTCTCAACTTCATTATTGTATTATTTGAACTTATCAAAATAATCCGACTTATAACTCATTAAGTAGATATATCCATATCTACTAAAATCATCTATAAAAGTTATGAAGTATGAGTAACCTCCATTTTCTTCAACTTGAAATGGTCCACACACATAGGTATAAACCAATTCAAGAAGTTCTTTAGCCCTTTCTTCTTTACATCTAAATGTTGATTTGTTCATTTTGCCTTCTAAACATACATGACATACACCAAATGGTTTTCATTCGAAAAATATAAATATCCATCTTGAGGTAAAATTTCCAAGTCTTTCCTGTTTAAATGACCTAGATGGCGATGCCAAAGTTGGGTGTGTTATGAGTCATGTGATGTATCTTGGTTATTGATTTCCATTACTTGGTTTGTGTAATCCAACACGGAAAGACCATTGTATAAATGTACCCTACAAAAACAAATGCTATCTTTGTAAAAGAATAAACATTTGATTCCAAACATGTAAAAAAATCCATCTGTATCTAATATGGACAAACAAATAATGTTTTTAGTAACAGAAAACACATAATAACAACCCTTTAACACCAAGATCATCCCAGTTGGCAACATGAGGTGGTAGTCCCTGATAGATTCAGCAACAAGTCTAGCTCTGTTTCCTTATCATAAATCTACCTCCCCTCAATCAATCTTCCTGAATATACTTGATTATTGTACTTGGATACATATGTAAGCATTTAAATAAATATATAATACCCTATTTGTAGAAAAAGATAGATTTCATTCAATAAAAAATGCACAAAAGGCTTCCCCTTTCTTCTTAGGCTGGGTACAGTTCTTCTTCCAGTGTCCCATCTTTCCACATGCAAAAAATAGCCTCATATTCCCTTGCCTCCCCTTTGATGTTCCCTTTACTGCAAGGACGTGAAGAAGCTTTGGGATTAAATCTCTTCACCTTCCCTTTCCTCTTATTCACCATAAGGACAGAAGGCTTTTCGCACTTCATATCATTCTCCACATGGATAATGAGGACAAGAAAATAAGATAGAGATTTCTCAATGATGTTCGTATTTAAATTGATCAAAATGTTAGAGAATATATGAGGGAGTGATGCATGAATGAGATTGGTGCCCAGTTCATTGGGGAGTTTAAACCCTAGAACTTCAAGTCACCCAATATATCCAATGATCTTGAATACATGAGGCCTAGTTGGGGCACCTTCGCCAAGCATACTCTAAAAGAGTTCCTTAGAGATCTCAAACCTTTCATTTATTTATCTCTCCTGATAAGGACCACATAGTTGATAAATCATGCTATAATCATCCTACTTTTCATGAGAGTTCATGAGCACACTAGAAATTGATGATAACATCAAACATTGAACGTCGACCACTTCGTTCATAAGTTTCTCATAAACTGAGAAATCCTCATCACTCGCCTCTTTGGAAGGAGGATCATATAATGATGACTTTAGTACGTAAGACTTTAGTTCATCGTATAGGATAACCCAAAGGCATCTAAACCATTATTGGATGTTACTTCTGGTGAAGATGTTGTCTTAATCCAAAATTGATCATAGGGATAGTGTGGTTGACAAGTTTTTCATTTTTATTCTACAATTAATAGAGAATATCATTAGTATATTCTTGATTAAATTTTATAAGAAATATTAAATTTTATTAAGTCTCCAACTATTTTATCAAGTTCAAATATCCCTCCCCATTGAACTCGGAATGTCAAGTTTTCATGACATTCTAGTGGAAAAGATCCATATTCCACTTCGCATAACCCCAACTAGGGTAGGTCAAGCTATTGGAAGGTATTTAGGCAGGAAAGTATTTGCCAACTACAGGCTTGCATCTCCTTGATCTGTTTAGTGGACTCCCCAATCCAAAAATCATAACTTTGGATTTCCTCAACTCTTGACTCCAATATTACACCATGTCTAGCAAGGGCTGCTCCTCTTGATGTAATATGGTTAAGTCAACCCAAAACCTTTCAAGAAGGAATCCTGTATAAAATTAATTCCCCCCACAAGGGTTGGTCAAACACATATTTTTATTGAGTTTTTTCCTTAATCACATAATGAAAGGCTTGGTCTAACATAATATTTTAGTTAAGTGAATTTTTATCTCTTATTTGTGAATTTCATATTATCATTGTCACATGATTTTTATTATTAATTATAACATAATTAAGTTTTTAACCATGTCTTGATAATAATTATGAATAAGCATGGTTTTTTAATTCCATTATGCATTCTTGATTAATTCATTAATTATGTGATTGTGACAACACATCCCTATTGATAAACCCTACATCTGACAAAAATAAAATTATGCAAATAGCGTGATCATGACATTTTATAATGTTTAGTTTATCTATCGGTTTAAAAACTAACCCTGACCTAGGGGAGAAACACCTTGAACCTTTTGGGTTCATGTTTACAGCTTTCCACCTATCCACCTCTGTATCTCCTGGGATTTATTTCACCTCAGCTCCAGCTTGAGCTGCCTACTATAGCATGGGAGTTCCATCCATTACATATTCTTTTAAAATCAAATGTATGAGAGGGGTAATAAGGGGGATTACATAAAAGAAACCATGGGCACACAGGCCCTACATATTAATGAGGAGAGATGGATCGCAGACCAAAAATTTTAATTTAAATAAATAAATTCAAAGAAACCATCCACAAACAACGGTCTTGGCCTAGATCATGGTCATGCATACCTGCAACAATGTTTACCCATAGATAAAACTAGCATTCAATTATTTAATCTTTCTTCATTATAATAAATCACTCTGGAATAAATTAATTATCATATTTAATTAATCAATCCTTTTATCTTAAACCCTTTTCTAAATTTCCTTGAGATTCTCATCCTTCATAATTTTAAACAAATTAGTTCATTTAAATTAATATTTGTATATAACTTGTACCTTGGAGGAATCCCGGTGAATTACTATTCGTAACTACCCAATGATTAGAAATGAACATTAATAAAATGTTAAATTAAACACATATATATAAAACACCTATCATGTGTTGTGTCTCAGCTTTACACCTGCCTTATGGTACATGTCTCAAGGGTTTGTATATTATAAGAATAAATTTTAATAAATCTGCATGATTTTGATGAGTACATGAAGTGTAGTTCCAACTATCCAGAGTATACTATTTTTCATCTTCCATCTACAGTACACGCCAAGGGATACGTCATGTGAGTGTACATCGGAAATCATTGGAGTACATGGTGTGCTCCGAGGGCCACATGCCATGTAGTATTTGTGTTATATGGTTTCCATCTGGTAAATCTGTGTACGGGGTTCACGATCTAACCCTAACCTGAAGGGACCACATACCGTGTCTAGGGGACTACACAGCATGTAATCCAGAAACTGTGTGCCACCTCGTTCTAGTCAAAACACAGATTCATTAAAGACTTAAAAATAATCCAGCATAAGGGATGATTTTGTGGACCGGTCTGATTCATTGAATCGTGACTACACAACATGTACTACCTAATACACCTCATGTGTTCTGGTGTTGTATGGAGAGGAACCTTGGGCACATATCAATGATATCCCCTAATTTATTTTAATCGGAATTAAAAACAGAGATATTTTCGGTAAGGGGAATGAGAAACAAAATATGGGGAATTGATATAATGATTTAGATTTACAGAACAATTAAAATGAATTTAAAAAACTAAATTATTAAATGCATAAATCACCAAACAAATATTTAAATAATTATAAACTCTGATGTAACAGCTCTAATACAACTTAAATTTTCTTGTCCTAAAGTAAGCGTGGTTAGGATAGAACCCAACTTTGATTTTTACCATGATCGATGATTATTCTAAGATCAATACGATGATGAACACTAGTCTCTATAGAATAGAATCAAATATTTAGATAAGGAAGGAAGAGGCATGAGACCTTTAGAGAGGATCATGCACATCATGTTTATACTTAATTTAATTAATTTCATAATGAAAAATAATACAAGGATATTTGGTACTTTTTTTCATTGATGATGTTGATCGTCTAAAATGACACTTCCAGATTATCTCATTGTTCCTGTCAAGATCCAATCTAGAATCCCTCTAGTGGTGATCCACACCAGCTCCGATGTCCTCCGATCAACACCACTCATTCTCTAGGTGCTAGCATAGTGAAGCGATTGTCTTCTATTGGTCGTTCTTGATCGCTTCATTTTCGGCCTTGAAGAAAGTATATCATTCTTGAGAGGGGTGGGAAGCAGATTTGAGGGAGAAATTTCTTAGCTCAAAAATTCTCAATTCATGGGGTGTATGATTTAGTGTCTGTGGTTTGTGGCATAATAGACATACTTTTCTATTTATATATATGGAACTTCATATACAATATTTAAATGAATAATAGAAATTAAATACATTCATGAACATAGAGAAAACCCAAGCTCATAATAATAATACCGCTTCATTATTTATGGTGTGCCAAGTTGTGAAAAGTGGAATTACAAATAAAATTCTGCGTCCCAAAATAATAATAGTGTCATTATTATTTTAACTTATTCCATCAAATTAAATAATTATTTACCATCTGGAAAATAATTATTTTACCACCAGACCAGCCTTGGTCTGCTCAAACTCCAGTTCCATTTATTGTACATGTGAATAAATAAATAAATAATTTATTCTCTTAAATAAATATTTTATTTACAATCTATTAAATAAATATTTATTAAATGTTCAATTAAAAATTAATATATGTTATTTAATTTATGTGATCATGTTAACTTGAATAAAATTATTCCATGGTCTTGAGAATAATATTTATTTCATTAATTATATTTAAATATAATTTAACAGAGATCACAAAAGACACTTAGTGTGTGACCCTCAAGGATTCTTTCGCGTTGGAATTATGTGGGCTTGCATAAAGTACAAGTGCACAATCTAGAAATGGGTCAAGGCACCCAAGAGAAAGAGCGTAACGTCACAACAACAGAATCCACATACGAATGCTCACTAAATAATATAATCCCTTTTTGTAGTATCTCATCAAGAAGGATTCATGATAGTTACATCAACCTCTGTGCTTGATATGTCATTCTTTGACTACCTAAAATAAACACGTCATTGCACCATGGCCATGGAATTTGGCAAAATGGTTCTATTTCAATCAATGGGAGGGGATATAAACTTCCATAAATGGAAAGGAAAAATCCTTCCTCGACTTATCCTTTAATAACATGCCACTCATGACGCACCCAACGTACCCTACTTCCCATCAACTGTCTGCATGACAGTTTTTGTTATTAAATAAAAGTCGTATTAATGATAATATTAATGTCTAAGGATCATTACACATGCTTGCAGATAGATATATCTAATGACACAAAAACATGCAGAATTACTACTGGAAGGTTTGTTCTCATAATCTCTTGTCTTGGAGATTACCAAGTGAAAACTTTATGAGAGGAAGTCGCGTCTGCTTATGAGTACTCACACCTAACGGTCGGCAATCTATGTGTCTCATCATAGTATATCATCCAACCATAGAACTATATTTAAGAATATTTTTATAGAATTTCAAGGTTCTCATCATATTAGGTAACTTCAATGACCTTATCAATGCAACAAATACTCTAGAACATTATTACATTGTTGTCATGCAGAACAATGAACAATATGTAATAATATGTTTATTATTTAAATACATTAAATGTGCATGTAATCAAAGTACAACTAGTTGGTTCTAGAAAACCAAATCTTACATTTTTTTCATCTCAAATCATGGTATTTGTAATTTTTTGGTTGGATTTGTCCCCCAGACACATGTTTTTAAAATGTGTCAACCATTAGAAAATGCATATTCATTCCTTTTGGTCATAAAACATGTCATATTCGTTAAATTCACATTTTCTTGTTTAATGACACCAAATGTTCATTTTTCATCGTCCCATACAAATGAAAACTCTAATTAATGTACCATTTACTCGACCATTTCACAATTCACTCCACAATTGTTTTCTTCTAATGTCATGGAAATTGAAGGACGTTCAGTTGGGTTTAATCCCCCCCCCCACATGTTTTTAATGTGGGTCAAACCTTTAGTGGAATAAAAACACGAGGATTTCCATAGATAAAAAAATTCTTTCTCGTTTTTTCATGATTTTAATAGAATGAAAATCTTTGGACGATCACATAGTGGGTTACAAGAGAGGTGTAGTTTTAAAATATTATAGAATTATTTATTGAATCTATTTCTTCTATCTTATTTAATTTATATTAAATCTCAACTAATTTGATTACCCAATTTATTAACATTGGGGATGTGGAAATATAAAGGGAGTGAAAGTTTAACATGTGATCTATTGTAGGGACTTAGTTATCTAATATATGAGAGTGTCCTAAAAGGCTATGGAAAACTGAATTATACATAAAGACAACTTATTCCTCTTAATGTATTTATAGTTATTATCCTTATAGTGAACTATGATTATTCCAAAGTGATAAATACTACATCAATAGAGTAATTGAAATTTAGATCCAGTGTGTAGACAAAGAGGTGATAAATTTAGTAGAGTAAATAAGAAACAATAAAACCAAAATAACACCTGCAATGTTTCCTAATTTCATCCTTAGATATGGTGCATTTATTATGTTTCCATTTCTATTTAAATATATCATTACTATTATTCTCTTCCAATTTCACTCCACTAAGTCCTACAAACACATATTATTCTATAAATATGTATATATAAGGGAAATCAACACAAGAAATGAAACTATTTTAAATGTGGAATGACATAGGAACTTGAAGTTAATATCTTACATCACCTAGTGCAATTTCGGTTAGGTTGTTTAGTTACAATAATATTCATTCCAAACAAGACCACTCCAACCCTCAAAGAACTTATCCCACTCAAAATAAAATACCAAGAATACACTTATCCCTTAAAGGGAGGTTCTTAAAACCTATAATAGAAAAATATTACCTCACTAAAAAAATATATGGAATAATCTAAGTAGGAACCTTTCATTATCCCATGAGATCACTATAAAGGTAATTTATGAAATATCAACCTTGATTTTGAAGTGAGTTACTGGTACAAGATTCTAGTTGTGATTGAATATGTGGATAATTCAGCTATGTGATATGTATGGCTATGTTTAGAATAGATTCTGACTTAAGGAATCGTTGAACTACAGGAGGCCAAAAGATTCTTAATAATTCATGGGGTATCTATTAGAATGTTTAAATATATATAGTATCATGTTCATGATATGTTCAATGCACCCTAAAGAGTAAGTCTATACATTGTGGTGCTCTATAGTTTGATGGAGAACTCATGGAATTAAAAAATTGAAAAAAAAAGTCTTATTTTATTTTATAAAGAATTATGTTCATTCCACACATTTTCATATGGATAATAGATCTCTGATATATGGATATCATGAGTTGTGATATAAACTTCATGATACATCATGAAAAATATATCTTACCACTCATCTAATACTTCACTGTATATATGGGCATAGATGTGGGGAGATCATGTTTTATGTAAACAAATGTGTTGTAATAGAAAAAATGAATTTCACAAGCATAATGGTTTGTAGAGACTCAACTTATAATCATGAGATTGAGCAACATCAATAAGATAATAGACTCAACATAGAGTTCATACAATATAAAAATAATAATCTTCTACTTCTAGTAACTAGTATAATATATGTGCTTCATTTTCTAAAAACTATACAATTTTTATATGTGTCCCTTATCTCGTGAAAACTCATTGGATCTTAAGAAAATTGAAAATATTGGATGCTCGTATACTATATGTCATGATGTATTAGATATTTTATTATACTTATAATTATACTAGATTCTCTTAATGGTTCTATCTACTCAATAATTATATAGAAATTATTAAATAGTAATGAAAATACTTTTTAAATATTTTAATGTAGAGTCAATTGTGTTCCATTTTTGAATTATATTAACATAAATTTTTAATTTAGAGAATTAAGTGGAAAAATTTTATTAGGTTATAGTGTGACCAATGGTTTTTTAGTCTAATCATAGTCAACAACAATTCATTCAAAATTTACTATACCTGTTAACCTTGATTTTTATTGGTATACATCACTATTCTCTGTAAATTTATTTATTAAATTCACTTTTTCTCCCAAATTATTTTTATGATTTGGATTTTTTTCCAAGTTATGTGATTTCTACCACATGAGAACCTAACTATTACTAAAAATATTGAATTATCTCTTAGTGGTTTCCTATGGGATTCTTGACAGGTAGTTCTCTATAATTGGGATAACTAGCCTTGGATGGACAAACTATATAAAGAAGAAGGAATCAATGTTGATGATATTAGAGAACAGATTTCCAAATTTTAAATTTGAAATGGGATTATCTTTAGGGGAAATACCTACATAAAATTATTATAAAGGAAAAAATATGATTGGGGTTAAGTAATGAATTTATTTTGGAAGAAATAGAATTCCCTACTTTGGTGTGGCCTCTATAGGAGTTCTCGTATTATAAGTTAGAATTATTAGTGGATTTTTGGTCACATGAACATCTCTTCTTGGTCTGATAATTTTACTATTAGTACTCGTAACTTTCTAGGATGATAGTATCCAAGTATGCATTTTCTTGGGGGGAAATATCACCTAAAATCCTACTGATGAGTTGATTTAACATAAAGAAATCTATATGTTATATAGATGTTATTTTAGAAGTATTTTTGATTCAATGTTGGATGTAAACTTGTTTACTAAAGTAAAATTAGAAGGTTTATGGGGGTATTCTAGGAAAGAAAAAACACCTTTATATTATTCATCTAAAATGAAATGTTAAGTATTAAAATGGTTATGAAAATTACCTTGTGCATGAGGTTCATCCTCATCTGGAGCGATTATAAACTCACAGATATATCCATTAGCAGTATTCAAATCCTACAAGATATTTGAATATTATCATAAACCTATCAATAAAATTCAACATGAGTATGATTTATTTTATTTCATGCCTATGGAATCATATGTGTACCACCAATAGGACGATTCTTCATCACCTTATCGATACGTTATAACATCAAGGATAATATCTACTCATACTCTAAATGTAACTGTAGAAACCCCACATATATACTGCACTGCATAGATATCATGGAAGCATCTATATCAGTCTATATTTCATCACTGTATCATTGCATGCACAAATCACATGTGCACTAGAAACTGCACGTCATGGGACACCAGTTCCATACGTCAAATAATATCCATGACTGTCACACCCCATGACAGACTAAAATATCTAATCTCTACGTACAATAATACAACAGTGCTCTTTTGGAATATCTACTAACTCAACATCAAAATGACCCTATAATACATAAAATTAAATTAATGAAAAAATATTAACAATTTATAGGAAATAAAAATATATTTTTCACCAAATAATTTTTATACAATAACCCTGAGAACATAGAGATCACCCACCTGGCGATTCATCACCCATATCAAAATTTTGTAGGTCATGACAACTCACTAATGTAACTATAATAAATATGTCCAAAAAATAAAAAATTATAATCATGTTATAAAACAATATTTTTAATATAAGAATGAATAGTTAGCTCTAAACTTATATAATGTTCAAGCTATGACATGTGTTAAGTACCATGTTTGGAATGAGTATCCTGCATTGCCTGATTACATGAATGAAGAGGGAACTTATTCTGCATTCAACATATAGAGATAAAATACATATGAAAAATTAGATTCATCTATATATTAAAATAAATTAGTTCTACAATCGTTTCCTCACTCGACCAAAACCAAAACAAATCCAACCACTACTTGGGAATAACACCTGGAGGGACTCACTGTAAAATGTCAGGCACACAAGAAAATGGTATCCAGTTGTCTCTCTACACCCTTCCCTTGTAATACTTCCATAAGTTTTAGAATTTTGGGACACATAATACCTGAAACTCAACTAGAATGGATTCTAAATTATCCAATTATAAAAATAATCCATTGTTGTGATAATAATAAAAACAATGTCATGAAAACATAAACTTTTAATTTACCTAAAACTCCATCTATAATTTATTAATCGTATCCTATGGTAATGAAGTCTAATAATGAGTATTCAGAGGAAATATATGTGGTTCTCATATCATATGACCCAAATGATGAATCAAATGTTTAATTTTGGGTCTCCTATCTTTTTATGGAATATTGATATAGTTAATTAACTTAAATTGGAAGTGACCAAATTTTGTTCCATGAATTGGATCGAACCAATCACACATTAACAATATTTCTATTAAGCAATGATGATAAGAAACCTTAATCATATTCCTTAATAAAACCTAATAATAACATGAATTAATATATGTACAATCAACACCATTATTAATTGTGGCTCAGTTCATGTCAATAATGCTAATACAGAATCAGAAATTGTTAACATCCAATGACAAGATTAAATGAGTTGTTATAAATGGTCCATCAGCAAGTTGGTTGTGTTTTTCACTCACATAATGATTACATAAATGAATAATGTTTTGAATATGTAAATTTGTCATAATTCAATGGATAAAAGATCAAGAAAATATAACTATGTTACACAACAAAAATGTTAAATCAATTTTAAATACATATGTGAGTCTTGAATCACTCATGAAATGTTTTGAAATTATTTTTTTGTGTTTTATCTTAATTTGCACATGGTCTTTCATGTTTCAAATAGGTGGTATACATCACAAATTACAACATAACTAAATATTAATTTATAAAAAAATATAGAAACATAAGGAATAATAGATCAACTATGAAATATATTGTATCATTGGTACACCTAATGGAGATCTTAACAACACATATTGATTTTCTTGAACTAACTCATCATTGTTAATATTAAAAATTATCCCTTCTCTAATTAGACCCTCATCATTCTGGGTGGGTTTATTTAACAATATTTCAACCTCATCAATATATGAAGCATACAAAATAGTGCACTCTTCCATCAAATATCCCTTAGAAATTTAATATTTTGGGAAAGATTTGTTGTGTACATTCCATTTCAATATATTTAAGTATCTCTCTATAAGATACATCTTCTTGAATTGCATATGACCACCAATAATGAATTCACTAGTTAAATACATATTAAAGTAGATTGTAACATCAAAAAAAGATAGCAAAAATAGTTTCTCTAGGTGACATAGTGAAAGAAAAATAATATCCTTCTTACTTTTCAAATAAATCATGTCATGATTCCATAAATAGAGCTTTATAGAAAAAATTGGAACTTTAAATAAACTGCTCAAAAACCTAGGTAGGTAAGAAATCAAAATTGCATTTGGGCCAACTATTGAAGTAGTATATGATTGTATTGACATTTCAACCATTTAAATTTTAATCTCCTCATATTCAAATGCCTGTAAATGTTATATAAATAACCATCAATCAACTTGACAACCTTAAAATTTATATAAATGCAATTTTATATTTTACTCATTTTGTACTATATGGAAGGCATGTATGCCTGATTACTAACACCCAACTATAAATTCATAGGTTTTCTCAATCCCATTTCATTAAAACCACATCCATAAATGTAATTGTCCTTTGATTTACATTTTATTCCTAAAATGGTGAAAATATATTTTCACAAACTTTTTTTCAATGTGAATAACATCCAAATTATGTTGTAAAATATTATATTTCCAATGATGAAATTCTAAAAAACAATGTGCTTCATCTAATTATGATTATTGTCTATTTACAACAAGAATAAAAGGAAATACAGGATCCAATACATCATGAAAATCATAAATTGTACATATATTTTATTTATCAAGTTCTTCATAAATTTGAAACAAAAACATTATTTTAGTTGATTTATCATGCTCTCTATTCCCATCAAATGGCATGTTGTCATTTCTGAACCCTTTCAATGGAGGAAGAAAGATTATGCGACCCAGATATTCCCACTTTCTATATTTCATAAGTCATATATATTTCTAATTTATATTAAAACAAGTAATGTTGAATTATCATTTAGTACTCCAACCTAAAAATTTAACATACTTCGGGAAATCATTAATTATCAATAACAAATATTAGAAGATTCTATGCATTTATTATCAATCGAGTCAAAATTCATAAAACCATCTACCCAAAATTCTTGTTTCTCATCAATAAAATGTCGCCTATAAACATTTATTTAATCACTAGGTCATCCCAGTCCATCAATTAGAGTTGAAAGTAACAAAAAAAATTCATCATACATAACCATGGGGAAGATTGTATGAAACAAACATCAATGGAAATGTACTATGTGTTGCACAAACCATGGACCTAAATGGGTTAAAACCATTATATTATAAAACTAATTTATCATGATGGTCATCTCGAGAAAGTTCTAGGTGTCATTGATCAAACTGTTTCCATTCCAATGAATCTTCCAAGTGATATAATTTATCATCTTTTTTTATCTCTCTAAATGTAGAGTCATAAATTTAAAAAAAATTGATGATAGGAATAATATCTTCAATATCTATTTCATTTGGAAATAATAGATCTTCTTAGTAGAAACGTTTCCCCTTGATTCTAGACCCTACTGTGAAGAATATGACTAACTTGATTAATATCAACATCCTTCCACCTCGATTAATTTCAAAAATATTTGTATTGAATTTTGAATTCTCTTTTATAAACAGTATATGGTTATTGTGGCATGCATCCATGGTCATTAATGTAAAACCAAGGTCATCGGTCAACTTGTCAGCTAGATATAATGAATCATAGATCTTCACTCAAATAGGGGGGTACTTCTTTTCAAAAATTATAACAACATGTCGAATAAGGTTCTTGTCTACTGATTGAAGGCCTTCATGTATAACAATTCAATGATCAATAACAATTTACTATATTTAGAGCATCCAAGACATAACTTAGTACAAGCATCGTAAGGAATTTGAAATAATGTTAATGCATCTCCATATATAGAAGAATAGGGATTACTCCTTCCAGCATCATCATTTACTACATTTTTGTTCTTAGGTTGAAAATGATGCATCATATCATTGAAAGTTATGTCCATCAGATCAATTATTCTCAAATCAACATCCATTTGAATACATTCTGATTGGTGACATGAAAAATTTTCTTCTCCATGATGTGTCGATGTCATATAGTTGTTCAAAAACCAATTCATAAACAGAAATTCCCTAACAATATCTCATTTGAATAGATATTTTATTGCACATTTTTTCTATGGAAATATAATCAATTCACTTAAAAATTTGATGGTTAAATCCATAAATATATTAATAACTTAATAATATTTAGTATAAAACCTCTTTGTTCTATCAATATTGATCTAATCCATATATATATTTAATTAAAAGTAAAAAAATTGAAATATGTCATTTAAATTATGAAGAAAATAAAATCATTAAAACCTACATGCTAATGAATCCAATATATTTCTAAAATATTGTAGGGCATGAAAAAAATACGCAGGGATACGAAAACAGTTTTCCACCATGCTCATCTAAGCAGGTAAGGGTTGGATGGGTTTTGGGAATAGTCATGGGGTCAAGTCCTCAGGCCATCGAATTTACCTATAGTTTCTTTGTAGTGTGTGTGAGTTGCCATTGGCTTTTGTACCAAAATATAATATATTTCACTGAACCAGTTGGAGAATTTATAATATATGACAACATAAAATAAGAAAATGAAATTAAGAACAATAATAATCATTATATTCAACACTATGAGGACCTATTTGAATATCACAATGAAAAGACTATAAATTATACTGATCAAATAATATAATAATATAGATTTCAATGCAATAAATTATGAGGATTAACTATGAATGTGTATATATTCACCTATACTCAAATAAATTCAATAAATAACTGATTCAAAAATGATAGATAGGTAAAATATCAAAAAATAAATACATTGTACGATTTTATAGGAGAAAAACCAAAAAAATACATTAGATACTCTCGAAAAAAAAGATTTGATACCAAAAACATAAATTTATGATTTATTAGGAAATATTTAATTTAAATAAAAACCAGTTCTCAAAAATATAAATCAGAATAAAATGATTTTTAACAAAATAGACAAACATATAAATCGGTCTTAGAATTGGCTAGGTTGGTAATGCCAAACTAATGATTCAATCATCATTCCATGATTTCATTCAAATAATAGACTACGTGCTTGACTCCATTACACTGCATAATATAGGGGTTGGATCCTCATTAGAAACAAAAAATATCATATATAAAACTATAACGTCAAATGGAAACAAAATAAAAATAGAAAACCATAGTCATAGTATAAAAAAATAAAAGAAATAAATTTGACAAGTTTTATGGTGTGAAACATGGAATCAAATAGTAAAATGAAACTTCACGATGTATGTTCCCTCATTTTATGGGCTTTAATCCCTTGTAATTCAGAATATATTTCTATAATATGAGAATCCATTACCAGCATACATTTATAACCTTCCAATTATGGAATGCAGGGGGAAAAAGGGAAAGTATAAAATGAATTTAGAAATGATTAGGTTGATTTTATGGGCTTAGAACATGAAATATGTATCTCAATCCAGATCTTTTTGAAGTATAAAAAACATTTAAAATAATAATGATAATCATCAAGTGATAAATGAAAGCATAAAAATATAACTAATTACAAGAATCTTAATTTAAAATATCTGTCAATATTAATTTATAAATAGACTATAAACAAAATTTCACAGCTTATAATAATAAATTCAATATTATAAATTATTAGGGGTAAAATATTCCTATCAAAATCATAGATATGTGAAAAAAGTGTTTATTAAATTATAATATGATGTATTAATGAGAACAATGTAAATGTATTAAATATTCCTTTAAAAGGTTTAAATATTTCAATGTAAGGGTAAATGGGTTTCTTTGAAAAACAATATGATATTCATAAGGGATGTTTAAATATAATTCATTTGGATCCCTAAGAAGAATCTATAGAAAGGTTCGATGGTGATGCTATGTAAAGGTTATGATTTTTGGTTGATGGTATCATAGAGGGACTATGATTTTATGATTTGAATGAAGGATATGTTGTGACATGGGGGATTTAAAATATTGTGGAGACACCTAAAATGATATGGGCTCGATCGTTTCATTTCAAGGAAATTTAGTAAGGATTATACCAAAGGTGTTGAGACTATTTCGTAGCCTTATTTTGTGATGAATATAAGTTTAAAATATGGTTTAAAAATTAGAATTTTGAGGATTTTTAAATGTGAAATATCTCAACAATATTAAAATATATATTTTACTTGATATTGAAATATAGGTATTTTTCTTGTGTTTTAGGGTTACTCAAGAAGGTAATGACAAAGGTAGTGATTTATTTGGAATGAAAGACATTTCACTATTTGGAAATTGACTACACTGCAAAATTTCAATTAGAAGTATTTTTAAATGAAAAATTCATATCTTTTAGGTTTATATATATAATTACTTCCTTATATATATTACTTTAATTTGAAGACACTTTTTGTAAAAATTTCCCTTTAAAATGATAGAGAAGATTAAAAGGAAGAAAAACATACAAATTAGAGGATTATCCATTAAGAATTTTCAATTTAGTGATTAACATAAGATCGTACACCTAGGGATTGAATAAATAGTTTCAAAATTTTAATTTATTTTATACTAATGCAATGAGAAATTGTCCTAGAGGGGAATCAATTCTGGGTAAAGGGGGCAATGGGATTGGGGATCCATGAAGGGGTGTGCTAAGGGAGCTTGAAGATAGGGGATTGATGGGGGACGAATGGGGTCTGTAGTCCTTGATGTCAAGGGTCAATGACAGGGTATCAAAAATATTAAGAGGAATCAATGGAGGTGGCAGGGATCGAAGTTAGTGATTGACATGGGTGGTAGGGTTTTACAGGGGCTAGAGGGATCTACAGAGGCGGTTTGGTTTGATGTGAGGCATGATGGGGTTGGGATAGTTTGAAGAAGGTGGGATTGAGGAAGGCATTGTGTGGAGGAAATTGGGTAGCAATGTTATGGAGGGTAAACATAAGGGAATGAGTGGAATTTAGTATGGGGAGTTAAAAAATTATATCGGCCAATAAATGGTGGCTTTTAATATGGTCAATATAGATATCCATGTAGCATTATCCAAAAAACCCCTCCATGAAAACTCAATTTTCAACTATTGAAAAATGGAATGTGATGTATAGAAGCAGATAGAGAAGCAGAAGCCATGGCGTAGTGGAATTCAGTGCCTTTCACAGTAACAAACAATGTTGGTTTTTGCCACAAAAATATCTTTATCCTTGGGGATGTAGTGGGTGGGTCTACTGTGAGGAGGGGGTGAATCCTCTATAAATGTTTCTAATATGTGGAAAAATTATGATGTACTAGGTAGCCTGGTCGGAGGTGATCAGATGAAAAAGTATCATTCATTTATGGGAAACATGAAAACCATTGTAGATATGTGAAAATAGAAATGGGTGTGGATGTTTCCCAAGATGACAACCACTCTTTGTAATAGGTGGAGTAGAACATCGTGTGTATGGTTCATGTTGTGTCTGAGCCCTATTTTCAGGTGAATAATTTTATAAGAGGTACTGACCCCAATGAAGGTTGTGAGACAAGATTAGATTTTTTCCATGAATTGTCTCTATCCAATGGTAAGAGAATCATTTTGGATGAATAGGGTTTCCAATTGGTTATCACTTTTAAATCTAAAGCATGTGTGATAGTATCTATTTCATAAAATCCTCAAGTGAGGAATGAGACACTAGATAGGACAAAACCTCTACCATCATTCCACTGGAGGACCAGGATGGTGAAAGAACACTTGAAGGCCTCAATAAGGATGTGCTAGAATGGATTTTGTCACAACATGAAGTCAATTTTCTATGATGAAGCTGGATGTATTTGGTTTTATTGGTCATCTAATAGTCCAGAATTTATTTTCAGTTATTATTGAAGAAGGATTTCGACCCAATCGAGGGATGGACTTTTCGGATCTATCTTGGAAATTCCGGATGTGCTCTATTTCATAGGATACTTCTAAATCATCGTTGGATAAATATTATGATCCCACATCAAGTTCCATTTCATGGTGGGGAGTCCAACACCCAAAAGTAAAACGCCGATACGCTTTGAATTTAGGAACTACAGTGAATTGTAAGAAGTTACCTCCTCTTTTCCATGTGGTCATTTAATGTCTTCTTTGACCTATTACTTTCATTGTATGTTTCTCTTTTATTAATAAATTTGCAGTGATGGGTTTGGGTACCAATCCCATCGATGTGACATTTATAGTATAATAAATATATCTAAAAAACAATAATGTCTAATTATATAAATATATATAACTATATAAATATATTTATAATTATATAAAAATATTTATAAATATATATAGTTATAATTAATATTACAATTAAAAAAATATATATATATACATATATATATATATATAAATATTAATTTATAATTATAGAGATTTAAATTTATTTATAATTATATATATTTAACATTTTTAAATTATATTAATTATATTCTTAATTTATGTTTTATGATCACTTTTTTTGCGCTGATAAAGAATATTTTTCATCAACTCTAAAAAAGCACTGATAAAACATATCTTTATAAGGCTTATAATATTAGAACTGGTAATGATATGTTATATTAGAATATTTTCTCTTATTTCATGATATACCTCCTCTCATAAGAATATTAGATCTCCCTGTGAAATTAGATGTTTTTTTAGTTTTCAAAAAATGGTTTATCAATTACTACCCTTACTTCTTCCTCGTTTACATATTTACCTTATAATTTACATATTTTCATTTCTTATATATTTTAAAACCCTGAATTCCTAAAACAATAACATTTTATAAAATAAATAACATGCTACATGAAAAATGATTTTATCTTGAAATTCTTGCAGCACTGAGTTTAGCGTGTGTTACATAGAATGATGAGTCCTACCATACAAAAATATACAATTAATACTATTATTTGATATGATAGTTATCGCCTAGTTGTTAAATGATAGCGATGAATATGATTGAATAAATTATAATAATATATATTTTACACACATATATTGGTTATCTAATGATAATTATAATCATTTAAAATAAAAAATAAAACTTTTGGAAAAATTATATTTTCCTAAATGAAACTTTACTCATGCCTAACACATATAAATTAAAATTAATTTTTATCAAATTTTAAAAATTTTCTTGAAAAAATCTACATAAATTATTATATTGGAAAAATATTATCTTTGGGTGAATTATTGGTATTTTTATAGGTTTTTTTTAATGAATACGGAAAATACTGAATTTTAATAGAAAATGTATTTTTATTTTTACAAAAATAATGTTAAATTATATCATTAATTTGATTTAAGGTAAATTTAGTATCCTTTTATAGTAATAATTTCAATTTACTTCATTGAAATCATCTTCATATTGAATTTAGATATAAAAACATTTCGAAATTTGAACATTTTGACTTTAAAAAACCCGATTTTGCATCGTGTTTGCGGGATTAATTATAAATTACCCAACTTCATTGAATTGAATTTTAAAAAATGAATTCCAAATTTGGAATAATCATAATATATATAATATATTAAGTATTGATTAATTTTTTACAAAATTAATGGTATATGAACTAAAATATAATTAGCATGATTAAGTTAAAAATTGAATTATCCGGGGATTAAACTAGAATGATAAGAGTAAAAATTACCTAAAACATTATCTCAATTTTATTTAATGAGTTTATTTAGATCTTGTACATAACCTTATTTAAAATATAAAAATTTATTGCCACTTTCATTTGAATATGACTCATATAATAAGATAATTAAAAAAATACAAAATAGAAACTTTTATTACTTTAAATATTTATAATACATTGTGATTGGGACAAAAAAAGTTGGTTAGGTTATAAAAATTATTTTGAAATATAAATGTTTTATTTAACATAATTATTAATCATTAATTTTTATAAATGAATTAGTAAGATAAAATATTTTAGAAACACCAATACAGTAAATATTTAGTTAACAATTAACTAAAATATATTATATTAAAATTATTAAAAGTAAAGTAAATTGAATGAATTATTATATTAAATTTATTTTTTATATTAATATACCATGTTACATTGGTTTTAAGATAATATAATATAATTATATCATTTAATTGATATTTTTTAATTATAATTAAATAAATAAAGTAAAATTTGACATTAATGTTATTTTGTAATAATAGATATTCTATTAAATGATTTAAAATTACTAAAAACAGGATAATAATGTATGTTATTTATAAATGTTAATAAATATAAAATATTTCCCATTAATGTTCCAATTTATCTTTTTTAATCAATATATTGACCCCAAAATAGAAAAAACATTTTTATCGTGGTAATGGTCAAAGAAGTGTTTTTGCAAATTATATTAAATTCTTTTAAAATTAATCTCCAATACACATAGAATATTTATTTCATAAGTTAGATATCATAACTACAATAATTGGGTATAAATTTTATAATATGTTACAGTTTAATCTATTCTTAATGGACAAATTACATAGGTTAGAAAATTAGTTACCACAGTGAAAATCCAAAATGGTAAAAATAGGAAAACATTGAAGTTAAATAATAAAATGTTTAAAAAATGTTTTTAAGTGCATGGTGTAGTTTTTCTCAATTATATCACACCCTCCCACAGACACACACATTTAATTATAAATTTTTGATCCAGTTTAGGTAATTTTTACCTACTAATAGTGAGTGCTTTAGAGTATTTAAAAGAATTCCACTCTTGATCAACTATGAAAGATAACTCACTCCCCACACTTATTAACACCTATAAATCCACTTAGACTATAATACCCATGACCAAATCACATTACTAACACCCTTTAATTATCCTAAAAGACTTATTTTGGGTACAAATTCAACCTTGGACGTCTTTAGTCTATGCTAAAGGATGATATTCAAAGAAGGGAAAATGTTCTTAAATGAGTGTCTTTTTTATTTAATTTTCTACCTCTAAAAAATATAATTAAATTATGATGACATAATATCCCCAATATATTCCATATACTTGAATGTTTTTATAATTTTTTCTTTACCTAAAACTATCTCAACTTCCATGAAATGTGTTTAAAAAATTAGTTTTTGTGGGTATGAATAACTACTACCTGGAAAAAATATGTAGTTATTTTTTCCATTACCACGTCTTAAGGATGGGTATTTGATGGTTATAAAGTATATATATAATATATTTTACATTATTATACCAATGGATTCATTATATAATATATAACTGATCTTTAAAATGATTTAATAACAACTAATAAGGGGTTGAATCAATAATTCACTTTTTATAAGTATCGTTAATTATAAAACATAACCATATACCCTATTATAGTTTATAAACATATAATATTTTAGTAAAATAATCATTCATGAAAAACTATGAACTAAATTAAAGAACATGAGATTTACAAGGTTCGACCTTAGTTTGAGAACCCACATCCTTACCATAGCCACTCCCACGGTCTTATAGAAATTCACTCTTATGAAAAATGGAATATAGCTTGAGAAAAATCATGTTATCCACCTTATATCTCTTGATAATAACTATTATAACACACCCCACCAGTTTACAATGTTTTTTTACAAACAATTGGTCCAAAAAATAATAATTACTTTTTCAAAATTTCATCACAAATTCACTATTTGGATCCTCAGTATGATGTGGATGGGTTCGATTCTCTATATTCAATAGGGCTAGGTATGATGGAGTTAGTATAATAAATTCAATAAAATAGAATCAATATGGTGAACGCATTCTAAAACTTCATTACCCAAACTCTTTGAAAATTCTCAATCACATCTTCCTTAGTCTCTTAAACAAAACACTCATATTTCTTACTTTCTAATGAGGTTTCAGTCTATAAAGATAACTCTGACCTAATTTCTACATCTCTCTACCTTTTTTGATCACACGAACTGTAGAAAAGTTAGAATGTACTATGAATCTATTTAAAGGTATATCTGAATTTAAACTGTGGGAAATATAAAAACTTTACCTGCTATCAAAAATTCAAAAACTTTGAGATCTAATCATATTTCAATTTGAAGCTTGAACTATTAAACTCTTCAAAAAATTTCTAGAATATTTTTGGGTATTCTCTGAAATTATCCTTCTCAAACTTCCTAACCTTTCTTTATCTTGGTGGAACTTTCTCAGCTCATTATAGTGAAACTTCCATAGGTCAGTACAATGGAACTTCCACTTCTCATTATGATGAAACTTCCCCAATTCAGTATGATGGGTCTTCCTAAACTTATTACTAAGGTACATACTCATCTCATTATGATAACATAATTCATACAATTTATTAGTCCGATTATATTTCTTGAACTGCGGTATAAAAATAATTATCAGTGTGAAACATTTATCTGATTTATCCGTGTTTGTTCCTCTTTTGGTGGATTGGTATCAAAATTGAATTCAATATTTTTATTTTTTTGATGTAAAAATAACTATTTAGAATCTCTATACATTCATTACTCATATCTGTCTAATGTATCAATTTAAACATCTCTGGTTACTCTGATGTTCTGTTTCAATTGGTGACATCACTCAGATACTCCTCAAATTTTATATACTTTACTCAGATTGACATATGAAAAATATTGTGTCTGGTACATCGTAATCCAATATTCTGTGTCTGGGTTTCTAGAAATAATATAAACTATTCTTAGACCATCAATTGTCTCCATTCTTAAAAATCATTTATCATTATACATTATCATGATTTATGAAAAAATTAGATTAGCCAATAATCATCTAACATTTGTTTAGAAATTAAAGAAATTTATAGCACCCGGAATCATTGTCTTCATTCAACATTTTTAGTAATATTTTGAATTTATTTTGTATAAACATATGAATTTCAAAACAACATTGAGTTTAATGAAAATTGAACTTAATTTTGATGGATATTAGTTGGATTATGTATTTGATCAACCACTTCATCTCTCTGACAAATTCTATGTTTTATTCGGATTAATCTAATACATTGCATCAGGAAAACAACTTTCTTAAGAACTAATATTTTTTACCCCCTTTGTGTTTGGGATTGAACATTTAGAAACTTTTACCTATTTCTCAAAATCATTTCATTCCAAAATATTAGTTGTTTACAAATAAAAAACATTTCAAAACAAAATATGACAATTTTTTTTTTTCTGAATCCCCCTTTAAATTTGTTTGACTACTTTCATTAACAACATTTCCAACATACCATTTTCAAACACTCGAAATTTTTCAAAAACAAATTTTTGAAAAAACTAAAATATTTAAAACTTTATCAAATCATAGACATTTTTAAAATCGAGTTTCCAGATACCAAACTACAATATAAATTATTTTTTTAAGGAACTCCATCCCTTAGTGACAAGAAAATTTGACATCCATATAAATATAAATGCCCTCAAAAAAAATTTCCTTTATCACTTTTATTTTTTCTCACCCCATTGATTGTCATATCCTCCATTATTATATAACTATAGATTCATATTATTTAAATAAATATAACTTAAAACATCTTACAAAGTAAAACATTTGTTACATTCTCCCCCCTTTGTCAATATATTTAAAAGAATGATGGGGGACTTCCTTATTAAATTTTTGAACTCATTGGAGGAGGGTTAACATTATATTGTATACTCTAATTTACAATCCGTTATTTTTGGAATTTATTTTATATAGATATCTGTAATTTTATACTTCATTGAGATATTTTCCAGAAAAAACATCTCCATCAGTGACTTTCTATTTTATAAATTAAAACATAATATCAATGTTATTTGATCCTAAATGTTGTAAATGATTTTTATAAAGGTAAATTGCACTCTGGTTATCATAATGTATATTCAATGGTTCAGAAAAATATTCTTTCAAATATTCTAGAAGATATTTTATCCACAATACATGTGTACTTTCTAGATTAGCTAAAACATATTCTAATTCTTCTATGCTAAAACATCCAGAACATTTTTTCTTACTATGACAACTCAAATAATATTTACCCAAGAAAAATGTTCCTCTAAAATTTGATTTTATATCATTATTATGTTTATCCCAGTTGATATTCTTATTTCCCAGAATTTTTATACTAAAAATTATTTTATATAAAATTCCATGTGAATTTATTCTTCTAGAATATCTCAGAATTCTCCTTGCTTCCAATATATGTCTTTTTTGGTTCACTCTGATATCTCGAACACAAAGTCACATCATAAATAATATTAGTTCTTGAGGAAATGAGATAAATCAAACTTCCTGTCATCTTCTCAAAAGCTATTTGATGTACACTTTTTCAAGATTCATCTTTACACATCTTTATGCTAACTAAAATTGGAGTAGAAACTTCTTTGGATTCTACCATCCCAAACTTATTTAAAAATTCCCTAACATAATTTTCTTACGATGATAAAATGTAATTTACCTTTTACTGATCTTTTAAGTCAAGTATAAAAATTATTTCTCCCAACATTGAAATTTCAAAATTCTTCTTCATTTCCTTATAAAAATATTTACAAACACTTTTTTCATCCCCATAAAAAATTATAACATCCATATAAAAATTACAGTTAGAATGATGGAGTTTACTTCTTTCATTTAAAATTGACTATCAGCATTTCCTTTATAAATATTAATCATTCTAAAACAACTATAATCTTTTGAATACTAGGAATGTGATGCTTGATTAAATACATATAATTATTTCTTCAATCAAAAAACCATTTTTCTCATTATCATATAGAAAATCACAAGGCTTTTCATTGTACACTTCTTCCTCAATCTCTCCATTTAAAATATCTAACATTCCCTTCGTCTGATAATATTTTTATTTTCAATTTCAATACACTAATATAAATATTAATATAGTTTTGAATTTTGAAACTGGGGAAATATTTTCTTCAAAATACACACCTTTGACTTATTCCAAACTTTTATATATAATTTTTTCTTTTCTTCTTGAAACTTCTACATGTTCATTCAATTTTTTTCTGTAAACCTAATTTTTTTGATAAAATTATTTTTTTTCTAAACATTTAACAAGTTACAATGTTTCAATTTATTAAATATTATCTGACTCTTCATTAGTATAATTTACCCATTTATTGGGTTGAATATCAATTGAAACTGGTTATAATTAAAATTTTGAGATAAGTGAAGTCTGATTTTCTAATATCAACTTTGTTCTTATCTAAAATGAATCTGTCAGGTTCCCAAGAATATTTCTAGTCTCAACATTATTTTGTACAGTTTGAAATTTTAGAGTCCCTCTTTTAACTTCACATTCTTCATCACATGTTTCTCCTAAATCTTAGTAAGATTCTTTTACCCACTTTTACCATTCTTTGAACTATTCGACTTGTCTTCCTCTACATCATCATCAACATTTGTTATGCATTTTGTATTTTTAATGACATTCACATAATATAATTCAACTAACTTTTATAAAAATATGGTCAAACACTTACAACTTCATTCATTAAGTTAATAACCCTTAAATGTTCTGTTATTGTCTTTCTCATCAAACATTCCAAAAACCAGGTTTTTGATTTTTAGCAAATATGGACTTCTAAAAACATTGAATTACTTCATTGAGGTTTTTTTATCTCGAATTTTAAAAGCACTCATGATAGATTATATCTTTAAAAATATTTTTTGAACATGTATAGTAGAATATATAGCTTCTCTCTAATAGAACATTGAATTTTTGTACTCGAATAACATTCTTCTTCCTATTTCCACCAAACTAATATTCTTACTTTATGATTCTCCATTTTATATAAGTTATATGTAGAAATTTAATAATTTCTAATTCCATTCATTAACAGATTATTTTCCAATGTATATTATGTGGATTCTATATCATTATTTATTTTCAAAGTCTTTAGGTAAACCTGAATTTCATTCTCAACATCATTTCTGAAGAATTTGAACATTTCAATAGAGTCTGAATTTTTATTCATTAACATGATGTTTTTCATTCAATTGAAGTCATAAATTGTTGTGATATTGTAAAAATAATGTTTTTTAATTGATTTCTCATCAAGTAACATAAGTCCGAGTGAATAAGTTCAAGAGTTCTGGAAGAATTAATCTCAACATTCTTATGAATTTTATTAGTCATCATTCCATTATGAAATGTTACAAAAAAAAATATTATTCTATTAATTCCAATTATAGAAAATTTCATACATAATAATCATTAAATATTTTTTCATACAATTCTTCTAAATGTGGTTAAGTCTTTGATTCCCAAACATATTCTCATCTTCAGTATTTTGATAACAAGAGATGTTTTATTCTCTGCACTGAATATTATTTCCACTGGTTCTTTATCATTTTGTGAAAACTTTATCATCATTGAAACTTCTGATGATACACGAATCTTTTTAAAAAATAAAATATTTTCCATCATCAAAAAGTCCAATCACACAATGTAATTTATGTCTAAGTAAATAAAAAAATAAAACTTCTTTAGATATCAACTTTTCTACTTTAATCTCAGCATTTCAAATACCAATTATTCTTAAATAAAAATTATTTCAAAGGGTAATATATCATCCACGATTATTTTCAATGTGTTTCAATATTTTTAATTCACTTATCATGTGAGGAGAACAACCTCTATCAAGTATCCATGGTTTTTTATTTTTTACTTGCTTTCAAGGCGGTCCCAAAAATAAAATATTTTTCCTTAACATTATTCTTTTCCCTCTTACATTTATTTTATCACCTACATAACTTATACAAGAAGAGTAGCCATAAATTCTTACAAAAATTTAACCATTTAATCACATATTCCTCAAACTTATTTTATACAATAAAATTGATTTTTCATTGGAACGTTTCTAACATTAAGAGATTTTCCTTCTTCAACATCCTATAATTTAAAAAAGTTACTCATTTTACATTCACCATTTCTTCAACTATGTTCTAACCTTATACTATAATGAGATAGATTATACCCAAAAAAATCCCTATTCTCAAAGATTCCAAAAAACAAAAAAAACATTAAACCATGATTTTTTTAATTGAATTAATATTTTCTCTATTAAATTTGTTTTGAGGATTATAACTTATTCATATTTCAACATACTATATGCATGGACTAAAATTATAAATGATAGTGTTATAAAATGTTTTGGATGGGATATTTTTATAACATATCGTTTCAATACAAACATTCCTAACACTTTTCATATCACCTAAAATCTTTGCATTATTTTGTGAAACAATATTTCAAGAGGGACGATATATCACCTAATTCTTGATTTGAGATATCTCGGTAAATTTATATGTCACGGATTTTAATTTTATATCTTTGTTGTAATTTTCATTCATCTTAATCAATTTCCATTCAGAACCAAGGAGTTTTGATTGAAAATTGTTAACTTCTTCTTTTTCAGCTTCCATCTTCTTACTGATATCGTAAACCATCATTCCAAGTTCATCAATTATGTGTTTGTAACATAATGTCTCTTGGGTGTATTCTTCTTCTATCTTGGCAACACTTTTTTCTCATCAAACAAAATTTACACCATCTTTATTTATCATTATGATTTCATTCTTGTGAGATCTTTTTTTCTCCAGAGATTAAACTAAATTAGTTCTTATTTCAAACTCTCTATAAGATTTTTTACCACCTTTTTATCCACTTTTTCAAGAGTCTTCTGTTTTCTTAAATTTTGAAAAAAATGTTATAACTTTATTTAAATTCTCATATTCTGAAGAATTTTCTTTAGTTGAGTCCAATTCATATTTATTTTTCAATATACATCTCTTTTTTCCAAAAAAAGTCTACTTATATTTTTTGGATTCCTTTTCATCTTTAGAAATTTATTTCCACTTATTTCATTGATTTTTTCTATCAAAATCAACTTGAAATTCTCTAACATAATTATTTGGACAATTTCTATCAATGATTCTTATTCCAACACACACAAAACAATTTAATGTAAGTTTACCTCCATACATTCCACTTCAACCTCAAATTTTCTTTTATATTAGATATAAGATTTCATCATTTAGATCATCATCCTTTTTATATTCAGAATCACAAGGACCAAAATCTTTAATATCTTGATTCTTCATTTTTCTCAATGCTTTAAAATCCATTGAATATTTCATATTATTTTTTATCATTATTGGTTTTTCTCATTTTTTAATAAATAATTAATTTTTTAAATTCATCAATAGATAAATCATTTATATAATTTAAAAAACAAAATTTAAAATCGAACCTTTTTGGAAAGTGTCTCTTGAGTTTCTTCACAATTTTAGAATCTTAAAAAGCGTATCCAATTCTCATGTTGTTGCAAACAATTTTATTTTCCTTATTGACATTTTCATCAATAGTGTCTTTATCTCTCATTCTTACCTCTTAAAACATCCAATTCCATATTTCTAGGGCTTCTTCATCCACTCGAGTATTCCATTTGAAATTACTTTTCAACTTTTCCAACATAATCTTTGATGTTTTGAGACCCATCATATTCAAATATATATTTTCTAAAAGAGGACAAAAAATAAAATTATTATCCCTTCCTTCAACATCAAAATTTCTATTATCTGAAAAAAAAAATATTACAGTATCTTTCTCAATAGGTGGAATCCCAATTCTAACAGAATTAACAACTTCTAGGCCAAGAGATTATAGATACATAATCATCAAATTTTTCTATCCAGATTAATTTTTTCCATAAAATTTAGGAAATATCAAATTTTAAATGAATTGATATTATAAATTACAAGGATTCAACAAGGGAACATTTCTTCTAATACCAATTGAAGTTCTAAAGTATCGAATAAAAAATGATAAGGGGTGGGGGTTAAATCAATTTTTCACTATTTATATATTTTAATACTTTTAAACCATAACCCCTAAAACCTATTAATTTCTATAAACTTATCATCTTAAAGTAAATACCCATTCATTGAAAAGTAAGTATGAAATTAAATCACATTATATTTACCTGGTTCATCATTAGTTAGAGAACCAAAATCCTTTACATAGCTACTCGTGTGGGTCTATGGAAAGTTATTATTATGAAGAAGTAAATACAAATTGTTCTCATTCTAATTAGACACCATATATCTTGTAATATAAATTATTATACTGACACCCATAATTAAAAATGTTTCCTTCAAAAAATTATCCAAAGAAGAATAAATACTTTTTTCTAACTTCTCCAAATATTCTCCTCTAGATCCTTTGTCTGGTAAAGAAATTTCAGATATTTTCCCTTTTAATGATGTCTCAATATAGAAATATAACTCAAACAAAATTCTACAGAACATCAGCTTTTATACTCAAGTGACTGTTTGAAAAGTAAAAAAATGTAGTGTGATTATATTTATAGGCATCTTAGAATTAAAATGGTAGGAAACTATAAAACTTTTCCTGCTATCTAAAATTTCAAAACTCTGAGATATACACATATTTAAATTTCATGTTTGACCACTTCAACTCCTCCCAAATCTTTTAAATATTCTTTATCATCCCATGAAATAATCCTTATTAAACATCCTAAACATTATTTAGTCCAATTGAACATCCTAAACTCATTAAGATGAAACTTCTTCAGCTTAATATGGTATAAATTCTTCAACTCATTATGATGAAACTTCCTTAGCTAAGTATGATTGAACATTATTTTCTCATTATGAAAGAACTTACTCATCTCATTATGATAGAATCCATCATAAAATTTCTTTGAATGGTAATATTTCACAATCTACTACATCAAAATATTTATTAGCATGAAACATTCATATGATGGATTAGTTTGGGTTCCTTGTTTTTTGGATTGGTATAAAATTTGAAATCACCATTTTTTCATTTTCTCAAGCAAGTATATCTCCTTTAGAATCCTCATTATCTCATAACACAACCCTATCAGATGGATCGATGTAAAAATAATTGGTTTCTATGATCATCTAAATCTGACGAAGACTTCAATTAGATACACTTCAATGTTTATATGATTTACTTAAATACACTTCTGAAGAAAAAAATCTGATAATTCTAAATCCAATATTATGTGTTTAAATTTTTGGAACAGATATAAACTATTCATAAACCTTCATTAGTATGCATTTATCAAAATATTTTATCAAGATAATTTATCATGATTTATGAGAACTTCATGATCACCAAATTGTCATCTAACGTATGGTTATAAAGTAAAGAACATTTAAACACCTGATATCACTATATCCATTTAGCCTTTTCTCCAACATTATATATTTCTTTAATTGAAACAGGTTACTTTATAATCAACCCAAAGTCTGATGAAGCATGATATTTATACTAATGGATTTTAGAATGATGATTTGTCTAATAAATAACTATATATCTCCAACATATTTTTTGTCTGATTCTACTCATTTTAATACACTACATCTGAAAAAATACACTCTTAAGAACAATACTTTTTCTCCCCATTTGTATTTGGGTTCGAACATTCTACATATTTCTCCTATTTTTCAAAAACATTCATTTAGAATAGATTGGTTTTCAAAAAAATAAAAAAAAGGTTTAAAATTTTACAAATTTTCCTCTATAATTTATTAATTTCCATTCTAAAGAAGTTATGATAGCATCCCATGTGTGTAGAAAAGACCACCGCCTCATGAAGCGATGTGATTCATATTTCACTAACTATTTTCATTGAAGTTGATAAAAAATAATTTTAAGTATTAAATGTGATATAAATGAAATAATTACTATATTAATTATATATTTATCATTATAGAATGATAATATATAATTTCATTTTCTTACATTTTCACTCAGTCCAAGATAATAATGTCCTTTGTATATGTGTAGACTACCATCTTCAGGAAGTGATGTGACACTATTTTCATCAATACACCACATGTAAGGTATATATATGTATATAATAAGGTATTAATTAAATTATAATAATTATATTAAGGTAAAATATTACTTACCTCTTTTCTATAATGATAAATGAAAATGGAAAATGATACTCATGTGTATGTACGACCTACCATCTCTATGATCATAACATATGTCATTTTTCATAACAATAATTTATTATTGGTATTAAAATTATAATTTATGTAAAAATAATAAAATTACTTCATGATTATTATTCTTTAGATGATAGAGGAATATAATATGTGAAATAATCAGACCTTTCAAGATAAAACATGCATGAGAAAACAAGGCGATTAACAACCAAAAATAATGAAAATAATGAATGGTTATTAATGAATATGTAATAAGATTTTATAAATGGGTCATATAATATTTTATAAAAATTAATATGGTTCTTTAAAAAATTAATAACATGATTAATACAAACACACATAAGGTTAATTCATGTTAAAACAAAAAGGGAGTTCAAGGTAATGAATTTTCTCTCTATTCCCTTGAGATTTATTTGTTTTTATAAAACAATTCACTTTTAATTGATATTTATACTGACCCTTTGACATGAAATATCATGAATCGTTCATAATTCATGGTATTTTATGTCTCTCATCTAAGGAGATTTTGCATTAAGATTACAAAGCGGTAAAAGTTATTGTACAATATAATTTCCTTTTGTGATTGTAACCATTCTCTTGAAACAATCATTTTCTTGTAATAAATTTTCATTGGAAATTTAATTAATTTAAATATAGAAATTATTTTTTGATGGATTTGATTATTTATTAAACTATATACCATTTATAGATATGTTTTTCTTCTTTGAAGGATATTTTATTCACTAAGGAAATATTGATAAATCTGTATCCTTTACCAAATATAGATATTAGATATGAAACATTGTTTATAAATTTATTCAGTTTTTAGTTATACGAAAAATGATTTAGGAATTTTTTAAATAGGTTGGAGACTAGTTAGTTAAATAACCTCAATACATCATTAGGTTTCACTGAACAAACTATATATGTTTTTGGTTGAGGCCTAAACCGTTTAATAGATGTCGGCACGAAGCCTTGACAGTATTATATTCTTTGTGTAATTACTTGATGGTATTAAATTATATTAATGAATATTTTAAAGTAATAGATTTATTGTATTTAATCCTTTCTAGTAAGTTTTAGATCTATAACTTTATGAATTCCACCATAATGAATTCAGTTACTAATATTCCATGTGATTATTCAATTAGTTAGAATATCCCTAATTATGTTTCAAGCTCTTATGATTATTTATATGGAATTATTTGATCACCTTTTATTCATATCATATTATGGTCATGTTATTAATTTATTGTAATTTTTTTTTAGTTATTTAACATTCCATATTTATTATTCCTTATATATTCAAATCATTTGTTGTACACTTACCCTTAAAAAGGATATAAGCTCACCCATTTTTAATGTTTTAGTCAATCTTGGTGCACTTAATTTAAAATTTATTATTAAAAATTTAAAAAAATTATATTATATAAAAATTGATATATCAATTCCAAAATTCACCTATGTTTAATTTTTTGGATTTTTTGAGAAATTTCATTTTTAAATGACTATTTATAATACTGAATTTTATTTGAAAATTATCATCTCGTTTAAATAATATATAATGTTAAATTATTTTTTTAATTGTTTTTATAGTAAAATAAGTTAAATATTATATCATGAATCTATTTTAGTTCATTGGGATAATTTTTATATTTAATTTAGATGTAAAAACATTTTATACTTTGGAATATTATCACTTTAAAAAACATGCTTTAACGTGACATATGTTGAATTAATTTTAAATTCTAACACTTATATGACTTGAATTTTGCAAAAATAATTCCATATTGGAATTTATAATATTTTACATTAACTAATATAGATGACATAATTTTTTACCATAATATATAGAAAATCCAGTAAAACTTAATTTTTGTGTTCACGAAAAAATTGATTTATCGAGGTGTTAAACTAGAAGGATGAGAGTAAAAATAACCTAAAATATATTTTTAATTTTATTTAAGGACATTACAAAGATCTTGGAAATAAAATTATCGGATTTATGGAAGTTAATATCCACTTTACTTAAAACATGACCCATATAATAAGTTTTGTAAAGAAAATGACAAAACAATTAATAGTTTTACTTTAATATCTATAATACTTTGGGATATCGACAAAAAAAATTGGATCAGATATAAATATTATTTTAAAAAATATATTATTTTTTTATAAAAATAATTTTTCATACATTTTTTTGAAGAATTAGTTACTTAAAATTAATAAGAAATTCCCATGCAGAAAGTATTTAGTTTAGAATTAATTAAAATAAATGATTCGGAAAATATTAAAATTGAAGTAATTGGAATTAATTTTTATCATAAATTAATTTTTTAGATGAATATATCATGTTACATAGGTTCTAAGTTAATATACTATAATTCCATCATTGTGTTGGAATTTTTAAATTCAAAATGATAAATAATTCCAAAATTTGAATTGATGTTATTTTATAATAACCGATATTTTCATAAATGATTTAAAACTACTAAAAATAATATTTTATTACAATTTTTCTATAAATTTTAATAAATACCATATTTATTTCATTAATGGACAATTCATATTTTATAATGAACATATTGACCCCTAAATAGTAAAAACTGTGTTAGCATGGTTAGGGTTAATGTGGAGTTTTAGATAGTTATATGCTATTATGTTAAAATTAATTTCCAAAACACATGGTATTTTTATTTTATAATTTAGTTTTCATATTTATAATCACTGGATATAAATATTATAAAAATTATTACCTAAATTTTTTCTTCAAATTTAATATACCTAGGTTAGAAAATTAGTTACAGTAGTTAAAACCCAAAATGGTAAAAATTGGGAAACTTAGATGTTAAGGAAAAAAATGATTGAAATATATGTTTTAATCTTACTATAATATTGACCTCCCAATATTGAATATTTTTGAGTAATTTTAAGAGTGCCCCTCCTCTTCAGATATAGAAGGGAACTTTCTCCCCTCACTTTTTTACACCTCTCAATCCATTTGGATCATAAAACCCCATAAACAAACTTCCAAAAATCCCTCCCTTCATCCTAAAATCTTTATATTTTTCATAAATACAAAATATTATGGTTTAAGTAATAATTAAAAGAATATATTCTTAGAAGAGGTAATTTACTTCAACGAGCATATTCTTTGAAATTTATTTGTAAAACCTCGCTAAATTATATACAAACCATTATTATATAATGGTATTGTTATACTATGTATACTATGATGTTTTCATAATAAATTAATGACCTAAAACCATCGCTACTTTCATCAAATATGATATGAAATCATTGTTCATGTGTACGGTGAACAGCCACCTCGTGAACTGATGTTGATTGTTTTTACATTACCGCATCCCAAGGCTTTTTTATGATGTATATAATATATATAGATATATATAATTATTATACCTCATGATTCATTATATTATATATATAACTTATATATTTCATTCCATTAGAGAAATGAGAATGTCACTCGTATGTACGGGGGACTACCGCCTCGCGAAGCAATGTGATTCATCTTTCACTAACGCTTAACATGGAAGATAATAAAGAATAATTTAAATTATTATAATTTATATACATGAATTAATTAAAATATTCATGAAATATTTATCACTATTTAATGATAATAAATCATTTTCCTTTCTCACCTTTTCACTTAACAAATGATGATAATGTCTTTCGTATACGTGTGGACAAACACACTCACGATGTGATGTGATTGTATTTTCATAAACACAACACATGAATGAGATATAAGTATTTAATATGGTGTTAAATAGATAATTATTATTTTTTTAAAGGTGAAATATTACTTTCCAACTTTCTATAATGATCATTGAAAAATGGAAGACGTTACTCATGCGCACGTACGGCCAAACATCTTCATAATCATTACGTACATCATTTTTCGTAACCATCATTCATTGTTGGTTTTAAAGGTATAATTTATGTATAAATATGAAAATTATGTCATGATTATTAATCTAGATATTATATAACTATATAATATGTGCAATAACTTGATCTTTGATGATGAAACACACACGAGAAAACAAGGCGATTAATACCTGAAATATTAAAAATAATGAAAGGTTACTAATGATTGGATAATAGGATGTTATAAAAGGATGATAAATGATATAATATACACTAATATGGTTATTTAAGAAGTTAATAAAATGTTTAAAACTAGTATAAATTATATTAAATCGCATTTAACAAAAAAGAGAGACTAAGGTAAGGGATTTTGTCTTAATCTACATTCCCTTGAGACTTATTTATTTTTATACACCAATTTACTTATGTGGAGTGAATACTACCCATTAAAAATGTAATATCAAGATTAATTCATAATTAATGGTATATTATGTTTGAAAATTAATTATCTCATCCAAGTGGATTTAAATTTAAAATTATCAACAAGTAAAAGTAACTGTACAATCTCACTTCCTTTTGTGATTGTTAACTTTATTTTGGAATAAAAACTTTATTGCAATAATTTTTCATTTAACATTGAATTTATATTATATATCCATATTCTTGTGTGATGGATATTATTATTTACTAAACTGTCTTCCATTTTTACATATAGTCTTTTCTTTAAAAGTTATTGGATTAACTAGGGAAATCTTGATAAATCTTTAACCTTTACTCTATGAAGATATTTGTGAAGGAATATTCTTTATGAATTAAATTTATTATTCAATATATGATTAATTATTTGTACATGAATTAGATGTGTTGGATAAAAGGTAATGTAATCACCTTGATGCATTGGTAGGTTTTATGAGAAAAACTGAATATGGTTTGGGTTAATATCATTCACATTTTTTAGATGTCGTCAAAAAGGCTTGATTGTATTAGATTCTTGGAAGGAAGACTTTATGGTATTAGATTCCTATCATGAAGCCTTCAATGTATTATATGTCTTGGCATGAATCATTAATGATATATTTTAGATATCCGCCATTACACAATAAATAATTATGAATCCAGTAATTGATAATCCATGTGATTATACAATTAGTTAGAATATATATGGTTATATTTCATGAACATGTGATTATTTATATATAATTATTTGGTCACATTATTTTCTGGCCATATTATGATAAGGTTAATAATTTAATGTCATATTTTTTAGTTATTTACCTTTATATATTGATTATTCCTTATTTATTTTTAGCTTTCACTACTCCCTTACCCTTACTGGGCAACTAATCTCACCAATTTCTTAACTTTTATTTTCTCCAGTATACGAATATGTATTTTTTGATTGATATACAATGATACACATAGTTGAATAATGGAATTATAAAATAAATTTCATTGTTTATTTTACGTTCTAAAATTTAATGTAAATTTAAATAATTCATCTAATTTACTATGACTATGAAAATATTCCATCTTTTGGAATGTGATTCCTTATATCTTATGAATATATTATTTTAGAAGGAACCAGCCTCATGCTACTATGGTTTGGGTACCTATAGTTGGTGCCAATGTAAGTTCAGTAGAAACCATCATAACTATATTTATTAAAACACAGATTAAAGGAATAAAACCCTAATACATAATTTTAGTATAATCATATAAGAACATCCAAATGATTTACTAAGGTAAGTATTACATAGTTTTTCCGAGAAAAAAAATCCTTGTATAGATACTACAATTGGTGGTGGTTTTGGAACTAAGGTACCTATGGTTAATAACTCAATAAAATGTGTTTTGGTTAAGACATGAGCATTTATTGGTACTTGACATCGGGCCTTACTATGCACCTAATTTTAAACTCTCAGGGGATATGCTTAGGATAGTTTGTATTTTATTTACCAAAAAATATGAACGAGTTTAAAATAAAGATATTCCAAAAGAAAACATGATTAATATTATGATATTATATATATTAAGTGTTTCACTAGTTTTGGGGCTATACATTATTTTTTATAATGTAATGATATAATCTAGTGTATTTTATTGTTTAGAAATGGGTCCCAACATAAGTAATTGAAACCATATTAATGGATATACACAATGTAGAGATTTACCTTGAGGGTATGATATTGAAGCTATGGATGGAGTTAAAGCTAGAACTAATCCAATTTTAACTATATTGTGATAGCTGACTCTAGATATGATCAATAACATTTTCTATATAGATAATCCTACTAATCCACCAAGTGGTGTAAAAATATTAGACTTATTAATTATCACTAACGTCCATTATTCAATGAGAATACAAATCATTCTTAATGTGATCAAAGGATAAGTCACATAGAAATGATAACCCACACTATGAAGTAGTGAAAGGGAGGAAAATGTCACAGAATTCTATCATCCCTCTGTAGAAACAGATAAATGGTGGTCGTTAATTTAAAACACAAAGGATGTGGGGAAAATAATAAGTAGAGAGTGTAAGGATTTCCAGGTAATTTTCTTGGAAAAATATTTTCATCATGACAAGTGATTAGATATGAAAATATACATCTAGAGTTTAAGAAAGTGGGAAAAATGTGGCAATGTATAAAAAAAATCTTATATGTTTATCAAGGAATGCCACAGTCTACTAATATAATTTAAAGTGAAAAATAGATCATTTTATTGATGGTCTTAAGCGAATTCTACAAAGGTCACTAGTCTCCCAATAATTCACATCGTATGAGGATACATTATCTTGTTCTATTAAGATAGATAAATAGTTATCAAAATATTATGGTTTCAAAGGGAAGTATGAAGAAGAATATGATAGTAGAGAAAATGGATGAAAAGGGAAGAAGGAGAAAAGAAGTGTTTTCCAACATGTGATACTTGTGGAAGGGAATACCTTGGTACAATCATAAAATGAATATGATTTTTCTTCATGTGTTTAGAAAAAGTAAATCATTCCCATGATTTCATGGGAATGAAATAATTTTTCCAATAATAAATTCATCAACTATAAAGATAAAGGGAATTATGATTATAAATTCTCCAAGTGCCCATGCTATATACCTCATAAAGAAGATACGGGACAAAGGTAAATCTTATTTTATTACTAATAATGATGTAGAATGATAAATGTTCTGGTGTTTGGTTTCAATAATTATGTTATAAGATTATATTAATTAATTATTCCCTAGTTTTAAGAATTATAAAACATATAAGTGTTGTACTAAAATAATTTTTCACTTAGGATTTGAAAGTGTTTGTTGAATGGTGTCGATGACCAATAAAAATGATTTAGTGGAAAGTTAAAATTCAAGGGAACACATGTTATTATGTTAAATATAACCTTTAATATGTCAGTAATCTTTAGATAATTATATTGGTATAAAGAGATCATTGAAATGAATAAAGTAACCTGGATAGTACTAACTACATTGGATCTAATTAATGATGAGTTCATTTATAAAATTTAGAAATCTTCATTCTATAGTAATGGATCATAATCATTTGCAAGGGTCGAAAGGTTAACAATATATGAAACGATTTAAGTTGAAATTTGGATGTGGTTTTAGAGATTAATGTATTACTTCACCATATTATGATTCATGCATATAGGATAACATGTTATAACCATGTTTGTACTGGAAATTGGTTTGAGATAGTAGTAAATAATCGTCACTCATTTATGTATCTTACAATATGTAAAAATTATGTTTAAGTCCTTCAGGAATCAAAAGAAAATTAATTTTATGGTATTCATTACTTAAATAATTGGATTAATTGAATATTGATCTAAGCACAACCAAGGGTTGAATGTTTTCTTATAAAGTAGAAATTTATCAAGAATATATCCTTATATAGTAAAATAATTCCAAATCTATATGAAAAGGATCTTGGAATAAAATTTCATCCAATTACCATCATTTATGATGACATTAATTATCTTTTTAAATCCTATTTTTTTTATGGTAGTGTGTTCGTTATCCTTCTCTAGACCACCCACTTTATTATGGTCAATGTTCCCTATCACTGTTCATCAGGGTTTGGTTGTTAGTTTTCTCTTTCATTTCCATGTTTTTTATTTCTTTCCTATGTTCTCAAACTTAGAATCCTAATTATGTGATTATTATACATGAAATTTTAACTTATTTTATCTCTTATTAAGTTGATATTTTATTAATTAATTTATAACATGGGTTTTTGAACAAATATATTATCAAATGTAAACCCATTTACAACTGATACCACGATTAAATTATGAGGACATGATTTATTTAAGGTGGGGAAAATGTAACACCTAAAAATTATAAAATAATAAAATTTTATTAAATAGAATATGAAAAACGTGACATTGTGATTATCTTGTAATTCCTGAAACATTGAGTTTAGCTTGTGTTACACGCAACAATTATTTTTATCCAACAACAATATACTATTAATATTATTCTTTAATGTGATAGGTATCACCTTTCCATTCGAAAAAATGGTATAAATAGGATTAACTAAATTATAAAAAATATACTTTACACAAATTTATTAGTTATATATTGATTATAATATTCAATTTAAATATGAATAAAGTTTTTTCGTAAAAAGTTTATTTCTTTAAAAGACAATTTAGTCGCACTTAGCGTACATAGTTTAAAATTAATTTTAAACAATTTTAGAAATAAAATTGAAAACAATTATTATCATTTTTTGAAATATAAATACTAAAATTATTTTAGTGTTACATTTTTATTGTTTTTGGAAAATTTCATTTTTTTCAGGAATAGCAAAAAATATTGCAATTTAATTAAAAACATTATTTTCATCTAAATATTTTATATTATAAAATTATATTTTGAACTGTATTTTATGTAAAATTATTTCAATTATATTTCAATTAATTCAATTTAGTTTATATGTATCATTTTCATATTTAATTTAGATATAAAAACATTTCAATATTTTAAGCATTTTCACTTTTAAAAAAAATCTCGCATTCCCTTCACATTAGTGGGATTAGTTTTAAATTCATCCACTTCTATGAGTTGAATTTGGAAAAATCAATTCTATATTTGAATAAATTTATTCCCTTTGTTATTCATAATAATTTATATTATCTAAAATGGAGAACTAAATTTTTCAGCAAAATGATTAGTAAATGTAGTAAACATCTGTTTTCAAGGTTAAGGTTAAAATTTATTTATTGGGGGTTAAACATGAATGATAAGAGTAAAAATTACCTAAAGTATTATATTAATTTTATTTAATGAATCTATATATCTATATATATATATATTTCCCATAAAATTTAATTTAATATTTTAATATCTATCAAATTGAATTTTAATATGAACCATATAATTAGTTATGTAAAGAAAAAGAAAAAAAGATGGTTTTCTAACTTTTGTTATCTATAATGCTTTATGATAGGTAAAAAAATTGTTAGGTTATAAATATTAGTTTTAAATATAATTTGTTTTAGTATAATAATATATATTTAGTTTTTATAGATGAATGAGTTACTTAAAATGCTTTAGAAATTCTAATGTAGTAATTGTTTAATTTATAATTGACAACAATAAATAATAATAAAAATATTAAAAGAAAATTAAATTGAATAAATTATTGTCTTTGATTATTATTTTTTGATTAATATATAATTTTACACTAGTTTGAGCTTAATTTATTCTAATTATATCATTTCCATGATATTTCTAAATTCAAATTAAATAAATAATGTCAAAATTAACATTATTGTTATTTTATAATAAATAAAATTTTGTTAAGTGATTTAAATTTTTTAAATATACTATATTATGAAAATTTATTTTTAAATATTAAAAAATATTAAATTTGGTTCATTCATGGACCAAATTATCTTTTATAATAAACATATGGACCTTTAAATAGTAAAAATATTTTTAGCTTGGTTAGGGTTAAAATAGTGTTCTTTCGTGTTATATGTGCTTCTATTAAAATTGATTTAAAAATTGAATTTTTTTATAAATTATATATCATATGTAGAATAAGTGGTTATAATTATTCAAATAATTTTACCTTTAATTTTGTCTTAATGGATAAATTACCTAGGTTAGAAAATCTGTTATCGTGGTGAAAACCCAGAATGGTAGAAATAGAGAAAATTAAATTTCAAGGAAACAAATGTTTCAAAAATGTGTTTAATTATTTGGTGTAAGTTCTTATAAACCATATAATCCCTATACTCTTTCAATTATCAATTTCTAGGTCATATTATGTTATATTGACCTCTAAATAGTGTATAATTTTCAGAATATACAAGAATGACAATTCCCTTCCAATATAAAAGGGAAATAACTCCCCAAACTTCTTCCCACATCTCAATAAATATGGACCATCCAAACCATTAAAAAATAAATTTCTAGACAACCAATTTTCATAACATAAGCCATATTTAGGGAACAAAGACAATCTAAGAAGTATTTAATGAAAACTAAAGGATGATATCTGAAGAAGTGGTAATTTTATTCAACAAGAATCATTGTTTTGTTTATTTCTTCACCTTCCTTGATTCTAAATTAAACATTATGACAAAATATCTTTAGTATATTCCATATAATGGGATCATTTTAGAATAATTTAATGACTTTAAATCATCTCTACTTTCAAAAAATTGGTTTTGAAGTATCATTCGTGTGTGTGTCGGACTACCACCTCGAACACCAATGTCATTTATTTTTTCAATACCACAACTATAGGATGAAAATTATGATGTATATTAAATATATAATATGTATCTAAATATATATACACTATAAAATATATATCTTTTTCAGTTTCATTTGATAGGATACATTATAATGTCTCTTGTGCGTACAGCGGACTACCACCTCACGAAGCGATGTGATTCATCTATCACTAACACTTTACATATAAGGTGATAAAGAATAATTTTAATGATTATATTTGATATACATGACATAATTATGATATTATTGTCATAATTATCATTTTGTAAAGATAATATATCATTTTCGTTTTTTTCTTTTTCTCAAAATAATGGACGATAATATCTTTCATGTACGTCTGGAATGGCACCTTCTTGAAGAGATGTGACAATATTTTCACCACCACACCATATTAATGATATATATAAGTATATAATATGGTATTAATGATATTATTTAAATTTTCTAAAACTACATTATTACTTAACACCTTTCCATAACGGCCATTAGAAAACAGAAAATATTACTCGTGTGTAAGTATGACCTACCGCATCCATGGTCTGAACGTACTACATTTTTCTTAACCATAATTGAGGATTGATTTTAAAATTATAATTAATTATAAATATGATAATTATGTCATTATTATTATTTTTTAGATGATATAACTATATAATATGTTCATGAAACAAATCTTTCTTGATGAAACATGCCTGAGAAAGCAAGGCAATTAACACTAGAAAAAATGAAATAATAAAAGGTAATTAATTAATTGGATATTAGATGTTATAAAAGGAGAATATATGTTATTATAAATATTATTTTGGTTCAATAATAAGTTAATAACATGTTTTAAACTACTATATATGTTGTTAAATATTGTTCAATCCAAAAGGTAACTTATGGTAAGGGATTATGTATTAATTTATATTCAATTGAGATTTATTTTTTTTATACACCAACTCAATTTTATGTTGTTTATATACTACCTATTTGATATGTAATATCTTGATTCATTCATGCTTCATGGTATTTTATGTTTCAATTTTAATTATCTAATCCAATAGGATTTGACTTGAAAATTACCATGTGGTAAAATTTCTTGTACAATCTTGTTTTCTTTTTTTATTGTTAATTATAATCTTGAAACCGTCACTTTATTTTAGTAATTTTTATAGGATAGTAAATTTAAATTAAATATATATTATTGTGTGATGTATATGATTATTTCTCAAATCATATAGCTATTTTACATATTCTGTTTAACTTGACAGTTATTTGAATATCCAAAAAATATTAAAACATTTGTATCCTTTAGTCAATATGGATATTTGACAAGGAATAGTTTATTTAATTAAATAGATTATTCAATATATGATGAATTATTTGGACATTTAGTACATGGGTTAGTGACAGGATAATGTAATCCCCATGATGCAATGGTGGGTTTCATGAGACAAACTATATTTGGTTTTGGATGAGGCTTTTCCATTTATTAAGTATTGGCAGAATGCCTTTATAGTATTATATTCTTCAAAATAAGCCTTGAGGGTATTAGATTCTTCTCATAAAGCCCGAAAACATTTAGATTTTTTGGCATGAAGCCTCTACCATATTTTTTGGATATCAATTATTATGAATTCGGTTATTAAGAACTAATTTATTGATATTCCATATGATTATTGTATTAGTTAGAATATGTGGGGTTACGTTTTATGCCCATGTGATTATTTTTATGGAATTTTTTAATATTATTTATTCTTTCTTTATTATATTGAAGTTATTAATTTAATGTAATGCATTTTTTTTATTTACCTTTCATTTTCATTATGTCTTATTTATTCTTATATTTGGATTTACACATACCCTTACTGACCATTTGACCTCACCCCTTATGTTTAATTTCACCATGATAAAAGGATGCATTTATTGATATATATATATATAGGGATATGAAAAGGGGAATAACATTATTATAAAAGAATATTTTTTTAAAATTGATGTTTTAAAATATATTTCATATTTAATTATGTATTAAGTATACCAAGATAACTTAACTATTTATTGCTCCAAGATGTTATTCCTTGTATCTTATGATAATGTAGTGGTAGTAGACATTGACTCTATGCATCTTGGGTTAGGGTCACTGCATATATTTACATATGAAATATAATTTTATAATTGTTTTTAGTATTATTTGATTCTAAAAATTTTGTGTAGAAACAATTATTAATTAATATAAATCTATTGTGATTATTTTATATATATATTTAATTTGTAATGTACATAGAATATTCTATATCCACTTTCCCTTGCCTCATTCCATTGTTGGTTCATCCCCTCCCTCACCTTCATTTTCATTTTCAAAAATTCATCATTATTTCCCACTTTTATTGGATGGACATCTTTGATATGCACCACACAAAACATCCCCACTTATCATCTAAGGTGGTGAGTGAAAACAATAAGTTAAATGATTTTTTAGGTGTTTAAATAGTAATAAAATATAGTTTCCAAGTATCCCTCCTACCCCATTTGATTAAAATCATACAATTTTACCCATTTCCTACCATTTTCGGGCATAAGAACCCTAATCATTTAAACATCTCCTGAGTTGTTTTTAGATTTTATTGGAATTATGAAATGAGTCGAATTTAGATTGTATGATTTCTTACAATTCTTTATATTTAAAGTTCTTGATAAAAATTATTTCAAAATAATTTTAATACTTGCACAAATAATTTCATTTATTTGATTAATATTTAATTTTTTTCTAAATAATTTTATCTTGTTATGGAATTAATATGTCTTCATATTTTTTAATATTTTTTAACATTCTTACAACATATGAATTTTTTGTGCATACTAATTTTTTTTATATTTTAAACATGTGATATGGTATGAAAATATGGGTTATGCACATGGATTATTGATATAGAATGAACTATCACGTATAGAAGAACTTGACGTTAAGATGTAATCATAACATTGATAGAATAAATTTCTTACATATAGTCAAATGTTTATATTACATCACAATCTAACACATCTTACATTTTCACTAGTGTAGTGTGACAATGCTGACAAATGATATGTCATTTATCTTATTAAAACATAGCTAACAAAATCAATCCAACACAATGAACATTGTGATGCTTGACTAATCCCCTATTTTTCATCTCCAACCTACTGCACAACATGTTAAGTATTTAACATTGGTTTATCTTCTAGATATTATCCTCCATTCACTAATAATTAATAGTAAATAAAGTCATTTAAAGGGTCTTGATGTTGGATAAAAGGATTTTGTAGTTTATCAATGTGATAGTTGATTTATATAAATCTTTACCAAGCCAGAGAAGAATTTTCTATGAATTTATTATTATTAAAATAATTAAATGGAGACTATGTAGATATAAATATAGACACATTAATTCATATATTCAAAAAATGATTTCTAAATATGAGCAATTATAGGAGTTGGGTCTATAATACTAAATTCATACTTTTATAAGGATAAAGGGTAGTTCAAAAACTAAAATTCTATATATAGAACCTTGATATTAAATGTTTTTTTAAGGTTGGGATTCCCCATATGGTATTTTTAAAAGTTGTAAGTCATTTTAATGTATAATTCTCCTGCTAAATTTTTTTTACATTCATAATATTTTTTATAAAATAAGACTTAGTTTTTTAAATCCTTGTTATGATGATAGTGATGATTTTTTATTCCACATTAGATATTTAAATTTTTTATTTTATTTTAGAAATGTAATGTTTTAAAGTTTAATGTGGTATTTGATGAATTTAATTTCTTGTAATTGGTCATTGATGGGCCCCTTTGATAAATTTTGAACTAGGTGAATATCTATCATTTTACTCTTATTGTATTATGACAATGAATTCATGTATCTTAAATGATTATTTATAAAGGATCATTTATGGTTTTTAATCTTATAATTTTTTTTATTTAATTTGTTAAATTCTAATATTATTGAATCAAATAGGATGGATATGAATGAAAATGTATGGATTCTAATCATATGAAAAAATAGCATGAGGACGGGGTAAAATATTTCATGAAGATTTCAAAAGATCATGAATATAAACCATATCAAATCAATTTTCCATGTTTACACTATTGTTATTCAAGACTAATTAGTTCATAGGATTTGGAGGAACACTTTATTGGTTATATAATCGATCAAATTTATCGATGGTTGACTAAACATAAGGAAAAACTGGATATACCCAATGATTGGTATAAGACTACTATTTATGGATCATCTAATATGATTACAAGTGTTGAATATGATGAATACTATATCAAGGATATGATTTCAGGTGTGAACGACGATGAATATTATATTGAGGAAATGACAACAATAGTTGAACATGAACTTCATGATAGTCCAAAATTCTTTAATAAGTTAAAGAGCTATGAAAAGACACCATTATATGATGGCTGTAATATATATACAACATTTTCATCCATACTAAAGAGATATAATTTAAAAGTAGGATAATGATGGATTGATTTTGGTTTTACTAAATAGATTTCTCTCTTGAATGATATACTCCTAGATGATAATGACATTCGTTACCATACATATAACACTAAAATAATGATGTGTTCAAAGTTTATGTTCTTTAAAATAATTCATGCCTATCTAGATTAGTTTATATTGTTTCTCAAGGACAAAAAATCACTTAAAAATCCAATAATGTGCTATTTCATGATTCAAGAAACATGAATCGAGTCTTACAAACATTTTATGGTACTTTATAATCATTATGTTATCTCTTCTTATATTTGGAACAAAACAATCTGGTAATGATATTTTTTTTATTTGGATCAATTGATTAATGATTTTAAATTATTATGGGATTTAAGTGTTAAGTTGTATGATTTTTACAAAAATAAATATTTCACATTGATAGCCATGTTGTACGGGTCAATAAATGACTTTCCTTGGTGACATAAGTACCAATCATGGATGAAATTATTTAATGGGATTTTAAAAGAACACACAACACTATCTCCACTATCATGTGATCAAACATATGAGAAATTAAAATATATGGATCCTACTTTTGGTATACCTTTCTTGAAAAACATTGCAAAAATCAGTTGGAAAAAGATATCATTTTTTTTAAATAAAATATTATAATTGTTTGTATGTCTATAATATTCTTCATGTTATGTACGTTGAAAATAAAATATATATGATAATGTTATCGATATATTAATAAATTCACATGGTAAAAAAATTATTGAATTAAAGCTAGTTTTGATATGATTTAAATAGTAATACAGGATGTTTTGGATCCAGTGAAGATGGAGAAATCAAATTTTCTTTTTCTACTTACTTAAACACATTCCAAAAATGATAGATATAGATTTTGAAAATTGATAAATGATATAAAGGGTCTAAAGGGTTTGTCAACAAAAATCATGAATATCATGCCAATGAATGATTTAAAGTTAAAGGGTCTAAAATCACAGGACTTCCACGTTTTGATGCAAGTTGTAATGTATTTATCATCACATTTATTTTTTACAAAAAAAATTCTCCCACATTAACCAAGATTTGTTTCATTTTAAAAGCTATATGCAGAAAAGTTATAGACCCAGTAAAAGTCAATCTATGGAAAATGTAATTAATGCTATATTATGTGAATTGGGGATGTTTTTTCCACCATAATTCATTGATGTGATTGTTCAATTGATTGTTCAATTATTAAGAGATATTAAGCTATCTGTTCTTCCACACTATAAATGGATGTACACCATCGGTAGATATATGATGATTTTTAAAATGTATTCCAAAACTGATGTTAGCCAAAATGTAGGATTTTGGAGTGATAGTTTGTTGAGTAATCCATTAAATTTTTTACTTACAACCTATCTAGTGTGGAAATCATTAGTCTTCCAAAATCTCATGAAACCTGGTGGATTATGGAAGAAAACAATTCTTGAAAAGATGTTAACACAATTAATATTATAGAGTGGTAGTAGGCCCACCATTATGTTTTTTTTACATTTTAAACATTGTGTCATATGTTAAAACCCAAAAATTAATTCTTAGATATTTAATTCCATCATGTGATGAAGTATAAATATAAAATACTCATAATCCACTTTTTATAAAAGATGGGTTCAAGAGCAAATTTTTAAAGATTAAACTAAAAATATAGATTCAAATTAAGAATAAATTTGATGGCTAGAAAGAGGACCATGTTTTCATGTATTATATTTTAATGGTTATGTAATTAATGTTTATACATTATTTAAAAATTAACATGATGAATGTATAACCATAAAAATAGTGGAGTTACATTTTTGGATAATGTGATTCGTGTATCTGATACCAAGGACATAGATCCAATTTATTTCATTAATTCATCTTTTTTCATCATTAAAAAATATGGGAGTTTGATTATAAAATATTCCATGTAATTATTTTTCAATTAAATTGGTCTAATAATACGAGTGATGTTAAAATATATGAATTGGGATTCATGAAAGTGTATTTTAGTATGGAAGGGTATAAAAATGAACTATTTGTAACGGAATTATAGACAATAGAGGAATTATATTTTTTGGATCCTTCGAACTAAAAGTGGTCAACTATCTTGTTATCAACTAATACCACTAAAGGTTCATATATCTATTCAAATTAGGATGACCCTTTCATTGGAATTTCACAATCATTTTGTAAAATTCCTATTGAAGATGAGTTCTTGTATGTTAGAAGAGACATCAATGACGAGATTTGGATTCTTAATTGAGCATTAAAATCCCATCAAACATTAAAAAAGAGAGTTCAATAATCAGTATAAATATTTATTTTAATATACATTATGTTACCTCATATTATTTTCTATTCACTACATCATTTACATAAGATAAATTAAATGTTCAACCAATGATATTGATAATGTCATCTAAAAATGCCAATTCTCTAAATCATGAGGGACAATAGGTTTCTCAACATTATGGTCCACCAAATGTAGAGGAAAAAAAACCTTCTAAACTAGATGATGATACCAATATATAGGAAAAATATTTTGATGATGTTGAAGCAGAGGAAATAGTATATGGGGAAAACATGAGGCATAAAAGAAACCAGAGAATATTAGTTTGGTGGTGTTTGGAAAAATTATTAATGCGAGAAACAAATTAATCAAATTCATGGATGGATAGAATGCACATGACTAGCATGTTTATCCCAACAAGGTAGTGTTTAGTAACTACACTCGACTCATCACTCACATGTGCTTTCCAAATGATATAGATTCATTGAAAAATATTGTGCCCACAATTAATTCACTAATTTTCAAAGATACTTGGTTAAAATTATGATATGATATATTTATTTTAGTAAAAAATAATGTAATATATATTTACACCTCATTATAGATTTTTGTGTGAAATTATAGTATATGACTCCTTGATGAAATAGGTATTAATTCTCATTGGAAAGGCTCAAAGGTGAATTAACAAAATAATTAAAAAGTTTCATCTCAAAGATACTAAAGGTAAAATAAACTCACACCCATCCTAGATGTATGCACACCTAATCCACCAAAAAGCATGGGATGTGTTTATTTTTCATTGTGATGAGACCTATTTTTAGGTACATTATAACTGGTAATACAATTCTTGACAATACATGTACTCATAACATTAATTATGAACTTTTAAATTATAAAACAAAAATTAAGTGCTGAAAATATGCAACATTCATAAAAACCAACATACCCCTACTAAAAATCAAGGATGGGGTACAATTCAATTGGAAAAAGGTACATATTTCAACTCTATTGTAACATTTTTATGTGAGATGAAACAACAAAATAGTTATATTCCATTTTTTATATAATGATTAATGAATCAAAATAAAAATTCATTTTCATTCCACATAATTTTCTACATAAAGAGTCATTAATAAATAAATAGTGGATTTTGATAGATAAAACACAAAAAATGTGTGGGAAGAAAGTGTATGTGTGACATTATTAAAAAAATTTAAATTGGTGTAAAATAATAATTATTACTGTTTTCATATATTTTTTATCCTTCTTAGACATAAAATCATCATCAACTATACCAAATGAAGAACTTCTATCAGTGTCCTTGAAGAGGCCAGTGCAGTATAACTAAGTCAAAGGTGTGGGTTTTGAGGTTTCACCCAAAATATATTTTTAGAAAAGAAATTAAAATAGGGATAATGATAATAAAATTGAATATCTTCAAGAATGATTAGTTTCACCAGAAAAAAATTATTTTATTGTTAGATTTGTTAAAAAAATGTTATAGGAATAAATCAAAGTGAATAAACAACATAGTAATTGCCACTACGTGAACTTCCCCACCCCCACCCACCCACCCCGTCAAGCTTTAGAGTGAGCCATTGTTGGTAAAAAATCCCTCAAGGTATCAATGAAGCGTTTTTTGAGGTAATTGTGTTTATTAAAATATCAGGCCTAGATGTTCTATTTATTGAAAAATCAAACCATGTTGTTTAATTTGTTGAAAAAGGGGTGTTTATAAAGGAAAGTGGGGCGCCCAAGTTTTGGTTTGGGTGTGAAAGTGAATACGGCAACAAATCCTTGGGCAACTGCACTTGCGCACTGGGAGGAGGCTTGTGTGCGACGCTTAGTGTGCCCGAAATGCCTATAAATAGAGATTCATCCCTCATATTTTTGGTGAGAAGTTAAACACATAAAGAAATTTCATGTTCTAGTAGCTCAGGTGGTTTTGGAACATGTGTGGTGGTGTGGGAGAGCAAGTATAAGGTTATTCAGAAGTTCTGTGCCAGTTGATAGTTGCATCCAAAAATTAGTTTGGGCGTAAAAGGGTGTGAGTATCCTAATTTTTGAGTTTCTTAAGGGAGTTTCATGTAAGTGGTTAAGTGACACTTGTTCCCTAGGATTGGAGAAGCATGCCAAAGCATAGAGAAGCATGCCAAAGCATATAGAAGCGCACCAGGCTTAGAAAAGCGTGCCAGACATTCTAGGGATTCAAAAAAGTTCGATGATTTCATAGTTCCTCTCGTCCAAAATTATATTCATCTTCAGGTGAATGTTAGACATCAATAAAGCGTATAAATACAGAGAAAGATTCATTCATTTGTGATAATGAAGGGACCTACATTTCTTTAAACTGTGAGTGGATCTTCTGAAGAAGCAGTGAGCACACGTAAGTAGAGAGAGCAGTGATATTTCTTGTTGGGAGTGGTTATAAACATGTAGGTAAAGTGAGTCTGCTCTAAACCTTGTAAACAATAGTGTGCTTTTAGTGGATTTGGTACATCGGACCATCGTCAGTGTATACTCCTCAGACATAGCCTAGTGAGGGTGAACCAAGTAAAAATTGTTGTGTCCTATTCATGATTTAATTTATGTTTATACTTTATTACAAGAAAGAGAACGAAGAGAGGTTTTCCTAATAGAGAAACATGATCAATAGGGGCAGTTGTTTTAATATTTCATACAATGACTCACACACCTCCTCCCCCTCAGGGTATCTAACCTAGTGGAAATAACAACCATTCACCTCATGGAGTTGTCTTAGAACTGTTAATCAATATTTTCATAATTATTTATGTGAAATGTGAATTATGAAATGATTAATATCTTTCTTGCACTGATATTATATAGGGTAAAAATTATTTTGATTTATATATGTTAGCACCCACCCATTTCTTTGTTTTTATGGGTACCATGTAAAATATCCAAGGAGATATTTTACTCAAAAGACAACTTCCAATAGGGAATGTGAGAGTGGGGATTCACATATCTCATGAGCTGAGTACCGAGCTATATATTCAACTTGATGTTGAAGATATTCATATGTCCAATAAACTTGTTGAAACATTCATAGCATGGGAAATAGATCTTGTAAAAATACATGTCGTCAAAGAGATATTCATTTTGAATTTATCTTTCCTAAAAAAACATTAACAATTATTGAAAAAGGTTTGTGATCTAATGAATGTTATTACATATGAAAAATGGAATATAGTGAAGAGGGGGGCCAATCAAGGAGATGTGATGGACCTATTAACCAATCAAAAATATTTTCAAAAAGTACTATTACCCCACATCTTTAATGTTTACCTTTACTAACATTAAATATTTCATATGATATAATGTGAGCAGGTGGTGATATGGAACCAATTTTTTTTAAGAACAGATGTACGTAGTGTCTATTGTAGACTATATAGGTATTTATAATGTAAATTAAATACTCAATCATGAATATCCAAGAGTCTCTATTTTAATTTAATACATGATTCCTATCTTCAAGGTTTTTTTCTTATAGTTTATCTACTATGTTAATTATTCCTAAATACAATTAACAATTATTTCATATTTTTATATCAATAATAATTGAATGGAAAACCTTTTGAATAGAAATTTGGACTCATTAGTCCCCACAACACATCTTCAGCACTATTATTATTGAAACTGATGCAATATGATGGAATAGTTGACCAACTGGCCATAATGTATGAAAGAAAACTTATATATGATAGAATATTTTTAATACCCATGATGAAGGGGTAAAACTATAAAATTTAATCATATAAAACATATTTTAATTCATTTTATTACTTATTCTTTTTATAGGTAGCATTGGTTACTCATTGTCATCATTTTTTATACTAATTTTGTTTTCAAGAATCACTACAAGGATACCCAACTAAAAGACCACATGTGATGATGTTAATCAATTTTTAATACTCTACATAGAAAAATTTACTAATAAACATCAATTTATGCTTTTTATTTATGTTTTAATGAAAATTATATTATGATAAGGTGGTGTTTAAAAATATTAAGAATCATGGAATGAGGACAATCCATGAGCACAAAAATCCTATCAAATTCTACAAATGGATAATAATTATAGTATATATATTAACATTTTTATAGTGACATAACCCCAAAAACCGAGAGCTCATGTCTACCACCATTATACTAGTATGATTACAAAGAATCAAACCCCAAAGGATTGAATATTTTAGTATTCTTGGTAAACTGTATACATACATGCGACTTTTATTATGAATTAATATAGTAATTACAACATTTTTTATTTCAAGGATAAATTTAGTCCATCTAGTATATACATGTATATCATTCATAGTACACTTCTTGGATTCCTAGGGAATGAAAAATAATAAGGGATATCTCAAACACTCAGTGAGGGTAAAGTATAGTGTAAGAAATAACGAATTTATTAGAATAATAATTATAGAAAGCTGATAAATTTTGACATAATCCATGTAATCAATAAATTGGAAAGGAAGTGGATAATAAATATAGAATGGTATGTAACTAAAAACACATTCCATTTAAAATAAATAGATAAGGAATAATAAATAATGAAATGTGATAATTTAAAAAACATGACACTTAATTAATAAACTGAGAATGAAATGAATCCATAGATATTTCTACATAAAATCATGAGGATAAATAATAACTGAATCAAAATAAAACAAATGCTTAATTATTTTACATCGTGTCTCAGGCACATCAAAACCTCTAAAACCAAAATCCATCTTCAAAAAAGGAATAAAAATAATGCTAGAAACCTATTTAATTTGTGCAACATATTTGTCTCATGAGAACCAATAAATACTTCAAGGGGCTATATAATTTCATAGACCCTCCCATCACTGTATTTCCCAAGCGTTCCTTATATAGATTAATCAATTTAATTAATAACCATATACCATATCAAATATTTTTATTGGATAAAAGATATAAATTTATCAATATTTCCCCAAATAAAGACATAATATTTAAAATAAAAACCTTATAAAAATGGAACGTGGTTCAGAAAATAATAATATCCATAAAAATGATCTGGATATTTAGAGGAAATTCAATGTTAAATGATTATAAAAAATTGAATATTTCAAGGGGAATAAAATGAATAAAGTAAGTGAATGTTAGTATTATCCTTAAACAAATCAATCATAACCCATATAGATGAATAATAAGGATGTTATAAACACAACATTTACTAGTTAGAGACAAATGAAGGGTTTTTATCATTAATGAGTATAAATACTATAAAAATATATCTTAAAAACATTTTTATGGAAAATATACTAATTTTTTAAAAAAAAATTGAAAAATATTCTCTGAAAATCATTTTTGAATAAATTTTATTTAAAAATAAACCTTTTAAACATTTAAATAAATATTTAAATGAATGAGAGTGGATAAATACATAGATTAAAAATGAGGTAAAAAAGAATATTTATTTTTCATGATAAAAGGTTAGAATACAATTTCCTTATTTGTAAATCAACAAGACGATTACTTTTAAAACATTGGTAAAATATAAAAAAGGGTAAAATTTTATTTAATAAATCATTTTAGAATAGTTAATAACATTTTTTTAAATCATTTTTACAAAACATGGTTTTTATAGGAAAAGATATTATCTGACTAAAGCGGGAATGAAGTCAGTATTTCTTAAAAACATTTTGAGTTCAAAATAGAGTAAAAAATGGTACTAATGCTTGAAAAATGTCATGAATAAACAGGGGAGAGGAGAATAAAATGTTTTATAGAACATATTCTATATAATTTCATCAAATGGAAATGAAATATCATTAAAACTATTCTAGAAAAAAATTATCTTTAATCATTCCAAAGTGTCACATACGACTTTGAATAATTTTTAAACATAAACCTCATGAAGGAATAAATTTAAATGAATGTTTTAAATATCATTAAGATAAAATTATTAATTATATAATATATTAAATGGTTTAGTATATACACATTGCATTTTAATTAATTGGTGAATATGGCATTTATCTCATAAATATAAAAAGTGAGATGAAAATCCTTTACCTTCAGTCCAACTTGTCTTTTGTAAATTTATATTCCATAATAATAAAATTATATCAATTATTTAATTGATTCACAAAATTTATCATGCTTATCATAACATTTAATTCACTTATTACCATGTTTTATAAAACTACTTAAAAAATTAAGTTTACGTCAGGTGTTTTGACCAAATTTGGTTTATGTGTCAAAAACAACTTTGGTAGGTAAACTATGGTTAAAGGGGTGATTATATAACATCTAAAGAATAATAATCATGAAATAATTATAATATTTATAATTAAATTATTCTTTTAAAACCCATCATTAAATATAGTTATGAAAAATAAACTAATGTTACAATCATGGAGACGGTAAGTTATACATACGCATGAGTAACAATCCCATTTTTCAATGATCATTATGGATTGAAGGTAACTAAAAAATAATATTTCTATAATGATAATTATATCATAGATACCTTATTATTTAATCATATATATTTATATATATAATTCTTTATATTTGAAACAAATCGAATCGTGTCTAGGAGGTGGTAGTCCATAGGTCTATGGATGACGTTTTCACTTTTTAAGTGTGCGAAAGGATAATTATATTTCCAGAAATGTATTATTGTCATTAATTTCATATAGATGTTATGTATGTCACATATTTATAAATAGAACCATTTTTTATACATTCCATGTATTGTGTGATCAAAAGGCATCGCTTTTATGGGATGTAGTCTAGACTTTCACAGACGATGTTATCGTATTTACACAAAATAGAAAACTTAAATTTATGTGTTATATAAGAATTTCATAATAATATAAACATTATAAATATTATTTATCATATAAAAATATATTTTACATTATAATTTATATCCATTAACAATGGTAAAGTGAAAATAAACAACTTTTTTTCATGATACCGTAGTTTATCTTACACATAAATTGTAAGGTTGTTACACATTTGATGGAAGTGTGTGAATGTTTAGGTTGAACCCTTAACATAAAAAATTATGAATAAATTTAGGATACTTTCATTTATATAATCATGGAATAAGAATAATTTAATGACTAGAGAAACAAATAAAACAAAATACCTTGATTAAGGATGTTACCTCTTATTTGGGTAACTATTTTCATTTTTCACGAAAGGGATTCCATGGATGGATTTATGCCCCTCTTTAAGATTATAGGTTTAAGTGAGGTATTTTTAGGATATATATGGGTACATATATTTCAATAAAAGGTGGATTTAGTTGTTTTATAATGTTGGATGGGTGAGTTTCTTTTTATAGTTGAGGAGGAGTGGCACTCTTGAAAATTTGGGAAATAGGAATTCCAGCCACATTTGTTTGATGTCATGGGGAACCAATAATGGTAAAAGTTTTATCCAAGGTAGTATTGGGTCGCAATATATCCATTAAATTTCATTTTTACAAGTTTTTGGTTCATTTTGGTGCTGAAGAGTAATGTTTAGTCTCTTGTTAGGATACTTTTCTTCTTAATTGTTGTAATAAATTTTAATTATTTTCCGTAATATTTTTTGCCAAAAAATAAGTTGATGTTATTATAAAATATAAATTATTCTGATTAGAAATATGGAAACTATTATCCCAAATTCCAATCACATAATTGGTAGGAATTAATATAAAATTAATCCCACATATAATCAATAATATTGGTTTTTAAAGGAAGAATTTTAAAAAGTTTTCTATGTTTTTATATCAAATTTAATAGTGAAATTGATCCCGGTGACATAAATTTTATGAAAGAATCTAAATTTGTTCTATTTAATATTTAAAAATATAAATATATATATAGTTTAACCATATAATATAAATAGATGAAAAAAAAGTTTTGAGTTAAAATTTAATATTTTCATTATTCATCAAAAAAAGAAACTTCAATAAAACAACCCAAAAATCACCCTAAACTGATTTATATGTTACTCTTTAAATGTTTATGTTTAATTTTATGTATAATATTTATAAAAGTACCAGAATTTTTAATTATAATAGGTCTTCCATTAAAATGTTGTGAAAGTACCATTATAAAAATGTATGTTTTGTGTTTATTCTTATCTTATGTCTATAGAATCTAATAAATAAATGTAAAAAATAATTTATTTAATATATAATATTTATATTAAATTAATATCACCCAATAGTTAAAATTTATTTAAATTAATATAGTAAAATATATTTTTGAGATTAATAATAGTTTTATATAAAAACATTCCCATTATATAAAATTGGTTTTTATATTCATTTAAAATTAATTGGTTTTTATGTTCATTTGTAATTAAATTTTTTTAAAACTTAATATTTCATGAAATGCAAGACATTGAACAAGGACCTTCTTGCATATAAATAAAGCTAGCTTAATGTTTCTGTGCATTGAAATCTATATCATAAATTGAATTTAATTAAAATAGTAAATATTTGAAAAAGTCTCAATATATTATATTAAAATATGCACTTGGTGGTTCTTTCCATACGTTCTATCAAATATAATGTTCCAACATTTGATTTCCATGGTGTAACATTAATCACACCTTAATTAAAATGCATCCTCACAATTTAAACTTGATTTCAGTGATAAATTGTTTAATATTACTTATATTTGAAAGCCCGCATTAGGAAAAGGGTTTGTTGGAAATCCTATATAAAAACTATAATCTGAAGTACAATTTTCAGAAGAAATACTATATTACTAGGTCTCTAAGTTGTAGATCATTAATGGACTGTAGATATATGTACATGGAGGAAAAGTGTAAATATTTATAGGGAGTGGTTGAGGTCATTAGTCATAGACAAGTGAATGATAAATGGATAGTTGAGGTCATTAATTCCATAAATATATGAGGATTTAAAACACCGTCTATTCAACAAAAATGTAGGTATTTGGACTAATTTTTTTTCATTTTCCTAATATTGAGAAATTATTTTATTTCCTATGAATACATGAAAATAGTTTTTATTTATATGTTTCAATTTCATAATAATAAACTCATAATTGGGTTATTATTATATTAAATTTTAATTCATCCCATACTCAAAAAAAAGGATGATCGAGAATCAACCCCCCCTTTTTTGGAACTAATAATATTCTTTTAACGGATTGTAGAACAATTACTTTTTTGTATCTTAGTATTATAAAAATCCAATATGATTCAAATACTAATCTATAAATCTAAAAGTAACATTATTGGTTCATTGTTAGTAATTATTCATCAAATTTTTTTAACTAGAAATATTGACACTTTATCAGGACATTGTGTAGGTTAGTGGTTGGCATGAAGCCCTTATCATCCATCTATTATGGGTTTAGGACCCACATCCTTTCCAGACTACATTAGTTGTCAACAAACATATAAGTTAACAATTTCTAAAACAAAATCAATATAATATTTAAAATAAATATGATTGGAATCCTTGAAATAAGGTAAATCACTAAATACCCTTTAAATAATGGTTTTTAACATAACCCCAATATATAAATACATAAAAAATTTATTTTCCACATATGTCCATCCATTGTCTATGGTTTAACCAAAATATCATTTCTAAGAATTCAAAATCATGAATCCTTATTTTCAACATAAAACACCTCAGGTTTAACATAGGTTATTTATTATCATTATTTACACAAATCCTTCATAAAGTTTTATAAATAAAATGTCAATTATCCCAAGCATATCCCCCCGGAGTGTCAAAACAAATTCCTAGTAAGGATCATTGTCATGTACTAGGTTACACTGAGTTAGGCCTAGCACACCTTTTCAAAGTTATTACTCCTAGGTATATCTCTTCCAAAACCATGTCCACTTGTGATATCTATACATTGATTAATTTCTAGGAAAACCGACATAATATGTTCCTTACCAAAACTTTAGGTTGTTTTTATATAATTATCTTCAATTTATACCTTAAGGTTATGTTATATAATCTATGTTTTACTAAATATTATTCACATTGTTTCTAATAAACTTCCATGGATACCAACTATAGTGACCCAACCCAAAAATATAAGAGCCAGTGTCTAATATCATTACATTGGAATCATTACAAGGAATATAACCCTAAAATATCGAAGAGTTTAGTAGTATTTCAATACTGAATACTTACATGAGACTTTTATTTCAAATGAATACTCTACTTAAAATATAATTTTATTATTGAAAAGATAATTTTATTCCATCTTCAATATCCCTACAAATCATTCATTTTAATTTTGTTGGATTATTGAGGAAAGGAAACCAAATAAGGGTGAGCTCAAATAATCAGAAACGGTAAAGAATATAGGAAGAAATAGTGGATCAATGAGAATAATAATTATTGAATGGTTATAAATTATTTCACAATCTAAGAAATAAATAAACTTATAAGGAAGTGTGTAAACAATATGCCAAGGTAAATAACTAAAAACCCAAAAAATTTATAATAACTAAATAAATAAAAATCATTATGGAAAGTTGATAACTGAAAAAACATTTCATTTAATCAATAAAATATGGATTAAATGCATTTGTAGATATTTCAACAAAAAATATTAGGGATAAATAATAACATAACCAAAATGAAGACAATTTTAAATTCTTGTACATCATGTCTCAGGAACATGAAATTTTTTCATCAATATCCTTATTCTAGATAGTTTCAAACTACAAGTAGAAACCCATTTAATTTTCACAACATATTTTAATTATGAGAACCATTAGATTCATAGAGGGGTTGTATAAAGTTTGGGATCCACCTATCACTACATTTCTTAAGCATTTCTCATATTGAGTAATCGATTTATTTAAATGACAATAAGTCTTATCAAATATTTATATTTAATAATGGATGTGGATTTTTCAATATTATCCCAAATAATCAAATATATTTTAAAATAAAAATTGTATGAAAAATTGTGTATGGTTTCTGAAATAATCATATCCATGAAAAATGATATGGATATTTTAGGAAAATTAAATGTCATATGATCATAAGAAATTTAATATTTCAAGGGAAATAAAAGAAATTGAGGAAGAGAATTTAAATACTATCCTTGTACAAATAAATCATAAACCATCAAGTGTAATAATAAGAATGTAATTAATATAAAATATCCCAGGTGGAGGAAAAATAAATGGTTTTTTCATTGATGAGTTGAAATATTATAAAATGGACTTTTAAAAACATTCTTGAGGAAAATATTCTTCTATTTTGAAGAACGTTTTAAAAATAATTTCCTTTGAAAATAAATTTTGAAAACATTTTATTTAAAAATTTACCAATTAATCATGAAAAGTAATCTTCAAATTAATGAAGGTGGGTAAATCCATATATTCAACATAAGGTATAAAGAACATTCCATTTTCAATGTAAAACGGTTTGAAAAAATTCTTTGTTTAAAATATAACCTAAATATTACTTGTAAAACATGTGTCAATCAAAAAAGGGGAAATTTTCATTAATAAATCATTTTGGAATGGTTAAAACGTTTTCTTAAAACGTTTTTAGAAAAAAGGTGTTTTTAGAAGAAAACATGTTCTCTGACTAAAGAGAGAATAAATTTTGGTTTTTTTTAAACATTTTGAGTACCAAATAGTTTAAAATTATACAAATAATTGAAAAATGTCGTCAATGACTAGAGGATTATAAAATTAAAGGGATTATTAAACAATGGTTATTTAATTTTCTTTAACGTAAATGAAAGATCATTAAAATTATTCATTAGGAAAATAATATTTCAACATTCCCAAGTGTCACATACCACTTAGAAAAAATTTAAATCATAATCCACTTGAAAGAATAAAATTAATTTAATGTTTTAAAAACAATGAAGATAAAACGGTTAATGGTATAATATATCAAAATGGGTAGTAGCTAGACCACACAGAATAGGTAAGTGGTGAATATGACATTCATCTCATAGATGTAAAAAGTGAGATGAAAAACCCTTAACTTGAGTCTGACATGCCTCATGTGTCATTATATTCTTGAATAGTATACTTATTTTAATTAATTACTTACATCAGAACATTTTTAATGTTTATCATGACTTCTATTTCACTTATTACCATGTTGTATACAAATACATAAACAATTATCATTATGTCAGGTGTTTTCACCACATTCGATTTATGTGTTAAAAAGAACATTAATAAGTCAAATATGGTCAAATAGATCATTATAAAACATATCCATAATAATAATAATGACATAATTATAATATTTTTATATAAATTAAACTTTTAAAACCAATAATTAAATATGGTTGTGAAAAATGAACCGACGTTACAATCATGGAGATGGTAGGTCATACGTACACACGAGTAACGTTCTAGTTTTTCAATGATCATTGTGGAAATAAGTTGAGTAAAAAATAATATTTCTATAATGATAATGATAATATATATATACCATTTATTTAATCATATATATTTATATTTATATTTCTTGTGATGTAAAAGGAATCGCATCGTGTCGAGGAGGTGGTAGTCCACACGTCCAAGAATGACATTATCACATTTTGTGTGTGTGAAAGGGTAATAATATTTTGAGAAAGATAATTATTTCATGAATATTATATATATATATATATATATTTTTAATTAAAACTATTCTTTATATTTTCTATGTATCATGTGATCGAATAACAATGCTTTCCAAAGGAGATTGTCCACACTTCCCTAAACGATTTATCCTAATTATAAAAAATTGAATGAATAATGGTATATATTATATAAGAATTAAATAATAATAAAGAAATTATATATATTATATATATCATATATAAACTGAGTTTTCATCATAATTCGCAACCATGAGGGGTGGTTAAGTAAAAGAGAACAGCTTCCATTCAGGAGGTGGTAGTTCACCATACACATAAATGGTAAGCTCGTTACCCATTATATGAAATTGTTTGGAACTATAAGTGAGAACCCTTAACATAATAAGAAAATAATTATACTGTGGATAATGGTTTTTTTATAATCATTTAATAAGTTTAATTGAAAGATTATAGAAAGAAATAAAATAGAATAGCTTGAGGATGTATGTTACATCTTATTCGAGTAACTCCTTTAGGGTTTAAAGAAAGGGATTAAATGGATGGATTTATGACCAAGGTTAGGCATATAGTTTTTGGGGTTGTGATTTGTATGAGCTATTTTGATATAGCTTGGATGAGAGAAATTTTATTGTCAGGTTTGAGGAAGTGGGAAGTGTGAGTGCCTTTTTATAGTGGAGGAGGAGTAATATTCTTGTAAATTTTGGGAAAGGGAATTCGACCCACATTTTTTCAATGTCATGCGGCTAAAATAATGGAAAAATTATATAAAAGGGATAATAAGATCATAATATTGCTACACAATGGATTATTTACAAATTTATATGACATTTTGTCCCTTTAGATTAAGGTTTAGTCCCTTATAAGGCTAATTTTCTTCTTAACCAATGTAATTAATTTTAATTACGTTCCCTAGTATTTTTTTTCAAAAACAATGTTGTCCATATTGGAAATTATAAAAATTTATCATTATAAATATTTGATATATTTTTCCAAATTCCAATCACAAAAAGTGGTCGAAATTAGTTTAAAATTAATCCCATAGACTGGATGACAATGCTTGATTTTAAAGTGAATATGTAAAAGTGTTTGATAAGTTTTTATATACAATTTAAAAATGAAATTTATTCAAATAACCTAAATAGTATAAATTTATATTAAAATTATTTATTTAATCTTTAAAACTAATAAAAATATAAGTTAACCTTATAAATAAATTAGACAAAATAGATGTGTTGAGTAAAAAATAAATATTTTCCAGTATTCATAAAAAATGAAAAATCATAGAAAAATACCAAAAAACTCACTAACCAATTTTTTATGTTAATATTTTAGTGATTAAATTATTTTTGACTAATAATATTTTTAAAATTTCCTAAAATTGGATTTAAAATAGGTTCGCCATTATAAGGTGGTAAATATTCCTTTATAAAAATATCGGTTTTTATGTGTACTATTGGGTTTGTTCATATCTTATATATATATATATTATAATCTATCGGAAAGAAGAAAAAATTATTTTATTAAATATTTAATCATAATATTAATTTAATATCACTCGCTAATTTTAAATAATTTAATTCATTAGTGTAAAACAGCTTTGTGGTAATAGAAATAGTTTCCTATGAAAACATGTCATTTATATCTTATTGGTTATTATGTTAATTTATAATTTTTTGGTAACCATATGTTTTCATAATTTAGTTATTAATATTCATAACTGTTAATTTATTGGCTGAGTTATATCTAGTCATATTAAATAATAATATTTTATTAGTATATTATTTTTTGATAAAACTCAGTCTTACATGTAACACAAGCCACTGGACAAGGCCATTATTACATATAAGGAAACATGACTTAGTATTTGTGTGAATTAAAAGATATATCAAAAATGGTAAATATTTTATAAACTGTATATATATTATATTCCCTTACACACTTGGTGTTGCGCTCCATACATGCTAACGAATACAATGTTTCTACTTTATATTTTCAGGGTGTTACAATTCCACTATTAAAATATATATCATAAAAAATTATTATTTTTCTCAATGTTTCAGTTCTATATAGAATAAAAAATGGAAATTTTTATGTTTCTTATTTTTTCAAATTTATGAAATATATCGTATTTCATCAAAAAAATTGCATCCATGAAGAGGTATATCAAATGATAATTACAATTTAATTAAAACTGTATTTATTTATATATTTCTAGTACTATGAGTACTTTTGATAGACCTCATATTCCCAAGAAGAAATATATTTTTTTATAAATGAATTGATAGAATATATGGTGTCATATTTTATATAGACATCAAAAAGAGATTAATTCTTGAAACATTTTTAGTGAATTTTTTCATCATTTTATCTATAAATTTTACTGAATTTCCAAAAAAAAATTATCTATTACATATTTTTTTAAATTTTTATATATATTGTGAAGAAGGATGAAACGCTCCTAATACACTCATGTACTATAATTAGGCACTAAACTTGGATGATACACTCAAACCAATTTACTTTTTAATTAATTCAACATTGAATTCAATATTGTTGGTTGTTAAATAATAATCTTTTTAGATAGCCCCAAATTTTTAATGCCTAGAAAAATAAAAATACATGCTGTGAAATATAGGAATCAACCATAACACAATCTGATAAATTGTAAGACTAATATGACTCAAATATGTTTTTATTAGTTGAAAATTTCAGTTTTAGTTCAAAATACACATTACATACTGAAAATCAATAAAACACATTCATATTATTATTATACTCTAGGATGATGAATCATTAGACATTTTTTGATGTATAGGAATCAACACTACCTCAATCCAATAAATATTGTTCTTGATATTATAGATCTAGAAATATGATTGAAGCAACTTTGTATTGGGTGAGTATCTTTCACACCTCAATCTTCCACCCCTCAATCCGATACATAGTGCTCATAGTATGGATCTAAGGGGATGTTTCTAATTTATAATTTAAATTCTATTTCATAACACACATCACACACTCTAAAATGGGAACACAAATTAATATTATTTTTATACATTGCGAAAAAAAACATTAGTAATTTTTTACATGTAGGATTCATCCTCAACTCAATCCAATACATAGGGTGTCTGTTATGACTTAATGTATTGTTTTCTATTTAAAATTGACAACTTACTTAAAAACGAACACCATGTTCTCAAATCTGTGAAAACTCATTTGGATTGTGTTCATACTTTAGTAAATAGATACATAAATCATTTTTGACATGTAAGAATAAATTGTGCCATAATATAAGACATGGTGTGCCATGTATGACTCAAAAGTGTTCGATATCAGTTTATAATTGAAAATTTAGTTCAAAACCTATGTCACTCACAAAAAAAATTGAGAAAAAATTCTCAAATTATCTTGATAATTTATTAAAATGATTCATACATCATTTTTTATGTGTAGGAATCAGTTTCACATCAAACTGACACATAATGTGACTAGTGTGACTCAATGTATGTGGGTTAAGTTTAAATTGACATTTCAATAACAAGACAAGTGAATTAATCAAGACTAAGTGAACACATTCAGATTCCTTTTATACATTAAGAAAATTATTCAAAATAATTTTCAATATGCCAAAATTTATTTTATTTTAATCCAATGTGTGATCAGACCGGTGTGACTCCAAGTGTGACTTTTATCTAAAATTGAAATTTTAGTTCAAAACACACATCACACATTAAAAACTAATAAAACTCATTAAATTTTTTTTTTGATACTTTTGGAAAATGATCCATAAGTAATTATTTATGTGTAGGAATCATTTTCACCTCCATCTGATACATGGTGTGCCTTATATGACTCAAAGTGTCCATTATATGTTTAAAATTGACAACGAAGTTCAGAATGTGTGTTACTCACTAAAAATAAAGAAACAATGATTGGAATGTACTTATTCTTTAGTAAAATGATTAATATGTCATTTTTTATGTGTGAGAATTAGTCTCACGTTAAACTGACACATGATGTGATCACTATGTCTCAGTGTGGGTGTTTTAAGAGTGTGTTGATGTTTTGGTAAAAAACATATATGACATATTCCAAAGTGATAAAACGCATTCACATTGACATGATACTTTAGAAAAATGATACTTAAGTCATATTTGATGTGTAAAAATCAGTCACATATCAATCATATGCATCGGGTGACCGGTATGACTCCAAGTATGGCTTTTTATTTAAAATTGACATTTTAGTTCAAAATACATGTCATGTACTCAAAACTAATAAAACACATTATTATTATCTTAAAAAATTATGTAAAGGACCCATATGTCATTTTTGTTGAGTATAAATTGAACACAGCTAAATTTGATACATGGTGTGCCTAATATGACTCAAAGTGTCTCTTATCAGTTCAAAATTGAAAATTTAGTTCAAAACATGGGTCACTCTTTGAAAACCAAAAAAACACACTCATATTGTATTGATAAATTATTGAAATGTTTCATATGTAATTTGATATGTTTAGGAACCAATATCACATCAAACCAATAGAATATGTGATCAGTATGACTAAATGTGTGTGTTTTCAGTTTCAATTTCCATTTTAGCAAAAAAAAAGACATGTGACATACTCAAAACTATAAAAATGTGTTCATATTGTCCTGATACTATATAAAAATTATCCTTATGTCATTTTTGATGTATAATAATCATCCAAATATCAATCCAATGGATAGTGTGATTGGTATGATTATAAGTGTGTCTTTTTAGTTAAAATTCACATTATTGTTAAAAACACACATCACATACTCAAAATTGAGAAAATTATTTCAGATTATTTTGAAAAATTAGGAAAATTATCTATAAATAAATTGTAATATGATCAAATCAGCCACAACAAAATCTAATACACGGGGTTCTCTGTATGACTCAATGTTTCCGTTAGCAATTTAAAATTGTCACTTTAGTTCAAAACATGTGTCACTCACATAAAACTGTGAAAACATGATCATGTAGTATTGATAAATTAGTAAGACAATTCATAATCCATTTTAGGCATGTATAAATCAGTTTCACCAAAAATTCAGAAATGATGTGACTGGTATGACTCAAAGTGTATGTTTTCTTTTTAAAATGACATTTTATGGAAAGAAGACACATGACATACTCAAAAGTTAACAAACACATTCATATTTTGTTGATACTTTAGGAAAATGATCCTTGAGTGATTTTTGAATTGTAAGTAAAAAATGCATGCCAATATGACACATAGTGTGATAGGTATGACTCTAAGAGTGTCTTCTTATTTAAAATTGGAATTTTATTTCAAAACACATGTTATATACTAAAAAACAAATAAAATGCATTTAGATTACTTTTATACTTTATTAAAGTGATCCATAAGTCATTTGGAAAATGTTGGGATCATCCATACAACAATCTGATACATAGTGTGCCCCACATTAATCATTTTGTTCATAATTAGTTTAAAATTTACAATTTAGTTCAAAACATGTTCCACTCATAGAAAACCAAACAAATCTCTCAGATCGTATTTATACATTAGTAAAATGAATCATAATTCATTTTTGAAGTGTATTAATCATCTCAAAGAAATCAAATGAGATGACCAATATGAATCAAAATTTATTTATTTTCATATTAAATTGACATTTTGGTAAAAAAGACACATGACATACTCAAAACTGATAAAACATATTTATATTGTGTTGACACATTAGTCAAATGATCCTTAAGTAATTTATGATGCATCAGAATCATTCACACATCAATCTAATGCATGGTGTAATTCATATGACTCCAAGTGCATCCTTTTAATTAAAATCGACATTTTACTAATGTATTGTATTATATTTGTGATTAATTTATTTCTTTATTCTATTAATAAGATCAAAACTATTTTTTTATATAGTTGGATTCATTTTCTTGAGTTGAGGTGATTTTTTCAGCAACTGATACCATGATCAGAATTTTTTGAGAGGGGTCATGTTCCAAAGACAATAAAATCTAGATTTTTCTTAATATTTTTTTACATTAATTGCTAATGTAACTATAAAAAACAATGTTTGAAATGTGTGTAATATAATGTTTTTCTATTAATTTTTATATATTGTTTTTCAATAAAATTATAAACTTTTCCATATATAGGTGTATTTTTTAATGAAGCTTGATATAATTTAAACATCACCCTACAGCAGGTCAGCCATTATTAGTGTTAAAAATAGCTCTTTTAATGGGAACCCTTAATGTATTACTTTTTAGTTCTAATAATAGACCCCATTTAGAACACTTTTTTAGCACTGATAAATGTGACGCACTTTTAATGAGAATAAATCAATAACCCTGTTTTATCACTGATAAAGGATTCATCTAACACTTTTAAACACAACTTATGTTGTATCATCAAAAAATAGGTGACTAATGTAAATGAAACAATGAATAACATTTTAACTACCAAAAAAATAGTAAATAATATATCCTTATAAATTAGTAAATTATTAAATATTTTTGTTATACAAAACATATTCATTGTAATTTCTTCTGTCCTATTTTAAATTATAGTCATATTTTGACTATCAGACTCAGAAGTTCATTAAAAATAATAATCTTGACAATACATGGGAAATAGTATTTTGAAATGGGTCATTTGAGATGAAATCGGAAACTCATAAAAAATTATTAATAACATCAAGTTACTTATGATGGAATGAGATACCCTTCACAAATAACTATAATTTTTTAGGTATTTTCTACAGGATATGAGTCACATCATAAATACTTTTGGGAAAAAATGATATTTCCTAGGAAAGGATTATTTGTGAAAAAATTTGGATATCCAATTCAATTAAATTTATTTTTTGATGTAATCCTCTTCCATCATATATACTAGTAAATAAAAAATATCCTTCCATCACACATGACACAATTTATGACGAAAGGAGGATTTTCATCATAAATAGTCAATTGGTAGAGTAAGTTAATGATATATATTTTGAGTACCATTTTAAATAGATATTCTCATCTTTACACAATTAATTTTCACTTATTATCATAACTATTTTTGGTGGTCACTATTTGTGGCATATTATGTGGAAAACAAAATAATCTGTGAAAAAAATCCATTGAAAATATTCTATCATAGTTAATCAACCCTATATAATTCCATTGAGAATCATTATTCTATCATAATTTTGGAGTTTCTCCTCTCATCGTTCTATGTACACCAACATAAAATTGGTTTTATTCCGAACTACCATTTATCGGTGCTAAAAAATACTGATAGAAGTACCCCCTTTATTAGTGATTTTTTAGCGCTAATAAAATCTATACTTATTTGAAAAAATTATATAACATTAAAAATAAAATATAAATATATTTATATATTTTTATTGACTTAAATATAATATATTTTATAAAATATGAATTATATAATATTAAATATATAATAACACTCAATATATACTATATTTAGTGAAAATAGTTTTTTAAATAATTAAACATTAATATTAATTTTATATTATATAATTAATATTGAGTAATAGTCATTAAGTAATAATTTATTGATACAAAAATTATATAAATTAATAAATGATCTAATATAAGTTAAAGACATGGCTTAAACTTCAAACGACTATAAATTTTGATCTGGATATCTCTTTGAGCTTCACCATATATCAAATTGAATATTGAGAATCAAACTATTCCATGGCGACCTGATAGAACCTAGATTAATGTTATTTGAGGTCCAAATATGCCTTAAATACCTATAAAATTTTGTTTTTCTGTCGGGGTACCATAAGTTTTGAACATATGATAGAATTTCAGTCTCATTTATGGGGGCCTCCCTATCTTCTTTCAGTGGAGGTTAAAAGTATTCTATGGTAATACACTCATAGGAGAGTATAGTGTTAATATTTTCTTATTTTTTATATTTTACTATTATTTATATTTATATATATGCACATATAAACATATTTGTATACATTTACACATAAAAAAGTAATTCTGTAAATAAATATGTAAAAAAATTAAATAGAAAATAACTTTTTAAATATATTTGTGTGTGTGTCTATATTTATATCAATGATTATTTATATACCTACATAATGTATATACAATTTATACATACATGTATTTTGTTTTGAATATTTTTCTTCTAGATAGACAGATTTCGTGTGTGTGTGTGTGTGTGTGTCTATATATAATTGTTTGTGTGTCTGTATTAAAAAATAGATATTTATTTATCAATATACTCATATATATGTGTGAAAATATTAATATATAATATATGAATATATATATATATGAATAATTCTATTTATCGGTACACATATGTATAAATATTTATATGTACTTACGTATATGTGTATGTGTAAATATATAAACACAAACACCCAAGAAACATGTTTTATATATAAGTCTATTTAAAAGAATATATACAAAAATATATATATAAATTTAATTATATGAATAAATATATGGATAAAAAATATAACTAGATATAAAAAAAATTAATAGATATATCATAAAAAAAGAACAAAACAACTTAGAGAAGTGGTAAAGGCACAAGTGTTTAAGGGTTGTCATCTGAGGTTTGAATCCAAGTGGTGGTGCACGTGGGTGTGGAAGAGATAATTTTTCTAGAACTAATAAGGCTCATGGGGGATGAACATGTGTGTTGATAAAAAAGGGGTCCATCACCGATAAAATTGGGGTAACATCCATGTAAATCTCTCATCAATTAATAGTTTTTTACTAGTGCTTTTTTAGCATGGATAATGGAAAACTTATCTTTTAATTGTTTAGCTCTCATAAAAGAGGCCTTTAATGATGTTTTTTTGATCACTGATAAAGCAGACTCACTTTTAAATAAATTTAGATTACCATCACATTGTTATCCCTAATAAAGGGTATTTTATATCATTGATAAGGGGGGGTTGTAGTAGAGGAATAAATTTTAATTTTTTCATGAACCTATTTAGGATCACATCATTATTTTTATTCTAATAAAGTGTTTTTTAAACATTTATTTTTTTAAAATAAAACTAAATTTATTCACACTATTGTATATTAGGAATTAGTACTAATAATAGGTAATAATAATGAATAATTTTTTTTAATTTATAGAAATTATAAAAAATTACTAACAATTATTATTATCCAGATATAAATTTTATTAATTATTAGTAATCTGTTTTAATTCGTATTAATTAATATTAATTAGTAGTAATTGATATTTGTTATATATATTTAGTAATAAATAGTAATAATTGGTAATAATTATCATTAATTTTTAATAATTACCATTAATTATTAATAATTAGTAATTGTTACTGATAACTAGTAATAATTAGTAAAAATGACTGACAATTGGTACTAATTAATGATAGTTAGTAGTAATTGGTAATAATTACCCATAGTAAGAAGTAGTAATAAATAATAATAATAATAGATAAATTGTAAATTATTACCTTGAGAGATAGGCCCGTAAGGGGCTTTGTCGTCCGGGAGATCCCTTCAGCGGATTAGGGTTTCCTCTTCCATTCTTATCTCTCCCTCCCTTCTCGCTATCTCATTCACTGGGCTCAGTGAAGTCGAGGGGTTGGTTTGTGCATGGAACAATGTGGTGTCGATCTCTCTACATTTTCACAGACTATAAAGACCTCTGGAGCTCTATCGATGAAGATCATCGTTCAAACTCATCTGATGATTCCACTTGGTTGGTCTTCACTCCCGCACCTGGAACAACCTCGATCACAAATCTAATGGTTCATTTGCCCTTTTTATTTTGGGTTTCATTTGGTAAATTCATCATCTTCTCCTAGGTCATTATGACATTGTAGGTGGCATCCTATAGAATGTTTGGTGCTGACAACATCACCTTCTTCTATTTTTTGTTCATAAAGGTTTGTTGGGCGTTCCGACATCCTGAGTTCTTGTGCGGCAGAGTCCATGTAGAGTGCTTATGGTAGATGGGTGTTGGGTGGTCTGTTTTTGGTGTTATAGTGGGCATTAGCATCACTGACATCTACTGTCCAGCAATTGGTGTTGCATCTAGTCTGCGGATTGAAGTAAAGTGTGTAGTTGGGGATTGGATTAGTGGTAAGAACCATGCAATTCTTCATAAAAAATGTTGGATCAAACCCCATTGGGCGCAGGCATTGTAGTAGTTCTATAGCAAACTAGAGAAGTGGCGGCACTATAGCAATGGTAGGGAACTATAGCTGTGGCGGGTACTGTGTGGTACAATAGTAGGTGGGTACTGCCATAGTACAATTCACAGAATGGTCCTTGGGCCAAGACTTTGGGTCTATGGGCCATGTAATGGGATAAATTCCCACTGGGCCTTCGGGCAATGTAATGGGTCTCCCTCTACCTGGTTAAAGAGGTCTTTACATTGCATTAATAATAAAGGAGGATTTGGCCACAACCTTTAAAAAATGAGCGGTGTGATATGTGGGATCCAAAGTAGGGGTGACGCGGGTGTGTGCGGGGGTGGCAGTGGTTGAGTGCTCCCTCGGTTTTGTGAGCGATGGATGGCCCGAGAAGATTCTGGGTGACATGTTGTGGTTGTTTCATTTTTGGGGGGATCGGTCATGGATAAGGTTCCCTGGCCATCGCATTTATGGTTGTTGCTTCTGGGTGGGTCTCTTCTTGTTTTGGTTATCGGGTGGGTCTATTATGGACTAGGTTCATTGGTGTCCCGCTTATGGATTTTCACTTGCGGCGTTTGTTGGTTATCAATTATCCTTAAAGTGATTTAATTTTACAAAATCAAAAAATGTTATTTGGTGTGTGTGTGTGTATAAATGATTACCAATTTTTTTTTAATAATTGGTATTAATTATCAATAGGTATTAATAAATACCAATAATTTGTATTAATTAGTAATAGTTACCAATGACTGGTAATAATTAGAAAAATTATCAATAATTACTAATAATTACCAATAATTGGTAATAATTACATATAATTAGTAATAATTATTAATAATTAGTACTAAATAGTAATAATTACTGATAAATTATAAATAAATGCAATAATTAGTAGTAAAAAGTAATGATTATCTACAAATAGTAAATGATTACTAATTGTTAAAAATGAGTAAAAAATAGTAAAAATTTGTACTAATTTCTTATATTTCAACAATAATAGTAAGTAATTTCAAATAATTAGTAATAAATAGTAATATTTGTTATATTTACGAATAATTAATAGTAATTAATAGTAATCAGAAAAAATTTGAGATAAATAGTAAATAATTTCTGATAATTAGTTAAAATTTCTAATTAATAGTAATAATGACCCAAAAAATTGTAAATTATTATTATAATTAATAACAATTTTTAATAATTATGAATAATTATAAATAATTAAAACAAATAAGAATTAATTAGAAAGAGTTTCACATAATTATTAATAACTATTAAAAATTACCAAAAATTAGTAATAATTAGTAACAATTAATAATGAATAGTAAATAATAGTAATCATTAGTAAAAAAAGTAATAATTACTGAAAATTGTAAATAATCTGTCATAATTACAGATAAATAGTAAATAATCATAGATAATTAGTTACATTTTGTAATAATTTTAATAATTACCAATAAATAATAAATAATTAGTAATCGTTAGTGTTAATTAGTAATAATTAGTTTCAATTATTGATGTTTATTAATAATTATTGATAAATAATTTTAATTAGTAATAATTAGAAGTAATTAGCTATAACTTTTCTTAATTAGTAATAATTACTAAGGAATAGTAAACAATTACCTATAATTAGTTATAATTAGTAAAAATTAGTAATGAATATTAATAATTAATAATAAAAAGTAACTAATTAGTAATAATTATTTTAAATTAATAATAAATTTTTGTAATTACTGATAATTTGTACAAAATTACTGATAAATTGTACTAATTGGTAATAATTATAGATATTTTTTAATAATTAGCTATAATTAACAATAATTATTAGTGATTGGTAATAAATTCCAAAAAACACAATAATTAGTAATAATTATCAATAAATAGTTAATACTTATCATTAATTAGTACTAATTAGTTCTAATTAGTTCTAATTTGTTCAAATTAGTAATAATTACGTATAATTACTAATAATTAGTTATAATTTGTAATAATTTTTTTAATTAGTTATAATTATTAAAAAAAATTAATAATTAATAATACCAAGACAGTGCAAACCAAGGGTTATAGACCATGGTGAAAAAATTTATTAAAAATATCACAAACAGAATGTATAAGAGGTGATGGCATGTGGAAAAAAAGTGAACACCCACTGATACAAAGAGAAATTTGGATAACTAATTAGAAAATAAGATAAGATTATTCATATAATTGAATGAGATCGCTCACCACACCATCCTCATGAATAACGACCCATTCTCTAGGTTTTGGGAAATTTCTATGCCTTGTGATCATCATACTGAGGATCACTGTTTCCATCCATTGGGGTGGGATCCTCACGTGGAAGAGGATCATGATCTCAAGTTAGACATGAAACCTATGATAAAAATTTAGATCATCATTTCTCCTTAAATTTACAGTCATTGTATTTGATGACTTCCCTTCAAATCAAATAAATCCATGAGCATTGCCTAATTTATTAAGGGAAACCTACAAGCTATTAGGTCTATATAAAATATCTTGAAAAATAATACTATTTTCTGTGCATATTTAGTTCTCCCTTACCTTTAGTTGGACCAAGATTGAAGGAGGATAATTTCCATGAGCAACCGGTTTTACATACAAAGATGGAGAATCCAACTTTCCCATAACCATAGTAGGGTCAATAACCATCTTTTAAGGACTTTAAGAAATCAACTATTTAGGTACAACAAAATTCAATATGTCATTATGGACAACCAACCTAGTCTGTGAGGTATCCTTCTGAGAAAGCTCACAGCCTAAATCACTATCTTGTTTAGGATCCACAGTGGTATCCCTCTAATCATCCATACTATTTATAGTTGAAATATTCTTAGTAATAGGCTCACTATCTCTTTTTGAAGATTTAACATGATCTTTTTCATGATCTCACCCAGTTTATAGTTGTTGGAACACTATAGATACTAGACTCTACTCATTATCCAAAGTCGTATCATTGATTACATGGGTAAATATTTTGGGGGATCCCCACATTTAAGGAATATAATTTAACCCGACAAAATCAAGAGAGGTAGTAATTCCATCCACATATAAATTAGTTACATTCAAATATTTTAATAAATCATTGGAATCAATCCAATCTTACAATAAGAAATAGTGATATCCACTTGAAACACATTAGATTCACCCTTTCTTAGGTCCTTTTGAGTTCACTCTAAACCCTTTATATTCTTGTTATTTTACTGTATTTTAATATATGTATGTAAAATGAATATTTTTATTTATTACACAAGTGATGAATAAAGACTTAACGAATATACCTGAAGTGAATAAAATTGAATGAATTTTCAAATCATTGAATTATATCTTCTGATTCCCAAGCTTTCCCTATGAGAATCAAACAACCTCCTTTTAATTATTCTTTTCTTGAATCATTTGTCTCTTGGAAGTATGTTAAGTATCTTATAGATACATATTATCCCTGGGATATTCATCCTTTTATTTAATACTTTTCACCAAAAGGGATGGAGAAATAGGCTTCTACTAGCCAGTATTTGCTTGGTGATGTATGGATAAAAGCGTTGTAAGTGACTTATAGATTTTGTTTATTTAAACATGGAAAAATAAGGATAACCACCATGATAAAAATAACAAAATAATATTAATGGATAATTTATTATCTTATTGGAAGACAAATTTTTCTAACTATTCAATATACATAATAATTTTGAAAGCATGGTTCATTGCTAGATTTCATTCTCCTAGTTTACACTAATATAGTTCAATGACAATATTATTTATTTCCTGCGTTTTTTCCAATTTATTAAGTGATTGAAGAATATATATTATAGTGTAATCATCCAGGTATTTATTTATTATCCTCAAATATCTAGAAATAGTTTATAATATAATACAATAGACATAGGAAGCATCCTTAACATGTCTATGGTAGGCTAAATTTTCAACTTCACAAACTTACTGGGGTGGAAAAACATGAATAGGGTATTCTAAAATACAATACAATTTTTTAAATAATAGAGAATCACATAAATTATTTAAACACATCCATATATTTCTATTTGTAAGGATATAATATGAGTTAAGGAATGACCTCACTATTATTGTGGTTTTTCTTTCAATTTACTACAACATTTAAAATAGATGATTTGTACTTTCCACAATTTCAAAATATATGAAAAATAATAATATTTGAATTTTTATTAAATCTACCACTATTTCATCAAGTCTCAACATCCCTAACCATTGAACTTAGAATGTATAATAGCTTGGTCATTCTAGTAGAAATCATCAATACTCCCCTTAGAATAACCCCAATAGGGGTCTATAAAGCTACTTGATGGTATTAAGGGAGGAATCTCTTTTCCATCTATAGTCTTACAGATCCATGATCCATTGAGTAGGTCACCCAATCCAAAAATCCTGACATGTATTTCCTCAATACTTGCCTCCAAATTATGCCAATTCAAACAAGGGATACTTCTATTGATGTAAAATGCTTAAGTAAACCAAAAACCTTCAAACATAATCTCCTAATAAAAGTAAGTGTCCAAATAATGGTTGATCAAATGGTTTATTCTATTAGTTTCATTCCTAATCAATTAATAGAATGTGAAGTTTGACTTAATATTTAGTTGAGTGATACTAATCTATTATTCATAAATTGTGTCTTGTTTTTTCCTTTACATAACTTGTTAATATATACTAGATTTTACATAATTAATTATCCATGTTGGATAAAAAAAATTATGCATAATCTATTTATTTAAATTCTATCTTTTCTCATTAATTCATTTATTTTGGAGATAACAGTCTTGTATCCATAAAATAAATAATTCAGAAGATATAAATAAATAAATAATAAATTATCATATCATCAGCTAATATAACTTTTGATTTACTCAGCAAACACCAGATATAGAACAAGTTGCACCATTCTACTTGTCTACTTGAGCATCGTTTTGGGAGACATCATTATGGTTTAGTCTGGAACCTTCTCCACAAACCTTGGGATAATCCATTAATTACATGTATTTATAACTCACACAGAGATGAGGGGATCCAAATATTGATTATATAGGATTACATAAATAACCACGGACATGCATGTCCTACATAATAATTGAGGGAGGGATGACACACTAGCCATCATATTCAGTTTAATATTAAATAATTGAAAACCCATTCAATTAATTAACTTACATCATCTAGCACGTAAACCGGTCTTGGTCAAGATCATGAACGGACATAAATGCAACTTATATTCAAAATTAAACTAGTTAAATTCAATTCAATTCATTATTAATTATTAATATAAACACACTAGCATTAACTAATTAATTAATTAATTAATTTTATTTCATCTTAATCACCATCTAAATTTGTTTGGTGATAACCACAATTAATGCCATTCATGGAAAATAAACAACAGAACCAGTAATAATATATTTATTACAATAAATAAATTGATAATTTAAAATTATTTAAAATCATAATTAAATTATCAAAATCAACCAGTAATCCAATCAATAAAATAAGGATTTAATGATTCAATTTTTAATTTAATGTACTTTAATTCGACTCTAAATTGAGATACTACACAATGTGTATGCACTAGTTACATGTAGGGTACCCGGGTTACATGTATGGCCCATCGATTGTGTACCAAGGTTAGAATACATTATGTGTAAAATCAAGCTACATGTCAGGCCTACCCTTTTCAATGTGTCTGTGAAACCTGTCTAAGAACTCAGTATGTTCATCAATCAAGACTACATGACGTGTACAGACCAATTAGATGATGTGTATCACTCATTTTGTGTGTCCACATAACATTCCGAAGAGATATTCATGTATTTAGTATGTGGTAAATGATGAACTACATATAGTGTACACTTCATACATATCATGTGTATCATTAATTCTTCAAACTGTTAATTTCAAATAGTTTAACAATGTATAACGATAATAGAGATTAAGTGAATTTTACTAATACCCCATGTAGACTATAATCTGTGTACTCTAGGTATATGTCGTGTAATCATATATTCCATGTTTAAAGTTGGACTGGTATACACAGGGTGTGAAACTAATATACCTCATTTAGTTATTGCTTTGCGTGTCATGTATCCCACAACCTGACTAGGTGAAGTGCACTTGGGTACACAATGTATACTCTTGCTACATGTCGTTTGATACCATGCTATCTAGCCATATTTCTTGACAGTTCCAAATGGTATCTTCAATTTTTCTTCATCTAATATTGGACATGAAATTTTTTGAATCTTTAATAAATAAATAAAATTTTTGAAATAATTTTAATTGAAATTTGATTAAAGATAAAATAATATGAAATGAAAAATAATCACCATTTCGCATATTGATAAACAATAAAATAATTAATTATAAATTTAAAACGTGACTGCTCTGATACCAATTGTAGGTTCTCAGAAACATGAAAGCACATTTATTTAGTCATATATTAAAATTAATTATAATATTGAGTTTCCTAAAACATAACTAGAGAGTCTTTACATATTAAGTTTATAATTAATTTATTTAATATTGAAAGAAATAATTTATTGGCTTTTCATTCATTCATTATTGTAGATTTTGATCACATAAAAATATTTTTTGGATTAACTTCATTGCACAAAAATTATTAAATTATAGAGTTCCAATAGTAGTCTTCCACATGTTCTCTTTTGGGATTTGTGTAATTATAATTCATTTCTAGGTGTTATAAATAGCTACACAAATTCTACTCTAAAACAAACAAGGAAATAGAGTTTAATAGTGTCCCGGATATTCAATTCACACTAAACAACACTCTAATTGCCTAAAAATTGAGGAAGAACCATCAATGGAGAAGGATAGAGCTCGTGGTTCACACCCTAGGCTTTTGGATAATAAATTTGAAGTAAATTTAGGGATGAAACATTGAATCCCCATAGGAAAAAATGTTAAATTTCCCACTTTTAAGAAGGCATGCAATTAGGCCACATAATTGCCCAGCCACACACCATCCTCTATTTGGAGTTTCATGACTTCAGGAGGACCAGACATGGTTTGTTGAACTATTTAGAGGTCATGATTTTAGATTTTTATAAGCCTATGTGACTCTAATTTCCCCCTTTCATGGTTTATATATTTTTCACCATTCCCCTCCATATTGCACGCCCTTGGCATTTAATTAGTTACTGACTATACGCCAACAATATGCCATGCACAGTGTGGCTACTTTTTCACCATGTTCACATCCCAAACCCCTAGAACCCCATTATGACTTCTCATACTCATATAAAAAAATTTACTGATTACTTTAAAATGATATGACAAAAATTGAAAAGATAATATACCCCTTCAAATACCAAGATCTTACAGACTCCCCCCATAATACATGTCATTCCCAAGAATCCTTGATGATTATCCAAATTCATCACCCAACCTATGTCAATAATCTATAGAGATTCCAATGACTATGTTCCATTTTGATCAGCCAAAGCATAACCATGGAACAATATTCAACATAAAGAATTAAATTGTCCAAAAACCCAAGCATACGCCCTTTTTCAAAAATGAAACACCAAGTAGATGCTTACTGGGGACCATATCAATAAAATACTGAATATTACATTTCCCAAGAATAGGCATGAGATACGGTGATCCCCATAATGAGCTTCATCTTACCACCACAAATTCTTCATTTATGGAACCTACTCCATTAGAAGATTAACAAAAACCTCAAACTCATTCTCCCACAAATCTCTCATCATAGTTCCCAATTTACAATGCCCTAAAACCCACATCAACACCAATAATAATTGGAACCCATATTTTTCATATAAAACCAAATAAAAAGGATATATACATAAAAATTATGTAAGAACTAAGATCAAGTGGGCATTCCCTCAAAATAACTGTTTCATTTCTCAAATCATTCCTATATTCTCCAAGATAACATGTCAGATGTTGTATAAAACTCATCTCATTCTTTCTAAAAATTATCCCAAGTCATAATATCATCTGCTAACTCATCTAAAATATTCTTGACTCAAACCTTTATCATGTCTCCATCATACATGATTGTAGAGACCTAAACCCAGTAATATTGGAGCTAGTGTCTACTACCATTACATTAGAATGATTACAAGGAATAAAATATGAAAGGACCTATGTGCTTTATAGTGCTGGTAAACTAGACACATATATTATTTTTTTAAAATGAATACACTAATTACAAAATTATTTTTTTATTTTGAAGGTAACTTTGTTCCATATGTTATAATGTTTCATGTCTTTCTTGGTATAATTTTTTGGAAACCTAGAGAATAAATCAAAATAAGTGCAAGAAAAAATTCTCAGTAAGGGTCAGGTGTAGTGGAAGAAATAATTAATTAATGAGAATAGACAGTATGGTGATGTAAAAGCTGAAGAAACATTTCATGTAATCAATAAACTAATATGGATGTGTGTAAACATCATACAAACGTAAAAACCTACAAATACATTCCATTTAAATAAAATAATTACTATTTATCAATATGGCTTGGAAAATAACACAAACATGTTCCATTTAATCAATGATATGAGAATGAAATGCATTAAAAGATAATTTCAATGAAAAAACCTCATGCATAATAATAACTAAATTTTGAATGAAGGATGTGATTAATCATCAGAATTAATATTTCCCAAGAACATGATACCTTTATTTTTAATACAATTTACATGATTTTTTAGAATACTAAAATCAAGACCATTCACACAATGATTTAAATATGTGGGAAGAAACCTATAAAGTCCCCGAAATTCTATATAATTTTTTATTATATAGAATTATTTTGAGACTGCGAAATCTGATGGAAAGTGATTCTGAGGCCTGGAGTGCCTAGAATGATCCATCAAAAAATGTTAAGTTTTAAATAGCACGTGTGAGTGGTTTTCTTGAAAAAGTGGAATACTCTTAAATGGGTGCCTAAATTAGAAATATGAGGGAAAAGTTTCATTTAGGATGGAGGGTTTACCGAAGGTGTGACTTAAGTTTAGTTAGATCAAGCCTCTGATGAGAAAACCAGAAAATTGCATAACATTAAATAAAATAACTAAATAAGAATTATATTATTTTTCAAATGCTTATAACTCAATAATGATGACTCATATTAAAAATATGATACCACCATTGAACTTGTGAGGGTATTCATTCCATAGTCAGATTATATCATTGGTCGGTGCGGGCCACCAGTGTAAGTTAGTTTTTAGATTTAAATAAAATAATTAAGTGACAATTATTTTATAGAAAAATATTTAAATTCTAAATGGTAACTCGGATTAAAAATCCTAGAGTACCATAGAGCATGTGAGGTAATGTTACCCTTAGGAAAATCCTAAGTTTGACTGGAACAGATGGAGGGTGACTATTAATAATTTTATGAACTTTGTTTATGGTACGTTTAGTAAACGTGTGGACGACGTTTTCTAATATTTGAACAGGTGCTCGGAATTGAAATATGAGAGAACCGTGGTATTCACTACAATTGGATTATCATAAAGGAAGTTAAATTTTTTTTTTTGGAAAAAGATGGATGAAAAAGTTAATTTTTTGGACATTTGGAAAAAAATAATTAAATAACAAGAGGTGTTATTTTATTCTTTTTGAAAATTATTGAGTGGTGATTGGTGGGACCATGGTGAAACTTCCAGCAATAAACATGGGTCATTTATTTACTTAGACCTCTTGTTGTGTAACTACAACACTTGTGGTTAACTAGGCTCATTGATTATGATTCATTAATGAATCATAATAATGAACCAATGTGGGAAATTTTCCTAATTAAGTTGTTGTAGTGGGTTTTGGGAACCAACCAGATAACTCCTAACAAATTTCTAGCAACATCTGCCTCCAACGAAGAATGATTTTTTGATGATGCGCATTGAGAAATCGATCTGGAGGTCAATGGGAGATGAACAACTATGCACGCAGAACTTCTTCTTCTTCCGTATGAAACCCCAATGTGATCAACATAGGGGTTTTTTATTAAATTAATGTGAATTAGTTTCTTTCCCTCATTATTGATAAGAATGATGAACTCAGATCCAACAAAACAAGTTAACCCGTGATTCATATGAAATTGCGGGTGGTTGTTGCGGGAAACAATTGAATGGTGTTTTTGATTTTTTATTTGATAATTGAATATCACATCATTGTTATTATGATAACCCAGAGAGAGAGGGCCAAACGAAAAAGTCCTGGACCCTCCAATTCAACGATATTTGTTTTGTTATTCAAGAGAAACTAGAAAACAGAGAAGAAAAATAAACCTGGGAGCCACGCAGCATTAGAAGCATCCCGGGAGGCCAGTAAGTTCTTTCTAAAGGGAAAACAAACCATCGGAGCTCACCTAGTGGCCCACAAAAGTTATGAAAGTGCAGTGCCAGTGCAGCGGTGCCAGCGATAGGCATCAGCATGAAAAGGTAGAAGCTGGTGACTACCCATCATGGATGGGGTGGCACCATGGAGGACCGAAGGGGCGGCCGACTCTCGGCCAGCCGCATTGGCGGATGGGGGGTGTGCCATCGCATGCTGCATGTGGAGGGCGCAGCTTTGAAGTTGCGAGGGAGGGGGACCAACACCATGTGGGTCTCGTAGAGAGTGACTTGGCGCCACTAGGTGTCAATGGTTGAAGAGTAGAGTGGATCTTTATGCATTTGGGAAAGAGGGGCCACAAGACCCCTTGTGTGGGTCACACAGAGCTGGAAGGCCTGGCTGGTACGTAGCCCAGCAGGCCAAGCCCGTCGCGGCCCCACCCAGCCGGTTCAAGCCAGATCGGTCTGCGACTCAGCGGGTCGAGGCCGCCACGGCCCAGCTGGTTTGGGCCAGGCCGGTCCACAGCCCAGCTAGTTTAGGCTCGGCCCAGTGGTACTTGGGTGGACTCAGACCTGGTCGGGTCAACCCGAACTGGGTCGGGTCAGCCCAGGCCGGGTGGACTGGCCCTAGACCCTTTATCACCCAGTTTCTCTTAAAAGTCGTATCTTAGAGACAAAATGTCTATATGATGACCCATCTATAGCATTTTAATACATGAGACTAGATAGTCCTTTTGAGATACTCCGCTTGAGTTTTGGAAAAAATTGGAGTACGGCCAAGTTGGATCGTACCCGAATCTAACCGGGACATCATCAATAAAATGCATATAAATCACATACCGTGTGTCTGATTGATGCACTATCTATTGCATTGTAACCCTTATGACATAATGGATCATTAGGTCACTTCTTCATGGGACTTCATGTCGGATGAATTATGACCTATGGCTTGATGAGTGGATCCTCCCAGAATCAAGCATATTATGTACGGGAATCCAGTGGCTGGATGAGACGTGATGAATGAATAGCTATCTTATGTGAATCAGTAACTTGAGATCCTGTGTGGATAAAAACCTAGTGATATGGTGTGGATCAGCACCTAGCGATCCTCTATAGATAATCACCTAGAGATCATGTATAGATCGGCACCAAGATAACCTGTGTGGATCAGCACCTACAGATACTATGTGGATTAGCAGCAGACCCCTTGACAGAATAAGATGATCTTGCTTTACGATTATTCTTCTTTACTTATGTACTTAATTTATACATGGTTTGAGCTAAGTCTTTTTCTTTGTGCTTTGTGATTTTTGATTGAGACATTCTTTATGGTTTTTCCTCTATGAAATTATGAGAGAGCTTCGGGGGTCTCGGGGCCCCTACTGAGTATTATTATACTCACCCCTACACAGGCATCATTGGCACCTCATTGAGTCTTGGGCTGATGACGAGCAGCTTTGACTGAGTCTCTAGGACCTGGGACTTTATTGATTATGGAGGTAATCGGTTGACGTTGAGATCCATAGTAACGTGTTGCACCTACCCATCAGGTAGGATCCTTGGCGGATGACCTTAGAAGTTATTTTCCCTTTTACTGTATTTCCTTTTATGTTGGGCTTTTATTTTGGCACCTTTTTCTTCGGTGCTTACTTTTACACTCTAGGGTGGTTTTTAGTTGTGGTTTCACCTTTTTTCTCTAATTGTGTTTTACTTATGCGTAATGTACCCTATCTGTGTGTGTACATGTTTGAGGCAATGCCTTCCCATTTTAGGGAAATTCCTTTCTAGGGCTAGTCGCAAACCCCTGACATGTGGAAGGTGTGCTTGTGATAGTCACAGAATGGGCCCGGGGGACGGGTCATGATAAAGTGGTATTAGAGGGGTCGGTTCTACCAAAATAAATAAGTTTCTATGTTTTAAATGGAGCAATAGTGTTAAGTTGTTTCGGTTCGGGTTTTAGTTCGCGAGCGCAGTGTTGGTGCAGCGATCGATGTATCCATACACCCAGACCCAGAATTCTATTCTCTGAATCAATACACGAAATAAATAGTTGCATGGGTATTGAAGATGTTTTTTCTATTGATCTCTTTCGCATTAACTCACCAGGTATAACCTTTTCACAATGGTTTATCTTGAATCACTATCAAGATGCCTCCACACAGCCATCCAACTAGGATTCTTGTGCGTGAAAATGAGGATGGTCTTTAGAGTGATCGGACTTTAGTACAGGGACCACTGAACGAAATGCTACCTTTAGGAGGTGTCCCAGTGATACCACTACATGTTGTCCAGTGGTTACTACCTACGCTATCAGTATAGGAAACATATATACTCAGTGCCTTACATGAGTTTCAATGACTGATACCCCTCATGTTCAGAGGTGATTCTGACTCACATACAGCTAAGTATCGGCCTGGGGTGGTGACTGTGTTTGCATCTAGATAGGGAACCATTAGATCAAATTGTGGTCCTCACAGTGGCATTCTTTGTGGCTCAGCAGGGTGATGGAAGGGTTTAGATTACCCCTATCTTACAATGAGGATTTTTTCTATTGATTTAGCTTGAGAACCTTCCTATAAGAAAGGACCTATTTCCATAAAAATCTAAGGGGTATGTGTTCACAAGATCTTCTACAGCTTCGACAGGAAGACATATCGGTCGCTAAATATTTTTTGTGGCATACCGATAATTCTAAGTACATGATGAGTACGATGATAACAGTTCTTCAGGGATCAGAACTCCGAGAAAGATGTGTTTAGGGACATCTGAGATAGCACTATTCCTCTATGCATTCTTACTCATGTTAGGGTGCTAGAGATAACCTTTGTGGTTGAATGTTCTTTGGATGTGTAGATATGGGTAGTTAATTTTACCAATGGAAAAGTAAGAAACGGGAACTATTCTTAGATACATGGGCGTGTAAAATGATTCGGGAAGTGGAAGTGATAGGAAAAGCTAAGTTTGTAGGGTAGCACACATGGAAGAGAAGCTAGGAGAGTAGCAGGAGGTGGTATTCATTTCGATTTGTTACAACTGCCAACCCAATGTGGTCTAAACCAGGATCAGGGAGCAGGAGGACATGGGAAGAGAGTAGCTACATGTGGTCAAGGAATGTCACCCAAGGGATCCATGAATTATTCGAGGTACAATCTGTGTCTTCTACTATATTCCATATTAATAGACAAATGTACTAATCATTCCTTCTTGTCATAAATCTTTTTTAATACCTAGATTGTCCGGTTAAACTGTAGAATTGACCCTTATGTTTGGAGATACCTTTGTGAGGAGACTCGATAATCACACTTATGCCGACAGTTTGATCTGGGCCTTGAGTGGGAGTTTTGGTTGGAACATCTTGGAGGCATCGTCGAGGAATTTTGACGTTAGTTTGAGTATGGAATTTTCATCAACAGTTCCTAGTCAGATTGATTGTTTTAGATAATAAAGTTGTGGTATATCTACAGCATTGGAATGGGGTTTTCCTTGGTTAATGAAAAAAAGAAACCAATGTATCATTGGTTAAACTCATGCATAGGAGGGTTCAGTATATCACTCTTGAGTCTCCAACCTTACCCTCATGGAAGCAGGTGTATTGAGTTATCGGTTTCGAACAGTAGTGACAGAGTGCAGGACTATCCTTTCAAAAGATGTTTCTTGGATTACCTCCCCATTGGGAGAGGTACTTATTCATTGACTTGTACCCAAGGATAGTACCAATATCTAAATGTCATACAGGATCCCTTTCGTAGAGCTCCGAGAGCTGAGAGTATATTTGGGAGATTGGTTTTCTGAATACTCCAATCACAATAGTCTCAGGTATATCTTATCATAGAAGGACATGAACCTGAGATAGAGATGATGGCAGGAGTTCCTCTAGGACTATGACTCTGAGATTATCTACACTCTTGGTAAGGGGAACACGGTGGTAGATGCACTCATCGGGAGGTCTGGTTTAAAGTTGTTGAGTGAGGTGACAGATCACCTAGCCGTGTTGCAATAGTCCTCTGTGGATAGTGATAGAGTAGCTTACCTCCATTCTATGATTATCACTCCCACACTACTTCAGCAAGTTCGGAAGACACAGCATAGAGGCATTGATTATGAGGCCCAATGTGCCAATATATCCCTAGGGCAGTCTCCTGATGGATTTTCTGAAGGTGGGGAGCACAACATCCTCTTTAGAGGATACACCACGGTACCAGTGACACTATGAGAGGAGGTGTTGAGGGAGTTCCACACATTCCCTTTGGCGGTACATCTGGCTGTGGAGACGTTGTACCAAGACATCCGACGTCAGTACTGGTGGCCAGGGATGAAGAATGTTGTGGAAAAGTTCATATCATGATGCCTCATTTGTCTGCAAATGAAAGATGGTTATTAGGTTCTGGCATGTTTAAGCACAAATTTACCCCCAGATAGATAGTTATACGAAGAAGACCATAGAGACAATGGAAGATATGATTTGTGCTTGTATCCTAGATTTTTGTTATAGTTGGGAGAACCACCAACCACTTGTTGAGTTGCGTATAGTAATAGCTATCACTCCAATATTAGATTGGCACTATTTTAGGCCTTGTACAGGTGACTGTACATATCACCTATATGATGGAAAGAGCTAGGGGAGTCCGCACTTTTGGGTCCAAAGTTGGTATAGGCTACCACTGATAAGGTGAAATTCGTCTAGTAGAGAATAAAGACTGCACAGAACATGTAGAAATCTTATATCGATGTGATATGGAAACCCTTAGAGTTCTATAAAGGATATCATGTCTTCATACGGTTCTTACCCCGACAAGGAATAAGGAGATTTGGACGGGGAGACAAGATATCTATGAGGTTCACTGTAATATTCTAGATTCTCATCATAGCTAGTGAGGTGGCACACTACCTAGCTCTTCCCCCACAGATGCACCTGGTGCATAATTGTTTCCATGTGTCGTAGATGAGTAGATGTGTGCATGATCCATCGCACATTATCAACAAGGGAGAGTTGGACTTTGATGATGGGGTGACTTTTACAGATCTTCCATTGGAGATACAGGATCGACATGAGCGATTCATTCGTGAAAGTTCAGTCCCTCTAGAGTGAGTTCAGTGGAAACACGAGAACCTCCATGAGATCACGTGGGAGCGAGGGCTCAAATTCATGCTATGTAACATCATTTTTTTTATTTAGCATTTTTTTTGGCTTTTGGGGATGTAAATCCCTAATGTGGGGAGAAAGTAATGTCCCGAAATTTCCACATAATAGTTTTTATATGGAATTATTTCGAGACCTTGAAATCTGACATCACGTGATTGCGAGGCCCGGAGTGCCCATAACTATCCGTCGAAAAATGTTAAATTTTAAATAGCATGCATGAATGGTTTTACAAGAAATTTGTAATAACTCTTAAATGGGTACCCAGATCAGAAATCTGAGAGCACCGTTTCATTCAGGATGGTGGGTTGACCCTAGGATTGACATAAGTTTACTTGGCGCTGACTTCCGGTGAGAAAACCTAAAAAATGGAATAATTGTAAATAAAATAATTAAATAAAAAATATTTTATTATTCAAATTATTATAATACATGAACATAGACTCGGATTAAAAATCCAATACCACAACTGAACTCATTGGGGTATGTTTTCCTTAGGAAAATAATAAAATTCTTCAGCACAGGCCACAAGTTTAAGATATTTTTTGGTCGTAAATAAAATAATTAAGTAACAATTATATTATTCTATATCCTTAACATCTAAAAGGTAACTTGTATTGAAAATACAAGAGTATTGTTGAGCTCCTAAGGGCTTTTTCCCCTAAGGTGAAGCCTAACCTTGACCAGCGTGAGTGGAGGGTGACTGTTAATAATTTTTTGGACTTTTTTAATGTACATTCAGTAAACGTGTAGGCGGAATTTTCTAACATTTGAACCAGTTCTCGGAATTGAAATATGATGGAATTGTTTAATTCAAGGCACAAGGATTCTCTTAAGGGAAGATTAAATTTGTTTTGAAAAAGTTAGATGAAAATGTGAATTTTTCGGATTTTTGGTAAAATATTATTAAATAAAAAAAGGTGTGTTTTTATTCATTTTTCAAACAGGTGAGTGGAAATTGGTGGGAGCATGATGCAAAGTCGAGCAATAAACATGGGTCATTTATTCACATAACCCTCTCATTGTATAACATCAACACTTTTGGATAATTAGTCTCATTGTTTATTCTTCTCTAATGAATCATAATAATGAACCAACGTGGATTTTTTCATCTTATTTAATTAAATCGTTGGCATGGGTTTTGGGAACCCATGGTATAACTCCTTAAGAAGTGATGTAAACATCTACCTTCAATGAAGAATGGTTTTTTGATGACGCTTGTTGTGGAATCGATCTGGAGGTCGATGAGTGATGAACGACTATACACACGGACATTCTTCTTCTTCTGAAAGTGAACCCAAAATGATCAAGGTAGGTCTTTTGTTTAAATTGAAGTGATTTAGTTTCTTTACCTCTTTCTTGAAAAGCATGACGAACACAGATCAACCAAAACAAGTTTACCTATGATTCGTATGAAACTTATGTTAGGTGTTTCGAGAAAATATTGAATGATGTTTTTGATTTACCATTTGATTATTGATTATCACGCCCTTCTTAGGATGCAAATGTGGAGGGTGTGGGCCAAAGGAACAAGGACCAGACACTACGCCTCTTCGATCTTTGTTGTGTTCTTCGTGAGAAACTGGAAAATAGAAAGGCAAGATTAACCCAGGAGCCATGCAGCGTTGGCAGTATCCCTAGAGGCCCATAGGCTCTTTATGAAGGGAAAACGGACCACAGAAGGTCACATGGTGGCCCGTGTAAGTTCTTACAGAGCGGTACAGGCCAGGTGGCACTGGCGACCAGTGCCGGTTGGCAAAGGCGGTGGTCGGAGCCAGCGGGTGAAGGAAGAGGCCGATTATCACCGACCGTAGAAGGGGGCAGCACCATGGTGGACTGAAGGGGGGACCGGCTCTCAGCTAGCTGTGTTGGCAGAAGGGTGGTGCACTGTCTCACGTCATAGGAGGAGGTCGCGGCTCCGAAACTGCAGTAGAGGGGGACCTGCACCCTATGGGCCCCATGGATAGTGAGACGATTCCATGAGGAACCACCAATTGAAGAGCTGAAATGCTCTTGAGATGTTTGGGAAGAAGGGGCCGCACGGCCCCTCGCGCGGGTCGCGCACAACCATTAGGCCTGGCCGGTCTGTTGCCCAACGGACCGAGTCCGTAGCGGCCCAGCCCAGCCTGTTCGGGCTTGGCCAGATCTGCGGCCCAACGGGCCAAGCTAGCCATGGTGCAGCCGGTTCGTGCCAGGCTAGTTCAAACCTGGGTCCGACCCAGACCTGGTCGGGTTGACTCGAACCGGGTCAGGTTGGCCCAGATAGGTTCAGGCCTAGTTAGACCGGACCTGGACCCTTTATGGCCCAGTTTCACTTCAAATGTTGTATCTTACAAACCAGACATCTGTTTGACGATCCGTCAATGGCGTTAGAATCCTTGGGATTAGACGGACCTTTTTAGATACTCCATCTATGTTTTGGAGAACATTGTATTATGGCCGGGTTGGATCGTACCTAAATCAAACCGGACCCTAGGCACTAAAATGCCTATAACTCTCAGACCGAGCGTCTGATTGACACATCTTGTATTGTGTTGGAACCCTTATTACATAATGGATCATTGGGTAACATATTCATAGAACTTCAATTCAGTTGAAGTATTACTAATGGATTGAGGAGAAGATCCTACCAGAATCAAGTGTACTATATACGAGAATCCAGTGGCTGGCTGAGACGTAAAGAATGAATAGAGATCCTATGTGGATCACCACTTAGAGATCATGTGTGGATCAAAACCTAGTGATCATATGTGGATCAGAACCTAGTGATATTATGTGGATTTTCACATAGAGTTCCTATATGGATCAGCACCTAGCGATCCAGTGTGGATCAGGACCATGCGATCCTATGTGGATCAGCAGTAGAACCCTTCATAGAATAAGATTATCTATCTTTACGAGGAATCATCTATACTTCTATACATAATTTATACTTGGTTTGAGCTAAGTATTTTTCTTTGTGATTTGTGATTGAGATCATGCTTTGTGGTATTTCCTCTGTGGAATTCTGAGAGTCCCCCAGGCGTCTCGGGATCCCTACTAAGTATTATTATACTCAATATTGCACAGGCGTTTACCACACCTTATTTTGTCTTGTGCAGATGATGGGAATATTTAGTATATAGGATCTATGACTTGACGGATTACAAAGGTGACTGGTTGACATGGAGATCTATAGTGACGAGTTGTATCTACCCTTTAGGTAGAATCCATGGCGGACAACCTCAAGAGTTTTGTTCCATTTTGCTGTATTTTCTTTTCATTGGGGCTTGTTTTCTGGACCTTTTTTCTTGAGTACTTAATTTTATACTCTCTGGTGGTTTTTTGTTGTGGTTTCACCTTTCTTATTCCATTGTGTTTTACTTAGGTGCAGTGTACCCTATCTCTATGTGTATAGTTTTGAGGCAATGTCTTCCCATTTTCAGGAACTTCATTTTCGTTGCTAGTCGTGAACCCCTAACCTATGGATGGAGGGATTGGGGTAGTCACGAAATGGTCCCCAGGGGACAGGTTATGACCTAACCTATCTATTCAGCTTGGAAACCAACTCGAAGGGTTTTTCGCAAACTAACTTTGTCTCATGGGACTACCAATATATCGAGGTATTACATTAACTGGTCTCTGAACCATGTCTTGTATTTCGAAATCATTACTCATTTATAAAATGATTAATTTAATTAAAAACAATGTTCCTTATCAACTATCCATATTTATTAAAGAATGTGGATATCTCAATATTTTTCGAATAAGTCAAATTAATTTCAAAGTAAACATCATATGTACAAATGGTATTTGGTTAATGTAATGATAATATAAAGGAAAAATGTTGTGGATAATTAGTGTAAATTAAATTTTCAAGGATTATAAGAAAGTGAGTATTTTAATGGGACTAAAAATAGAATCAAGTAAGTGAATATCATTACTATCCGTGGAAAAAATATGAAACCCTCTAGTATAATAATAAATATATCATAAATATAACATATCCCAAGTGGAGAAAAAATAAATGGTGTATGTCATTGATGACTAGAAATACTATTAAAATATCTTATAAGAAATATTTCAGAGGAAAATATACATTTCATTTTGAAAGAAAATTGGAAATTCATTTTCTTTAAAAATAACTTATAAAGGTATTTTATTTTAAAATTAACCTTTAAAAAAATTCTTCAATTAAATGATTGTGGGTAATTACATTCATATTGTTCAAGTTAAATGAACATTGCTTTTGAAAGGAAAAAAGGTTAGAAAAATGCCTTGTTCGAAAATGGATAAGAAAATCCCAATAAAACTTTTTGTGAATAAAAGGGTAATTTTTTTAATAAATAATTGTTGTAATGTTTTAAAAAAATTAAAAACTTTTTAAAAAATCGGGTTTTTTATAAAAAATAGGTTCTCTAACTAAATAGATAAATGAATTTGGGTTTTCATAAAAAACATCTAAATCATTTTGAGTACCAAAGTGTGTCAAAATAGAACTATTACATGAAAACTATTATAAATAAACATAGGAGAATAAAATTAAGTGGATTATTGAACAATTATTATATAAATTTATTTAATGGAATATCTAGAATAAGAAATATCAATTATAATGACATTATAAAATAAACCCTTAAAAAGGTCATAATGTTAGGGTGAGAATTAATCATTGAATTAATTATGTGTATCAACAATGAATCCACATTAATGAATTGGAAACATGTCTATAGATATTTATTATCATTATACACATAATATTATAATATTAAAAAAACTAAGATGTAATATAGCTGAATGAAAAATAATTGAGTTATGAAATTTCCATACCACTTGGTATCTTTATGTTCAAATCCCATGAGATGAAATAATTAAAATTTAAACTAAAAAATAACCTATAGAGTTTATTATTTCATGATATTACATGTCCTCTTAAATTATATACACCATATTAAATAAATTAGGTTCATAATAACACAATATGCTTCAATAAAATAAAATTTATAAAAAGTCCCTTACCTTGCATTTTTTTCAGGTAAACATTCTTTAAACATCAATATAATGGTATTAATCATGTCAATAACATATAAAATTACCATATTTATATTTTTAATACCATATATTAACTTCTTATAATATCTTATTACCTATTTGGTAATACACTTTCTTTATTTTCACTATTTTAGGGGTAAATTTTAAAATTTGTTGAGAATGTTTTAAATTGTTATTTTTGTTCCTATTACCTAATAGGGATTTAATCATCTAAATAATATAAAACATGATATAAATTTTTTATATATTAAATATATTTAAGTATAATACTTTATAATATTTTGATATAGGAATTGAAAATCATCGTTCATGAAGAAGGTAAGTCATATGTACGCATGAATGCTACTTCCATTTCATTATCGTATTTAAAAGATTGAAAAATAAATTAAATATTTGTATATTATAATTAAGTTATCATATTTTTTACATATATTACACAAAAATTTATTAAAACCATTCTTAATATATTCCATTTATAGTGTGAATAAATCACATCGCTTTGAGGAGATGGTAAGCCACACGTCCACAAACAATGTTATCATATCCTCACAATATAGAATGCATGAAGGTATATGCTATAAATATTTCATAATTATAATTAAATAACGTAATATAATATATATTATATAAAAACAATGTTTCCAACATAGTTATCAACCATAATATTTGGAAAAGTAAAGGCAAATGTCATTATTTCATGAGGCGGTAGTCCGTTGTAATCATGAATTGTAATTTCAATACACATTTGATGGAAGTGTGTGAAGGTGTTGGTAAAGCCCCTAATATAAAAATATTATAAAAATGTCACTGATAATTATTTTATTATATAATCATGGAAAAAATGAATGAAGTGGTGGAGAGGTAAATGAAATAAAGGGGATCGTTGAAGAAGGATGCCTTTTATTCAGATAACTTCTTTTTGTTTATACCAAAATACTTCTTTTATTATGGTTAAAACAATTTGTATTATATGATGAGTAAAAAAATTTACATTTTATTTACGTATAAATTTTATGATACATTGTTCTTACGATATGTGAATAGTGGGAGGGTTGAGTTCTTTTTAAGAGTGGATGAGGTGTGGCATTCTACTAAATGTTTTGAAAAGAGAATTCCACCAACGTTTTTTCACCCTAAAGTGGAACAAATAATAAACCAAATTATATCCAATGGATTATAGGAAATAAATTAGTCTATAAATGGGATTTGGGGCATGTTTCTTGGTCACTATGTCCATTAAGTTTTAGGTTTAGTCCCTTGTTACACAAATTTTTCTCTTAATCGTTGTAATTAATTATAATTAATTTCACTAATAAATTTTTTCAAAAACTATTTTTATCATATTATAAAGTATAAATTATTATTTTTCCAAATATTAAATCCTCTTTTTCAAATTATAATCACAGAAGTGGCAGAAATTAATTTAACATTATTCCCAAAGATGGTATGAAAAAGTGAGTTTTTGAAGTAAAAATGTTCAAAAGATTGAAATGTTTTTATATATAATTTCAATGAAATTTGAATACGAGGAAATAAATTTTATTAATTTATATATAATTTATAAAATATTACATTAAAATTAATTTATAATATAATTTATTCATATAAATAAATTAGATGAAAAAGATATTTTGAATTAAAATTCAGTATTTTCACTATTCATCAAAAAAATGAAACCTTGCAGAAAAATATAAAACAAATAATCCAAAGATTAATTTATTATTCCTATTTCAAAAAATACAATTATTTTTAAGTATAAAATCTAAAAAAGTACCAAAAATTGGATTTAAAATAGATTCTTCACAAAAAGGTAGCAAATTTCTTTATAAAAATATAGGTTTTATGCATAAAATTGAGTTTTCTATTACTTTATGCTTATAAAATCTGTTACGTGAATATAAAAAATATTTTATTGAATATATAATATATATTTTATTAATAAAATTTACTAATTTTAATTAATTAAAATTTTTAGGGTAATAAACCTTCATGAGCATAAAAACATTTCATTTATATTCAATCTGTTCTTATGATCAGTTTTAATAAATTGATTTCCAATGAATTAATTTAATATTTGAGTAAACCATATGTTTTCATAATTTATTTTATAATATTTATGGCCTCTAATTTAACAAAAAGTTATATATAATTTTAATGTTTTAGTAATGTATTTTTGTTCGGAAAAACAATGCCTTGCATGTAATGTAAGCTATCAAAGAAAGTATTTGTTACATGTAATTCAAGATAACCCAATATTTCATGAATTAAAAGATATAAAATATGTTGAATATATTTTAAAATATTAAATATACAATAAAGTCTCATTAGATTATATTCCTTTCTATGTTTGGTGTTGTGTGTCATACACGTTGTCGAATAAAAAGCCACTCTTTTAGAATTTTTATGGTGTTACTTTCTCCTCAACTTAAATAAAATTTTCCCTAATAATTTTAACTTTGTCTCAATAATAAATGTTTGTATATTTAAAAATTACGTATTTTAAATCTCTCATCCTGATACTTTTTAATCAAATATCCTCTTAATAAGAGAGAATGAGAAGTAAAAAAGTCAAATGGAATAACATAAAACTAGGTCTCTAAGTAGGATAACATTAGTGGAAAGTAGAGATATAAACATGGAGTAAATGTATAAATAATTATAGTGACTGATTGTGTTAATCGATCACAAACAAGTGAATTATAAATGGAATGTTGAGGGCATCAAATACAAAATCCAATGCTGATTTAGAAGACCATCTGTTCAACCAAAAATTACAGTATTAGGATAACATTTTTCTTTTAATATACATTTCCTATTGTTAAGGGATTATTTTATTGAATAAGTATATAAGGAAATATACTCAATTGATATATTTTTCTGAGAATAATTTCCTCATTTGGTTGTTCTTCAATCAATTTCAAATTCATACATTTACTCTAAGAAATGAATATATAAAGATGAATTTATTTTCCTAACACAATAAAAATTTCATTTAATGGATCATAATATCTATAAAAAAAGTATTTATATATGTTTTTATCTTGTTTTAAAAACCAATATTTTTAATACATCAATCATTAAACCTAAAAACAAATAATATTTTTTCTTCGTTAATATTATTCCAAAAATTGTTTTAACTAGAAATAATTACACATTAATAATATTTGTTTTCCTAAATCCATTTACCACGGTTTCTACTGAACTTCCTCTAAATCCAATTATAATGACCCAAACCCATTAATCTTGGAGCTAGTGTCTACTACCATTACATTGGCATGATTAAAACTAATTAAATCCTGAAATAATGAAGAGTTTTTTATTCTTGTTAAATGAGATGAATACATGAGTCTTATTTTACAAATGAATAAACCAATTATAATATAATTTGTTTCTTTGAAGGATAACATTATTCTATATATGATATCATTACATATATTTCTCAGTACACTTCATGGAATCCCAGGGAAAGAAACAAAATATGGGTGACCTCAAATACTTAGTAATGGTCAAGTATAGGAAAATCCAAAATGAATCAATGAGAATAGACTATATGGAAAGTTAATTGCAAAAGACACATTCCATTAAGTCAATAAATAGAGAAAGAAGTGTGTAAAAAACATGGAATGTTAAACAACTAAAAACACTTTCCATTTAAATAACTAAATATGGAATTATAGATATAGAAAAGAAAATAACTAAAACACATTCCATTTAATCAATGAAATGGGAATGAAATGAATTCATAGAAAATGTCAAAGAAAAAATATCACGAATAATAATAATTAAATACTGAATGAAGTAAATTATTAATTAATACTACATATGTTTCCTAGGAACATGTCACATTTACTATCAAGACCTTTCACAAGAATATATTGAATAATACTCTCAAGAACATTCAAAAAGATAGTATAAATTTGTGGCTAGAAACCTGTAAATTATTATTGGAAAACATATCAAAGGGTTTCCTGAAAAATGATTTCATCTCATGGTACTACTGATGCATCGAAGGGATTTCATTAACTACTTTCCAGTCTAAGTCTTTCATGTCAAAATAATTCCCCAAATATCAAATAATCAATTTAATTCAATAACAAAGTGCCTCATCAAATATCTGTAATCAGTAATAGATAAAGATTTCTCAATATTCTCTCATTAAGTCCAACAAATTTCAAAGTAAACACCATATGTAAAAAAGGAATACATTTTATAAAATGAACATTTCTATTAAAAATGATATGGATAACTGTGGGAAATTCAATTTTCAATGATTTTAATATAGTGAATATTTCAAGAGGACTATAAAAATTAATATAAGGAAGTAAATGTAAATAATATGATTTTCTAAATAGTAAAAATATCATCCAAAATAAGAATAGGAATGGTATCAATACAAATTACCCAAGGTTGAGTAAAAATAAAGTGATTTTGACTTTGATGATTGAAAATATTATTAAAATATCTTTTAAAAAAATTCTTGATGAAAATATAATTTCCATTTTGAAAAACCTTTTGAAAATAATTTTAGTTGAAATTAACTTTTAAAAACATCTTCCAAAACAATTAACCATATAAAATTATTGTGGGGGATTCAATGAAATTTTGGTGGGTAATTACATACATGTTGTACAAGGTAAAAATAGTATTCCTTTTGTGAGGTTAAAATGTTATAAAAATGCCTTGTTAAGAAAGAGGCAAGAATATTATTATGAAAACATTTGTGAAAGTGAAAAGGGGTAAAAAATTCTTTCATAAATAATTTTGGAAAGGTTAGAAAAAAAATTTGAAAACCTTTTAAGAAACTATGTTTCTTTAAAATAAAACAAGTTATCCTACTAAAGGGAGAAATGAAGTTGAGTTTTATTAAAAACAATTTCTAATACATTTTTTGAACCAAAGAGTGGGAAAATGTACTATTACCTAAAAACTCATCAATAACCATAGTTGAGTTAAATTAAACATTTTATTGAATAATGATTATAAAAATTCCATTAATGGTGTTTTAAGAATAGACAATCATGACTAGAATGATATTGTGAAAGAACCCCTTAAAATGATCATAACGTTGAAATTAAAATTTTTCATTGAATTGATTATGTGTGTCAAATATAAATACAAATAAAATAATTCAAAACAAATCAATGGCTATTAAAATTCATTATATATATAATCATATAATATTAACTATAATGATGAAGTAATATAACCCAATGAAAATTAATTGAGTTATAAAATCTCTTTACCACTTAGTAACATTAAGTTAAAATCCCCTAAGATGAAATAAATAAAATTGAAACAAAAGATACCTTGAATACTGAATTACTAATGATATTACTCTTCAATAGTCAGTATACACACCTAAAATAAATTGTGCATAAAAAACAATATGCCCCAATGAAATGAAAGATATATAAAATATCTTACCTTGATTTTTATTTGCTGTGAACATCCTTTAACCTCATTTATAATGGATATAAGTAAGTCAAAAACATATAATTGAACCATTATAATATTTATGATATCATATATTAACTTATTATAATATCTTATTACCCATTTGTTAATAATATTTCATTATTTTCACTATTGCGTGTGTTGATTTCCTTATTTGTCGAGTTTGTTTTAACATATAAATTTTCTCTATTACATAGATAATTATTCAATCATATAAATATTTTAATACTTGAGATTAATGTTATATATATATATATACTCAATATATATTTATTTATAATTATCCATAATATTTGGATATATGATATGAAATGCACAGTTCATGGAGATAATAGGTCATACATACACATGAATGCTTCTTCAATTTCTTTTTCATAATTAAAAGAATAAAATTAAGTAATACATGTTTATATTATAATTCCAATGTCATATTTATTTCATATATTTCACATAAGTTTATTAAAAACATCCTTAATATATTCCATGTATATTATGAATGAATCACATCCCTTTGAGGAGGCGATAGCCCACACAACCACGAACAATATTATCATATCCCTCCAATATGAAAGGCAAGATGGTATGTGTTATATAAATATTATATCAGAATAAATACAAGATAAATATAATATATGTTTTATAAAAGAGTATGTACATTATAATGACAATCCATAAGAGGGGGTACGGAAAAATGAATGACATTATTTCACAAGGCGGTAATCCAACGTACTTTTGAATTATAATTTTGTTACCCATTTGAGGGGTGTGTATATAAGTTTTTGTTGGTACCATTAACTAAAAATATAAAATTATATTTTCAATAATTATTTTACCATATAATAATGGAATAAATATAATTTTAAGGGTGGATTGGTAAATGAAACAAAAGGGATCATTTTAGAATGTTACCTCTTATTCAGGTAAATATTTCAGGTTTATATCAAAAAACATTATTAGTTAAATTTCATCCCAAATTGAGGCTTCTAGGATTAGGGTAGAGAAATAGGTATATTATTTGTGTAGTTTTTTTTCAATACAAATATTTTGATATATGTGAATAAGTGGGAGGAATGAGTGCATTTTTGTAGTGGATGAGGAGTGGCATTCTTGTAAATTTTTTAAAAGGGAATTCCACCCACGTTTTTTCCATTTAATGTGGATCCAATAATGATCCAAATTAGATAAAATGTATTATACAGTATAAATATGTCCATCCAATTGATTTTTTATAAGTTTATAGGTCATTTGTACCCTTAATATTAATGTTTAATCCGTTTTTAAGGTAATTTTCCTCTTAATCGTTGTGATTCATTTTAATTACTTTCACGATTATTTTTGGTAAAAAAATTAATCTTATTAGAAAATATAAATTATTTAGATTCATAATATTGGTTTTTTTGTTTCTAATTCCAATCATAGTGGTGTAAAAAATTATTTTAAAATTAAACCCGCATACGGGATGAGAAAGCTAGTTTTATAGACAAATGTTCAAAAGTTTGAAAAAAATTTATATATAATTTTATTGTGAAATTAATTAAAATGACCTAAATTAGATTATTTTATTTATAATTGATCTAATTTTACTTTAAAATCAATTTAAAATATAATTTATTCATGGAAATAAATTACATAATAAATATTTGTTTATTAAAATTCAGTATTTTTCACCATTCCCCAAAAAATTAAAACTTCACCAGAAAATAACAAAAATTCCCCCTAAGATAATTTTAATTTTATTATATATAAACTAATGTTTGTTTTTACATATAGAATTTATAAAATCTCCAAAATTTGGATTTAAAATAGGTTCTACATTAAAATCAGGGAAAATTACCTTTTAAAAAATATTGGTTTTATGCGTAAAATTGGGTTTGTTCTTATCTTATACCTATAAAATATATTGTATGAATATAAAACAATTGATCGAATATAATATATATATATATATATATTTCATAAATATAATCAACAAATATTAATTAATTAGATAGAACACCTTTGTGATCATAAAAACATTTCCATTATATTCAATTGGTACTTACATTCATTTCTAATAAATTGATTAGCAATGAATACATTTTTTTTATTTGCACAAACCATATATTTTCATAATTTAGTTCTTATTATTAATAATTATAATTTAATTATTAGGGGATATCCTATTATAAAATTTTAATAATGTATTTTAGTTCTATAAAACATGGCCTTGCATTTAATGAAAGCAATCCAAGAAAGAATTTGTTGAGTGTAATGCAAGCTTACCTAGTATCATGTTCATTTCAAGATTTGAAATATATTAACTTTATTTAAAAATATTAAATATTCAATGAATTATTTAAAGGTTATATTCCTTTCTATTCTTGGTGTTGTGTGTCATACACGCTATAGAATAAAAAGATACTCTTTTTGAATTTTCGAGGTGTTACACAGATCGCTAGGCCTTCATTCCTAAGTAATTCCACAACCACCTGATCAAACATACTAGAGTCTATACCTAACTCCTAATAAGATTCCATATTAAAATACTTCTCAATCCAACACCATCATTATGCACTACAACACCCACCAATACACCTCTCACATAAACACAATAAACCACTTTTGATCCCTCTCAAGCCCAGATCCAATGCTCATATTTATCATCCAACCCATATGATTCCCTATTAGAAATCCATATGTAATAAAAGAAGAAAACTCAATATTTACTTACTATAATATTATTTCATTCCATGAATTATACACAAAAAACTCCACACTTCCATAAACATACTAGATGAGGGTCATATCCCCATGACTAACACACTACTCCTCCCTAAAGAGTATCATTGTCACCATGTCACTCGTGAAAATCTAACAACCATGTCTCAAACTCTTACTAATACTAAATCTATAAAGTTTATCTGGCCTCCATACTCTAATTTGAGATAAAGAATACTACTATGTCCTATTCATGACATCTGATTTGATACCCAAAACATTATATCATATTCGATTCATTGTAAGGTCCTTATTCAAAATAGATGGTGGTGTCCTTTACCATAATATATCTTCACTTACACTGCTCCGTGTGCACCACCTCCAAGGAGGCCTTTCAATAAACTAGAAAATATATTTACATAGTTTGGCATATTGATGATTCCCTCTTAGTATACTTATTATGATGTAAATATGTTGGGGATGATCATCTCTAAACATGGAGTATACTAAAAACATTCATCAAATATAACTACAACTAACAAATTTTAGATGTCAAATCTAGCTACAAATAAATTTAAATTCCAAATAAGGGCCCCATTTCTTCCTAGTCGGAAGCGTCTCATCAAATTTTGGTCACCATGATTCCTGTGGAACTCACTAACCAAAATTCATTATCACCTTATGACTCTACTCTAAGAAACCAAGAACAAGCATTTTCTATGGCCTTACCACCACCACACTACCCATGTTCTTCCACTAAAACCTGAAGTATACTCAATAAAAATTGAAATGTTCAATTTCACCAATCTATAACTGAATGACCCTATGAACAGTCAGTAAACATCACATTGATTTCATTAAAAATGATAAGTGATTGTCATTAAGACATCAGTTCATGTATCTCTAACAACAACATGAATCTCCATCATTTTCCTAGAATCATGGCCTTTCTAGAGACCCCAAGGTCACACACTTTCCTATGACCTTCCACCTAACCCATCTCAAAACCCCATGAATCATACACCCCTTGAACTAGGCACAAACACCCTCTCAAACAGCTTACCATGTCTCCTCATACATTATCCACATCATTCTCTATGAATCCTTGACATCCCATCTAACAACATGACCATTCTCACAAGTTAGGTTTAGCCACATGATCACCCACACCCAAGGTGTCATCACTGGATCAAGGTAATCAATCCACCTATGTCTCATTCATCCAAATTCAACATAGATTCTTAAATCAACATTGTTAGAATAGTATGTTAAGGATCCGAATAATCATACCCTTTGAAACTGGCCTCACACAAAACCATAAGCACTCCTGGTACTTAGCATATAAAGGAAATCAAGTCATAACTATTCCATTCATACAAAAATTAATGGAACCTACCATGTATATATTCCCCCTCAGAATTATTGACTCATGCATCACATTCTAAACACCCACAACATTGGGCTAACCTCCATTATAGTTTCCCTTGATTTCCTAACTCCACTAACTCATGGCCAGTTCCTCAGTCACATCCCAAAACCACTGTCTCTCCCATTGACCCATACACAGATAATATCACACAAGTCACTTCTCATAGGAAGGAATATTCCTCCATTCAAAAAAACACGGATCCTAGCATATTAAAAAAACAACTTACTCTAGGTATCATTCCCATAACGACATAACCACTATGAATGAGACCACAATCCCAAACACACATTTCAAGGTCCACTGTACAACTAGCATGATCAAAACCCACTAGAGATACCTCATCTACATTACCAAAAAACATTTCACAACCATAATTCCATAGCCTAACCAAAAGTAGAACAAGAAATACCCCACTATCATACACATCCAAAACCATTTGGGAATCACAAACCATGACCAATGGTCTCAAAACTAGGGTACTCCCATTTCCAAAACCACCCATACATGGGGTAAAATAATAAAAAAATGGGATAATCCACACTATTTTCCATAAAGGTTTCATCATATCTCACTTTCATTTTATTAAAATTTACCACATTAAAGCCCAAGTATTCATATTTCAAAACAATTAATTAATGAGAAATTCCTATTTTCTCAACATTATTTCAATTTAACGATTATCAGTTTTGGATATATCAAATGTAGTTCATTAGTTATAACTAGAAAAACATTATCATTTTTTAATGACTCTTTATTTAACATAAATTATCCCCTTTAAAATCATTTTTACCAACTTATTACCAAGATGTCACCTAAGGATTTAGTTAATAGATTTCCACTATAAACATATATATATATATCAAATATAAATGGTTAATGGAACATTAAATACCAACCCCTATAAATAATTTACAACCATAGGAAGATACTAATGACTAACAGGCATAGATCATAGAAAGAAATTACATAACCAACATAATTAATCCTAGGGAAATATCAATGACATGCATTATAAAGATGACATATCAATCTGATGTGTCTATCATCATGAAAAGATGTTATCACCCTCTACATCCTTATTGATATAAGAGATGAAAACCACAAAAATCAGTAACTTCACATATAAGTGAATCGATCAATATTAAAAATTAGTTAATAAAAAAATGAAAAGAAGGAATATCAATTTCCCTTACCTCGTTACCCAATTCCCCCCCCCCCAATTGTGCATGGGGAAAAACTAGGTATGAACTCATTACCAAGCTCTAACAAGATCTTAGTATCCTATATACCATGACCAAATAGTAAGAAAAAAGGCATCTTCTCTGATGCCACTTTGTAACACACTACCCCAGGTGCCCCAAAAATGGTTTACCAAGATGGTGCACCATATGACCACAAGTGCACCTCCCTATATACCCAAGGTTACCAAATAATAAAATGGTTATATGGATATTAATTTGAGAGACTATAATATCTTATTAGAGTAAAAATATATTGTAAATAACATTAATAGATACAAAAACTAGTGTAAGTGGTAATCAGAAAAATATATAGAAATTGAGATCCATAACTGAAGTAGAACATTATATAATAATGATATGTAAAATCTATATGTTAAGAAGTTATAATGTGAAACCCCAAATACTGAAAAAATCAAAAACCAAAAACACACTCTCAAGACCAAAACTGGTCCATAAATCCCATGTTCCATCCTACCAGTCCAAAAATATACCAAATCCAGGTCATTTTCTTGAATATATACCTAGAAAAAATTAGCATCTTCTTGGGTACGCTAGTACCATGGAGGCCAGAGCAGGGTGTGAGTAAAAATCAGTAGCCCACCACCAATGGTTTCTATAAAAATAACCAATATAATAATTGTGTATGTGTAAATATAGATAATTAAAAGAAATATAGTAAAATTAAATAGGTATTTAATAAAGTAATTGTCAATTATCCCCAAGGGCTCTCAGTTCCCACAATTGAATTAATACAAAAAATCTTCTTCATCCCAAGATTGGAGTTTAAACCAAATAATAGATAGTGTAAACACTTTATATCAAAGGGAATTAATTATTTAATTTCTTTTTATTCATTTTACTTTGGAGCATTAGTCCAGGTACCCATACCATATACATCATCTTACCTGGAAGGATCAATGTAGGTACCCATACCAAATACATATTAAGATGTTTGATCATTAGTCTGGTATCCCAAAATATATACATCATCATAATTTAAAGATCAGCCTAGTATCCCAACCCATGAAAGGCATCAGTGACGCCTAGAGAATTAGTCTGGCTCAGATTATTCAATGCATTGGTGGAGCCTAGACAATCATTCTCGCCCACCCAAAGGATTATGACCATCATTTTGACATCCATAATACCATTATTCATATATATCAAGGTTCTCCATCAGTTAGCTATTTATTAAAAACCAATTTCCAAGGTTAAAAAAACATGTCATTTTCCACATAATAAACATTAAATATTCTTCAAACACATTTAATAACATCAACATGAACCTTTAACCATGTCTTATTTTACAACATTATCACATCATTCACCAAGATCCCAAAAGAACATTAAAACCCAAACGGCAATTGAATAAAACCCAAACCCTTTCTCATGGAATAAGACACTCAAACTAAATACATATTAAAAACATAATGAATACATCATTTAAAACATGGGTCTTACTCTTTGAAAAAAACTATTCCCAAAGCCTTCATTTACCTTACAACCCATTTTAAAGAGACATTAAAGAATTTTCATAAAAAGGGTAACCACACGCTCGTTTAAAATTATCATTTGAACGACATTTTAAAACCCTCATAAAATTCACCTTGTGTTGAACACCTAATTTTTAGCATTTGTTACTTTAAAACATAGTCTTCAATCATTAAAATCCACAACTAAACAAAAATATATAAAACGTCATTCAAACAATTTCCAAAATCCAACTAGTCATTTCACAATATCATGGAATATAAAACATTTCAATACATCCAATTAACTTCTCATAATCACTTATTCCAAATTTATACCAAGTATCCCTTAATTATTCTATAAACCAAATGAAAATTTCAACACATTTACTATTTGAGTTAGTGTCTTATGACCAGTTTTTTATAATTTTGTTACATGTATATTTAACGTATTGAATATAAATAAATCTTATAATTAAATATTGAACATTTTTCTGCATGACACAAATTTATTAATTTCATAGAGTATATAATGAATTGATATGTTAATAACATTACCCTCGCTATGGTGAGAACCTTTATGTGAACTGATGATATTTTTAAATAATGTTTTGTGGTTGAATAACATACTATAATGGGACACATAGTACATTGAATTTCATTTTTGATTACTCATAAGTATATGATTCATGTTCTCAAGAAGTTACCACAATGTATTATCCAATATGGGAGATTATTAGAATATACCCTCTAATAGGAATTCTACATGTTTGGTTGTTATCATATATTCCTATATATGAGCATTTTTTATGGTGCTTTGACTTCTGTAGTATTACTAATGCATGGTACAAATCGCATACTTAGATGTATTTCGTAAACCATGATGAAAACAGTTCATGGAGGAGCATGATACATTGGGTCTGTCATGAGTGGAATTTTAGTAATGGATATATTGAGTAAGTATTTCTCCCTTCCATCTTTATGGAAACTTATATCTCGACCCTTTGATTGAAATTTAACAATCACCCTAAATTCTAGGTTCATGGTGTAATGATGTTTTTATTATATATATAAAAAAAGATGTATTGAGCATATAATTTGGTTATAAGTATGGGAAACCTGGTTGATATTATATTGATACAAAGGGGATATATTACACAGTAAGCATTCACATGTGGTTTCATCATTGTGACATGAATTTATTTCTCCTGAGTTTCTTTACACATTTCTAGATAGAAATGCAAGTCTTTTGGAAAACCCAACTAATGCCAATGAGGAAGAATCCTAAAGACTCACACACTATTTTTTTCCATTGATATCAATTAAGTTTTATTTGAATTTAATTATTGGTGTAAAGATTATTCTTAAGAATAAGGGAAAAATGAATTTTTAGTGATCGTTAATAATCACTAGTAATAATAATTTGTATTTAATTAATAAATAATTTATTTGAATATGTGAAAATATATTTAATATTTAGTTTTTTAACATTGAATAAAAAATTTATTTTATTTCTTAAATATTTTTAATTAATTTTAATTTGCTATATTGAGAATAAAATATTTACTTGTCAATTAAATTTTTATTCGAGTGTTCAATAAATGTTATATGATTTTGAATGGACCAATATAGTGTTTGGTTAAAAATATTAATTAACAGGACCATTGCATAATATTTGTTATTGTTCAAGTTCACATTCTACACAAAATATTAATAACGATGTAATTTTATGTGGAATGAGTTTTTTAAAATGTTTTAAATATTATTTAATTCTCATCATATAATTAAATAAGATTTTAACAAATACATTAACTCTATAAATAGATTGTTATTTATATTGTATATTCCATCAAAAATTTATAATATAGAATTATTACACACAAAAAATTTCCTCTTGACTCCTCATTCACTCTCCTTCTCAAGAACAAGAAACACAATAGAAATTTCTTCAAGACTGAAGAATGAGCGATCAAGAATGAACAACTTAAGACATTTTATTCATTGTGATACCAACTAGGGATTGAGTGGTGTTGTTCAGAGATAATTAGATCACATGTAGATCACTACATGAGAGATTATATCATTGGATACTCATAGTTAAATATAGGAAATACAAAAACAAAATTATATGATCAAAATTCCTCAATGGAGAAAGTTGCTAAGACAATGTATTTTTTTCTTCATATATTAAACAATTTAATTTTAAATTTGACTTGAAAGATCCTCGCTCATGGTTTCAAGAAATGATTATTAAAATAAATTTTAATATATGTCCCACCACCACACACTTTCACTACACCTGTAACTAAAATGTGGTATCAGAGCAGTCAGATTTAAATTTATAGTTATTGATGTTATTGTTGATCTATGCATAATTGTGGTTATATTTTCAAAAAATATTCATTCTTTAAAATAATTTGAATCAACATGTTTCCAACATATTAATAATATTTTTTAGTCTTTAATTTTCATAAGAGTTTAATAATAAATGAAATATGACCAAAGATTCCATCGGGTAGTGCCAAGTCTTTGGCTGGAAAAAACCAGGTTCCGACATACTTCAAGAGAACACGTCGTGTACCCATAAGCATTGTACCCAAATGCACTGATTAGTTAATTACACAGAGTGAATTTATTGCACACCGTGTGTTTATTGGTCCAAAATTGAACATGGAAATAAGATACATGACACATAGATTGCATGTACATGTCATGTAGTTCAGTCGAGTTAACATGCCAAATCCCCAGTTGTATGACTCAGATACGTGGAAACTGAGGTACAAGACTTGTAGTTGGATTGTACATGTCATGTAGTCTCCCATTAAAATATATAATTCAAAATTACATTAAATTGAAATTTTTTGCATGAAAACATTGTTTATTTATTGGAACACTAATTTGTGTTTGAAAATTTAATAATTGTTTTAAATAATATTAAAAGCTTAATTAATTTATTGTAATTAATATGTCATTATTTGTTCTTCTGTATATTTTCCAAGAATTCCATATTTTATGGGTATCTCTAGTTAATATTGAATAATCAATAAGATGAAATAGAATAAATTATTTAATTTATTAATTAATCAATTTACGTGTTTTTATATTAATAAAAAAGAAATGAATGCTAACTAATTTCTTTTGTGTATTTGTCTCATGTATAACCAATTATGATCTTGACCAAGACCTATGTACGTGTTAGAATTTATTTAATTTAATTTATTGCCTAGATGTGAAATTATTTTATATTAAATTAAGTGATGGAATGTTATTCATTAATCCCTACATTATTATATTAGACCTGCATGTCCAAGGATATTTATGTAATTCCCATTGACCAATCCTTTGGTTCCCCTCACCTATATGTGAGTAATAATTTCTTGTAATTAATGGAATATCCAAAGTCACATGTTGACGGTTCAAGATGGAACCATGATGATGTCAACTCAGTGATAAATACATATACAGGTGAAATATTATAACTAATTCCATGGGTGGAAAATGGTGTAATTCCCCTATGTAAAAGTTGATTAAATGTTCTTTCATTAAATCACCATTAGACAAGATCATTATCGGGTCATTTACGTTATATATTTATTTCTGTCTATGGATTATTTATTTTATATATTCAAGACCACGGTTACACAAATGAATAAATTAATATGATGTGATAGAAATTTTAAAAAATAAATTTTGAATAAATTTTTTATCCAACATAGTTAATTAATTAAGTAACATCTACTGAATAATAAAATGAAAAATAAAGAATAAAACAAGATAAAATTTATGCATAAATTAATTAAAAAACCATATCCTTATATTAAGTCGGACTAATCCTCTTATTACATGATTTAGAATTAAACCATAGAACTATGTGTAATACTTGGTTGAAGACTAGACATTTACTTTTATCAAGGATTTCCCTTGAGCATATTGGTTTGAATTAACTGAAATTTTGTTGATTTTAACATCCAATGATATTATTTTAGGATAGGCGAATCCACTCAACAACGCATAGAGATGCAAGCATGTAGTTGGTAAGATCTCCTACCTAATTACTTACTTATGGTTACCATGGCCAAAGTCTATATCAAAAAGGGAAATATTGGTGATCAATTCCACTATAATGTTAAAGCAACTGAACTTTCTTAGTTCAATGGGGAGGGATATTTGGACTTGAAAAAATAGTGGAACATTTTTAAAAAATAATTAATTTTCTATTTATCACATAATTTGTAATAAATAAAAAGTACTAATAATATTATCTTTTAATTGTAGAATGAAATTTCAATATCCTCATCCACACTATCCCTATGATATATATTAGAGAAATAAAACCTCCTAATTGGAAAAAACTTCCAATTGTGGTTTAGACACCTTTGGGTAGTCATATGCCATGAACGGAAATTTTATGTGGTAGAATCCTAAATGTCTGATCTACAAACTAAAGTGATGAGTGGTGAAGATTTCCTTCTCTACAAGAAATATTTGAGCCACATGGTCGAGGTTCAATGTTCGATTATTTCATTAATTTTTTGTGAACTAATAAAGTCTCATTAAAACATGATTGTGTATATCATGAAAGAGAACCACTGTGGTCTATACCAGGAGTGATCTAGATAGGAATGGTTTGATATTTCCAAAGGTTATTATTCATAGAAATATTGGATAGGGTTCCCTATTTGGGCCTCACGTAGTAAAGATGATTGGCTACATTGTGTTCCTAGAGGTTCTATGGTTTAAACTACCAAAATAACTAGGCACCAATATCATTCTGGCATCACTCCCTCAAGGCTTATATAGTGCTATTGTGAATTTTAAGATGAGAAACATTGATAAGTCTATGTTAGATCTTCTGACTCTTCTTCACCAAGTTGATAAGGATATGAAGCGTAAAAGTCCTTCTATCCCTATGGTGAAAAAATTGAAATGGAAAGAGAATATCTCTAAGTCCAAACCTTCTTTACACCATTCCAAGTAGAGTAAGATCAATCGGAATGCAAGGTAACATGATGATGTCTATTTTTCATATCTAAATAAGGGACACTATAAGAAAAATTATACCAATCCAAAGAATCCAGGGGTATAATGTCTTGTATTTTCTTACGTGTTATTTTTAGAAATTATATGGATTGAGTTGGAGACCACGTGTTGAGAAAACATGTGATTTTGAGTCCCAGTATTCCTAGAAAATTTTTAGAAAAATACTAAACATTTAATAGTACACTCACACAGTTTTCTAGAGAAAGTGGAATAACTCTTAAATGGGTTCAAGAATCATAAATATGAGGGACCCATTCGGCTCCAAATGGTAGCTTTACCCTAGGTGTTACCTAACTTTGGTCCTTGTGGGTCATCTATAGAAAAATTCACCAAGGATGTAACCATGAATAATATAATGAAATAAAATAGTTTTATTTTTTGAATCCGAATAACTCATGAAAAGTGACTCGGATTGGATATTCAAGACCATTATTGAGTTTGTAATGTGGTTTTTTTCCTAGGCATGACATAACTTTAGTTGGTTTGGGTTCTTTTTTAAAACAATTTCGTGGGATGTATTCATCATTAAATAATTTAAATGAAATTTATTTTATAACATAGTGAAATTTTATTTTAGTTTGTATTTGTCAAGAATTTATGGTTAGAATCATAACCTTATAATTACAATGAGATGTCCATAATGAACTCTCTATAAAACGGTGACAGATCCAAGATAAATGATCAACATGAAGCTAATTTGAAGGAACCTCACCAATGTGGATAATTCCTTATCAATGAATAATCTGAATCAATGTAAGAGATTGTTTCTTTGTGGCTTCCCCATTCATGATTTAAACCAAAAACACTGGTCAATCCATGAATAGATTGATCTGTGGTTTAATCGTTGTGGGATGGTTGATAATTGTGAAGATTATTTTGAGAATTTTTGTTATTTATTCTTTATTATTAGTTCAAATGAGAATTAATCAAGGCCGATTTGGACAATAGCTGAGGTTTATTCCCCATGGTGTTATTTGTGATTCCCCCCAACCCCTGTTCTTCACGTTCATTATTTTTGGACCCCTGTGGTCATGGGTCGACATGCTGGGAGGCTTTGAACGTGATCAGACCCCCATATTAGAGGCAAATAGAAGAAAATGGTGGATCAGTGTAGATCTAGACCTGAGGAACCCAGATCATTGAATATAAGGCATTATAGTTGGCTTAGTTGTCCATGGAATAGACCACAACCATGGGTCTAGTGTGGTGGTCCAATGTGTAGAAGTAGTGATGATTGGGGTGGAGGCGATCGAAAATGGTAGTGGGTATCCATGTGGGAACTAGTTGATAGAAACTAGATGTGGAGGTAGTAGAACTAGGGATGCAGAGGTAGTTCGACGTGGGGCTGTGGGACATTGTAGAGCAGGCATCCTGGGACGTGGTGGACTAGGCCGTGGGACAAGGTGGGTGGTTGTGGAATGCAGTTATAGTGGCCACCACATGGGTCATAGTTGGTGAATCCATAGACTGGGCCCGGCTAGGTGGCTTGCATTCTAAGACAAGTGAACGGGATTGGACCGGTAGGTCGGATGTGGCCTAGCAGGCCGGGATGGACCCAGTATCCCGGTTTAGTTTGAGTGGACCAGGCTAGATCCATGTTGGACCTGGGTCATACCACAGGTCGACCTGGGGTAGTCAGATGGTCGACCATGGGACAGTTTATAGTTTGGTCGGTCCACAGGCCTAGTGACCCTCCTTCCTTTGAAACTTAAAACTCCCATAACTTTCAAATGGTACGTCTATTTGACGATTAATTTTTGTATTTAGGACCCTAGTGATGAGGAGGACGTTTTTATATAAGTAGTGAATTTTTAGTAGGGACCAGTATATGTTGAGATAATTTTTCTTGGTCTTTTCCTCAAGTATTCAATATGGAATAACATCCACATTAATGGATTGTAGTTTCCTCTAGAGGACGAGTCCTAGATAGAGATATTATATTCCTCTGTGGGACAGGAGAAGGATCCTCTATCACCCCTAGTGGAATTATTTAGAATTTATGTATCCTATTATAGTAGAGTGTTGGAACATCATCTATCATGCCACATTAGATGGGTTAGTGGTATTCTTTGGGCAGGATCCCCAACATTGCAGGTTGATCCAGATTGGGTTAGTGGTATTCTCTTGATAGGATCCCCTCTATGTTTATCATTATCATCCTTGACCAATATGTTCTCATTTTGGTGGATCCCAAAGGAGATATACCTCTTCATGGGTTTCCCTTATGATATCATGGTTCAAGGAGTGATTTCTCCTGAAACGGGGGTGCTTTTGGAAGAATCTAGTTGATGGTAGTTGGTTAAGACTGCCTGATGGCATGGAATTTCTAAAGAGTATATCTAGAAATTCTTTTTATATGTTTTGTTACATATACCTATGTGGAGATGAATATTATTTCTTTTGTGGAATTTCATTTGTGTTTTTGGGGTTTCTGAATAAGTATTGTTGTACACACCCCTACATGGGATTTTCTCACACGTATCGTGTCTTGTGCAGACGATCAACACTTTGATAGAGCCCTAGTGGTCTAGGACAAGGTGGTGCTTAGCATGGATGGAAAGATGATTTGTCTTCTTATGGTTCATAAAACATTTATTGTACCTCCTTTCTTATATGTTGGACTTATGGTTATAGACAACTTGTGGTGGGCTTGTATTTGGACCTTTTTACTTTCTAATAATATCACTATTGTACTTTGATTGTGGATATAGTAGTTTTCATGCATTATTTACTTAGTGTTTTTACATTTCAGAATTTTTGGCTTGGATATGTGTGTGAGTGTATAGGAACATTAGGATAATGCCTCCCATTTGTGGAATATTCCTACTCAATGCAAATCATCAACTCCTAGCCTATTGGAGGTAGGCGTGGGATAGCCATGGAACGGGCCCCTCCAGGAATGGTCATGAAAGAGTGGTATCAAAGGGGTTTGGTTCTAATTTAGGATCAGAATTATATGATATTATTTTGGGGAGCATTTTAAAGTGTTTTGAGTTCGTATTTTAGGCTAGGGACTCCAGTGTTGGTGTGGTGGCTGACATATCCATACAAAAGGAATCTGATTACCTACCTTTTGATTCGGTACATGAAAACAGTACTTGTAGGGGAAAAAGAATGGTACATTCACCATAAATGGATGGAAATGTTTTTTTATTCCATTTTTGATTCATGTATCCAAATATAGTCAATTGACTATGGTACATTTTGTTTTTTTATAATGTCCTCATGTGAATAGCAAGCTTAGATTCAACTGCATGATCACGAGGATGATCCTCTAGATGATGAGGTGTTGGTATAGGTACTTTTACCAGAAATAGAACCTCTAGGTAGTGCACCAATCACATCACCACTTATGGAGCAGCACAAGGTACCCACAGTACGAATGGAAATGGTGTGATGGCTGAGCACGCTTCATGAGTTCCAGTAGTAGAGACCCCTCAGGATCCAAGGAGATCCTGACACATAGGATGTTGATGACTGGCATGAGGAGCTGACCAATGCTTTCTAGAAATTCAGTACTCCAGAAGATCAGATAGTGGTCCTAGAAGAAAACATTCTACATGGATTAGTATGCCTATGGTGGTGTTTATTTACTCGATATTACGATGATGCGACTCTCCCACGGATAGAGTTTAATAACCTTTTTAGAGAAGATTTCTCAACTTATAAGCTAAGGGTTATGTGTATCCACGGGCTTCTATAGATTAGGTTGGATAACATGTCAGTATCTGAGTATTCATCAAGGCATACCAACCACTCCAGGTACTCAATGGATATGATACACGATCAGTGATTCAAGGAGAAGACCTTCAAGAAAGGTCTATGTAGGGACATCCAAGCCTGTGTTATCCCTCTAAGAATTCTTATATTTTGTTAGGTTCTTGATCAACATTTATTGGTCTAAAGTATCTTGGATAAGTAGATATAACCTGTTATTGTAAGCAATGAGGGAGAAAGAGCATTGACCTTGAACTTAGGGAGCCAATTTTAGCCTCATGAAAATGAAACGGTGAGACGTTTCAAGAAAAGGTCCCAAGAAAGAGGATATGCAGTTCAGGTCTCACATGGTGGGTACAGTCATCCTAGAAAGAGACAGTGCCATTCATGTGGGTGCATGGGAAATCTCAGTGGAGTTTTTCAAAACCATTTTACTACTGAGAGTGAGAATGTGGATAGACCACTGAGGTAGAGACAGTGACAAGAGTAGATAGATCCATAGGGTGGTAGACATGGAAGGGGATCTTGGAGGCCATCAGGAGGTGGTAAATGTTTTGATATTTTACCCCCACCATCCTCAGTAATTTTACACCAGGATCAGGGATCTAGAGGTTAGAATAAGAGATAGCTACATGCAGTTAAGGTTTTTGACCCATGGGATCTGTGAATGATTCAAGTTTTTATCTTTGTCTTATCAACATTAGATTCCATTTTTAAAGGAATAGTTATTAGTCATTAATGAATTTCCATGAATCTTGTACAAGTCTCGGAGATTCTGGTTGAATCTTTGACTTGACCCTCACGCTTGGAGACTTCTACTGAAGGAGACCCAAGGATCATGCATTGGTTCTGATAGTGTGGTCTAACTCTTAGACGCGATAATTTCGGTTGGGATCTCTTGGATGTTATATCAAGGAATTATGATGTCATTATATGGTATGGACTAGTTATCTATAGTTCATGATTATATTGACAATTTTTGGTGAAGAGTGTGGTGTGTATATTGTGATGGAACAAGGTTTTCCTTGTCAGTGGAAAGAAAACACAAGCAGTGCAAGATGGACTAAAATATTTTAGGTTTTATCTGGTTACTCATCAGTTGGATAACATCACCCTCATTGAAGTGGAAGAGATGATTCCTTAGTTTCCTATAGTGATGGAAGAGTATGGGGAAGTCTTTCCTGAAGATGTTCCTAGTTTACCTCCCTATATGGATATGGACTTATGCATTGGTTTACACACTGGGATAGCACCGATATCTTCACCAGAATATCGTATGGATCTTGTATAGCTTCGAGAACTAAGGGTGTAGTTGGAGGACTTGAAAAATAAGATCTTCATAAAGACCTAGTGTTTCACCCAGTGCATCCCTAGTTTAGTTTTATAAGAAGTTATGTGGGAGCTTGATGTTATTTTTGGATTATCGACACTTGAACTAGGTGACTGTGAAATAAAAGCATCCACTACTGAGGATCGGGGACCTTTTTATTAGTTGAATGGGTCATGATGGTTCTCAATGATTGACCTCAGATCATGCTATAAATAGTTGTATGTACGGGATGAGGATATAACAAATAAGGCCTTAAGGTGTCTTTACGTTCACTATAAGTAATTGGTGATGTATTTTGGTGTGATGAATGACCAGAAGTGTTCATGGGACTCAGGAACTGGATCTTCTAACTTTAATTAGATAGGTTTTTGGTGGTCTTCCTTGATGACATCCTACTATACTCCGCTTTTGAGAAGGAACATATGACACCCTTGACGATGGTCTTAGACACCCTTCAAGAGAACCTACTCTATGGGAAGTGATCAAAGTTTATGATCTGGATTTGAGAGGTCCATATTCTAGGAGATAAAAATAGTAGAGGTTGGAGATGCCTAAAATCAAGTAATGGTTTGAGAAGGAGGTGATAGATAGAGTTCCTATAGTATTGTGACTTTGAAATTCTTATATTTCCATAGGGAATGACACTGATGGATGTTCAAAAAGTGGGGAGAATGTTGTGACTTTCAAAGGATGCATAGTAGTATGATTGGCATTGTGGGAAGAGGTTTTGAGGGAGATCCATACATCACCTTTAGAAGTATGTCTAGGTGTGATAAAAATATAATAGGACCTCTGATGTCAGTTTTGATTGATTGGTATGAATAAGGGAGTTTCAGATTTTTTCTCTCAATTCCTTATTAGAAAGTAAAGGCTATGAACTAAGTTCCAGTGGGTTTGGTTAAGACCCCTGAGGTGCTAGAAGGGAATTAGGATGGGATATCAATGGAATTGTTTATGGTTTTACTATATACATCTAGGAGACATAATTCCATTTGGGTGATCATTGAACAATTCATCATGTCGGCCCACATCCTAGTTATCTAAGAGTATTGTTGAGTAAAGAGGTTGGGACGCATCTACATGCAGGAGATAGTTCAACTCTCTGCAGTTACATCAATGATAGTTTCAAATCGTGAGGCTTTCTTTACATCCCGGATTTAGGAGGGATTCTAAGAGGCGTTTGAGATCCAATTACACTTCAGCAAAGTGTTCCACCCATAGATGTATGTCTAGACTCAGTGGACCAATCATGTTCTATGGGAAATGTTGCAAGCGTACATGTTATATGATGTTCGTAGTTGGGAGGATCATCAAACACTTGTAATGTTTTATTACAACAATAAATACCACTCAACCATTGGTACAACACCATTCGAGGCCTTGTAAAGGAGACCTTGTAGATCACCAATTTGTTAGACTGACACAGGAGAGTTAGCACTCATGGGCCCGTAGTTGGTGTGAGCTACTACAAAAAAGGTGATGATCATTTAGGAGTGGATGAAGACTGTAGAGATCTGTCAGAAGCCTTATACTGATAGGTGATGTAGGCCTTCAGAGTTCTTGGAAGCAAACTATGTGTTCCTTTGGTAGTCACCTCGATGGGGATTGTGAATATTTGGTTAGGGCGAAAATCTATCTATGAGGTTCATTAGCCCTTTCCATATAATTCGTAGAGTTGACAAGGTGGTATACTACTTGGCTCTCCCACTTCAGATAAATTGGGTACATTATTTCTTCCACGTGTTGCAGCTACAGAGGTATGTGCATGACCCATTGCACATCATCAACTAGGGAGATCTGGTCATCGAGGATGGGGGTGACTTTTGCTGAGTATGAGTTGGATATCGAGGATCGGTAGAAGAGGACCCTTCATAGGTAGTCGATTCCTATGGTGCATGTTTGGTTGAATCACAAGAATCTCTAGGACATCACATGGGAGTATGAGGCTCATATTCATTCTTAGTACCCATTTTTGTTTGAGTATATCATGTTTTTTCTTTTAGGGATATAAAGACAATAGGTGGGTAGAATGAAACATCTTTTATAATCCCTTTTATTATTTTTAGAAATTTTATGGATTGATTTCTAAACTAGGTGTTGGGACAGCTTGAGATTATATGGCCCAGTTTACTTGGAACAATTGTTTGAAAAATATTGTACTTTTAATAGCACATGCCCAAATTTTTATGAAAAATGTGTAATAACTATTAAATGGGTACCCAGATTAAAAATATGAGGGCACATTTGATCTCAAAATAGTTTTTTTACCTTAGGAGAGACCTAAATTTGGTCGGTGTGGGTCATTTATAGAAAAGTCACCATGGACATAAAAATAAATAAAATTACTAAATAAATTATTTTTCTAAATACTAATAACTCATGAACGGTGACTCAAATTGGTAATCTGAGACCACCGTTTAGGTTGTAATGTGGTTTTTTCCTAGGTGAGACCTAACATTAGTCAGCATGGGTCTTTTGTGAAAACAATGTCACGTGATGTAATCAACATTAAAGAGTTTAAATAAAAAATTGTAATGCAGCAATATTTCTTCTTTTCTGTATTTTTCAAGAATTCAAGGTTATAAAAATAACCCTAGAATTCATCTAATACATGGATAAGGAATTCACTCAAACAAAATTTTAGGGATTTTGGATCAATGATCAAAGCGTAGCTTATTTGAACGAACCTCGCAAATGATGATAATCCTTCATTATAGACTGATATAAATCTCGGAAAGGTTGTTTCTTAATTATGGTTTCCCCATTATTGATTTACATGAAGAAAATGGGACAACCCATGAACAAATTGATTCATGGACCAATTGTTGGGGGATGGTTGATAATTGTGGGGATTATTTCAGGATTTTTCCTTATTTCTTATTTGTTATTTATTCTAATGAGAATAGATTGAGGCGGACGTGAAAAAAGAAAAAGGTTTGTTACTCAGGGTGTTATTCTTTCTTTTCCTCAACCAACCTATTAATTGAATTATTAACTATTGGACCTCTATGGTCATAGATCGATTTTTTGGGAAGCTTCGAACACGATAAGACCCCCCAAATTGTAGGAAAATTGACAATAGAGGCCATATTAGAGTAGATTGGGACCCGAGGAACCTAGATATGTTACCATTTCTAATTATTTGAATTAGAGATGGATCGATGGTCCAAATAAGGGACTATAAGCATGCGACCAGTGCGGTGGTCTAGAAAATCAAGGTGGTGGTGATCGAGGCGGCAACAACCAAATGTGGTGGTAGGTGGGCATGTGGGAGTCGGGGGTGGCTACATGATGCGGAGGTGGAATACACGTGGATGTAGAGGCAACGTGATATGGGGCCATGGGAAACGGTGTATCAGGCCATGTGGAATATGGTAGAGTTGGCCGCGGGACGCGGCGGGTGGCCGCAGAATGTGGTGATGGTAGGGGCAATGTGGGACGTAGAAGACGATCATATAGACTCAGCTATGCAGCCCAAGCGACAGTTATCTAGGCTGAGCGAATGTGATAGAACCAACAGGCTGGGTCGGACCCATCAGACTGGATCAGATCTAGTTCAGTCCCATATCAGACCTTGGATTGACTTGAGGTGGTCCCATGGTCGACTGTCTCGGTCGGTCTACGGCATAATCATCCCTTCCATTTAAGCTTCAAACAATTTTAACATTTAAATTGTAGGTCCCTTTGGAAATCCGCTTATGGAATTAGAACACTAGGGAAGAGATGGAACTTTTTGACAGAAGTTGTGTTTTTTAGTTGTGAACAATATAGGTTGAGAGTGTTGTATTTGGTCCTTTCCTTAGGGGTTCAGTACGAAATTACATCTACATTACTAGATTGTAGCCCCACTTGAGGTCGAGTCGCAGATAGAGTTATAGTATTTCTCTATCGGACTAGATTAGGATCCTCTGTCACCCCTATTGGAGTTTTGTAGAATCGATATATCCTATGAGAGTAGGGTGTTCTCCCTCCATCTAGTGGTCCACATCACTAGAGTTTGTGGTATTTTCCCAGTAGGGTCCCCTGCATTATGGTTGATCCATATTGGGATAATGGTATTCTTTTGGCAGGATCACCTATCTATGTACCATAATATTCTTTGACCAATATATCCTCATTTTGGTGGAGCCCAAAGGATCGATACCTCTTAATGAGTGTGTCTGATGATATTGTGGCTCAACAAATGAGTTCTCTGATAACATGTTTGCTTTTAAAATAATCATGTGGCTGGTAGTCAGTTAAGACCACCTTATGGAATGGAATTTCTCATGAGTATATCTGGATATTCTTGTTATATGTGTTGTTAACATATTTCTGTGTGGATCTGACTAGAATTTTCATTGTGGTATTTCATTTTTGGTTTTGGGGTTCCAACTAAGTTTTGTTGTACTCACCCCTACACGGTCTTTGCCCACACATTTCATGTCTTGTGTAGACGATCGGCCCTTTGATGGAGTCCTAGGTGGTCTAGGAGCAGGCGGTGTTTAGCGAGGCTAGACCAACAAGGTGTGTTCCTACAGTTTAGACAGTAGTCCAAAAAACACTTTTATTATAGCTTGTACTTGTTTCTATAGTCTCCTTTTGGTGGGCTCATATTTTGCCCTATTTACTTACCAGTACTTTCACTATTTTAATTTGGTTGTGTGATATGGGGTTATTCATGCCTTGTTTACTTAGTGTTTTTACATTTAATCATTTTTGGCTTGAAGATGTGTTCATGCATAGAGGTACTTTAGGCTAATGCCTCCAATTTGGAGGGTGTGTCTACTCAGTTCTAGTCATTATCCTCTAGAATATTAGATGTGGGATTGGGTTATTCAAGAAACAAACCCCTCTAAGATGGTTCGTGATAGGGGGAATCTTAAATTAAATTTTTTTTATTGATTGAAATTTATCTATTTCTATAAATTAGATATTAGACACAACTTTTGGTGCTAACATGTGTATTAAAATACTAGAACCATGTATATTTAGAAATATTGCCCGAGGGGAGGTAAATATATGAGAACCCAACATAGTTAAACATGTTAATGTTGCTATTGTGTACTACCACCTCAAATTTACAATTGTAATGATCTTGGTTTTAAAGGGTTCTTCTTATGTGACTTTAGTTTCCAAAAACATTATTTCTTTTTATATAATTGATACTGATAGATTTATTTTCAAATTTGGAAGTAAATATTTCTTATTTTATAAGGAGAATCTTTTTTTATGGAAAGGTGCATTTAAATAATAGTATTTATGGGTTGGATTTCACAAAACAAGTAATTGAAATTGATAACTAATTTACTACACATTACTCATACCGCACCCAACTTTGGCATCACTAGCTAGTTCATGTAAATGAAAGGTGATTAACAAAATTACATCAAGATGGATATTAAAGATTCTTTTGAACAAAAACCACATGGTATTTATCACCCATGTTCACAAGGAAGAATGAAAAAAATCCCCATTTAGTGGGAAAGGTGAAAAGGCTTAATATATTCTTAAATTAGTTCATACCAATGTTTGTAGACCATTTCTTTCTGAGGTAGGGGTGGGAACTCAAACTTCATAACTCATAATGATGATTTTAGTAGATATAGGTATGTATACTTAAGAAGATATAAGTCGGATTCTTTTTATAAATTCATGGAATAAAAAATTATGCTGAGAACAATCATGGTATGAATATTAAGAAACCCTACTCATACCATGGTGGAGAATATATTAATAAATACTTCATTGATTATTTATGGGAATTCAGGATATTATCTCAACTCACATATTCTTATATGCCTCAATGGAATGCTATAAGAGAAAGGAAAAACTGCAACTTGTTGAATATATGATGATCAATGATGAGGCATGCTAGTCTTCCATTATCATTTTGGGGATTCACATTACAAATAGAAAAATATGTACTAAAGTGTGTTCCAACTAATTTAGTCAATGGTATACCATATTAATTATGGAATGGAAATAATTCCATGTTGTCTTAATTATTTTTTTTGGGTCATGAAGCATTAGTTAAGGCCACTTTAGGCACAAGCTTGTAACCAGAGGCACAAATTATATCCTTATAGGATATCCCAAAGAAACAATAGGATACTATGAGAATAATCCTTAATAAAAAACTTCTTGGATGAAAACCTCCTACTTTTCCTGATAAGGATATTATCTCTAAAAGATATATTTTGAACAAGATAGATGTTGCGGATGTCTAAGATAAAGATAAATAATATTTTCAACATGTTTAAATTTTAGAAGTCCGCATGCAATAAAAAATTACTCTAGATACACAATTACTATGTAAGAGTACCAGATTGTTTATATAACAAGAATGGTTTTGTTTTCTAGTCACTAAGGATGGTTACTCATTATTAGTTTGTAATAAAGACCCTCTAACCTACAATGAATTAGTAAGTGCCCAAAATATCCATGTGGTAAGGGGACCTGATTTTTGAAACGGATTTTATGAACCAAATCCATGTTTGATTCTTGGTAGAACCTTTAGTAGATGTAAACCATGTGGGTTGAAAATGGTAATTCAAGAGGAAACTTGACATGGAAGGAAGATTCAATACCTATACGGCTTGACTGGATGAAAAATGGATTAAACAACATCATGGAATTGACTATGATGAAACCATTTCACCAGTTTTAATGTTGAAATGCATCACAATTATACTTTCCAATGATACTTTCCCAGTTTATGATATTTGGAAAGTATATGTCAAAATAAACTTCCTTAATTAGAAGCTTTAGGAAGATTTCTATATCAAACAGTGTGAAGGGTTTATGACTCCAAAGGATTCCAAAAAGGTATGAAAGTTAAAAAGATCAATTTATGGATTAAATAATGTTTCTATTTCTTCAAACATTAATTTTGATGAGGCCATAATAGAATTTCGTTTAAAAAATAATGAATGGTAGATGCGTTTTTATAAATGTTTTAGTGGAGGGGGATTCTATTTTCTTAATGATATATGTTAGTGATATATTACTCATTAGAAAAAAAATATTGGTCTTATAGTATCTTAATGTGAGGATGAATAAATTATTCTCTATGAAGGATATTAGAGTGACATCATATATTCTTGTGATCAAGACTCAACAGGATGAGTCCAAGAGGTTTCTCAGCATATGTTAAAGTACATTCATTGACAATATACTAAAAAGATTCAGTATGGAAGAATCCAAGAGGGGATTGTTTCCCGCATCTCATAGAATTCATATTTTTAGGTAAATGTGTCCACATAAACATAAGGATGGAAACAAAATACAAAATATTTCCTATGGTTCAATGATTAGTCCAATCTTGTATGATATGCTATGTACTCAGCAAGAAGTCACATATGCATTAAATGTGGTTGGAATCTATCAAGATGACATAAGTGATTTCCATTGGATGGCAGTGAAGAATGACCTTAAGTATCTGAGGTATAATAAGGATATGTTTCTATTTTATCGATGTGATGAGGAACCATTCATTAGAGGATATGAAAATTCTAGTTTCCAAACTGTTCATGTTAGCATAATGTGAAAAATGGGATATATATTCACTTTTAATGGTGGTGTTTTGAGCTTAATGATCGCAAATCAGACTATGGGTATAGATTCTATAGTATATTGTGAGTAAATTACAGCTTATGAGTTATCTAATGATGTATTATAGTTTCGCAACTTCATCAATGATCTTGATGTGGTACCTAGTAGTATGGATCCTATTAGACTCTATTATAATAATACTGTTGTGGTGGCTATTTCAAATGATCTAAGGTTTCATCATTGGACGAAGCGAATACATTGGAATATAATAATCCCCCAAAATTCCATGGCTATGGTGTATTAACAAGTTTATTTCAGCTAGTCCAAAAAAGATGTATTGAGTATATAGTTTGGTGACATATATATACAACATTCTTGATGAGATATCGAGACAAAGGGATTATATTACATAGTGGGAATTCCTATGTGGTTTTTTTCAATATGAAATTAGTTTTTTTCTCTTAGGTTCTATAAACTATGTCAAGATAGAAATCTTGACTATAGGAAATCCTACATAAAAATAACAAGAAATAATCCTAGAGGGTCACACACTAAGTGTTTCCGTTGATCTCGATTAAATTAAATTTTAATTTAATAATTGAAATATATATTATTGTCATAACCAAGGAATAATTTTATTCAAGTTAAATTTATTGCTAATATTCATGAGTTAATAAATAATTATTTGTTAATTAATAAATAATTTATTTGATTTCATGAATATATATATATATATATTATTTTTTCACTCGATTGTGAATAAAATATCAATTTTATTTATTGAATATTTATAATAATCATTTATTTCATAGATTGTGAATAAAAAATTTATTTATGAAAAAAATATAGTGGTTTAATAAATGATAGAGGGGTTCTGACTGACCAAGACCGAGTCCAGTGAAAAGTATTAATTAACAATATTATTATATAGTATTTTTTATCGCACTTGTTAAAGTATGAAAAAAATTAATAATGATGATATTATTATGAGGCATGCAGTTTATTAATGGTATTAAATGTTATTTAATGAATGACATGAAATTAAATTATATTTTAACCTATACCCTGACTCTATAAATACACGGTTATGTGTATTGTATATTTCATGTAAAATTGATAACAGAGAATTATTGTGCTCAAAGAAATATCTATAGAGTCATATTTCTCTCTCCTTCTCAAGAATGAGAAACATGAGAGAAATTTCTTCTCAACCGAAGAACGAGCAATAAATAACAAATAATGAAAGACATTTGATTCTCTAAACTAGAACCTTGAGATCTTGTGTGGCTATTAAGAGATATTTGGACTAAGTGACGATGAATCTAAGGGGGATTCTATCCTTGGACCCTCATAGCACCATGAATGGAATCTAAAAGGGACTTTTAAAATGATAAACATTCATTTATGTAGAATGTTATTAAGCCCATATATTTATTTCTTTATATATTAAGTAAATTATTTATAAATTTTATGTGAAAGATCCTCACTCAGGGTTTCAGGAAATGATTATTAAAAGAGGATTTAATATAACACCATCCACTACATGCTTTCGTATCACCGGGAACAAAATATTACTTCAATAGATTCTCAATCTGATCATTTACACTTTTCCTACAAAACTCTCAAGGGAATGGAATACACAATGTGTATCCCTAAGCCTTGTTTCAAGTCATCAACAGGCCAAGAGAGTCTCATAAAGGGTACCACACACTAATTAACTTCCTAGCATACTTAGCATAATTACTGAAACAAAAAAACAAGGAATCACATTGGCACAATTACATAAACAAAGGAAACATAAAGACTATGGGAAAAACATTATATTCCACCTTATACACACTCATAGACAACCACTAATCCAAAAACAACCCTTGATTGGAACTAAAATGTACCCAAACACCAATGTGAATAACTCCCTGGAAATAGTTATCATGTGATTTGAAAGGGGAGAAAAAAGTAAAAAAGCTTCTTCTAGAAAATAGATAGAAAAGGGTCAAAGACGTACCCGGAGCATTAATTCATAGAAAAGGATATTCCAAAATTCCTAAGAATTGAGGGGGAACATTCCATAGATAGAGAGAGAGAGAGAGAGATGGATAGCTACTGGGGAACACATGGGATGGAAATTTTGGAAAAACCACTTTAATCCAGAGAGTAAAAATGGAAAATTGAATTCTTTTAATGAGGCACATGGTTAGGCTGTATTATTTTCCTAATTGTGTGTCAAATGCATAACCTTCTCAGTCTAGAGTTACACAATTTACTAGGTATCCCACACAGTTTAGGGAACAGTGTGGAGGCCATGAGTTTGGAAAAAAACTATGTGTCGTGATCATTGTGGCCATATTTTCTTTATTTTCACATCTCAAACACCCAAAACATGCCCTAGACTTCTCATGATCTCATAAGACACATCATTAACCATTTAATGAAGGGTATAACCATAATTAAAATGATAAAAATCCTAATCAATCATCGAATCTTACAGTGAGGTTCTATAAGTGATTTCCAAAAATAGCAGATAAAGATAATTTTATCACTGTTCAAATGAAAGATGCTGATAAAACCAGTCTTCCACAATTACTTTTTTAAGTGTTGATAAAATTATTTTAAATTAAATTATAATAATTCTAATTATTTATTTAAATTATAAAAAATATAAAAATGAATATATATATCTATGTATGTATATTAAAATTAATATGAATACAAATTAAATGTCAATGTTAAAACCATATTCCTTCCAAATTAATTTTTTATAGTTGTAAAAGGTGACACTTTTAAAGGATGAATGTGAACCTACACAAAAAACTGAAACCACTACTAAAAAATGCACAAAATATAGCACTATCCATTATCAATGCTATCAAAAAGTGTTGATAAAGGCTGCATTTATAAGTTCTAAAAACACTAATAAAGGGTAACGTTTATCAACTATTATTTTAGCATTGACAAAAGGGTCATTTTTCATTGCTTCATTTTTAGCACTAATAAAGGTCTTAATCGTGCGATGATTCCCACATCAAAGTACTGCATCGGAGGCCAACCCTTTATATATCTTAACACATCATTTGTTTCTCAAAATCCTTCTATATGAATGGGATCCTTCATACACTGCAAAAACATATATAGTCCCTACTCTGGCACATGTGGGCCTTGGCCGACTCTTTGATTCCTATGGGCCTTTCCCCACCTTTATACACCCATTCGTGTCCAACACGACCCAGACCTACTTGGTCTGTATCACATTTTTTTTATATAAACCAATATAAAAAATTGAAATATTAAAAATAAAAAAATAAATAATTAGACAAATGAAAATTGAAAATGAATAAATTCAAAAAATATTAAAAATTAAATTAATTAATTATAACTCAATTTAATATATATATATATATCTATATTACAAATTTTAATAAATAGTATATATTAAATATAGATATAAAAAAGGTGTAATGTAAAATAATTTTACTAATAATAATTAAATATGTGTAGATTAAAAAATAATATTAAATTTTTTATTAATTAAATAATTATTAATAATATTGATCAAATTTAATATACAAACATATAAATTATATATATTAATAAATATTATATTTTAAATATATATATAAGGAATGATTTATATTAAAAAAAATGAAAATTTAACAGATTACAAAATTATTAAAAAATTATTAACAAAAGCATTATTAATAAACGATGAATAAATTTAATATATATATATACATTAAATATAAATAGTAATAAATAATATATATTAAATATAATTATATAAAATGGATAAAATTTACTAATTAATAAAATATTAATTTCTTAATCAATTTTAATTTTTTTTATAAAAAATTATTCATTAATAAATTTAATATATAAATATATTCATATGTAATTTTATACATATATATAAATAAATATATATGTAATATTTTATAAAATATAATTTATATAATAAAAAAAATTATTCATACATTAAAAAAGTTATATATTTAATGAAGAAAGGTTTATAATAAAAAATTAATATTATTTAAAAATATTGACTAATTTTATTGTGTAATGAACATTAATTTAATGTAATTTTATGTTTCAATTTAAAATATATCAATCATGTGTTAAATTTTTTTCACACATACATGTATGTAATTAATGAATTTTTATATATAAAGTAAACACACAATAATTTAAGAAATTAGTGAAATCTTATATAAAAAAACATACACCTAATATTGATGTAATTTTTTCATATTTTAATATTTATTTTAGAATTAAATTTAGTAACATGATACATTTAATATATAATGTATTTAACTGGTTAGTTTTATTTATTTATTTTTCATATTTATTCATTTTCAATATTTTTTATTTTTTATTTTTTTAGAATTTAATCATTTTCCAATATTTATTTATATATATTTATTTATTATTTATTAATATTTTCAATATGTATTTATCTTAATTTCAATATATATCCATATTTTTAAATAATTTATAAATAATTAATAAAACTTATATGTTTTTCAATATTTTTAATGTGTAATTATTTTTAATTATTCAATTTCACTCATTTTTTCGCAAGTAAAAATTTAAAATTATATATTCATTAAAAATGTTACAAATATATTTGAAATAAATATTTATAAATAAATATATTTATAAATTTATATTTACTATATTCCTAAAATTGTATATTTATAATTATAAATAAATAAATACTATTTTTTAAAAATGTATTTAGATAACTATAAATATTCAATTGTATATTTAAATAATTATAAATTTATAATAAATTTATTAAAATAGTGAATATGTTTACTATATTTATATTTATATAAACTTATTATATATATATAATGATTTAAATATCTATATATTATTTAAAAAACATATTTATATAAATATAAATAAATAATTATGTATTTAAATAATTACAAAAAATGGGATTTGGCCAAGAGCCCTCCTCCACATGCTGCCATGTTTATTAGGGTTTCAATTTCATGGATTCTTAGTTGGATCTTTCCCATGTTGAGTCTTTCCTTGACCACAGTCATTTTGAATGCTATAATTTCATCAAGGGTAAGGAATGAAAAAGGAGAATTCATGTTGGATTTCCTCAAGATTCATCACTTCACTCTTTCTCCCACATCATATATTCAAGATTTTGTGACCTTCACTGAAAGGAAAATGTAACCCATGTTAAATAGGATCTAGAAGTGACCCTGAAATTCCAAGAAAAAGGTAAACAAACTATCATTGGTCTTATTCTCCTACCTAGGGGCTCCATACCATGGCGTTTTTATAATTTGATGGAACACATCTTGAACATTTGTGGCCTTATGAACTGGAAATGTGGGTCCATGGATTGTGGAATCCTCCATTTCAACTTTCCTTATGAAGAGTTGAAGATGCAATCGTGGGGACATGGATCGATTCCCTTCAAACAGAGTTGTCTCCATATATGTATGTGGGATAACAATATAATCCCAATAGAGGTTTGAAACTCTTCCATCCAAGTTTAGATCAAGGGTCATGGACTCAACTGGGTGATTTAGCATCCCAAATATTAACACAAAATTACATTGTCAATCGATGTTCTGAAAGAAATGAATAGGGAGGCAGAGCTAGTATGGATTTGGAATTTTTCTTGTATGTTGGTTGAAGTACATTTGAGATCTAATATATTTGATAAGATGGTATTATCAATTGATAAGGATGGTTATGAACTCATTATTGAATATTAAAAGGTTATATGGTTCTATATCGAATGAAAATCATAGGGCATGAAAAAATGAATTACAAAAGATCAGTTATGTGTGATTTATTTTCTAATTGAGGGCATAAATGGAAAAGGTGCTTCAAAATAGTTAGGAGGAAGATGTGAATTTAGGGCACTAGATATGTTTTGCAGGAAAAGACTTAGGTAGGGTATCCTCTTCCAAATCCCCCAAAAGCTACTACATTTGCTATAATGGTTTCCAATGAGGGTGCTCAAATAGGGAAAATTATTCCTTCATCTGGATCTACACTTGAGGGTGTACACTACCCAGATTTTACTAAAGGTAATGAAAGTGCTAGGGTATGTCCTTATTTTCATGATGCACTTATTGAAGCACTTACAATACCTATTTTTGAGAATCTTGGTGATTCTAACCTAGATCATGAAGCCCAATTGCATGTTGATTATCAATTGAGTGATGATCTAAAATCTTTAAAATTTAATAAAGGATAATCAAAATTTGACCATCCTAGATCATTGAGGAGTTTTAGAGCTAAAACTATTGGTTTTCTTAATTAACCATATAGGATGAAGGTTATGGGATTCCATTAAAGATCACTCCATTTTGTGGAACACAAAAGGTTACTCCTAAGTCTTATAAAGGGGTAATAGAATTAGAGCTTATCCAAATAAAAGATCTTGTTTAGATCCCAAATGCTATTGTAACTATTCTAATGGGAATTTACACCTCTGAATATACGGTTATTAGCCTCATAAAGCATGATTTTTTGTTCTGATAATAATGTTCTTAGCGTACTTGACATTCTTAGATGGTCCAAAAGTATGTAGGTCTTTAATTAATATTTTAGAAATGTCCATGAGTCTCTCAATGATAAATGTCATGTCTTTGGAAATGAGGATGGCAAGCGAAGTGGCGATAAAATTCCCCATCCCCTTAATTATTTTTTCGTACTTTATAGAGTCACTGACACTCACATGGATGATGCGCCATGGCCACTGCCCAGAACATGGAATAGGGGATGTCATCTATTGGGCCGAGGTGGTGGATAATTCCACAGAGGATGATTTTTTTATGTTATGGCCTATTTTTTTATGTGAAGTAATGGTTTTTCCTAACATTCTTTTATTGTTTCTCTTTGTATGATACTTCTCTTTTATTTTTAGTAAATTTTCATACCATGGGCTACAACCCATGGTTCGCTCCATCTTGGATATTTAAATAATTAAAATTTTAATAAATATATTTAAATAATAAATACATTTACTATATTTATATTTATATTAATATTTATATTAATATTAATATTTATATTTATATTTATATTTATATTTATATTTATATTTATATTTATATTTATATTTATTTGTTAAAAATAATTATAAGTATATAAATATATAAAATAATTTAAATATATTTATAATTATAAAATTACAACAAATAATTTTGAATAATGAATATATTTACTATATTTATATTTATGATTATATTTAGTGATTAAATAAATTGATATATGTTTCAATGGGATCAAATTTGGATGGATATGTTGTCTAATGTGAGGTGTTCATTGGTCCATCAAATAAGGATGGAGGTGTGGTGGAAAGCATGAATTGATCTTTGGTTCTAGTCGGGTTGAATATTACTAGATTTGAGGCTCGTAAAAATATGGTTTTAGATTTGAACAATAATCTGGCCATTTTGGGAAGAAATATGTCTTCCACGTTAGTTAAATAATTTAATTTCAGATTTTTATCCAATCTCTAGTTGATATCTTGTATTCATGGAAAAAACTCACCAAGAATGGGCCCGTAGACTTCATCAATTCCAACCCTATATTCTTCTAGGATTGGTATGAGGATTGTAACTATTCAATCCTTGGGTGACTGTATCTGTAGAGTGTGAACAATTCCTAAAATCACTAAGACTTGAGAAATCAGCTTTTTCAGATCTTGGGATTTGACGATTGGTGGGTTATTTTAATTTTTATTGGATTTTTTCATTTCATCTTTCCCTCATTGGATCTCAAGTTGAAATCTTGTAGTTTTGGTTTTATATCCCTTAAGAAAGGGACGCTGAGAGTACTGTACTGGGATCCCTGGTTTGACCTAGCTAAAGATCATAATTCTACTATTCAAATTTTGATCCTTATGAGGGGGTTAAACTAGATTTTTGGTACCCTTATATCCTTTGGTATTCTACCTTAGCAGCTAGAATTCTGCTAAAATTAGACCAGGAGACCATGCTTTCATGGTATGGTCATTATACCATAGTTTATGGGGATGTTTATATTTCTTCTTCACTCATTGAAACTATATTTATCATGGATGATTAATTCAAATTTGGGCTCTCTGTTGAGTTTTAATATGTTCTCGATTTTTTATTTACATGTCAATTCATTATTCATTTTAGGGAAGCATGGCTTGATGGATTAAAATGTGTCAATTATAATAAGTTTGGGAATATGGTTGAAAACTATAAATTTAAATTACCAATCATATGGTCTGATTTTTCAAATGGGAACAGTGAGCCTAGGGTTAATAAATTTCCATTTGATAGGGTTAATATGATGAGAAATGAGTCTTCTATATCTTTGAATGAGAGTGGACATTCACCTAGAAAGTGAAATTTATTCCATAATGCTAACAAAATGGGTAGATATAGTGGTAAGGGGGTCATATATCAATGTATATTACAGGACAATTTATCTTTTTCTTAGGTTGTTACTCGACTCAATTATGGGAATTATTTCAAAAAAAATTGATAATCCTTCTAATATTATATTATAGTTTCATCCGCATTTCTCCATTTCTGCATGACTAAAATAGGAAGATAGATGTGAGTAAAATTTAGGTGATGATATTTTCAATGTAGTTGGGGATGATCATGTTGAACTCCTTAATGAGAATTACTTGTCTCGAGGTAATATTACTTCTATAAGTATCTCTCTACAACAGAAAATGGGGAAATATTATTTGGAAAGGGAGGTTATTATGTTGATGACAGTGGAAGACGACCTTGGTCATGTGGTTGTGGGAAATGTACAAGTGTGTTCAGGGAAGAAATTATATTGGTATGCATAAGTTTATGTTCTCCATGGTAGTGAATTACAACCAGTGCATGATTCCAATAAAACTAATAGTGAAAAAGCAGTTGATGGGGATGTTGGAGGTACCCCGAAGGCAAAGGGTAATTTTTTCTCAATGCTTGAGTCTACTAATATTTTGGAGTTTGAAAAACTTTATCTTAAGGTTTTGGAGAAATCTAGTGATTGAAACAAACATGTATCTCATTCAACCATGGAATTTTCTATGGAGACTTTGGTTTTTCTATGCTTGATAGTGGTGGAGTGTAGGATTTTGAACCACCAACATCAATTAGTGATGATGTTATTATTGTGTGGTGTGAGAATGACTCTTTTGAGGAGACCACACAGGCACTGGTAATTCTAGTGGACGATGAAACAAAGCATTTCCACATTCTTGGAAATGAAGCTGGAATACAACCCTCACATAAAATATGGGCAGTTGAGGACATGAAATATGATATCATGAGATTTGAAGATTGAGGTGGACAATGGGTCACCACAAAATGGAGGAGATGTTGTCACCAACAAGGTCGAGCAAGATATTGAAAAGGTTTATTTTTTTCTTATTGGTTTTGACTTTCTCAGTCAATAATCCCTTTGTTGTGGTAGCATTTGTGATGTTCCTAGTATTTTAAAACCCATTCCTCCTCATGTGTGTGTTCCTGGCATTATTTTTTTAATAAATTTTTTGGGTTCATGGATTTGGGATAACAAATCCATGATCAAAACCATTCTGCTATATTTATTAAATCTATATAGATTTATATAAATATATATAATGATATAAATATATTTATAACTATAAATAAATAATTAAAAATATATTTAAAAATATATTTATTTATAAATATATTTAAAAATCTATATTTACTATATTTATAAAATTATATATTTATAATCATAAATAATTAAATATAATTTTTTAAGAAAATATTTATATAATTAAAAATAAATAATAATATGTTTAAATAATTATAAAAATATAATAAATATAATTAAATAAGGATTTTATTTAATATATCTATTAAATATATATATATATATATATTGTTATATAAATATATAAAATGATAAAAATAAATTTATAAGAATATTCAAATATTTACAAATATATTTACAATTATATTTATTTATAATTATAATTATAAATCCTTTTTCAATGACAATGTATTGATATTGATGAAGATACATTTTATCATCGCTTTATTGGCACTCATAAAGATATATCTTTATCAGAGCTAAAAAATCATTGATAAATGGTATCTTTATCTGTGCAAGAACTTTAGCACTAATAAATTTGTATTTTAATGGCACTTTTTCAAAAGCACAGATAAAAACCTATTTGGTTAATTTAAAAGAACCCAAACAGAGCTGATTTTAGTCATGCCACCCAAGATTTCAAAGAAGTCCACCACTATCTTAACTCCCCTTTGACTTTCCCTCAAATAAATTAATCCTTAAATCTAATTTATAATATTTTTTTCTCCTCTACTCCCGTTTCTTTCTTGTTCAGGTTCTGTGGTGTGTGGTAGTGTGCCATTTTATTAGATGGGGGCTCTTGTGGGTTCCAAGATTAGGGTATGTACTCTTAATTTGATTCTTGTTGATTTAATAAGCCTGGATGATAAATACCTCACACTTCAAGTTCAATGATTCCCCTACAATTGGTTTGGGTTTCTTGTTTATGTATTTTAGGACTAGAATCATATATTCCCCTTATTTTTCAGTCTTGATGCCGTGAGTCATAGAATATTCACATCAAGTTAGGTCAATCAAGAATACTCTTTCACTTTGTGTAAATTATTGGATTATCAACCTACTTCTATCACTTGTTTAATCGTATGAATTAAACAAATAAATAAATAACATGGATTATCAAATTAAAAATGGGAAGTTCATATTAGGAATTTATATTTGTTTTCTATGTGACTTTATGTGATAAATGGTTTTTGACGTTATGTTATAAATAATTTTTTTACTGCTATGGAATCTGATTTTTATACTTTTATTAATTACTAACATTACCGTCCATAAAAGGTAAAATACTTAAAGCTTTTAATAAAATGACTCTAAAAAAATTTACTGTGGAAAGGGTGGTTTTTCTAGCCTAGAATGAACAATTTTCAAAGCATGATTTAATCGAGATAATTTATTATGTTATGTTTCCTATTTTTCAATGATTTCAAATTGTTCTTATCTATATTAGTCAACACCATCTCATTATTCTACTTCATAGAGATCTCTTTGGCCCTCTCAACACCCACACATCTACAACACAAACATCCATATACAACTTCTCTATCTTTTTTCCCAAGAAACTCTTGAAATTTTTGTAGTGGAGGATAATTTATATTTTTATTGTCTAATATAAAATTTCTATAAATTAAAATATTTTATAAGAAAATGTTTTTGTCAAAAAAATTCCAAAACACATTTTAGATCATTTTACTGCCCTTTCCAGCATATAAAAAACTCAAGATAGAGTATTTCATCATACTTTACAAACTCCACTCATTATAACCTTAGTTAACCTTCATCTAGAAGATATTTATCTCATATTTTAGTGGATAAAATTCTATATAACTCAAGAAATGATTCTTTAAAACTTGACCTAGATTCTCTCAATCATTAAACCTTTCTAGAAAAATTCAAATACAGTTTAAACAAGCTATCTATAATAGTTAAATAGTGATATTATCTTCCTATTTATTATTAAAAAATTTTATATTTCCCCAACCTTCATCAATTTTCTTTAGCATAAAAACTATCTCATCATTCATATAATGTGGAGGGTTTCTCACAAAGCATCTAACTCTTCTACATGCCTTTTCTAACATATGACGATAACTCCATTACTTTTACAATGATTTTAAACATCAACTACATTCTTCCTTAAAAACAATTGACTACAATTTACATTGAATACAAATTCAAAAAAAATGAAACTTCAACCCATAGGAAGTTTACTGATCAATTTAATTTATAGGTTTAAAATTCTAAATACTTAAGAAAAAATTTCTTCAAAAAAATAAAAAATAAAAAATATTAAATATATATATCAAAATATTATAAAATCTAATTATTCATCTTCAAACTATTTAATATATGTTTTTCCAATATATTTATTAGTCATTTTTAGATTAATATATAACTATAAGTGATTCATTTGAGTATGAAATCAATTTTATTAACACTTTTAATAACGTATTTTATAATTATACAATAAATAATGATTTGAAGGATTTATTTGAATGTTAATACCATAATGGTTGTCTCAACATGAGTGTATATAAGATCATCCAAATGATCCATCTCATGGTCATTCCAATCAAGGATCCCCATTTTAGGATAAGACTATTTTTGCTACCTTTTTCTACTTTTAGGAAACAAACTAAGAAATTTCATCCAGGGATTCACCAACTCTTACCCCGAGAACATTTAAATTTAATGAGACAAATATCATCCTCATCATCTTCATCTTCCAAAAAGTTATTATTGCATTTGTTTCTTGATACTCATCCCCCATCTCTTTTGACGTGCACCTATGTTTCCTGAACTACTCTGACCAAAAGTAATCCCATACTGGGTATTGAGGGTCATTTTGGATTAATTTAGAGGGTAACACCTACCACTAGTGGAGTAATTGTTTTCTAAATTAAAATTATCCATTTCTTTTATAGAATATATAAATTATTTGAGAAAATAAAATGTGGGGTTCCCATTATTATAAATATCTAAAACATTCACCATTGATTTAGAATATTTTTTGTGTATTTATATATATTTTTGTACCAAATGAATATTTTATGAACATAATTGGATGGATATGAATTAAAAATTGTGGCACACTAATCATATAACATAAGAGTATGAATACATAGTTAATGAGTTCATCAAGTTTGCAATAAATAATGCATACAACCCTTATAAAATATTTTATCAGTGTTTATGTTGTTTTTATTCAAGAAACATTTTCCCAAAAAAATTTGAATAACATTTTATTTTCATATAATAGATAAGATCTATAAATATTAGACTAAAGATGGGGAAAAATTAATGTGTACTATGATTGGTATGATGATATGGTTTATGGATCATTTGATATGAATACCTATATAAATGATAATGGAGATAGTGTGGGAGAAATGAAAAAGGAAAATTGAAGATGAAATTTGTGATTGTACATAGTTTTTTGAGAAGTTAAATATTAGTGTCAAGATACCATTTAAAACGGGTTGTACTAAATACACAACATTTTCAGTTGTATTGAAGATATATGATTTGAAAGCTGGAAGTAGAAGGAGTATCACCAGCTTTACAAAAATACTACTTCTCATGAATGATATGATAGCTAAAGAAAATTAACTTCCTTTTGAAACATATAAATCTAAATGGATGATATGTTCATTGGAATGATTGCTAAAAAATAGATTTCTTTAAAATGATTGAATATTTTTTCAAAAGGACCATGAATAACTTATAAAATTCCCTAAGAATGGCGTGGATAAATATAATAAATATGAATTATGTAATTATAATAATGTGTGGTAATTCATATCATTAAATAATTTAAAAGACTATATGTATATCAATAAACAGCGAGACAATTGACATTTCATACATATACAATAATTAAATATGGGAAAATAAATCATCAAGTAGACTCTACTTAGTGGAATAATATTAATTATGAGTATCCTAAATTTAGAAATGATCTGAGAAAATTATATCTTTAATTTTATACATATGTAATAAATCCTTTTGGTTTAAAGAGTAGTACTAACAATACAAGGAACGTCCTTTGGTAAATACTAAATTTACACCATTGTTATGGATGAAGCACAAATACATGATGTGGTCTCTTCTTATATATAGACCAAAACAACCCATAAATGATATAAGCATATATTTGAATTCATTGATTTAAGGTCTAAAATTAATGTGGGATACATGTGTTGTAATGTATGATGCTCATACAAGTAAATAATTCACATTGAGTGCCATGTTGTATAGGATGATAAATGAATTCCCCCCTAAGGAAATTTTTTGAGATATAGCATTAAAGGAATGTTGGGATGTACCATTTTTGAATAATTCACTCACTAAATTTGTTGAGATATAGCATTAAAGGAATGTTTGGATGTACCATTTTTGAATAATTCACTCACTAATTTATATTTAAACATTATTTAATGAGTACTTTGTTTTGACATTATAATTTTTTACCTCAATGACATAAATACCAATACTTGATAAGCGCATTCGATGGAAATATTGAAGAAGTTACAACATCATCTCCACTAATCAGTGATCAATTTCCAATAAAGTAAAAGATATTAGATTTTTGTTTCGATAAACCATATTCTAAAAAACATATAAAATTAAGTTAGACAAAGAGAACAATTTCATTTGAATTAACATATTTGAATTTTTTTGTACGTCAAATATTTTCTTGATTTCATGATTGTTGAAAAAAAAATTATTTGATGTTGTGATTTTCATGTTACCAAATCTTCTTACAAAAACAAAAAAATAAATCAAGGATAAGACAAGATTGAAATTGGGGTATGATAATAATGGGAATTTGTGAAGGGTAAATGGTGTAATTTACGTCCTCCTATATCTTACACTTTATCCAAATAAGTAAAATTTTAATTTTTAGTTTTTTTAACGGTGTAAAATTTCTAGAGAGGTTTTAATTAAATATAAAAAAATCTGTTTCAATGAGTAGTTTAAAGTCACAAGATATAAAATCACATGAGTGTCTTGTTTTGAGGTAATATATGATTCTTTTATCTTTATATATTATTCTACCTAAAAATGTACAACATATATTACCCAAACTCTACTTATTTTTAAAATCCATATATATTAAAGTTATAGACCCAGTGAAGTTTTCAATCAAGAATAAGGATATTTTAGCTATATTATATCAATTATAGATGTTCTTACCACCATCATTCATTAATATAATGGTTCAATTGATGGTTTATTTTGTTATAGAGGTTCAACTACAACGTCTGGTTCATTACAGATGAATGTACCCCATTGAATTGTATATGAAGATGTTGAAAGGGTATGTCAAAAATCAAATTCATCCAAGGTTTTTATGGAAGAATTATATATTATAGAAGAAGTTGTTCAATTTTATACCAATTACCTATCTTATGTTGATAACATCTATCTCTTAAAGCCTCATTATAACAGATGCCTTCAGGTGAAGGGATTTCAAGAAGAGAAGCTGTTATAATTTCCTTCATAGATTGATAGTATGAACACTATTACATTTTATATAATAGTGAATATTTAGATCCATACATTGTATCCCAAAGATAAATTATTATATTTTTTAATCCATCAAGGGATAAAGTAGGGATATAAAATTCACATAATCAAAAGTTTATAGGATGGTTGTGAGATCATATTTATAAGGATTTATTTGAAAATAAAAATTTAATGGCTAAATAACTTTGATGGATAGTTAGGGGACCAAATGAAAATGTTATATATTACAAAAGTTTTGTAATAAATGGTTATACAATATATATAGACTAACATAATAAATAGAGTATGATTCAAAATAGTGCAGTTATGCTTGTGGTGGAAGTAGTGCATATATCCGGTTGCAAGTTTATAAAACCAATATATGTAAATATGTCATATTTTGGAACTATCAAACCAATATATGAGTTTTATTATAAAACATTTCAAGTGGTTAATTTCTATTTAAAAAGGATTGACAACAAGTGTGTATTGAAATTTGATAAAACGGGCTTCATGATGGTGAATTTCTGTGTTGAAGGGGAAATGGCCAAGTTTTTTCATAATTGAATCACAATTAGTGAATGTATTTTTTTCTCAAATCCATATAATATAAATTAGTTGATTATCATACTAGAAACTTTTACAATTTTATGTTTAGATGATATTTCTATTGAGGATAAACCTTTTAATTGGAGATGGCGATCAGTTCAAGGTGGCCCCAATGTAGATAATGTCATGAACATTAGAGGGTACCAAAAATATGGGATTTGGATTCAGGATAGTGAATCCAAATCCATTCAACATTCAAAAAAATGAAGATATTTTAATGATAATGTTAAAATAGTTTTAAATATACTATGCTTTTCCTCATAATATTATGTTTTCTCAACAGTGCTAAAATAATATAAATTAAATGTTTGACTACTCATGCATACAATGTATTATTCACATGATGAAGTCACAAAATTTAGGGAGGAATAGGTGGTTGATGCTAAAACTCAAGAATTATTAGGAGATCAACAACATATTGATGAAAAAAATAATAATGATACAGCATCATAGTGTTGACTAAAATAATCTTGGAAATAAGTTAGGGTATAAAATTTTAGGTTGGATGGAATCTACACGTCCAACCTATTGACCCCAACAAGTCAATGTTCATTGGTTATGTTGGGGTCACAGTGAGGATAAATATATTTATTTATATAAATTCATGTGTTCATATCCAAACTATTAGGACGGAATCCATTTGGGTATAAATAAAGTTAATGTTATTATAACTATTATTTAATTCACCAAAAAATTATATAATTAAAAAATGATTTAATTTTTATTATTCTATTTAGAATTATTTATTTTAGATGATTTCCCTAAGAAATATATCTTAACAGCCACTAAAAATTCCATAGATGATTATGGACTCTTCTTTCAAAATTTCATTTGAGGGATGCTAAGGGGAAAGTATTTCCCCACCTACCAGTTACTTATAGACAAATTATAAAATAAGAACCATGGAATGATTTCATTAGTCTCCAAGATCAGAAATCATTTTAGTTGAATTGTGTCTGATAATATATTATTTTTCATTATTAATTTTATCCAATTTGATTTAAAATATGTAATTTATGAAACAAAAAATGAGTACTAAAAATAAAGAATGTGTTTCAAAAACCAATGTACACCCATCACAAAGAAATGATGGGGTACGCTTCACTAGAGAAAAAATGTGTATGTATTTTAAATTAATAATAAACTTTTTAAGTGGAATGAAACAAAATATTTTCCTTTGTTTATATGAAGATAAATGAATCAAAATCTGAATCCACTTCCATCCCATGTAAAGTGATATGGATTGAGGATCTCCTAAATAAAGAGGTTAAACTAGTTGATGAAAACAAAAAATCAATATAGGAATCATCTGTAACTATGAAATAATAATAATTTGTTTTTTTATAATATAGTTAAAAAAAATATATCTATTTATGTTCATTAGTTTTTTATGTGTTTTAGACACAAGAATTGATAGCAATCTCATTAGAAGAAAAAACGAATTTTAGTATATTTAAAACATCCTAAACAATATGGTTGCATCAGAGGAGTAGATTATAAAGTGTCTCCTTGAACATTTTTCAAGAATAAAACATACATAAAGATACATATAATAAGATATAAATATTTTATACACAAGTTGATTATTTTTAATATATTATTTTCGGTCTGTTTTGGCATACCAATATATGAGAATGGATAAAAAAAAATTGGTAGTGGAAAAAATACCTTCACATGAACAACCAAATGACCCCTATAGATTTTATTCTAGTAATTCCCCTCAACAACATAATTTACCAAAGATAATCAATTTTTTCATTACTCTCTCTTGATAATTTGATTCAATCAACTTTTGATAACTATGTATTATTAAAATTATTTTGAGTAAGGTAGTATGTGATTTATATCAATCAATACCCATGAACCTTCCTGTTGTGAGGGTAAGAGTGTATAATATCCTAATAGATAAGATAACCAATAAAGAACTCCCAAAATATCACATGATTGTTTGGAATTGAGGTCTTTAATGAGACAAACATTGATTTTATCATTTCACTTGATGATCCGGATATTGTAATGGTCAATTATGCTATTATAAATTCTGTACCATGGTCATCTAGTATTATAAAGTTAAACACTATATGTATTTAAATAATTTTTTAAAATAAAGAGCCGATAACATGTGATTTTTTTTTTGAAGTGACATATGGTGTTATAGACTGATAAATAGATGAGGAAATGAATGATCGGATCAAGACAATCTAGTGAGTCAAACAAAAAATTAAATGGACCATCCAACAGTACCTTCTCCCCCCCCCAGTTTTATTAAAACATTTATTATCATTACAACATCATGTAGAGATCATATTTAAATATGGTAATATGACTTACATTATATATGAAGAAGAAATATTTGGAACTTTACTTATTGACAAAGTTGGTCTCGATATTATAAATTAGATAATCATGCTTGAATGGATGGGAGTCTCAGATGTGAATACATACATAGGGTAATTATTTTTAATAATTTTGTCTAAAAAATGATCTACCATGTTCATTAACATTAATAACTATTCATATTTTCTATAGGAGATTATATTACTAGTACATAAATGTAAAACCCTTTGAATCACAATTTGGATTCATTAATCCCTATATTATTTCTATAGATAAAACTAAATTTGATTTTAAAGATATTTATATGAAAAAAATTGATCTAAACAATGGGTTTGAGAAGAAAATAACATGCAATAGGATATTTTTGATGAATTTAATGTATGGGTAAAACTCTATAATCTAATCATATATAATTTTTTTCATTAATTATTTTTTAGAAAGAACTCTATACTAATCATAATAAATCTAGATTCCCCAAGAATTTATTTTTTGGATCCAATGCATGGATATCTATCAAATAAACCAAACATGATGTGTATTTGTAATTTCTAATGCACTAAGATAAACATTTTATAGATAAAATTGGAATTATATGTTTCGTTATATATTTTAAAAAGAATTTTGTTACGATAAGAAGGTTTCTAAATATAGTCTAAATCATGGTATGAAGTTGGTCAATAAATATAAGAATCCTATTGATTACTTCATATTGAAAAGATTAAGTTATATATAGAAATATTTTACTATCAAAATATACTTCAAAAAAATTACATATTTTGATCAATATTTCTGCATTTTCTGATGTTATATAAAAACAATGATTGTGGATATTATGTTTAAAGATTTATGAGTGATATTACAAACCAAGGAAGGACTAGGATCCCTGAATAGGTAATTTTGAAAGGTAATAAAAATATCATTAAAAATATTTAATAATTGTTTGTTTGCCTATATTTTCTTAGTACTACCATGATTACTAAAAAACTACATAACCAAAAGAAGAATAATTTTTTTAGAGATGATTGGGATGTGTATATAATGTTGGAATACTTTTCAACATAAAATTTTGGTAACAGAATTCTATTTTTGTGATCTAGTATGGGCTATGACCATAGAAATATATTTGGGGTGTAAATCATTATTATCATAATGCTTATATATTATTTTTCATATGTTTCTTAAGTAGAAATATGATGGAGGAAATATATGTGTTTATAAATGAATGGGTTGAATGCGTGGTGTAAGAATCTATACAAAAATCATGAAGAGGTTACTCGTAAAAACTTATTCAGTTAATTTTATCATCATTTTATTTACTTTTTTTAGTTAATTTCCTTATCATTTTTATCTGATAATTATTTTTTTAATGTTACACATTAGAAATGCACTATTTTAATTTAAAACACGTGCCAAAATATCCAAAACCAGAAAAAAGATCATGGATTGTTTTTAATTTTTATAGAATGATACATGATATATTATTCATGTGTAAGAATTGACTAAACATTTATACAAAATATGGTGTGAATGGTATTACACAAATTGGGTGGTTTCAGTTTAAAAATGATTTTTTAGTAAAAAAAGAAAAGTGACATACTCAAAACTAAGAAAAAGAATTTAAATTGTTTTTATACTTTAAGAAAAAGATCCCTCGATAATTTGTGACATGTATGATTCAATCATACCTCAATCAGATACATGGTGTACATAGTATGACTCAAATTGAATTATTTTAGATTAAAATTTACCTTTTATTAATGTATCGTTTCATATTTATGGTTAATTCATTTATTTATTATATTACCAACATATGAATTATTTTATTATATAGGTGGATTATTTTCCTTGAGTTGGAGTGGTTTATTTGAAGAAACTCATTCTTGTGATAGATTACACATCATGGCTGAAACTGAAATAATGGAAAAAGGGAAATGGGTCAATAATATATTCAAACATCATGAAAAGGTGAATTCCTACTACTTATTTAGTTAATTTTTACATTATTTTATATAATATTTTTATGTTAATTACAAACTAATTGTTATCTAATAATAATTTCATTTTTGGAATGATTTCTTGGGAAGTCATATTTTTCTTTCATCTATGTTAAACAATCCAAAAAAGAGTGAACATGTTTCTTTTGGACGGGGAATTTCCGAAAACATGGGGTTTTATATTCCATACCAATTGAACATGTTATCTCTTTTATATCTTGTTTCAAAGAGTTAAAATCAAAAAACACATTACATACTCAATCATACATACCTCTATCGGATACACAGTGTGTTCGGTATGACTCAAACTGTATATTTTTAGTTTATAAATTATATTTTAGTTAAAAACACACATAACATACTCAAAAATAATAAAACACATTCATATTTTTTGATACATTTGGACAATTTTCAATAAGTCATTTGCGATGTGTAATAATTATTCACACCTCAATCAAACAAACGGTGAGACCAGTATGACTCCAACTATGCCTTTTTATTTAAAATTGACATTAAGTTTAGTAAAAAAACATGTGATAGACACAAAACTGAAAAAACATTTTTTTTATTTTTTTATATATTAGAAAAAAGATCCAGAAGACATTTGTTACATGTCATAATTAGAAACACCATAATCTAATTCATGGTGTGACATGCATGACTCCAAGTGTGTCTTTTTATTTTAAATTGACCTTAATTCTAGTTAAAACATATTTTCGCGTACTCAAAACTAATCAAACACATTCTAATTATTTTTTCAATTTAATAAAATGACCTATATGTCATTTTTAACATGTAGGAATCATCCTCCCCTCAATATATTATACGTTGTGCATGGTTGGACTCTAAGGGTGTCTTTTTATTTAAAACTATACTTAATTTTCATAAAAAGACAAGTGACATACTCAAAACCAAGAAAATGAAATCATATTTTATTTATAATTTAAGATAATTATGCATTAGTCATTTTAAACATGTAGGAATTATCCTCACCTCAATATAATTCATGGTGTTTCTGTTTTAATTGAAACTGTCTGTTATGAGTTTAAAATTGATATTTTAATTCAAAAAATGTGACACTAATTGAAAAGATGAAAATATGCTCGAACTCTTTTCATAATTTAGGGAAATTATTCATATCTCATTTTTGATGTTTTAGAATTAGTATCATCTAAAACTGACATGATATACTACTAGTATGACTCAATGTACATGTTTCTAGCTTAAAATGACAATTTAGTAAAAAACACAAGTGTCATACTCAAACTGAGAAAAAATGTTTGGATTTATTTTGATACTATTGGAAAGTGATCCATATATAATTTTTAAAATTTTGGAATTATCATCAACTCAATCAAATACATTATTTTACTGGTATGACTTCAAGGATTTCTTTTTTTTAAACTAACATTAATTTTAGTAAAAAATACAAGTGACATACTTGAAACAGAGAAAATTCATTTATAATGTTTTTATAATTTAGTAATATGATACACAAGTAAATTTTGACATGTATAAATCACTTATACCAAATTGAAAACATGTTGTGCTCGGTATGGCTTCAAGTGTGTCCTTTTTTTAAATTGAAATTAATTTTAGTGAAAACGTCATGTGAAATACTACAAATTGAGAAAACACATTTTTTTCATTTATTACTTTATGAAAATTATTTATAAGTCATTTTTTATGTGTAAAAATAAAATGATCCTTAATTTGATATATGGTGTTCCTGGTATAACTCAAATTTTCTTCTATCGGTTTAAAATTGACATTTCAGTTCCAAAAGTGTATCACTCACTAAAAGAAAAGTAAACATGAACATATTATCTTGGTAATTTATAACAAAAAGATTATTATTTGTAAGATCTGGACCTTTTTAGGAGTCATCTCAAGCACATTTATAGGTACTTTATAAATATTTTAAGTATCATTGATTTGGAGTAGTGGCTTGGGGTGCATTTGTGTGGACTTTTAGGGGAAAATAAAGGACAATGGGTTGTGCATGTTTTGTGCACGGTTAAACAAACCATGCGAGCAAACCATGCCAAACATGAAAAACTAGAGAGATAGGTCAACATAGTTTACGCACATTTTGAAAAACCATGTGGACAAATTGTATCAAATGTGCAAACCTAGACAGATATGTACACAAGATTGGTGCACGGTTTGTTCTAACCATGTGAATATTCCAAATAAACAATTCATGCATAATTAAAAATATTAGAACCTTTTTTAAAACCACCCGAACTCCTAAGACTTATATATTTTAACCCTAGATCAGGATTGATAGATTCTAGGTATTCCCCAAGCCTTTTTGAGGGATTCCATGGTGATCCTAACATCATTCATTGAGATCAAAGCCCCAGATTGAAGATTCTCTCTCCTCGTGGTAAGTGGATTTCATCCTGATGCTACTATAGTGATTTCCTATATCTTTACATGATCATTTCAAGTCATATATACACCACCTCCATGAATATAAACCTTTTAATTGAGATCTAGATCTATGATTGTGGATCTAGATCTTTTTTTACAAGATCATGATGCCTTTGATCTTAATTTTTGTTTAGTGATCTAGATCTGGAGATTGATCGATGATGTTGTGCTACTCGGACTTTGGGGATTTTCTTTGGCCTAACTTCCATCAATTAACTAATGTAGGTGGTATAAATAAAACACTCATAGTCATGTTTTATGATATTTTAATGTGAGTATATGATTTTATATATTTACATGACTATTTGTTTCCTAAATTGGTGTAATTAGGAATGTTAAATTGAATTGAGTTGCCTTGGTGATTTAATTGATAATTGAATCATGGAAAAAAACAATGGTGGGTTTCCCAAATAGATATTTTTGAGATTTTATATTTTAATTGAAATTTTGAATTGATGATGATAAGATAATTATTTGGGGAAAATTAATTATGGAATTATGATTGCCTCTATAAGAGAATTAACTGTGATAATTAATTATGTTTCATTATGTTGACTAAAGATAATTAATTGTGAGAATTAATTATGTGTCATGATGTTGATCAAAGATAATTAATTGTGATAATTAATTATGAAAAGTTGATATTTCATATGGATAATTAATTTTGAAGAATTAAATATAGAAAGATAATTATGATGATTGATTCATTAATTGATGAATTATTTAATGTATTATGTGATTAGTTAATTGTTTTACTAACTTATGGACTTTTAAATGATTAACTTATCATTGGATTAGTAAATTAATAATGTAGAAAATTATTGAAAACTAAATAATGATTAAATGGAAGATATTTTTGTGGTTCTAGACATTGAATTCTAGACCGATTATAAATTGGACTTAGACATGGTGTCCCCCCCCCCCAATTGTTATTCAAGATTGATATTATGGGGTGTTAGGCATGAAGGACCATCCCGGATGAGAAAAGGAGGGATAAGCATGATGACCTACACTCAATGATATTGTGTTTCTATGCATGAAGACCTATAACAAATGAATGATAATAATGAATGATAATATTGAATGATGATTCAACTGAGAATTGTGGTTCTAGGAATGCTGACCTACACCAAATGATTAATTATAATGAATGACGAATCAAATGGGAAAAATGAATTAAATTTTCCCTAATGTGTTGATTAAATATTAAATGATAATGTGTTAAATGTTTAAATTATTCATTGTATTTTTTACTTCATGAAACTACATGCACTATCTTTTGACTGGTCTCATTTTAGACAACGTTGGTGGTGGCCTACTGAGTTGTACTCACACCCTATTTGGGTTGCCTGATTGTTACCTAAGTAGATTTTGTTTTTGTAGGGCGGTAAAAGTGTAAGGCCCTTGGTTTGGTTTCAATTTGGGATTGGAGTATGGGAAAGGGAACCAGATGTGGTTCGGAACCAATTTTCTAGTCGATGTGTCTTTACTTTTAGTTTATTTATAGACACCTGACACTTGAATTATTATAGTATAATTTAACATTCAGTTTAGTATTGTATTTTCAGGTTTTCACTATCCTATGACATGGTATTACTTAGGTTATTTATATGCTATCACACTTGTTTATTGTTGTTTTCCTTCGTTGGTGTTTTAGTTCTGATAAAATAGGGTATATTATCCCCAAGACTAATTTATAAGACCCTCACTGCTATTCGGTTCCCTCTGGCTATAGGGAGGTGTACTTGAGGGTATGTAGCCAAACAGCTCAGGGAACCCTTTAATGGCACCCGGGTTGGGACGTCACAAAGTGATATCGTGGGAGTTTTCAATTCATTTTTCGTATTTTGACTTAATATTTTTAGAAAAGGTTGATAGGATACTAGAATGAGTCAAGTCTTAGTAATGAGCTCGCACATGGTAGTTTCAAACCCATGTATGGGGGAAAATATTAGTACTCGGGGTGGGATGGTTTTGATTATTTTTTGTTGTTACAGTTTTATATTATTTCACCTTAAGTGACACACATGTAGATTTATGTGATATTTGTTTTGAAAATTGTGAAATTTGGAAGCGTTTCCTAAAGAGGCATGATAGTGAGTCTTCATGTATCATTCTAGGCACTCAGGGTTGTTGGGGCATGTATCATTCTAGGAACTCTTGGGAGAATAGGTTATGGGTAAGTTTTTGAACATGAAACGTTCTTCCTTATTATGATATTGAAAAAATAATGAAAAATGAAAATAAATGGGTGTCTAATGAGAAACTTCATTAATGAAATAAGTATGATTAATTAATTAATTGTTTAAATAATTAATTTGAGATAATGTGATTAATTTTTTGTTGGATTAATTAATGAGAATGAATGTACCCTTATTAACCAAAAACATGGAGTATGATGGTTAAGGGTAGTGAAAAGGCCTCGGTGTAGACCGTGTAGAGAGAAAAATAGTAGAAATACGTGATAAAACATCTTTTGTTAATTTATCCTCTTACGTAAATGTTATAAGATTGCGTTATGAGACCTAAGATGTGTATGTCTGGCTTTGTATAGATATTCCTCCATGATTCATGTTGAGGGAATGATTGTGGGTCTTGGCTTGAAATGAACTTCCAAACAGGGAGCTTGAGGCACCATTAGTGCAAGAAGATGAGGAAGGGGAATATTTCAAAGATAACTTTTCCCATTTCAAGTAGTTCATGGACTGAGTCCTAGGGCAGGTTCAGAAAAACATGTCTGAGTTGACACGAGAGTTTCAGCTGCAACACCCTCCTTCTTTTATTGGTGAGGGTGGACCTAAGGGAGAGAAATTATAAATTGAATCCATAAAGATGATACTTGACCATTTGGAGACTCTATCTGAGAGGAGGGTCAAGTTGGCTGCTTATATGCTATAGGGTTTAGCGAAGCACTGGTGTGACATTCAGGTACGATCTAGATAGATTGATGATATGTTCTAGAAGTAATTTCTTGAAAATTTCTTGGAACACGTCTATCCAAACACGTTGACGCAAGATAATTATTCAGAGTTTATGCATCTAATACTAGGAAGCATGTCCATAATGGAGTATGTCGAACGTTTCACATATTTATAGTGTTTTTCTCCAATATTGGTGGAAGATGAGGCTTATATGGAAAAATTATATCAAGATTTAATTATGTGTGAAATGAAGTCCCATGTGACGATCTTTAGGCTGAAGAAATTCTAAGATGTGGTAAATCATGCTCTCATTTCAGAGGGGAACCTGAAGAAGGCTTCCAGTACTAGACATGTAGCTGGATGATCAGGGAGTCTGCCATCCGAGATTAGTAAGCATTGACATGATAATATTAGTCAGGATAGTGGAAAGCAAGGTTAGACGTCATGAGGAGTTATTTCACCTAATCTTTCTCATGTTATTTTCCACTAGTGTAGTAGGTAGGTTCACTATCATACACATTGTCCTCAACCACTAGTGGAGTGCCAATTTTTTCATAAAATGGGACACCTAATGAAGTTCTGAAGGAAGTAGAGAAAGGATGGTGCTGAGGGAGAAGATGATCAAATTCAGAGTTTGGGAAGGGGGTCATCTACACCATATAGGTCTGGTAGTTGGAGTCCTACTAGAAGAGTAAGTAGAGGCAGTGGTCGTGGTGTTTCTAGTAATGGGCACACGTATCAACAGAGGGGTGCTGCTTAGGGGAGTCAGACGATACCACATGGAAGCGGGGTTGGATAGTTACATGCAGTGTAGCCTACACTTGTGGAGAGAGAGGCTGGTCTATCAACAATGAGAGGTACTATTCTAGTTTCTTCTACTTTAGCTACTACCTTGTTTGATACTGGTTCATCTCATTCCTTTATATTTGTAAAATTTGTTAATGGATTGAGCCTGGAGGTGGTTTCTGTAAGAGGGATGATGAATATCGATATACTGTTATGTACACAAACTAGGGATATCTGTTTATTCAAGGGATGTTCTCTAGAGATCATAGAGTATCATTTCTTTTGGGATATCTATGTCCTTGATATAATGGGATTTGACCAGATTATGGGTATGGAATGGACAGTCGCATACCAATCCCACATAGATTGTTAACGTAAGAGAGTGATCTCTGTATCTCCTTAGGGTGACCAATATGTTCTTCATGGAGAACGGAATATCCATGTAGGATGAGCTTGGCCAATTACTCAACAGTTTTGAGAGCTCACAACCCATATTTCTAGACTTTTTCTAGATGAAGGGAGTGGTATGAAAGATGTCCTTCCTCTAGTTGTAGAAATATTTCGCGATGTCTTTCCTGAGAACTTTTTAGTGTTTCCACATAAGATAGATGTGGAATTCACTATTGAGCTCATGTTGGGGGATGATCAGGTATCTATTCCACCTTACAGAATGGAACAGTCTAAGAATCAAGAGATCAAGATGCATTTGGAGGAGTTGGAGGATAAAGGGTTTATCCGTCCAAGCATGCCGCCTTGAAAATCACATGTTTTTTTTTGCAAAGAAGGCCGATGCGAGTTTACACTTGTGTTTCAATTATATATATTTGTAAAAATGACTACAATGAACCAATATCCTCCTCCGTGTATCGATGATATGTTTGACCAGCTGAAGGTGGCTTCAGTGTTCTCAATGATTGAACTGAGATCAGGGTATCATGAGGAGAGTGTTCAGACCTCTAACATACCAAGAACTACTTTCAGGTGTAGTTATGGCCTTTATGTGTTTTTTGTAATGTTGTTTGGGGTAACTAATGATCCAGTAGTTTTTATGGCCTTGATGAAAAAGATCTTTCATCCGTACATAGATCAGTTTGTGGTGGTGTTTGTCGACGACATCTTAGTGTACTCTAAGTCTCAGGACGATCATGCCCAACATCTAGACATCATCTTGGGTACACTAAAATTTCATCAGCTATACACCAAGCTATCTAAATGTTAGTTTTGTAATGATAGGGTACACTTTTTAGGGAACATAATCTCAAAAGAATGTTTGGTAGTGGACCCATAAAAATTGTATGTCATGATTTCTTGGGAGAAGCCTAAGAATTTTATTGATATTTGAATCTTTTTGTGATTAGCTTGTTGTTACAGGAGGTTTATCCAGGACATTTCCAAAATGGAAACACCGCTTACTGGTTTGAAAAAGAAAGGGATAAAGTTTGTTTGGAAAAAATCATACGAGAATTCTTTCCAAGAGTTTAATAAGCGCTTCACATCAGCACTAATTTTGTAAACAGCTATATTGTGTGATGAGTACACAGTGTATTGTGATGCTTCTAGTGTTGGACTCGGTGATGTTTTGATGTAAGGGGGGTAGATACATTGCTTATGAGTTATAGCAGTTGAGGCCACATGAACAGACTTACCCTACGCATGACCACTAGTTGGAAATAGTTTTTTATGCTCTTAAGTTTTGGAAACACTATATTTTGGGTGAGAAGTTTGCATTTTTTACAGATCACAAAGTATTTAAGTATATCTTTTCACATCATGACTTTAATCATAAAAATCATAGATTGGTAGAGTTTCTACAGTCCTTTTATTTTTAACTATCATATACACCCAAGAAGGGGATTAGTGTGGTTGATGCCTTGAGCTGAAAGACTCAGACTCGGTTCATACATGAGTCGAGTACATAGTGGAAGATGATGGATTTTTTGGAAGAAATTCATGTGGTAGTTTATAAGATGCATCCTATGATGACTCTAGTTTCTATTTTAGTGGAGTATACACTCTTGATATTGATCCAAGATAGGAAGTACGAGGAACTTGAGTGTTTATCCATGAGAGAAATCCTTGAAGGTGGGGTGACACCTTCAGACTGAAAAATAGATGAGGATAAGTCATCTATGTGAAAAATTTGGTTATTATACCTATTAGTATGTGAGAGGAACTCAGGTGAGAATTTCATGCTTCAAGGTGGGAGGTACATCTTAGGGTGAGAAAAATGTACCATGACCTTCGACGGTAGTTTCGGTGGCCAGACATGAAAAAGATGATAGCAAGCTTTGTAATAAGATACTTCACCTGTCAGCAGGTGAAAGTAGACCATAAACAACCTGGAGGCCTATTGCAGTCGTTACCTATTACAGAATGGAAGTGGGATGATGTGACTATGGATTTTGTGGTATTACATCCAAATACTTTTAGAATGAATGATTCTATTTGGGTAATTGTTGATCGACTAATGAAGGTAGCACACTTATTAACAATCAGGTAAACCTTTACAGTAGAGCAGTTGGGAGAACTATATGTGAGAGAGATAATTCATTTTCATGGGGTGCCACTGACTATAGTTTTAAATCACAATTTGTGGTTTACTTCACACTCCTAGTAGAGATTATAGAAGTTTCTTCATATATAGGTTCTCTTAAGTATGGCCTTCCACTCACAGACATATTGGAAATCAAAGCATACCATACAGGTTCTAGAGGATATGCTCAGAGCATGTGCGCTTGACTTTGGTGGTTCTTGGGAGAATAACTGGGATTTAGTGGAGTTTAATGATAAAAATAGTTATCAGTAAACTATTTAGATGGAACCATACAAGGAAATTTATGGTACACCATGTATATCAACACTATGTTAGTTATAGGTGGGTGAGTCAGAGATATTTTAACTGAGTATCACTCAAGTGACATCGGCCCAAGTAGTGTTGGTTTGGAAATGTATGCCTACTACTTAGATTAGACAGAAGTCGTACGCTAATAGAAAGAGATGAACCCTAGAGTTTACAGAGGGTGATGGTGCATTCCTTATAGTGTCTCCTAGATTTGTTCACCACATGATACGGAGGAAGATAAAGTTTGTGCCCTAGTTTGTAGGACCGTTTGAAGTGCTGGAGAGAATCAGGTTGGTGGCGTATTGATTAGAACATCCACAGGAATTCTGCACTATGCAAGATGTTTTCAATGTGTCATAACTATATCCGTATTAACCCAACCATTCTCATTTGATTTATGTGAAAGAGGTTTTCATCAAGTTAGATGCATCCTTTGAGGAACATATGATACGTGTGTCGGGTTACAATGAGAAAGTGTTACGGGGAAAAACTAGGTTGTTAGTTCATGTGTTAAAGAAAACATAAAAATGTTCAAGTGGAAACTTGGGAATGGGAAGAAAATATGAGGGATAAATGGCCCAATATTTTTGGAATAGAATATTAGAGGAGTTAAGGAGTGGAGCTCAAGGTGGAACTATTGTAAGGTGGGGATATTGTAAGATCTTGTCCATTTCTGGAGTCATCTCAGTCACGTTTTTAAGTATTTTTTAATGATTTTAAGTATCCTTGATTTCGAATAGTGGCTTGGGGTGTTTTTTGGTAAAAATTTTGGGAAAACTAAATGATAGTGGGTTGTGCATGGTTTGTGCATCGTTTAACAAACCGTGCAACCAAATCATGGAAAATGTGGAAGACTGGACAGAGAGTTTCATACAGTTTCTGCACAGTTTGACAAACCACTCAGAAAAATCCTGCCAACCGTGGAAACCTAGATAGAGAGGTCTACACAGTTGGCACACCGTTTTCTCTAACTATGTGCATCTTCCCCTAGAAACTGTGCACGCAGAATTAAAAATCCGAAAATATTTTTTTAAAACCACCTAAGCCCCCAAGACTCCCATATTTTGACCGTAGCTCGAGATTGACAAATTCTAGGTATTCCCAAAGCTTTCTAGAGGGATTTCAATGTGATCCGAACACTATTCTTTGAGATCGAAATCCCAGATTGAAGATTTGATCACCTCTCAGTAAGTGGATTTCATTTCGATTCTTCTCTTATTCTTTCCTCTATCTTTCCTTGATATTTTAGTGGAATATCTCCATAGTTTCCAAGGATCTAAAAATATGAATTGATATCAATATCTTGGACTACAGTTATAGATCTATATTTAAAAGATATTGATTCCTTTGATCTTAATGTCATTTTAGGGATCTAGATCTTAATTTTGATGGATGATGTTGTGCTGCTCAGATTTTGGGGATTTTTGATGGACTAAATTCCATCAACAAACCAAGGTATGTGGTGTAAATTGAACTCCCATATTTGTGTTTTATGTTATGTGAATGTGATTTTATGATTTTCTAGATTCACTTGATGATTGATTCCCTAAATTTTTGTAATTATAAATGTTAAATTGAATTGAGTTTCCTCAGTGATTTAATTGATAATTGAATCACAGAACAAAATGATGGGTGGCTTCCCAAATAAATCTTTTGGAGATTTTATATTGTAATTGAGATATTTAATTTATGATGATAATATAATTAATTGGGGGAAATTAATTATGGAATTATGTTTGGATATGTAAGATAATTAATTGTGAAAATTAATTATTTGACATGATGTTAGCAAAAGATAATTAATTGTGAGAATTAATTATGTGTCATGATGTTGATAAAAGATAATCAAATGTGAGAATTAATTATGAAAAGTTGAGATTTGATATGGATAATTAATTATGAATAATTAATTATGGAAAGATAATTGATTTGATTAATTAATTGATTGATTAATTAATTAATGGATTATGTGTTTAGTTAATTCTTGAATTAACTAACGGACTTTTAAATGATTAAGTGATTGTTATATTAGTAAATAAATAATGAGGAAAATTATTGAGAACTAAAGAATGATTAACTGGCTGAGATTTTTTTGGTGATAGACATAGCGTTCAAGACGGATAAGAAGTTGGGAGTAGGACATGGTATTCCTTACCAATAGTTATAAAATCTTGACATTATGGGGTGTTAGGCATGAAGACCTACACCAAATGAATGATAATAATGAATGGTGATTCAACTGAGAATTGGAGTGCTAGGCATGATGACCTCCTCCAATTTATTAGTGATAATGAATGATGATTCAAATGGGAAACATGAATTTAATTCCGCCTAATGTGTTGATTAAAGATTAAATAACAATGTGATAACTGTTTAATTTATGATTTGTATTTATTTCTTCATAAAACTGCATGCACTATCTTTTGACTCGACTCATTTTAGACACCATTAGTGGTGGCCTACTAATTTGTACTCAAACCCTATTCGGGTTGCCTGATCGACACCCCAGAGGACATTGTTGTTGTATGAAAAGATAAGGGAAACGCCATGGGTTAGGTTTCTCTTTGGGATTGGAGCATGGGAAAGGAAATTTGACATGGTTCAGAACCCATTTTGGAGTCGACGTTTCTTTACTTGTAGTTTCTTTATAGACACTTGACACTTGCATTTTCATAGCATAATTTACCATTCAGTTGAGTATTGTATTTTCTAGTTTTGACTATGACATTAAATGGTATAGTTTTGGTTATTTATTCACTTCCACACTTGGTTTTTTTTGCTTCTATTGGTGTTTTGATTCTGATAAAATAGGTTATAGTCTCCCCAATACAGATTTTCCAGACCCTCACAGTTAGTCAGCACCCTCTAGCATACCGGGAGGTGCGCTTGAGGGCTTGTGGCCAACCGGCTCAGAACACCATTTAGTGGCACCCATGTCAAGATGTTACAATATTAAATGTTTGATATATAGGAATAAGTCTCAAATCAATCTGATACATAATGTGACCAGTATTACGAAAACTGTATGTTCCATATTAAAATGAAATTTTAGTAAAAAAAGGAAAGTGACATACTCAAAACCAGTAAAACACGATATAATTGATTTGATACATTATGAAAATTATCCATAAATAATTTTTGATGTGTATGAATCCTCTACACCTCTATACAATGTACGGTTTGACTAGAATGACTCTATGTGTGTCTTTTTATTTAAAATTAAAAATAATTATAGTAAAAAAAATACAAGTAACATACTCAAAACCAAGAAAATTCATTTAGATTGTTTTTATATTTTACGATAATGATACATAAGTAATTTTTCAGTATTTGGAGAAAGACACACCTCAATATGATGCATGTTGTGCTTCGTATAACATAAATAGTCAGTTACCAGTTAAAATTTACAATTTATTTAAAAAAGTGTTTCACTCACTAAAAACCTAGAAAACAAGCTCGGCATATCATGATAATTTACGAAAATACTTCATAATTAATTATTGAAATTTATGAATATTTCTTACATCAAAACAACAATTATGTGGTTGGTTTGACTCCAAGTGTGTTATTACTATTTAAAATGACATTTTAGAAAAAAAACTAGTGATATACTCAAAAAAGAGTGATCACATTTAGATTGATTGAATACTTTAGGAAAATATCTATATGTCATTTATAACCTGTAAAAATTAGACATTCCTTAACCCTAAATACGGTTTGACTGATATGACTCCAATTGTGTCTTTTTATTAAAAATTGAAATTAATTTTAATAAAAAATACAATTGACATTCTCAAAATAGGGACACACCATTAGGATTATTTTGATACTTTAGGAACGTGATTCATATGTCATTTTAGTTCTTTAGAAATCATCCAAACCTCAATTTGACGTAGTATATTCCCGTTATGACTAAAACTATCTATTATGAGTTTAAAATTGACATTTAAGTTCACAAAGTGTGCTACTAATTGAAAAAAAATCATATTGTCTTGATAATTTATAAAATTGATTCAAAAGTCAATTGTAACATCTCAAAATCATTCTCAAATAAAAGTGACACATTATGTGTCTAGTATGAATCAAATTGCATGTTTTGATTTTAAAATGATATTTTAATAAAAACCACAAGTGAAAAACTAAAAACTGAGAAAACTCATTCCGATTGTCATGAAAATTAAGTTAAAATATATATAAATTATTTGTGACATATATAAACTAAAATCACTTAAATCAGACCTATGATGTCATCAGTATGACTAGAAGTTTGTCTTTTTAGTATATAAGTGACATTTTAGTTTAAATCTCACTTAAAATTCCCAAAATAGAGAAAACAAGATCATATTTTTTCTCATAACTTAATATAATATTACTTAATTAATTTCCTTATCAATTTTATATTTTACTAATTTAGTTAATTTTCATAGAGATGATGATTCAAGATGAAAAATAAATGGTGTGTCATGTAAGAATCAACCACAACTCAATATGATACATGGAGTTACCGGTATGACTCATTATATATGTTTTTATTTAAAATTAAAACTTTGAGTTTTACTTATTTCTCTATTATTTTACTAACATGATAATTTTTTTCTTATATAGGTGAATTCTATTTCACAATCTAGGGTGGTTTGTTTGGAAATATCTTGACTGGGGTTCAGAATATAATGATATGAGAACATTTTTGTTTTTTAATTTCTAGGATAATTTCTACTTACTCATGTAATTGTAAAAACCCAATGTTTTAAATTTCTATAATATATTTGTTTCTTGTATTTGTGTTTTAAATTTTATTTCATTTAAATTCCGCATTTGAAAAATGTATTTTCATTCATTTGTTGTTTTTTTCTACTATTGTGTGTTACGATTTTAAAAGTACAGTACAGTAGTATTCTCCTTTATCAGCATCATCGAAATCTCTAATAAAGGGAATCTTTATAAATTATTTTTTTAGCACTTATAAAGGGACGATTTATTAGCACTTTCAACAGCAGTGATAAAGGATGTCCATTATATTTGCTGAATAAAAGAACTGATAACGGAGGTCCTTTATCAGCACTTAAAGAAGTGTTGATAAAGGATCCCTTTATCATGTATTTTTTAGTGCTCATAAATAATTCCTTTATTAGTGATTTTCTAGCATAGACAAAATCTTTGGGTATTTAGTCACGCATTAGTAATTTGGGATTTTTTTCACTGCCAATGGCCAATTTTAGAATAGTTTAAGGCCATATTTATAGTAGTGAAATGAATAACCTTGAAGTGACTACACATAGGTTAGATCATGAATGGTTATTCCACACCATCCCAAATAAGCTTAATATTATTGATCTATGGTCCCTTTTATGACCATAATGAAAAATGAACTTATCCCTTTTTGGCCCATCATGAATGAGATCTTCAATTAGGGAAGCCATATTTTCGATGAATTTAAGACTTTCATCCATATTGATTTTACCTTCATTTATTACCTATAAAAAATTCTATTTTGATTGTTTCTCCAATCCAATTGTTGGTCAGTGGTGTCAACATAGATACCACTTACATAGATCCTTTTTACATCTTCAACTAAGGCTACAATATTAAATATATCTTCCACCATCACCTTGGAGTGTAGAATCCAATTAGTATAGGTTTCATGTAATTTTATTTTTGTTACTTCATGGAAAATATTCCCATAATTGTCTGGCTATCATTGGTCATTGATAACCACTAAAGGGGGTACTTCTTATGACATACATTCTTCTTAACAGATGTAGTCTCCATGGATTTTGGAAAAAAAGAATATTCTATAAACATCAGATCTTCTTCCTTTGGTTAAATGGGTGATTTACCCCATCAAGATTCCCCTTCATTACATTATTCTCCCTGGGATGATATTGATCTCTGGTATGTATGTATTTTTTGCATGTTTATGAAATCAAAAGGGAGTAAGCATCTGAGATAATCTTAGATAAGGACAAATCTTATGTTATATGATTACCCTCTTGCTAAAATTATAATAGAGTCCCAACATCCCCCTACTACCGCTTATGGTTAGAATTCATCTACATCCATTAAACTTCATCGCGATCTGGGTGGAGAAGTTCAGGACTCCCAAATCTATTAGCGGTCTCCAAAACATGATGATTCTGCATGTAGCCTTCTTGAATTGCTGAAACAAAGAAAGATCTATAAGGGGTTGATCATGTCACGAAATGAGTAGAAAACTGATAAAAAAAATATCCCCATCCTCGGAATATCCCTTTGGGATCTTATATAAAGTATGATCCTCCACTATTCCAATACCATCATTCAGAGTTCCATATATAGTTACAGGATTTACAGTGCTCACCCTAAAGACCTCAATAGATTAAGTATCTGGAGACCAACTAAACATCAGGCCAACCATAATTAATGCTTCATTCCTTTTCAATCCCTCTCTAGGTGGTTTTTCTCTATCACTCATAGGTGATTGATAAAACTAGAACACTACTTAAGCGTAATATTATGGGTCTGCTACATTCAAAATCTCCTAACCCAAACCTGTTATTGATGTTCCACTATTATCATCATCTTGGAAAGTCATTGCGTCATGAAAAATAACTGACACCTATAGAATAATTCCCCAAAAATTCCTTCTAGAATCACAGCCAGAAACTTAGACCTCATCATGCTTCACATTAGAATTATAATGAAAATTAGAAATATCATGGACATGCTGATTATAGGAATAATAAAATCAACCCATGATTCAAAGAAAGCTGGATGTCGTCACCATCATTCTTCTTCGATTTAGATTTGAATTGAGTCCACTAAAGGTTGTAAGAAATCTTATTCTACATAAATATAGGGGAAATAAGATGAATTATCACCTATATAATTATATTAGATCCTAGAAAATGCCTAACTAATATCTTAGTTAATTAGAGAATTGATGGATTCTGAAATGGTAGGGCTAAATTAGGTGAACAAATCCAAACCTTCGTAGTATGGGGATCGCGCTTCATGTGAAAAAAGTATGACCACTAAAATAAAGAAAAATGAAACCCATTAAATCCTTTTATAGCTCCATACCAAGAAGAAATAAAGTCTTCCTAAGACACAAATCGAATAAGTATAAATAAATATTAAAAATGAAAATATTGCAAAAAATATAAAATGAATAAATATTACATATAAATAAATTATAAAAAATTTAACATTTTTAATGAATGAATAATATTAAATAATATTAAATGAATGGATGTTTCCACTAGGTGTGTATCCTTGTGTTTATGCATTTTAGTGGTCTCGCAGGAGGTCGTAGGGTCATGTCTCCCTAAGTACTTATAGGTACAGTAATTTCTTTATTTCATTGTCATCTACCTCCTTGAACTATTGTAATTATATGAATGGATCTTAACGTGGAGTGAAATTTAGTAACAAAAATCAATATTTTTACAAATATTAAAATATGAATAAGTGATATTAATTATATATATTACAAAAAAACTAAAAATGAATGTATGTTAAAATGAAAATGAATACATATTAATTAAAAAATCACAACCATATTAAAAACATTACATGTTAACGAATAAACATTTATAGATAAATATTAAAAATGGATAAAATTACAAAAATGTTAAACAATTATAAATGAAAAATGAAAACTTTAAAAAAAATTGAAAAATAATTAATATTATTAATGAATAAATAATATAAAAAATGAATAAATTATAATAAAATATTAAAAAGTAAAAAATAGAATATAATAAATAAAAATATATAAAATGAATAGAATTTATTCATTTAAAATGTTATATATTAAATATATTATTTTAATAAATAAAAATCTAAAATGAATAATAAAAATTGAATAATTTACAAAAATATCATGTGTAAGCGTGTATTTCTATATAAAATTGAATTATATATATATATATTTTATGTGGAATTAATGTGTATATTTATCACATAGATATGTGTTAAATTGATTAAAAAATAACTTTTATATAATATTCAAATTAAATTTCCATTACTCAATACTAATTGGTCAATATTTTAAATTAAAAATAATTTTTAATTATAACCCATTTTTCAATATATAAATATAACTATATGAAAATATTTATATATAAAAAATATTAAATTTATAAATTAATAATAAGGTATATAATAATATTAAAATTTAATAAATTACAAAAAATATTAAATGAATAAATTATAGAAAAAGTAAAAAATATATAACATTATTAATGAACGGATAATATTAAATGAATGAATGTTAAAAACCAATGATATTTTATTATAAAATTAATATATTGAATAAATATTAAAAAAATGAATAATTTTTATCAATTATATAACTATAAATACATATTTTGTGTCTATAAATATTTTTAAATACATATTTTTATTACATAACTCATATTTAAGGAAACATTATATATATATATATATATATATATATATATCATTAGAGATATGTTTATATATTAAAAATATTTAATATATTAAGGAATAATAATGTATAAAACAATATTGAAAATGATTAAATTAAAACAAATATTAAACGAATAAATGTTAAAAATGAATAAATTTAAAAAAAATTAAAATACTTAACATTAACAATTAATAAATAATATTAAGTGAATTACTCTAAAAAATGAGTAAAATTTGATTAGAATTTGAATAGATTAAAAAATATTAAAAAATTAATAAGTTTTATTAATTATATAAATTTATAAAAATTATAAATGAATAAAATTAAAAAAAATATTAAAAAATATAATAACTAGAAATTAGTATATAAGTAAAATATTAAAAAAACTATTAATGAAATAAATAATAAAAAATGAATGAAATAATACATAAATATATATTAAAAAGAAATAAATAGAATATATTAAATAAAAATATAAAAAATGAATAAAATTTAATAATGTAATATATAATATATATTAAATATTAAATACTAATAAGTACAAATATAAAATGATAGTATTAGTAATTTATTATTTGTGTATGTGTCTTTCGATAAAATTGAATAAATTAGGCACATGTGAAACTATAGCATGACATATTAAGTGTAAATATATATATTTATCCAATATTTGTATTTAATAAGTAAATAGTAATTATTTGATATATTTGTTAAATTGAAAATAAACATTGATATTAATAATTGTTATTCAATGAATATTAATATTAATTAGTTAATATTTTTAATTAATTTTAATTTTTAATTCGCTCAAATCTAAATATATGACATATAAATCAAGGGTAGATACATATTGAGTGTTATATAAGACATATTTAAGAATATTATATATATATATATATGTCTACATATTAAATATTATTTTTAAAACATTATTATTTTTTCCATGAAGATAACCTTTTATCAATGCTAAAACACATACTGATAAATGTCACTATTATTAGCACTAGAATAGGCATTTATAAATATAACCATTATCAGTACTAAGAAAAACCATTGATAAAGGTGGTACTTTTGTCAGTGCTTTTGTTATCACTAATAAAGACACCCTTTATCATATCTTTTTTCTAGGGTTAATAAAACTAAACTTTTATCATATATTATTGTTGTCCTATTGCGATTGGATGTAGACATTTCTAAGGTATGAGGTTTCTCACTTCCCCTAGGTCTCATCTGACCATTGACCCATTTTATTCCAGCCACATGTTGTGCCCATGGGTGAGAATCCAATGTTGCACTTTTGTTTTAAATTCGTATGGCTTCACCATTATAGTTGTAATGATATTATTGATGTTTCTTGGCCATCCTCCCACTTACATTTTTGGGATAAAACGAGGGATGTGGCTGCTCAGTTTCATGGCTTGAGTCGGCAACACTTTAGTAATTTTGACCAGAGAATTCTTTGGCTTGAGAAATCTATTTCTAGAAGTTATGGAAAACATTCTTCTGTTTTCTCTTCATATGATGTGGTGACTCAGGTAAAGTATTCGGATGAAGTCTTGAGATACAATGAAATTTATTGGTTACCAAGCTCATGGGAGGCATTTATAAAACCAGCCATCCAAAATAATAGGTATTTTCATAAAATTTCAACCACCAGATGAATTAAGAACCTCATTTCCAATATATAGGATTGAAATAGAAAAATTACTGACCATGAGGTGGTGATTTAGGAGTAGATCGATGCCTTTTAAAAAAAATTATGTTCCAACTTTGTTCTTTTTTGGGGGACCTTTTGAGCTATATGGGCTCTAACGTGACCAAAGCCATGGATATTAAATTGGAGCTGAATATATCCAGGGATAAAATTATAGAGGCCCTGAAGATAATTCATTCTTCAAAGGTTCTTGGTTTGGATGGGTTCCATGCCCTTTTGTTCAAGCGGTTCTGTCATATTGTTCATCCAGACATTATTTCTTTGATTCATGGGTTGTGTCCTAGTTATATATGTATATAATAGTTTAATGAAACTCTTATTGTTCTAATCCAAAAAATATCAGTCTTGGTTAAAATTTGTGATTTTTGGAATAAATACTTTTGTATTGTGGTCTATAATATTTTTTCAAAATTCTTTTCCCATAACTTTGGTGGGGTCCTCTCCTCTTTTATTTTTAATAATGAGAGTGATTTTGTTCCTAAGAGTATTATCAAAAATAACTTAATCATGGTCCAAGAAATATTTGATTCAGTGAAAACTCATTCAACCTCTTAGAGGGGGATTTTAGATTTTAAGTTGGATATGAATAATTCTTGTGATATGGTGGAATGGTCCCTCCTAGAAGAGGTTATAGGGAAAATGGTATTTGGCCCAAAATGGGTGAGAAAGATTATCAGTTGTGTTAAAAATATTTTTTATAGAATCAATGTTAATGACTTTGTCATAAAAAAATTCAAACCTTCCAGAGGTTAATGTAAGTGAGTCCCTATTTCCCATTACCTGTTTCTCCTTATAGGTGATGTTTTACCTCATCTTTTATCTAATGTGGATCTGAATGGTCTAATTCATGGGGTCGTGGTTCTTCATCAAAGTATTCCCATTCCTAATCATTTTTTCACTTATGATTGAATCCTTTTCTTAATAGAAACTCCTTAGGAGTGCCAAGTGATTGAAAAAATTATTGATTCATTTACCAATTCCTCGATACAATGGGTCAATTTCACTAAATCTGGGATGTATTTCAACTAAGGTGTTCAATAAAGAATTAGAGACTTTATTATTGGTTTCTTTTTATATTTATTTCATGGAGAAACATAAAAAATATTGTGGGCTCTCGATCATTACTGGATGTTCCAAAAGAGATGTTTTCTCCTTCAACCTTGATAATTTACAAAGATAAATATGTGGATGGTCTGGTAAGAATATTTCAAAGAAAAGAAATGAGGTTCTCATTAATGTTTTTTCTCAATCTAATCTATCTTACATGATTCCCATCTTCAGGATTCTGAATTTATTTATCCATCAACCTTATACAGCCTTTTCTTGTTTTTGGTGGGGATGTGATAATTGGAGAATTCCATTAAATTGTCTCTCTTGAGATAATTTGTGTGACACTAAGGCTTTTGGTGGAGTGGAATTTCAGGATTTTAATGTTTTTAATAATTCCAATCAGTCCAACAATGGCTAGCCTTGTTTACAAATCCTTGACAACTTGTGTTCTAGTGATTTTAAATATAAGTATTTCCCTACATTTTTTTTTATTCTAGATTGGGGCGTCGGCCGAGTTATTTTTTGGAAGAGTGTATGGGGGTTAAATGATTCCCTAAATCACAGAATCTATTTGAGAATATCAACCAGTTATTTGGTTCATATTTTCCATGATCCTTTGCTTCCAGTTATAGATTGTATAATTCTTGTATCTTTGCCTATGTGCAGCCCTGAACATGTTTTTTGGAGAGAGCTCTCTATTGATGAATTTTTCACTTGGGAACTTCAGAAGCTCGACTACTAGTTTTATAAGCTCTATCATAATCCTATCCTTGTAGTTCTTATGGCATGTAAAGAAATCCCAAATAATCTATGATGGTCTCAGGATTCCTCTCGCTACTACCCTGTCTTCTCATGTCATATGTCTTGTGTCGGGAGAAAATAATGTACTTTGATTCCTCAATGTAAATATATTTGGAATTTGAATTATCCACCAAAGGAAAAGATTTTTTTTATGGAAAATGTGTAGGGGAATCCTTCCAACATATTATCTCATGGTCAATAGGCACCTCTTTAACAACAAATTGCGCCCACTCTTTTGTGTAACAGTGGAAAAATATTTCCACTCCTTTTTTTCTTTCCCCTGGGTGACTGGGCTTTGGTCAGAGTGTGCGAAATAGTATATTATACTTTGAAGAATTATTAGGGATGTGAGACTTATTATAGGGGATTGGTTCCAAACTTTTCATTATTATACTATCACAGGTTTGTGTATATGTGCTCGGATTATATGGTTTCTCTAAAACACCATGATTTATTAGTGTTTTGTTAAAGTCGATGATTTTTGTCTTGTTAGGATGAACAATTGGGGATCTCAATGGGTAGATGTTGAAGGGGTTTATCCTCATACTCTTTTTCAATCCCCTCAATTCATGTGGTTTCCTCTCCTGTTTTCATTTTAAAACATAATATAGATGCGGTGATTCCTGTTGATGGCTCTATTGTCCTCAGGGAAGTCCTCCAGGACCATGCCGTATCAATTTATATGGCTCATCATTCATCAAATATTTCACATTTGTATCCTCCTCTACTTGAGGCCATGCCAATTTTGAAGGGTATAAAGTTTGTGTCATCTATTTGTTAGAAGTATATTATGGTGAAATCTGATTTTGAAGTTATTATCAACACATTGGAGGAGGACAAAGGTGTCCACCAAGAATTTGGATCTATTACCGACATCATAAAATCATTGGTTCCTTTTTTTTCTTCATGTTTGTTGAGACCTTTGGAAGATTGCTGAATTCTTTCCTATAATTGTTGTTTTAATAATCACAAATCGTTATTACTTAATCTGGTTGGATTTCTCATAAACTTAATCTCAATCTATTAGTGAATCTGTTATTATGTTTTTATCTATGTGTTTATTGATTTACAAGTATTTTGGAAGTCTTCTGGATCAAACAGGAAACAGTCGCACCGATCCAATATCTAGACAATGGTCGCACCGATCCAATATCAGGACATTGGAAGCACTGATCCAATATCAAGACAACGGTCGCACCGATCCAATATCAAGACAATGGTCGCACCAATCCAATATCTAGACAACGGTCGCACTGATGCAAACGAGTCACCGATACTGATCAATATGACTCACCAACGAAAATGAGTCACCGATGAAAATGACTCACCGATGCAAATGACTCACCGATGCAAATGACTCACCGATGCAAATGACTCACCTATGAAAATGACTCACCGATGCTGATCAATATGAGTCACCGATCCAATGACACACTGATGCTGATCAATATGAGTCACTGATCCAATGACACACCGATGCTGATCAAAATAATCCACCGATCAAATGACTCACTGATACTGATCAAAATGAGTCACCGATCCAATGACAGACCGATGTTGATCAGTCTGACTCACCGATGCTGATCAAACAGACTCACCGATCAGATGACAAACCGATGCTGATCAGTCTGATTCACCGATACTGATCTATCTGAGTCACTGATCATTACTCACTAATGCTGATGACCTACCGATCACTTGAACAGTCATAAACAACTGTTTGAATTTCTTTATCTTTATCTTTATTTAATCTAACCAACGGTCATATCAGGTATATTTTAATGCTATATCAATTAATTAATAAAGGTTGCCGGATGTCAGGAAACTGTACCTCGTACCTGCGGAAAGGAAACCTTTTCTATCCTCCGGAGCACGTGACATAAATACAAGAAGAAAGAAGAGGACATTAGAGAATACACGAGATATACAAGAAGCAAGAGTTCTGTGCATACAGAAGCAAGGGAGAGCAGAACCACATACACAATCAAGCCTACTCAAGAAGAGTTCTGTGCATACAAAAGAACATTGAAGAGCTTCATCGACAACATATCACTGCCTATAAACCTGAAGCATACGACACTCTGCTTCTCAAACAAAAACATGAAGAGGACTCAGAATAAATTCTGACCAAATACAAAAGAGTCCAGAGCTACACTGAAATCACCAGAGCCATTTCTAAACTCTACATCTCTGCTCTGTGATTCATTTATTCTACATTTTGAGCAGTGTGTGTTATCTTCTGTATTAAACACACATACAGACTCTTGTACTTTAACTGGAGGATCTGTAAATCCTCAACAAACCTTTTTATACTTTATTGCCCACTGTGGATAGTGGTAGAGGTCGTGTGTGACCTGGACAGCTGGTTTCTGTTGTTTTGTTTCCCACAAATAACTGTGGTAGAGGTCTTATGACCTGGACAGTGTGTTCACTGTTGTTAACCCCAATCTAGGGTGTGGATCATTTTTATATAAACTTTTCAAAGGAATAAGTCTTGACTTGAGACTGAAACTCTTGGTTAATTCTCTGTGTCTGTAGCTACATACTATATCCATACTATACAATATTTATTTCATATTCCGCTGCTATTACTTTGAAATATAATTTATTTTCAAAGCTACTTTGATTGTTAAACTCGCAAGTGTTTATATTTATTGTAAACCAGTAAGTTAGTTTCAAAAGATAAATTAATCATAACATTAAGTTAACTGAGAACTAATCAATCTTTGAGAAACTAATTGAACCTTTATAATCTGTATAAATTCACTACAGTTTAATCTGTTTTTGAAATAGGGTTATTTTAATAAACATTGTTTTTAACAAAAAATTTTAATTGGAACTCAATTCACCCCCCTCTTGAGTATCCACTCCGACCAACATTTGTTATCAAAGGTTGGAAAATATTTTCTAAAGTACTTTGATTTTCAACTGTGATTTTAGTAGTATTTTAAAGATCTTAAAATTTCTGTTACTTCTAAATTTTTATCTCTTTAAAATTCTTTTTGTGGTATCATGGATAATAGACTTGAGGGTGCTGCTACTAACCGGCCACCTTTTTTCAATGGAAACAACTATGCTCAGTGGAAACTGAAAATGAATATTCATTTAGAAAGAATGAGTTTTGATATTTGGACTGCGATAGAATCTGAATATAAAATTCCTACTAATGTTAGACCTACTTGGGATGAAGCCACTAAGACTGCTTACAATAATAATTGTAAAGCTATGAATTCCCTGTACTGTGCTCTAGGAGATGAGTAATTTAATAGAATTTCTTCATATAAAACTGCATATGAAATTTGGGATACCTTAGCTGTTTTTCATGAAGGAACAAAAAATTTTAAGGAGATGAGATTGAATACATATACTATTAAGTATGATAATTTTAAGATGAAGCCTGATGAACCCATTTCTGATATGTATCTCAAGTTCAATGAAATTTTCAACACAATGACTTCTCTGGGAAAGGATGTTCCAGCTAAGGAACAAATCATGAGAATTTTGAGATGTCTACGTGAAAGATGGAGTGGAACCCTTGTCTCCATTAGAGAATCATGTGACATTGGAGAACTGTCAGTCAAGGAACTAATTGGCAAGTTGATGATGTATGAAGAATAACTCAAGGTAAACAAAAAAAAGATGATGAACCAAAAAGGAAGTCTATTGCCTTCAAGACTACAACCTCAAAGAATAAGGATAAAGAAAAGCTTCAAGATATCAATGAAAGTTCAAGCTGTGAAGACAGTGAGAATGATTCTGACAGTGATGCTGAGATGGCTCACATTGCTAGAAGATTTAAGAAATTCTATAGGAAGAAGAAGTTTTTCAGAAAGTCAAACTATAAAGGCAAGTATGATAACAAAGGACACTGGAAAAAGGATTGGAAGAAGTCTGATAAATCAGATGAAGTTGTCTATTATGAATGCAAAAGAAAAGGACACATAAAAGTAGACTTTCCAAAGCTGAAATACAGAAAGAAGTATGAATACAAGGATAACAAGTACAAGAAATCCATGAAGGCTACTTGGAGTGCTTCAGAAGACAGCACAAGTGAAGCTGAATCTTCGGACTTTGAAAGGAATCGAGCCAACATGTGTTTCATGACAAACACTTCTGAGGTAACATCAGAAACTCTTGCTTCAAATTAATATTATTCTGGAGATGATTCTGAATGTGATAACATTTCTAAATCTGAACTGTTTGAATATTGTGATATGATTGAAGAAACTTGTAATGAGCTTAACGATAAATATAAAGGTTTAAAGAAACAGTATGCTTTAAGTGTTAAGCATAAATCAGATCTTGATATAGAAGTAGAAAAGAATGCTCAGTTGCTTAAAGAGAATACTGAACTAAAATTGTCTAATGAGTAACTCAGAAAAGACTTAGAGAAGTTCACAAATGGCAAGAATACTCTAACACAAATGCTAGGTAAGCAAGTTGCACCTAGATATACTACTGGTATAGGATACCAGCCTGGACAAAGAAAAGTTGCCAAAACTAGATTCATTCCTAAATTTGGACAGAAGATAGTTAATTCTGGAACTACATATGCCTCAACCAGTTATATTCATAGTTATGGATCTAATAAGGTTTATCTTTCAAATAATGTTAATTCTACAAATTATATGAGACCCATTAGACAAATATGGGTACCTAAATTATCATTGGATAACCTGTCTGGATCCAAGAAAATCTGGGTACCAAAAACATTTCCTATTTTAAATCTGTTTTGTAGGAATCCTTCTTAAAGAGCTCCTATAAAAAGACGTGGTATTTGGACAGTGGATGTTCAAGACATATTTCAGGAGACTTCTCTTTCTTTAAAAGCTTAGTTAGATTTGATGGAGGTTTTGTCACGTTTGATGATAATTCTAAAGGGAAAATCATTGGATCATGCCAGATTGGTAACACTGACTCAGTATTAATTTCTAAATTTTTATTTGTTGATGGCCTTAAATACAATTTATTAAGTATTTCTTAGTTATGTGGTGATGATTTTTATGTTAAATTTGAACATTATTCTTTCAATTTTTTTAACTCTAAAAATGTTTTAGTATTTTCTGCTTTAAGAAATGAAAATGTTTGTGCTGTTGATTTAGATTCTTTAGCTAAGCAGAATATTCCTTGTTTAAATGCTTTTCATAAAGAGTCTTGGCATTGGCACAGAAGATTAGGACACTGCAATGTGCACTCACTTAGAAAACTTTCTAGGAAGAACTTAGTTAGAGACTTACCCAAACATGAATTTCCAGCATACAAAGTTTGTAATCCCTGTCAAAAAGGAAAGCAACATAAAGTTTCTTTTAAATCAAAGAAAGAAGTGTCAAATTCTCAACCTCTCAAGTTGGTTCACATGGATTTATTTGGACCTTCTAGAGTTTCTAGTTTGAATGGGAAGAACTATGTCTATGTTCTTGTAGATGGCTTTTCTAGATATACTTGGTTATATTTTCTAGCTCACAAAAGTGAAGCTTGTTCTTACTTTGTTAAATACTCCAAGTCTGTAGAAAATCTTAGTGGACTCAAGATTAAGACCCTGAGAAGTGATCATGGTCGTGAGTTTGAAAATCATGAGTTTGATTCTTACTGCTCACACAATGGCTATAGTCACAATTTTTCTTCCCCTAGGACACCCCAAAAAATGGTGTAGTAGAGAGAAGGAATAGAACCCTGCAAGAAATAGCTAGAACCATGCTCAATGAATATGAACTGCCTATTTACTTTTGGGCTGAAGCTGTAAATACATCTTGTTATGTCATTAATAGATTCTTTATCAGACCAGTTCTTAAGAGGAATCCTTGTGAGTTGTGGAACCATAGGAAACCTAAGGTTAACTACTTCAAAGTTTTTGGCTGCAAAGTCTTCATTCTCAATACTAAATACAATCTTGACAAATTTGCATCCAAGAGTGATGAAGGAATTTTCCTAGGTTAATCTATCTCTAGTAAAGCCTATAGATTTTTCAATAAAAGAACCAAATGTGTGGAAGAATCTGTTCACATAAAATTTGATGAAACTGATCCACATGAACCTAAAATCTCTCTTGAAGATGATCTCTCTGGTTTGAATCTCACTGATAAAGACAATGGACCTATAGTTAAAACATCCAGTTCTGAAAATTTTCCAGAACCTACTTCTGTTGAACCTCAACCTGAAGATGAACCTGAAATCTCTAGCCCTATCTTTTCAAGACCAACTAGGACTCTAAAGAACCATCCTTTAGATGCTGTTGTAGGAAATATTGATAGAGGAACATAGAATAGAGCTTCTCTAAGAAATTAGGTTGAACATCAATCTTTTCTTTCACAGTTAGAACCTAAAAATATCAATGATGCTATCAATGATGAATTTTGGGTAATGGCTATGCAAGAAGAACTAAATCAATTTGATAGAAACAAAGTCTGGAAATTAGTAGAAAGATCTAAGGACACTTTGACCATAGGCACAAAATGGGTGTTTAGAAACATGTTGATGAATCTGGAAACATCATTAGAAATAAAGCTAGGCTAGTTGCACAAGGTTACAATCAAGAAGAAGGAATTGACTATGAGGAAACCTTTGCACATGTAGCAATATTAGAGGCTATTAGGATTTTACTTGCCTATGCATCACATCTGAATTTCAAGCTATATCAAATGGATGTCAAAAGTGCTTTTCTAAATGGTTTTATTGTTGAAGATGTTTTTTAGAACAACCACCTGGTTTTTTAAATCCTCATTTTCCAAATCATGTTTTTAAACTTTCTAAAGCTTTATATGGTTTAAAACAAGCTTCAAGAGCTTGGTATGAAAGGCTTTCAAACTTTCTTATCTCAAAAGGATTTAAAAAAGGAGTATTTGATCCCACTATTTTTATAAAAAGGATTTCAAAAGATGTATTAATAGTACAAATCTCTGTTGATGATATTATTTTTGGATCTTCTAAAAATTCCTTATGTACTGATTTTTCAAAGGTTATGCAAAATGAATTTGAAATGAGCTTAATGGGAGAGCTTAAGTACTTTCTTGGATTTCATATATTTCAAACTAAAGATTGAATTATTCTCAATCAAAGTAAATATATTAAGGATTTGTTAAAACGTTTTGGTTTGGATAGTATTAAGGAAAGTGATATACCCATGAGTACTACCTGCAAATTGGATGTTGATGAAACTGGGAAACCAGTTGATCAAACCAATTACAGAGGTATGATTGGAATCTTGATTTATCTTACTTCTAGTCGACAATATAATATGTTTAGTGTATGTATGTGTGCTAGATTTCAAGATAATCCTAAAGAATCACACTTACTGGCTGTTAAAAGGATTTTTATGTATCTTAAGTATACTATAAATTTAGGTTTGTTTTATCCAAAAGGACAATCATTTAACCTAACTAGATATTCAGATGCTGTCTTTGCTGGATGTAAGTTAGATAGGAAGAGCACATCTGGAACATTCCATTTTCTTGGAAAATCCCTAGTATCATGGTGTGGTATGAAACAGAACTCAGTTGCATTGTCTACTGCCGAGGCAGAATACATAGCTGCTGGTAGTTGCTGTGCACAAATTATGTGGATGAAACACACTTTATTGGATTATGGATTTGATTTTAAATATGTTTCAATTAACTGTGACAACACTAGTGCAATCAATATATCTAAGAACTCTGTGTCTCACTCTAGAACTAAGCACATTGATGTCAGACATCACTTTCTAAGAGATAATTATCAGAAAGGTGATATTTCTCTATAATTTGTTAGTTCTGAACATCAATTAGCTAATATATTCACAAAGCTTTTATGCTCTGAAAGAATGAAATTTATTAAACAAGAGTTGTGTATGATTGATCTGTGAAACTGATCTTTGAAACCGATCTGTGAAACCGATCTGTGAAACCGATCTGTGAAACTGATCTGTGAAACTGATTCGTGAAACGGATCTGTGAAACTGATCTGTGAAACTGATCTGTGAAACCGATCTGTGAAACCAATCTCTGAAACTGATCTGTGAAACTGATCTGTGAAACCGATCTGTGAAACTGATCTGTGAAACGGATCTGTGAAACTGATCTGTCAAACCGATCAGTGCAACCGATCTGTCATACCAATATATTTTCTATTACTTTTTTTATTATATTGTAATTAATTAGTAAATTTCTCTTATACTTTTTATTGGAACCCTAAATGATAAAATAAATGATACGCGGCTATTTATCTTCCCTAAACCTTTGACCATTCATTTCCCGCCGAACCTTTCAACCTCTCTTCCCCTCTACTTCGAACCTTCGAACTCCTGCCTTCCCAAAATCATCGAATGGCTAAGAAAAAGAGACCGAGAAAAGGGCCAGATAGCCATGTACCTTCAAAGCGTGCTCGAGACGAGTCGAGTAGTGGCTGTCAACGATCTGTAAATCCGAACTTGGAAACTCGGATTGTTGCTGTAGAAAGAGAAGTCAGCTCTATGTGGCTTTTGTCAAGTAAGTCACTGTTGCTGCAAGTTCGTGAATCGCAAGGATTGATAGACTGGTTTTCTGACAACTCTCGAATAGACTACCCGAAACTGGTACATGAGTTCTACATGAATTTGAAAATCACTCTAGATGGTGTGGAGGCTGCTAGGATGTCGTATGTGGTAAAAGGAAAGAAAATATCCTTTTCATCTAAGCAGTGGGCTGAGTGCTTGAATGTGCCTCATGAGGGTCGGTATGAGGATTATGCTGGGAATATTCCACCAACATCTGACTACATCTCTTATGAATTAGCTCTAGAGCTTCTGACTGGAAACAGAGAGTCATAGAGAATCACAGCTTCAGAATTAGATGGTGAATACAGACTTCTTTTCAAGTTTATTCAACACCAACTTTGCCCTAGGAGAGGATATTTTGCTGCTGTTAAGTTTCAATATGTTTTTCTATTGTTTCTGCTAAAAACCCATGAAAATATAAATTTAAGTAGATATGTGATGGTACACATAGCTGGTATGATGAAACCGTCCAAGAAATCCACTGCCTTATTTTATTCAAAGATGATATCTACCATGCTCAAGAATCTAGAATGTGTTGATGAAGATGATGAAGTTGCTGAAACAGATCATACCTTCTGTCTCAACAAAGAGATCTGCAAGGGGATGAAAATCAATTGGAATCCATGGAATAAGTGCTAGGTTTTAGATAAAAATAAATTGTATGAAGCCTACAATCCCATAGATCATGGCAAGAGGCCAAATGATTTGAGAGACCCTGGCTTGAAAAAAGATGAGGAACCAGTTTATTCTGATGATGATGAGTAACAAGAAGGAAATGATGAGGCCACCAAAGCCCAAGAGCAAGAAGAAGCTAAGACTGAGGAAGGAAGTATGTCATCTCCTAATGATAAGTGTGATCCTGACACTGCTAGTCCCAAAAGAAGAATAGAATTTGGACCTGCTAGTCCACCCTTAGCCCTACCAGAATCAGAACCTATTCTTGGTGATGATGAAGATTATGATACTGAAGAATATCACAGAGAAGCTTCTGAGAAGAGTGATGATGGACATGCTGATTATGTTGAGGCTGCTGTTGATGGTGATAACAGACCAGTGGATGGTCTTGCTGTAGATCAACTAGAACCACCTCAGTCAGTACAAGAAATACATATCAGTGGCAAGGTTGATTCACCAAAAATCAGTGGTACAACAAGCTATGAGAAACCAAAATACATCTTATGTGCAGCTTTCTGGGATGATTATCCTTGTTATGCTGTGTTGGGCTTAGAATATTCTGAAGAAGAAGAAGAAATTCCAGAATCTGCTGCGGTTGTGAAGAGGAGCCTCCCAAGAGAAGCAAGGTCTGTTCCTGCTGTTGATCCTACAAATGTTAATTTACCTGGTTCTGGAATCTCTAAAGCTGATCTTGATAGGTTTAATATTGAATTGCTAACCGTTGTGAGAGACACGTTCAGAGAAGAAATTTCCAATGCCCTTACTCAAATGTCTCTGCAAGTTTTTGAAAATTCCTTGAAAGCCTTTTCAACAACAGTCTCAGATATTCTCAAGCCAGACCTGGCCAATACTGGTGAGTTTATTGGTAGGCACATAGCCTCTTTAAATCAGACTTTTAAGGATCTCCAAATTGGATTAGTTTCTCTATCAAATGAATTTAGATCAACCATCTCTGGTATGATGGAAGTTTTGAGGAATTTAATTGCACATCTCAACAAGTCTGATCTGAGAAAGTTGAAAGCTGAGATTACACACATAGTTGGCCAAGCCAGTATAGCCAAAGTCACCAAGATCACTACCCGTGAGCTAGAGTCTCTAAGAGTGGTTGTGCATGATGAGTTAGCAGCTGTTAGAAAAATTCTAGATTTAGAATCTTTGAGGAAAATGAAAGAGCTCTGTGATAACAGTCATAGGATGGCAATTGTATATTCAGCAGATGCTAAAAAGGCTCTACAAGAGATCAAAGAAAAAGTTGATAATTACTTTTCGAAGGTTTATACAAAGCATGCGATGGCTGCGAATTTCAAGGTCTTGGCAGAGAATCTGAAACTACCTCCAGTCACTCAAGCCTTTAAGACTCAAGTTCTTCAGTTGCAAGATTTTACCCCTTCCTTGGCACAGTTCATGGAAAATAAGTATGACTTTGAGAAAGCTATGCAGTATGGTGAAGCAGTCATTCAGGACTTCATTAATCTTTTGAAGCCTTATTTGGATACACAGGACACTGCAATTGTGCTTCCTACTTCTGAACCTCTCAGTGCATCTGATATTGCTCCAAATCAGCTTTCAGTTGCTCAAGCTCTATCTCAGTTACGACCAGTTCCTCAGCAAGCCTCTCAACCACCTCTTGTTTCTCAACAATAACTCTCTGTGGCACCTGCTCCTACACCTGCCAGAGTTGTCCTACCACCACTTCAGATTCGCCAAGTACAGCCTGCCTCCAAGCCTTCAAAATTACCCACTATTGATCCCAAAGACAAAGGCAAAGCTCCTTTGTATCCCAACAAATAGTTGTGTATTGTTTTTGATACGGTGCACAATGTGATTCTTGTAATATTCTGTACTTTATAACATTTTTTTCTCTCTACTCTATGCTGACTGCTTTTACTTTCACTTATATGTTTTCCCTCCTTTTTGATTATCACAAAGGGGGAGAAGGATATATATATAGGGGAGAAGGATATCTATATAGGGGGAGAAGGATGCATATATATGGGGGAGAAGAATGTATATATATGGGGGAGAAAGGTGTATACATCTAAGGGGGAGATCAACATCTAAGGGGGAAATTAATATCCTTGAGGGAGACTTAATTTCAGGAGACTTATATCTCATTATGTTTTTATTATTGATTTTTATTTTCTAAGATTTGTGATTATCAAAAAGGGGGAGATTGTTGAGCCCTTTGGAAGATTGCTGAATTCTTTCCTATAATTGTTGTTTTAATAATCACAAATTGTTATTACTTAATCTGGTTGGATTTCTCATAAACATAATCTCAATCTATTAGTGAATCTGTTATCATGTTTTTATCTATGTGTTTATTGATTTACAAGTATTTTAGAAGTCTTCTGGATCAAACAGGAAACGGTCGCACCGATCCAATATCTAGACAACGGTCACACCGATCCAATATCAGGACATCGGAAGCACCGATCCAATATCAAGACAACGGTCGCACCGATCCAATATCAAGACAACGGTCGTACCGATCCAATATCTTGACAACGGTCGCATCGATGCAAACGAGTCACTAATACTGATCAATATGACTCACCAATGCAAATGAGTCACCGATGCAAATGACTCACCGATGCAAATGACTCACCGATGCAAATGACTCACCTATGAAAATGACTCACCGATGCCGATCAATATGAGTCACCAATCCAATGACACACCGATGCTGATCAATATGAGTCACCGAACCAATGACACACCGATGCTGATCAGAATAAGCCACCGATCAAATGACTCACCGATGCTGATCAAAATGAGTCACTGATCCAATGACAGACTGATGCTGACCAGTCTGACTCACCGATGCTGATCAAACTAACTCACCGATCAGATGACAGGACGATGCTGATCAGTCTGATTCACCGATGTTGATCTATCTGAGTCACCGATCATTACTCACTAATGCTGATGACCTACCGATCACTTGAACAGTCATAAACAACTGTTTTAATTTCTTTATCTTTATCTTTATTTAATCTAACCAATGGTCATATCAAGTATATTTTAATGCTCTATCAATTAATCAATAAAGGTTGTCAGATGTCAGGAAACTGTACCTTGTACCTGCGGAAAGGAAACCTTTTCTGTCCTCCGGAGCACGTGACATAAATACAAGAAGAAAGAAGAGGACATTAGAGAATACACGAGATATACAAGAAGAAAGAGTTATGTGCATACAGAAGCAAGGGAGAGCAGAACCACATACACAATCAAGCCTACTCAAGAAGAGTTTTGTGCATACAAAAGAACATTGAAGAGCTTCATTGACTACATCTCACTGCCTATGAACCTAAAGCATACGACACTCTGCTTCTCAAAAAAAAAACGTGAAGAGGACTTAGAATAAATTCTAACCAAATACAAAAGAGTCCAGAGCTACACTGAAATCACCAGAGCCATTTATAAACTCTACATCTCTGCTTTGTGATTCATTTATTCTACATTTTGAGCAGTGTGTGTTATCTGCTGTATTAAACACCCATACTAACTCCTGTACTATAACTGGAGGATCTGTAAATCCTCAGAAAACCTTTTTATACTTCATTGCCCACTGTGGATAGTGGTAGAGGTCGTGTGTGACCTGGACAGCTGGTTGCTGTTTTTTTGTTTCCCACGAAGAACTGTGGTAGAGGTCTTCTGACCTGGACAGCGTGTTCACTGTTGTTAACCTCGATCTAGTGTGTGGATCATTTTTATATAAACTTTTGAGAGGACTAAGTCTCGACTTGAGACTGAACCTCTTGGTTAATTCTCTGTGTTTGTAGCTACATACTATATCCATACTATACATATTTATTTCATATTCCACTGCTATTACTTTGAAATATAATTTATTTTCGATGCTACTTTGATAGTTAAACTCGCAAGTGTTTATATTTATTGTAAACCAGTAAGTTAGTTTCAAAAGTTAAATTAATCATAAGATTAATTTAACTGAGAACTAATCAATCTTTGAGAAACTAATTGAACCTTTATAATCTGTATAAATTCACTACAGTTTAATCTGTTTTTGAAATAGGGGGATTTTAATAAACATTGTTTTTAACAGAAAATTTTAATTGGAACTCAATTCACCCCCCTCTTGAGTATCCACTCCGACCAACAATTTTTATTTTCCTTTTTTTGGAGATATGGAAATCATGTGGCTCATTTTATCGAAGCTTTTGGGATTTGTGGGGCGACTTGTTATTGGCTCTCATCTTTTCCCATTGAGTTATGTACTATGGGTTTGGCTGATATCTAGGTTGAGATCTATCTTTAAATATATGTGTGTGTGTGTGTCAGTTTTTGTGTGTCTATATATATATAAGTATTGTGTTTCTATAAACATGAATTTATATATGTTTTAAAATATATTTATTGAAATGTATAAAGATACATGATATATGTAGAAAAACAACAAACATAATTACCACTAGCCTAATATATATATATATATATATATATATATATATATATATTAATATATACTTATTTTAATATGTGTATAATAATATTTATTTATAGATTATAAGAATATTTAATAATATAAATACATTTATATATTATTAATACACACAAAAATAATTATAAATAAACATGGCATATACATTTTTATAGGTTTATATATATATATATATTATGGTTTTATAAAGTAAATAAAATGGTGAGATTGTTATTTAAAATAAAATTGGAAATAAATACTTATTTCCATATTTTGTATATATTAATATATTTAAAATAATATTTTTTATAAATATATGTCTAAATATTTATTTATATGATTAAATTTTTATATTTCAATGTATTCAAATATGTGTGTGTGAGTGTTCATATATTTAATTATTAGTAACATAGTAATATGAAAATGGGTAAATTTTCAACACCCTAATATCTATATGAGTGTAATCATTTAGAATAAATTTAGTATCTATTGAAAAATTTGAGGTACCTCTTAAACCAAGCTGAAATTCAACCGAAACAAAAACTATTAGGGTATCCCAACTGAAAAAAATAGAGGCCTTCCAGGCCTTTTTGGTCCCCAAGAAAAATAATGACTAAGGTTTTACTGGTTATCAAGACAAAGATATCTATGATGAAATTGATTTTATATCTCCTAGAGCCTAAACTAGCATCCAGATCAAAAGTTATAGTCATTTCTAATTTAAGTAATGTTTTCAATTTATCTTAAGATATTAATTAATTTCTTTATTTTTTCTATCACTAAATTGTTATGAAATATCTATTACAAAATACCAATTTTCAAATTATTAATTATTATTAATTTTTAATTATTTTTAAATTAATTTTCACAAATTATATTATATATAAAGTGTAAATACATATTTAGTCACTACAAGAGAATCAATATTTTGTGCATATTGAAGTGGGAAACTGTGAGAGGACATCACTATTAATATGTATTAGAGACCACCATTGGCATTTGCTACACTAAAAAATAAAACACTTATCATGATCCCCCCCACCCACCACCATCCTCTCCTTCATCGTGCCTTCCCCCTCACTTGACCCTCACTAATCACACTTCGGAGTCTTCATCGCACCCACATGCCTCGCATACCCAATCCACCTTCCCCATCCTCTCCATCACCATCAACACACCAAGTTTTCGATCCAATTCCTCCCCTATCTATCCACATATCATCTCCCTAAACTTATCATCTCACCCCCTGTCAGATCCATTGCTTCCCCTCTCTACCACCATCCCCAATCTGGCCACCAACTTCAATCATCGACGTCCCCTCAGGGTGAGGTTGTCTCAGCCAAATCCCACCTTATATGTCATATCTATCACTCTGAACTAATTTGGATAGTGGTGTTTATAGGTTTTTTAGGTATTTCTTTTTCATTTTTCTCCTTTGTAAAACAATTTATTTTTTATGTACTTCAATCTAGATCCGTTTTCTTAACCTCTCCATTACTACAAAGTTTTTTCAATTCATATCATTATATATTTTATTATAATTCTCCAAATTGGAAACTAAACATGTTGAAAATTGTATATTCAATGAAAAAAACTATTTTAAAAATTATTTATTTCAATTTTCTTGAATTTAAAATTACAAAATCCCGAGTATTGAAAATTGTCTTCAAGATTAGTAAATCTAAAATAACTAAAGGTTTTTTTTAAATGTATATGTTTATTATTATTTCTTCAGTGATATAGTTATGTTTAATTGGAACCTCTACATTACATGATTCCAAATTTAAAAGTCCCTAGAATTTCATAATTATCACTCTCTTTAGTTTTGTTTGACTTTTCTATTATACATTTCTCTAATAATGTACAAGGATTCAATTGTATATTGTATAATGCATGTGGTGGGCCCAATTGTATCAAAGTCTCATTTAGAATATATGTGTAAGTATATTTCTTTATCATTTCCACTCAAATTGTTTATGATTTGATTGCTGATTATGGGGAAGTTTGGATACCTTGAACATGTACTAATTTTAGTTGTTTTTCACTTGGAAATGTATTAATATATATATATATAATCAAATATTAAATTCTATAAATTATATTCAAGATAATTGCATATTCTTATAGTGGTCAATATAACTGGTGCTAAATTACCTCTCCAAATTAAGAATAAATGCTTTATGCTCTGAAACTCTTTATAATTTTATTTCATATATTTTGAAGAATTTATATTCTATGTTGTAAATCCAACATATACATTAGGATAAATGGAAGGAGTCCTATCTTTGTCATTCTAATACTCTGTGTAAAATAAAATTTAATACATTCAGATAATATTGATTCACAGGAAACATAAATAATTTTTTTATAGACTTCTGACTCATTTTTTTACCATAGATGATGTATTTCTAAATAAAATTCATGGGTTAATCCGAATTAGAAATATTAATGTATATTTACTTGAAAATTTAGAGGATAAATATAGTTGATTTGAAAATATTTTTAATTTTGTACCATATTAAATGTTATATGTACATAAATGATACTTTCATTTATTTTTTAGTATTTTTTTAAAAGATATTTATTATTTTTTTGCTTTATTAAAGTTGATACCTGATATGTTATGTATTTATATTTTTGTTTTTTTTGTTTTTTTTTCAGTTTCAAATCCCTTTACTATGATAGGTTTAGTGAAATGATAAGTGATATCCAATGAACTGAAATGCATTTATTTAGGGAATTTGGAATTTTTTTTTCTAATTGGTAAAACTATAGAATCATGAACTATATGATGTTTGAGTTAAATGGTGCCTTACTATTATTTTCCAGGTTTGATTTATTTTTTGATATGATTATCCCTATGTATATAACATATTTTGGGATAATTTAATCAATAAATTATATAATATTTGGTTCTTCATATCATTTCTTAAATTTTCTCATTTAATTTGACATAATTTGGGCATAACATTAATTTTTTGGGTGAAAAGGGCAGTCTCTTATTAAATATCATTAAAAAAAATTTAGAATAATTTTGGTCTCATTGAAGAGGATAATCATCGAAAGAAACTAGTAGATATGATTTCATTGCTAACTAGGTAAAAATATAGTCTAATAAAATTATATTTATATTTTACTATTATGTTTTCTATTCTGAAAATTTGTATAATTAATTTTAGTTTAGGTTATTGTAAAATTAATCCATAAATTTTCTTTATATTGAATCAGGAAATTATATTCTGATTATAAACACTCATTTAGTAATCTCCAGATAAGTAAGGAAGAAATGTTAGATTAAATATGAATTTCTTGCACTTTCCATGAATCAAATGTTCATTTTTTTTAATTTTAAAAATATAGAGTTAAATTGAATCTTAGTGATCATACAAGATCAATCTTTTTTATTCTATTACACAAACATGTTTTAGAGTTAATATCAAAACCAGCATCGAATCATAGAGAAAGGATTATTTGGGTAAATATTCAACTATCATTATGCTTTATATATTTTGGTATTTCAAACTTTAATTATGAAACATTTCTTACATTCAGAACAATATTCTATTATATTCCCCTTTATATTTAAATATTATTAAAATCTAGACAATTCATGACATTACTCTTTGTCCAATGGTTCAATCCATAGCCTTCACCAGTGTAGTTATTGGTGAAGATAAAGAAGAGTATTAAAGTGATAAATGTTGAAAATAGTTATTAATAAATTTCAAATAGTTACTTATTGTTTTTATAAAATATATTTTCCTACAATTATATTTTTTTGTATCATTACAAATATATGAATGAGGTGGAAAGAATCTTTCTTTAGAGGTCTACAAAATCCCCCATCACAATTAACCAGCATGGAGGTTGAGGTTTTTTCTTTTCCCAGGGTTTGATTTATAGTCTATATCCAATAACAATTTCTATATATCCATTCAATAAGATAAATGTTGGGGTTGTTTTTTTGTTATAAAATATGGGGAACATGATTATTCATTTATTTTTCTATTGGGAAAGTGTATTTAGTGACATTGAATCATATTTTTTTATTATTTAATTTTATTTCATATCATCCAAAGTATGTTCTTCACCTATTTGAATTTATAGAAGGAATTAAGAATTGATCATATACTAGAATATTCAAAGATCATGAACTATGATATGATGCATGTTAAGATTTTTTCCTTTTATAGTTTTTTGGTTGTATCATATATAATGGAAACATAGTGATATTTCTGTTATTAATTGGAATAATTATATGGGAATAGATATTAAGTATTTAAATTATAATGGTTTTTGTTTATTTCATTTATTTAGTCATTCCTTTAAGAGGGTGGATTCAGTTTTGTAGGGTTGCCTCAAAGAGAGAACCAACTGCATACCATTGTGTAGATTCAATAGACATACATTGAATAAATGAGTGACACAAAAAGTTTTAATATTCCCTTCAAGGATATGTTAATTAGTCTATTTTAAGTCCCTTTGTGTTAACATCATCATTGTGATATGAAATTAATGAAGGTGTATGTTAAAATTTCATGTTGAACTAAGTAATTGTTTACTTGAGATGGGACTGAGCAAGCCTGAGTTGCCTTCCATTATCAAAAATCTATTTCTACATATTCAATCATTCACTACCTGGATGTACCTTCTCATTATTCTTATGTTATATTCCATGATTAAAGAAATGTTTTGAATTTGAAATAACATTTTTGTTCTTCTACTGTTGATAATTTTGTTTTCATTATTTGGATGCTCCAAAACTGGAAATAATTTAAAAAAATTATATACTCTAGTTACCACATTCGGCGCATTCTAACACTACAGCATCAATGAACCCACACTTGCACGCACAAGCACACATAGAAAAATTATTCTATAATTCCAAGGATGTTTTGGTTTCCCGATATTAATAATTTTTGGGTGGTGGTGTAGTGCACTATTTTACTCCTACCCTCTATGATGGCATCATGACTAGACCTTAAGCGTTCAAAACAAGGAACTGTCACAAGGGTGGAGAACCTCATTTTGGTTCATCTGTTTTATTAGTTTCTTATTTTCTACCATATAAGACTAGAGGTGGCCATGATGGTAGGTTCTTCGTTTTCAAGAAAAAAGGTCCACAGCCCAGAAGAAGGTTTATTGGGAATTAGTTCTATTTACCCCCCCCCCTGCCATTTTAGGAAAAGGATATCTCTACTTGGGTATTGTTAAGGTGATATAAAAGATGATATGGTGTTTCATTAACATCTGTTATTTTTTTTGGTGTTCCCTTGATTGAGAAGTGGATTTTGGTTTTGACATTTTTTCATAGTAAGAATCTCATCTTTACAGCAAGACCATACAGGAATGGAATCATATGTTTATACTCAACATTACAAAGATCCTTAAGAAAATAAGAGTTACACAAAAACATAAAAACACGTCAAACATACAAGTAAATGGAGGGCATAATTCCCATCTCATTTTAAGAATAAGAATTTAGAGGGAAAAAATGTTGCAATAAGATTCCAAATCTTAATAAGAACAAAACCACTAGCATGTAGGGATTTATATTTGGACTAAATGTCTCTAATAATAATTTGAAAATCTCACTCAAATATAATCTCTTTTCTAAAAATTTCAAATGTCAATCTCCACTCCATGGAGAATGGCCATTACCTCATCCATTTTAATGAAATTCTCCCCTCCATGGAGAATGGCCATTGCTTCGGCCACAATTAACCCCAATTCCTATTTATTTATCTTTTATTAAGTTTTAACATTTAAAATATGTTTTGAATTTATAAAAATAATATATTTAAATGATTTTTTAAATAATTTTTTAATTTAAAGAGTGAATTAAAAATTTATAAATATATATAATTTTTTTTAAAAAAATATTTAAAAAATTACCAATATATAAATATATATTTAATTATATGTATAATTAAATATATTTATATATTATTAAATATTTATATAATTATTTAAATAGTTATAAAATTATAAAAATTATATTTAAATAATAAAGGTATGAATTATATTTATTATTACCTGTATTTATATATTAATATACATATAATTATTTAAATATATATTATTATATAAATATTTATAATTAGATAAATATGTATAATTATATAAATATGTATAATTATATAAATATATCAATAATTATATATAATTATTTTTAAATTTGTTTAATTATTATTATAATTATATATTTTTTAATGAATATAAAATTATAAAAAATTATTTGAATAATAAATATATTTATTATATTTATATTTATACATTTTTATATATTAACATATATATATATAATTATAAATATATATATATATATATATATATATGAGGATGGAAATGTTGTGGGGGTTGTCTTACATGCGATTCAATGGAGATTTGGGATTTGAACTATGATGGCCTTTATTTGAGACAATTACTTCAAAATGGTTGACATATTTCAAGGACCGTCAAAGGTGGTTGATGTTGGGAAAGGTTCATGGAATGCTACTATAGAATTTGTTCCCTAAATTTCACATTTGTGGGTGCTTAATGCCCTAATTGATTGTGAATCCCTGAGTTAAGATCGTGTTACCTTAACAGAAAAGGTGAGGAATATCATATTCTTCTCAGAATCTAGGTGTTCTCACCCATCCTCTAGAATCACAAAAAATGGATCTATTTATTATTTCAAAGTGAATAAAAAACTGATTTCGAATCATCTTTATGAATTTAAGCACTCAATTTTGGCTTATGTGATATTCTAGGGGATGGATAATCTATGGAAAATAGAAGGGTTGTGAAGTCACCTACTAGAAATCTGGTTCTTTGGTTGATAGAGGATAACTGCGATTAGGAAATGATACTTTCATTTAGTCTTTCCTCTAGAGGACCTCAAATATAGATCATGGGAATTAGGATTTCTCCCTCTCAAACCTTCTATTTTTCAGATTCAAGATTCTGATATATTCATCAATCTGGATTCGGTGAAAAATTCAATTCCTCAGTTATGGATATGAATCAATAATCTCCCATTATTTTTTTCATCCTTAGATACTTTGAGGCATTTCTTCAACAGTTGGGTTACTAATTAAATTTCACATGGAAACTAAGCTAGCTCGATACATGCACCTTGTGAGAGTGCTTCTTGATATCAATCTATGTCCGAACTTAGTTGAATATATCACACATATGGTTACAGACAAAAGGATGGAACTATTTTTTGAATTTTAAAGGAATAAAAAAATTTGTAAAACATTATGTATTATTTGGGACCATGATTTAGATTATAAAAGGAACCTTAGCTGGTCCAATTATAGGACAACTTGACACTACATTTGGAATTTTGAGTCAAAGATTCTGATTAGTGATGCCCAGGCTATTGAATCAGATGTGATTCACATCCCCCACCACTATTAAAAATTATGGTTTTAGCATCCCATGGATTGAGAGACCGCTATTGGTAATCACAATTCTTAAAAAAAATAACACAAACTATCTCCCACCCCTCCCTCATCCATAGCTCTCTCTTTTCATGAATCCCATGTAAATGTGACCACACACCATCCATCCACCCTCACCAATGCCCCTCACTTTCTCCTCAACAGACCTCTGAATACACCTCTACATTCACTTGGTTCTAGATTTTTCATGCTATCGTGTTTTAGTGTTTTTATTTCAGGCACTTCCATCACTCAAATTTCTAAAATCACTAACTTGATACAATATAAATTCTAAACTATGGAATCCATTTGATGGTAATGAAATTAGATGGGCTAGTCAAGGGCTTCAAGTCACATATTTTTCCTCTTGACATGGAATATTACTTAGAATTTTATGTTTAAATGCTATATAAATATGAATTATACTTGTTTTAAATACAATGAAACAACTACTTATAGGATAATCATAAAATTTTCTTATAAATTGTCTTCATGTAACATATTATTAAGTCTACACTCAATGTAGTAGTTAGAAAATTTTTTACATGCTGATGACACAACAACTTTTAAGATAAACACAACATAGGCCTCTCTTAACCAAGAATGTTATGATTCAATTCATTATTATTATTTCTTCAAAAAAATCTAAATCGGCTAAAAAGATAATTATAGAATAAAAAATATCCAAATATATCATAATCGTGGAATCTCTATAAGTTATCAAGATTTTTTAGAATTTGATTTTCTTCTATTTGTTAAAAAATATATTAAATTAATTCATAGTTTCAGATATTAATTATGTTTTATAGGTAAGGAAATTATTTATTGATAATGACCTCATGATTTGAATTCTTTTTTCTACATTTATAGTTAGAATTATGATAACTATTGTCTTCTCTTATAAAGTTTATATTAGCTAGGTGGTAGGTTCTCAGTCTATTTTCTAACCATATTTCATGGGATGAAAAATATAGAAAAGGTGATTGGTATTATTTTATTGAATTGAAAATTGTGTATAATGGTTAAAGTCATCAGTATTTCATGCTTCTCTCTGATGAATAATTTCATAGGAAAGTCGATCATCAAATCATGGAAAATTTCAAATATTATATCTACTGAATAAAAATTAAAAATTCAAACTATAGGAAAAGAAGGAAAAGGATATAACTAGTCAATACCGATATACATAGAATATAAATACTCAAACATCCTACAAGAATATAGTCACTATGTTTTGGGTATTAAAATCATTGTGTAGACTAATTTCTAAAATGAATGAATATGAATAATTTTGCATGTAAAGTGTAAAAAATTGTAGAAACAAATAGATTAGATGGGATAATATTGAATTTAGTTTTTGGATGAGGTTAGTTGTTCACAACCATTGGTAACTTTTAGAAATCCATAAATATAAGAAACATTTAAAAAAATGGAAAATAAATAGTTCTTCCAATCATGTAAATAGAATAATATCGTAGAAATCATAATGGACTAAGTCTGATCATATATAATGTTGTGTTATAATTTATAATGAAGGTTTATTCTTTATTTTACAATCTAGTAATCAAAAAATTCAGTTCTATCTCATGGCACGTGACCATTATGAGAAGATAAATCATGAAATAAAGAGTGTTGTGATGTTGTTTTCTAGTCTTGTTGATATTCTATTACTAATTTAATTATGCTCTTATTTTATGTTGTGTTACTGGTAACCTATACAAGGGTGAATACACAGGGGTGACCTAAAAATATAATAATATTTTTATGATCTAGATTACAATGGTTATTCTACATACCAATGTTTTCCTATAATTTTATTTCTATTTATCATTAATAAAAAAATTACCTAGTGTGAATATAAATTTTTTAAGTTCACTTGAGATTTCATATATGGGATCCTCCCTACATTTCTTATAAGGTTTTCATGTATCCTTGCAAAACAATATGTGAAAGTTAGTTGTGTGAACTGAGAATAGTGTTCATTCATCATGTTGGTATTTACTGGTTGCATAATTTCATACATACAGGTTTGATTCATATTGAATTAAAGGTTTTTTATTGATATTGAAGGATTGTTTGTTTGTGTTTAGTAAAGAGAGTATAATTTTTCGACATGACTAAAATATTCTAATAGTGCTTAATGGTTTTGATAAATTATTTAGTATAAGTATTTTAAAATTTATATAGAATGTGTTTTTCTATTATCTAATTGGTTTTCTTCTAAAATTTATATCAAAATTATGAGGGACATTTTTTTAGAATAAATAAATATTTAAGATCTATTTGGTAGTAGTTCATAAAAGACTCTTAGAGGGCATATCAGTTTATCTAAATTATTTTTGGTAAGTTTTTTTAAATTTCTTGAAAATGTGTCTCTTGAAAATGTAGTTCTTACAAAAAATTATTCTCATACTATAATTGAGACTGAATGTTGTATTTATATTTACATGTCTTTTAACTGCATATTCTAATTTATTTATATGTTATCAATTTTGGAAAAAAATTATCATCTTGTAACCAAGATATATATTAGTTGAGTTTTATTTTATATATTATTTAGATCAATATTTTATTTCCAATAAAGATATCTTTTTTATCCATACATGTTTTATAAGAACCTCTCTACAAAATATTTAGTCATCTATAGAAGAAGACTTTAAAAATAAAATGTATAATTAATTAAATATAATATAAGAATCATCTCATTTTTTATCTATTTTTGTATTATTATGAATTTAAGTCCACATTAAATTTCTTATTATTTATTTTAAATATATTTTATGACATGAAATTCAAAAAATGAATGCAATAAAAAATCTTGTGTAAATTTTAATGCTTATTGTATTTAAATGAATATGTATAGGAGTTGGGTTAATCATAATAATAGAATATAAAGATAATATTTTAAAGGTATTATGTTGTTCATTAATTTCATGTGATGATTTCAAAGTGAATATATCTGTTTTCTATGTACAAAATGCGCAAATAGATATCAATTCATATGAGATATTGTAGGGGAGAACCAATTATTGAATGGTTATTGGATTGATAATGAGGAGGAATATATCCATTTTCATTGTAAATAAATAGTTCATATGGATATTTATGTAAGGGTAGTTTGATCTGATGGATGGAATTATTTTTTGAAATGGTACTTGGGGTAGCTCCTGATGGCACTAACATCTAAAATGTTTCAACGGGTGTGATCAATCTGTGCTCTAGTGCATATCATGATTCATTGAGGTTTCATGGAATTCTTGATGATGCAGAAACTGAATTATGTTATGGGTGTATTGATTATAGTAAATTGTCATTTATCCTGGAGTTTTTTAACTTGAAGACATTGAATTAGGGTTCAAATATATCATTTTACAAGCTTTTAGAGATATTGAAATAAGTATTTCCTTCTACCGCTAAGATTATTGACACCTGTTATCATTCTCATAAGTTTAAAAAGAACTTAGGTTTCATATATAAGACCCTAGATTCATGCGAAAAACACTATACATTATTTATAAAGTAAACTATGCATTTATATAATTGTATGGTATTTTACTCTTCGTGTTTGAAAGATATAAGGGGAAATCAGACTCATTAAAGTCAGACTGTGAAATAGAGGAAGCTTATTTCCATAAGGAAGAATCATTGCATTCCCCAGAATCCATGGTAGAAATGGTTTTTTATTTCATCTAAAGTTTCTCAATTAATGAAAAGTAATATGGAAAGAAATAAGTAATGTGATATGATAACCCACCTGATAAACTCTCTTGTATGGAAATATTTTGATCGGATACACCATAACTTTGCTAAAGATTGTCAAAATGTATAATTGGGTTGGAAGCAGATTGATCTAATCCACTTAGGTCTATGGTTAGTGTAAATCACAGTATATGTACCATGGTTTTGGTTCCATATAATCTTCATCTATGGATTTTCATGAAACAACAATTTCAATTAATTTCCACTATAATTGATTTCCCTAGAATCTAGGGGGATAAGATTGATATTTATATTAATCCATGTATTGATGAGTTTAATTAATTTTGGGTTGATGGTGTGATGGAATCTAACAGTGAAATGAATAAAATGTTTTAACAGAAGGCTTCTTTATTATAGAGAACCAATGACTTCCCAAATTTTGTAAATTTCTCTAGTTAGAATATAAAAGGGGAATTTTATTCCCCTTGTTGCAATAAAAGTAAAAAATTCTAAAAGGATTAAGCATTGTAAAAAGTGGGAATACATGTGTCATATATGTTTTCTTCCCTCTATGCATAGGTTCCAAAAGGATAGAGTGACATTTCATAGTTTTAGAGAATTCAACCCAACACCAAGGCCATTACAAGAGTCAAAATATTATCATAAAATAATGAAGAAAAAAGCCACATGGTATATGAATTTCATGATTTGGTGGCTCATTTATTACCCAATATTCATGGTTCAAGTAGACATCATAGTCATAATCTGTCATGACCCGTCCTCGGGGCTTGTGTCGTGACTACCCCAAGCATGCCTTCCAGAGGCCAGAGGCTGGAGACTAGCACCAAAGGTGTAAATGCCGATAAAAAGGGAAGGAATTGACTTTATGATAGTAAAAAAACACAACAGAGTACGCAAGCTGAAGTAAGAACAAAGTAACACTGAATACAAAAAAAGTGCTGAAAGGTAAATGGGCCAGAACACAAACCCAACTGAAAAGTACAGTACAACTGAAAGTCTAGTACAACAGAAGTAAAGTAAAGCAGAAACCACTGAGTTGTCCTCCGGGAATCCCACCTGAAGGGTGGGTACAGATAGTCTCCCCAACACCACAGGTCTGTCCGTCTGCTCCGTGTACGTCTCACCATGTGGTCCATCTCTAGGTATAGTCCATCCCTACAAGCCTCTACCACGATCAGCGTTGTCTATCGTCTGCATCCAACACAGCATAGTGCAGGCATTTCCCGTGTAGGGGTGAGTATAATGATACTCAGTAGGGACCCCGAGACCCCTGAAGGTCTCCCAAATTCCACGAAGGATAATCCACAAAGAAAAGATACAATCACAATGTATCAACCAACTCTACTTAGATATATGCCCATACATATACCTAAGTCATCCATCCCAGTTCGGCTCCAACTTTCGAACCCAAGCACAACCCATTCCACACAGGAAAGAAGTCAATCACACCGATGGTAATGATTGAAAGTCCAGACTTAGCTCACACAGGTATACATATTTTGTAAAGTGATAAATATGATCAGATGTAGTCACTGTTTCATCTAAGCTGGGGGACCCACATAGGATACTAGTCCAGTTAAGATGTCGGACCCACGTAGGATACTAGACCAGCTACTCTGTAGGACCCATTTAGGATACTAGTACAGAAGTTGAACTGTCAGACCCACGTAGGATACAAGTACAGTAGTCGAACTATCTGACCCACGTAGGATACAAGTACAGTATTCGAACTGTCAGGCCCACATAGGATAGAAGTATAGTATTCGAACTGTCGAATCCACGTAGGATACAAGTACAGTAGTCGAACTGTCGGACCCATGTAGGATACAAGTACAGTAGTCCACTGTCAGACCCAAGTAGGATGCAAGTATAGTAGTCAAACTTTTGGACCCACGTAGGATAAAAGAACAGTAGTCACTATCGTCGAACCCATGGAGGATTCCAGTATAGTAGTCATCGTCACCGAACCCACAGAGTATTCTAGTACGGTAGTCATCGTTGACGAACCCACAGAGGATTCTTGTACGATAGTCATTACAGTCACAGCCAGCTCTAGGGTTCCTGCACACAGCACGCTCGATTCTGGGAGGGTCCTCTCCTCTAGCAATGGGTGAGATACATCAACTATCACGAAGTTTGTGGATGATGTATCCAGATGTTCTGTCTTGTCAAAAGGAACCCAACGCGATAGACTTTGCATCAATCGGACGCTTGGTCTGAGAGATATTTGTTTTTCAGTTCCAGGGGCCCGGTTGAAAATACGCTTGTTCCAAACCTGGCCGTTTTCCAAAGTCCTCCAAAACACACTTGGATTATTGCAAAAGGACCACTTCATCGCAAGGGTCCCATTGCCATAGACGGTGCGTTGATCGGATGCACAGTCTTAATGTTATTCACGTTTAACTGAAAATGGGCTCGGCCTGTTAAGCCCAGTGGGCTGGCGGGTCGGGTCAACCCGGTTTTGCCGGGTCTGACCTGGCAAAGGGTCGGACTAGCCCATTGAGTCACTTGGCCCTGTCCGAGGAGCGCGGCCCGGCCCTACAGGCACAACCCGGCTCGAGGTGCGAGGTCCGGCCCGAAGGGCGCGGCCCGAACTGGTGCAGAGCGGCGTGGCCCGGCTGGCTGAGCGGTCCGAGGGGGTGGGGGTGCGGCCCCCCGACTTCCCGAACCAGTGGCGCCAAATGGCGCCGCCCTCCCAAACTGGTCGTCCAAAGCCTGCCAGCATTTCCGGAACAAGCGGCCTACTCGAGCGGGCCGCGGTTCCCCCAGTGCAACGCCCCGCTGGCATCGCGGTTCTTCTCAGCCCGGTCGGCCGCCTGCTGGCCGATTCGCTTGCCGAGCGGCCCGCGAAACGCAGGCTACAGTCTTTTGCAGCACGGCGCCCATTATGGCACTACGGTCCTCCTTCAGCACAGTCGGCTTTAGCCGGCCGGTTCTTCTTCGGCCGAGCGGCCCGCGGTTCTTCGCACGTGGTCAGCGCGCGGCCGCCGCCTTTGATCGTCGCCATATCCTGTTACAAATTAAGAAAAAAAGAACAACAGAGGGTTGGCAGGCCATGTTTGTTTGGCACGCGCCCTCCGTGTTAGGCGGTAACATATGTCCAACATCAATTCAGAAAATTAAACAAAAGAATGGGGTACAAATTAATCACTTAAATTTATACAAACCCCTACATCGATAATTGACTTCGCACGTTGTCGAGCTGCGGAAGACGAGCGTCGCGGTAGATGGCGTCGTGGAGAACGGTGTTGTCCCGTCAATGTTGGATGAAGATTCGTTGTCGTATACGACGCTCCTTGCGAGTGGTGTCTTCTACCTTGATGCGGAGGAAGAAGAAGAGGTGAAGGTGTCCCACACGATCTTGTTCCGGTTGAAAAGAAAAGTGGAAAGGAAAAGCTCTTTGTTCATCGAGTCATGGAGCATTCTTCGCGGTGAGGAACACTTCTTTCTAATCCACCAAAGGTTCTGCCCCAAAATATTTTTCAAGAAGATATTATATTAAGGCTCCCCCTATTTTAATGAACTTTCCATGAATTTTCAAAATGATTCAAATCCTCTCAAGTAATTAATTAATTTTTGGTGTTCAAAATAATTAATTCAAGGTGTTGTCATATTAATGACCAAGTAGAAGATGGAGAGTTTAACAATTAAAGAAGGGAGTTGTCAAGAATTAAACAATGGGTTTATGGGAGTTTAGGGGGAGTTATGGGGCGATGAAAAGGTTAGGCTCATGTGGGCCCAACCTCACAAATATCCTCTCATTAGAGGTTATTTGGGTGTGGGCCCCACCAATCACTTCCCAATGTAGGATTTAACTTCCCATGATAAATAAAATTGTTTGCAACAATTTTATTTAACTTTTTTATTAAACCCCAAAAATTAACTTTCAACTCGAATAAAACGCAACTGCGGTAAAGGTCCCCTTAAGAGAATACCGGTGTTGTGAGTTCATCGGGGTCCTTGGATTTCAATTCTAAGCACTAGTTCAAAAGATAGAAAATACTAAACATTTGTTTACTGAATGTACCTGAACAAAACTTCTGAAATAGATTCTGGACACACAGGGCCTTGAAATCAAGTGTTGTTAGAAACCAATGACTCGTAAAATTCAAAAGTATTTAAAAAAAATTCCTTGAAATTTCTGGGTCTTTACATTAATCCCACATCTGGGCTTTATATCCCCATAAACCTAAAACACACACTAGGGAAACAAATGGGGGTACTGAGCTCGCATCTGAGCCTCCTGCTCCCAAGTGCTCTCCTGAAGGTTCTCGTGCTGCCTGCGAATGCGCACCAGAGGTATCGACCATCCACGTAAGACCCGCTCCTGTTGATCCTCGATCTCCACTGGGACCTCCGTGAATGTCACCCCGTCATCAATTTCCAGCTCCCCGTGTTTGATGATGTGGGTTGGGTTGTGCACATATCTCCTCAGCTGAGATATGTGGAGGACATCTTGCACCCGGTGCAACTGAGGTGGAAGGGCCAGGCGGAAATCCAACTCGCCTACTCTGCTGAAGACCTGGAAAGGTCTGATGAATCATGGAGATAACTTTCCACCCCATCCAAATCTCAATAGGCCTCATCGAGGTGAGACCCGTAGGAAAATGTGGTCACCATACTCGAACTCCAGCGGTCTCCACCTCCTATCAGCATAATACTTATGTCTGATCTGTGAAGTCTTTATCTACTCCAGCATGATCTGCACCTTCTCTATCATAGCCTAAACAATCTTTGGTTGTACAAGTGCTGAATCTCCATGGTCAGTCCAACACAGAGGTAATCTGCAAGTTCGTTCGTATAGTGCCTCATATGGTGCCATCCCGATGGTGGAGTGGTATCTGTTGTTGTACGCAAACTCCACCAAGGGTAGGTGAGCATCCCAACTGCGACCAAATTCGAGGACACATGCACAGAGCATGTCCTCGAGAGTTTGAATGGGCCTCTCATTCTGACCGTCCATATGAGGATGGAAGGTGGTACTCAGATGTAGCTGTGTCCCAAAGGCCTGCTGCAACCCCTTCCAAAGTCGGGAAGTGAATCGAGCATCCCGATCAGAAACGATAGTCGATGGCACATCGTGAAGCCGTACGATCTCCGGGATGTAGAGGTATACCAATCTCTCTACTAAACCCTACTCTATGATCGGTAGGAAGTGGGTCGACATTGTGAGTCGATCTACGATCACCCAGATAGAGTCGTGTCCTCTGTATGTACATGGAAGCCCCATCACCAAATCCATGGATATCCCGTCCCACTTCCACTCTGGGACCTCTAAGGGATGTACCAAGCTTGCAGGTACCTGGTGCTCCGTCATCACTTGCTGAAAAGTGAGGCATCATGAAAAAAACTCCGCTACAGCCTTTCCCCTTCCCAGGAGTTTAGACGATCTCAAAGTCAAAGTCCCGGAGGAACTCAAGTCAACGTCACCGTCTCAGGTCTAGTTCCTTCTACAAGAAGACACACCTGAGACTTTTGAGATTAGAATAAACCGTAAACCTTTCACTCAATGAACTATGGGTATGACTAGCCATTTATAAAGAACTCAACTACACCCTTTTCGCTTACGTCCTACAAGAGCTGTTAAGATTTCTCCTTTCTAAAAAGAGAAATTTGGTCTCATCCCCTGGATGAACCATGTTCTTTGCCTAATATAGTAAATCCTGGTATGAACAGTATTATTTCATGCCATGGACGACGTCGTAAGGCCTCGATGCTACTACCAAGATATCCAACCATTACTCTCACCTCCAAGGGTTGAGTCACACTATCAGCAGTAGTGTGTGGACACTAGTTCTCCTCCAGTATGAATCTCAAATGTGAGGGTCAAGTCAACGGTTTTAACCAAAACCTCTTAGTATCAACCATATGAAATGGTAGGGAAGCAAACATCACATGGAAAAGTGTCTTTTATTTCTACAGCTCATAGTACAAAGACACATAACAACCACAAACAATGAAAACAACAAATCTAGGAGCCTCATGAACAAAGGCCTCTATACCTGGATCTAGTTCTACTCATGTCCACCTGCTTTCGAAGCACTATGGTTGTAGGCCTCAACTGCCTGAAGTTTCACTCTCCCATGTCCATATGTTCCCTGCGGTCGGGGTGGACCTCCTGGTGGTGGTGGTGGTAGGGCCTCGAAACATCGTCCACCACCTACTTCTCATCCAGCTCCTCTCCCACGTCCACCTGCTCTTAGCGGACGACCACGGTCGAACATCTGCCTCTGCCTGGGAGGTCCCTCTACTGCATGCTGCTCATCTGCAGGGTGGTTCAGGCAGTCTCGATCCATGTTACCATGTCCTCCGCATGCATAGCACTGTATGCTCCTCGTATAGCTGGCTCCGTTCCGTGTTCCCCACACAACCGAACCTGTATCATGTGGTTGCTCACATGATGGCATGGTCCTCTTGGACCTCTGTGTTAACTGTCTACTACCGGCTGCAGAATACTCCGCTATGTGTCGCCCTGTGGTGGGTCTCGCTGCTGGTGCCGGCTCAGCGAGAAATCTATCCACAAGAAGGGATCTCTCCAGAACTCATGCATGTGCCGGGATGTTGTTGGAGATCATCGAATCCCTGATCTCATCCCTGAGTCCCTGCTCGAAGGTTTAGGCCCTGAATAATGGGTTTTGTACCATATCCGTGGAGTAGCGTGACAGGTTAGCGAACTAGAATGAGTACTGAGCTACTGTCATACTGCCCTGCAACAGACGAAGTAACTCCTGATTCCGCATCGCACGAAGGGTGACTGGTACAAACTCTGCCCAAAACAGACTCTTGAAGTCTGTCTAGAGTAGTGATGCCTCGTCATCCACCTTGAGCATCAGGCTCCACCATCTGTCTGCCACTGTATACAAGATACTCACGGAAAGGATCACCATGAGGTCGGCTGGTGTCCCTACTAATATTAAAACACTAACGATAGCCTCCAGTCAATCCTCAGCTGCCTGGGGGTCCGTCTCTCCTTGGAACCTAGGAAGCGTCTATCGCTGGAACTCGTGCAATGCACTCAGATGGTGTGCACTCTCTTCTGCTGGGGCTGGTGGTATTAGTGGCCCAGCGGGTAGTGGTACCACTGGTGCCTCTGTTGTGATGGGTCCCTGCACCGAGGCCTCGTCGCTCAGTGAGCTACCATCTCATACATAACTCGGAACCCTAATTGGCTGCCTTCATGGGGAAATCCTGAAAAGAAACAGGTGTGCCACGGTCAAATAGTATACTTGGTGAGCTGACACAAAGTAATCACAAAGAAAACTTTTGAAACACTCATGCAATCAGTTTTTTCGTGCACTGAGTCGGAAATCAAGGGTCTGGGTCCTGGTGTTTGGATACGTCGGCCACCACACCAACACTGGACTCCCTGGACTGAAAACCACACTCAAAACCCTTAACACTATTGATCCACAGAAAAAATGATCAGAGTCCTGAGTTTTGTGGTAGAACCAACTCCTCTGATACCAATTTGTCACGACCCATCCTCGGGGCCCGTGTCGTGACTACCCCAAGCCCGCCTTACATAGGCTAGGGGCTGTCGACTGGCACCAATGGTGTAAATCTCAATAAAAGGGGAAAGAATTGCCTTTATGATAGTAAAAAACACAACAAAGTATGCAAGCTGAAGTAAGCACAAAGTAACACTGAATACAAAGTAAGTGCTGAAAGGTAAATGGGCCATAAAATAAACCCAACTGAAAAGTATAGTACAATCGAAAATCTAGTACAACTGCAATAAAGTAAAGCAACAACCACAGATTCGTCCTCCGGGAATCCCACCTGAAGGGTGGGTACAGATAGTCTTTCCAGCACCATGGGTCCCTCCGTCTGCTCCGTGTACGTCTCACCAAGTGGTCCACCTCCGGGTATCATCCAGCTCTACAAGCCTCTACCACGATTAGCACTGTCCATCGTCTGCATCCAACACAATGTAGTGCGGGCATTTACCATGTAGGGTTGAGTATAATGATACTCATTAGGGACCCCAAGACCCCCTAAGGTCTCCCAAAATCCAAGAAGGATAATACACAAAGAAAAGATACAGTCACAAAGTATCAACCAACTCTACTTAGGTATATGCCCACACATATACCTAAGTCATCAATCCTAGTTCAGCTCCAACTCTCGAGCCCAAGCACAACCCATTCCACACATGAAATAAGTCAATCACACCGATGGAAATGATTGAAAGTCAAGACTCATCTCACACAGGTATACATCTTTCGTAAAGTGATAAAGATGATTAGATGCAGTCACTGATTCATCTAAGTTATGGACCCACATAGGATACTAGTCCAGCTAAGCCGTCGGACCCACGTAGGATACTAGAACAGCTACTCTGTCGGACCCATGTAGGATACTAGTACAGAAGTCGAACTGTCGGACCCACGTAGGATACAAGTACAATAGTGGAACTGTCAGACCCACATAGGATACAAGTACAGTAGTCGAACTATCGGACCCACGTAGGATACAAGTACAGTAGTCGAACTATCGGACCCACGTAGGATACAAGTACAGTAGTCAAACTGTTGGACCCATGTAGGATAAAAGTAAAGTTGTCGAACTGTCAGACCCATGTAGGATACAAGTACAGTAGTCGAACTGCCGATCCCACGTAGGATACAAGAACAATAATCATCATTGTCGAACCCACAGATGACTTCAGTATGGTAGTCATCGTCATCGAATGCACGGAGGATTCCAGTACGGTAGTAGTCATTTCCGAACCCACAGAGGATTCCATTACGATAGTCATTGCAGTCGCAGACATCTCTAGGGTTCCCGTACACAGCACACTCGATTCTGGGAGGATTCACTCATCGAGAAAAGGGTTCGATACATAAATTTTCATGAAGTCCAGAGTTGATGTATCCTGAAGTTCCTTCTCGTCAAAAGGAACCCAACGCAACAGACGGTGCGTCAATTGGACCCCCGTTCTGAGAGATATTTTCTTTTCCGTTCCAAGGGCCCGGTTGGAAATAGGCTTGTTCCAAACCCGGTCATTTTCCAAAGTCATCCAAAACTCGCTTAGATTATTTAAAAAGGACAGATTATTCGTGTGGGTCCTAGTGCCACAAATGGTGCGTCGATCGGACACGCGGTCTTAAAGTTATTCACGTTTAAGTGAAAATGGGCCCGTCTTGTTAAGCCCAGTGGGCTGGCAGGTCAATTCAACCTGGTTTTGGAGGGTCTGACCCACCAGCAGAGGGTCGGGCCGACCCGATGAGTCATGCGGCCTGACCCTGCTAGCCGAATGGCTTGTCCAAAAGGGGATGAGGGGTCTGGGGGGGGGGGGCTCCCCAGCTTCTCGAACTGGCGGCACCATGTGGCGTCGCCCTCCCAAACCGGTCGGCCGAAGCCGGCCGGCCTTTCTAGTGCAAGCGGCCCGCTCGGGCGGGTCATGGTTCTTCTCAGCCCTGCCGGTCGGTTCTCCCGCCGATCATCCCATGAAACGAGGGCCATGGTCTTCTACAGCGCAACGCCCCTTTTGACACCTAGGTCCTCCTTCGGCCTGGCCGCCTTTAACCGGTCGGTTCTCCTTCAGCCGAGCGGCCCACGGTTGCGGGCCGCAGTTCTTCGTACGCATCCGGTGCGCGGCCTCCGCCTTCAATCGTCACTGCTTCCCATTGCGAATTAAAAAAAACAAGAACAACGGAGGGTCGTCGGACCGTGTTTGTTCAGACGGCGCCCTCTTCATTAGGCGGAAACATATGGCCAACATCAATTCCAAAAAATCAACATTGAATAGGGTACAAAATAATAACTTAAATTTTTACAAACCCCTACGTCGATAATTGACATCGCACATCGTCGAGTCGCGGAAGAAGAGTGTCGCGGTAGATGGCAACACGGAGAACAGTGTCATCTCAGCAAAGTTGGAGGACGATCTGTGGTCATAGGTGACGCTCCTCACTAGCAGTGTCTTCTCCCTTGACACAGAGGAGGAAGAAGAGGTGATGTTGTCCCTCACGATCTTGTTCCGGTTGAAAAGAAAAGTGGAGAGGAAAATCTCCTCGTTCTTTGAGTCGTGAAGCATTCTTCGCGAAGAGGAACACTTCCTTCTAATCCTCCAGAGGTTTCGCCCCAAAATATTTTTCAAGAAAATATTATATTAATTATCCCCCTATTTTAATAAACTTTACATGCATATTCAAAATGATTCAAATCCTCCCAAGTAATTAATTAATTTGTGGAGTTCAAAATAATTAAATTAAGGTGTTGTCATATTAATGACCAAGTTGAAGGTGGGGAGTTTAACAATTAAAGATGGGAGTTGTCAAGAATTAAACAAGGGGGTTTAAGGGAGTTTAGGGGGAGTTATGGGGAAATGAAAAGGTTAGGCTCATGTGGGACCCACCTCACAAATATCCTCTCATGAGAGGTTATTTTGGTGTGGGCCCCACCAATATCTTCCCCATGTAGGATTTAGCTTCCCATGATAAATAAAATAGTTTGCAACAATTTTATTTAACTTTTTTTATTAAACCCCAAAAATTAACTTTCAACCCGAATAAAACGCAACTGCTTTAAAGGCCCCCTTAAGCGAATACTGGCGCTGCGAGTTCATCGGTGTCCCCAAATTTCAATTCCATGCACCAGATCAAAAGAAGGAAAAACCCACACGTATTTTTACTGAATGTACCCAAAAAACTTCATAAATTGATTCTGGGCACACCGGGCCTCGGAATCAAGTGCTGTCAGAAACTGTAGACTCGTAAAATTCCAAAGTATTTAAAAACCTTCCTTGAAATTTCTTGGTCTTTACATAATCTTGATGTTTTTCATATTTTAAAAAAATTGTGATAATATATTTTGGGAAATTTTATGTGTTATTAGAAAATCAAAGGATCATATCAATGCTAAACAATATTTAGAAGAAATAGTTTTAAGGATATCATTTCATTTAAATTTGGGTGATGGAAATGGGGAATACATGCCTACTACACATTATACGAATATTAAAGAATATAAAAATACATTTCTTTCCACTTCGAATATGCTCAGGTTTCCTGATGGTTACTCTCTTAATATTTCTATGTGTGTGAATGTGACAAGTAGAACAATTTAAGGGTTTAAAGGCTATAACAATCACATACTACTTCATTAATTGGTTTTATTCACAATTTGGGATTTTTTATCACCCAATGTTATTCAAATGTTCATTGATATTAATTTTATTAGACAACATTGTTTAAGAAATCAATGAATGGATGATTTAAAAATTTTGGACAAATAATTTTACTTATGATTTTCATATGAAGAAACTATTTCAACCCTCATTTTATGATGTTATGGGTCAATTAGTAGTTCACCTAACCGAATAATTAATGGATGCGGGTCTAGTACAATTCAAGTGGATGTATCCTATTGATTGGTATCTTGATAAGTTGAAACAATTCATATATAACAAAGATCATATAGAGGAATCAATAGCCAATGTTTATTTGATGTTTGAGCATGCTAATTTTTTATAGAATATATTATTTATGTTGAAATAAAATTAGGTATTCCCTCTCAAATTCATGATGGTATAGTTGGAGAAGGAACTATATTTGGTATAGAAATCATCGACTGGATACAATCACATCAATATATCATGTTCATTACTACATTAGTTGCAATATTGATTTAGTAAGTATATTATCACTTTTAATGTTTAATTTTTACATGTTCAGTTTTCATAAGTAAAATTGATCATTTATACATGGTGTTATCATTTTTATAAAACACATTAATAAGCTAAAAGATGAGTTGTTTCATGTGAGTGACAATCAAAATGAATAGTCTCATTATGAATCGTTTTATGATGGGTTCATGTGTTTTGTATGTATAAAATGATTTTCATTATGATTGAAGTATAATACTAATTTCTTCCTTTACAACACTGTATTGAATTCTGAAAAAATATATATGTCTGTAACCTACAAGATTTAGGTTACCCTGCACTAAATGATGAATTTAACCAAAAAGCTAATGGTGTATTTATAATGGCCTATTATTACAAAGATTTAGATTCTAATGGATTTTGTATTCATATTAAATATGATGATGTAAAATGATAAACATAAAAAACATGAATTAGTTATCCACCTATTGATTCTAGTTATTACTATGTTCAATTTAAATACATAACAAAACATTCATATGCGCACGAGTTGAAATACATGTTATTAAAGTGTAACTAGTTTGATCCATTCCATGGAAGTAAATTCAATAAATACAAGTTTATGTTTCTATAATTTTAGCAATATATTATACAGAGATAAACGAGTTAGTAAAGAACCTTTCATTTTGAAATCACCAGAAGAACAGGTTTTATTTGTTAGCTACCCATGTAAACTAAATTTGAATATTTCTGTAAAAATGTAAGGTGAGGTGTGTTTTTAGTTGAATGAGATAAACCCAATATGCTTGGATTTATTTCACAATATCTTGATTAACACACCATAGTTCCTGTGAAAAATATATTCATTGGGTTAGAGAGACTATTGATAGAGAAATGGTTAATTTTCATGTTTGATGAAAGGTATGATTGATTTCCCACTCTTTGATTTAAAACCTTTTTTAAATTATTTAACTTTTTATGAACTATTTAACATTTTTATATGTATTGTTTCTATGTTTGATACATACATGCATAAAATATTAATTGATTAGTGTAAAATTATTTAAAGGAATTATTTTTGTGAAAGACACAAAATAAATTCCTATAATATTTATATAAATAAAAACACAAAAAACATGAAATATATGTAAAAATGATATGAAAAAATAGAAAAAAAATTATTAGCTGTATCCCCCCACAAATGAGTGAATACTCCACTCCATGTAATTTTTTGTAATAAAACATTTCACTATGAATTCACTTCATCAAATGTATGAATATTGGGTTACCAAATTAGGTTTAGTACTCAATGAATATTGATGATGCTTTTAAATGTAGGAATTTTTTCCATTTTCTATCAAGTAAATTAAAATATATTGAGTGGTTTAAACAATTTATAAGTGTTTTTTATATTCAAATATTGAATTTCATTAGAATATTTTAATCTAATGATGTACAACTAAATTTCAAGAAAATTATAATCAATTGAGTTTAGAATTGATTCATTACCTTGTTTGAATTCATCTTGTAACCTTTATTTTATTTTCATTTCTCCTCAGAAGAATCTTGTGTTAATAGGTAGGTAGTCAACCTCATGAATCCTCTCTTTTAGGCACACCTATCCTATCGAATGGTGATTGACTAGACCAAGTATAATGCTTATCTAACTAAGCCTATGAGGCATTTGTCACCTTAAGATTATTTATAATTCCCCTAGATTCATTGTACATGAAAAATCTTTTAAGGTGATCATAAAAGACATCTGAGTGGAATTTATTCACACAAAAATTATATCCAATCATGATATAATATTTATACATGTACTAGTTACTCTAAACAGAAGTCCTGCCTAAACTATAAGGTGAGGGAAGACTTTCCTAACTAGCATTAAATGAGATGTAATGAATTCCCTCATCTTGAAATCATTTTTGTATAGAAGATGAGGCACCCCTATAATATTTTTCATACACTGGGACACCTAATCTAAAAGCCTCCTCAAGATCATTTCTTAGATAAAATGACTTTTTTTACCATGTGAGAGAATGAAGTTAAGTTAATAAGATTCTCCTATGTTTATATCATCTCTTTAAATACCATATAAAAGAAATATTAAATACACTCCTCATATATACTCATATAAGGATTGAATAATTTAGGGTTTGTAAATTCAGTTTTATATTCCTTTATTGACATAGAAATTTTCTGAAGGTTCATGAATTCCTTCCCCCTGAAAATTTAAAAATGGTTCAGGAACTCCATCATTATCCAAATATTTTTTTCACAATTATTCACATTAAAAAATATTTTAAAATACTTATCATTGTAGAATATTCATGTATAAAAAAAATTAAATAATGATTTTGGTATAACATAAAATAATTATATAACCATTTTCAGAAAAAGAAAACTGTTAATCATGAGAATTAGAAATGGAATACATTTCCCACTTGCAAACCACTTATAACCATGAATCCCTACCTACCTAGTCCAAAAAATTCCAAATTAAGGAGAACAGTGTTGGACATGGATCTTGACCACACACTATTCCTAAGTAGTATCCTGATAACCACTCCAGAGAGGTAGGAAACATAATAAAACTTTACATATATATTATTCCAATAACACCAATTGGATTAAAATGGAATAATTATAAAGAAAACAAAAATAAATACTACATATTTAAATATTAAATCATTAAAATATTTAAAAGTTAAAAAATAACTACTAAAAATGTCTAGTATAATGTTTTTGAACCAAATAAATATAATATATTGGAAGGATAAAGGTAAGTAAAGATCATGAACTTCCTTGAATGTGAAAAAAGTTAAAATCAACAATTTTTTTTAGTTTCAACTTCATGTAGTAGTGGTACATCAGTTTGAATATATCTATATTCAATTGTTGAGGTATCCTGAACTACTTGGTGATTTATGTTGTTGATGATAGCCACTTGTAACTCAAATAACTCTTCATTTTGATGTATATATAAATTATTCATAACTAGAAATAACATCATTAAAATTCAAAACCCCTTTATATTTGATGAAATATTATTTCAATAAATAAATAGTACAAGATTACTTTGTAGTTCACATTATATGGAGCTATAAAAGTCATGGAATCATTTACTTACTAATGATTTTAAGTGTGTTAGGGGAATAGGCACCAGTTCCATATCATTCAATAGATCCATCTGCGTCTAAGGGTGGAGGTATGTATGAATGAAAATGTGTTTATTTTTAAAATTTAGCATTAAAAATATATATGAACATATGTATAATTATGTATGAAAATTTTCTCAATAGTATTAGACTTGAATAATTATTCCTCTCATAGGAGACGCCTTTGTTACTGTATTTCATCTTAGAATTCTGATATGGTCCATGATGTATCATTTGACGACAGATACAATCCAATGGGAGTGGGTTCCTGAAAAAATATTCTCCATTTGGGTCATATCATACATGACCCACAACGATTTTCATTAAATACACATGATTGGGATTCATTCACCCAGGATACATTAGATTTAATATGGGGGGAAGTTTATGTAAGAGAACCATTTTAGTTTCTAACTATTTTTAAAAAATACTAACTTGTTTGATAATATTTTTTTTTTAAATAAATAATGTGAGAGTGTCCCCTTATGAGTTTTCGCCAGTGTGTATGTAAAAATTTCATAAAATTTTTAAATATCTTAAATGTAGAGTCAATATGGAGCATGAGGTATCTAATGTTGGTGCCCCATGCCTTTCGGACAGAGTCTTGATAGGTGTTCTCTCATCTCAGCGGCCTGAGTTAGTTGTATATTGGACCACTGAGGCTATAACGGTGAATCTATTTATTTTGATTTATATATTTCAAATAATTTATACCATTTTTCATGTTTTAAATTTTAATTAATTGAATGAGAGATGTAGTATAATGTCATTATGATAATCGTGCATTGTAGGGACCACCTCATAGGCTTATAACTTGTCACGTGTCTGAGATTGTACATGATGTATTTATTATTCAATTATTAAATATATTATTTAATATGTTTTTTCTATATTTATATCTTATTGGTATATAGTCTTTGGGGAAAAGAGAATATTCTGATAAAATTCCAGTGTGGATGATGACTCCTGATCAAAATAATACAAAGGTTACAGAACTTATAGTATGTTCTTGTACAAATTATCAATAGTTACATATATCTTTCTATATATATATATATATATTAAAATGGATAAATTTGAGGATAATCTATCACAACTTCCATATGACCAGTGACAGCTTTCCATATGAAGGGATGAGATATTCCATTACATTATTGGTCCTGATAGACATGGATATAGTTTTAAATATAGAATGGGGATTCCCAATTCTATAGTTTCACAAGATGAGGTTGTGGCTCCTATTTTTACTGGGATGACATAAAATGCGACATATTTGGAGGCACAGATGCATTCTTTCGAGGAGAAAAATCCACAGCTATTAGCGGCTGATAGAGTACAGCAGGAATTTATGCACCAGGGTGATGATGCTGGGGATCCAACTATGAAGTTGTATACTAATTTTATTAAGTTATTTTTTAGCACATTCAAGATTATTATATTCATTATTTTTATTTATTTTAGTTCCCTGCCATATCGAAAAAATGTAACATCCACAGGCTCGCATTATGCATCATATTGAAGAGGTGTGTTTTGTTTTATCTTTTTGGGTTCTCATTAAAATTGACAAACTCATTTGTTTTTTTATATTTAGTAAAATCAAAAATAACATTTAATCTTTCATTAATATTAAATTTTAAAAATTAGGAATTTAGGACCAACTAAATACATATAGACTGATGGAAAAACATAAAAAAAATTAGGAAGTGACTTTTAGCATTAAATTTCAAACGCACATCACATATGGAGCATAAAAAAAGTGAGTTGTAAGATAATATCCATTACATATTAAACTAACTTTTGGAGGAATTTATTCTATTAAAAAAATATTTTCTTGTTATCTTCTTTCATCAAACATAATTTTTCATCATTTAAATTACTTCCAATAAATCTCCATCAAAGAAATATATATTTATATCTATTTTTATATATATTTTTCCTATTTACTCACATTCTGATGACACTATTATTAACATTATTTGGGTAGTTTCATGTTTAAATATCTATGTGATCATATCTAATAAATCAAAACCTTCTTATCATTAAACCCCCTTTACCATTATCATTGTCTTGAACCATTTCTCCTTAGCAACTTCTTCAATCAAACGATCTGGTGAATTTCTCTAAATTGATCACTTTCCATCTTTTATCTCAATCAAATACAATGTTTAATTGGACTTTAATGATATATTTTCATCATTATTTATCGAATCACATTATTTTGAGCCACTATGTTATGATTTTTATTTTAGGAATTATGTTTTCATATATCTATTAAAATAATGAAATTAATGTTATCCCTGAACCACTGAATTGGTAAATTGATTTTTTTTATATCCACAACTGAATAGGATTCTCTATTATGTATGGATATTCCCTCTATCTTCTAGACCCCAAACATCCTATGGTCACAAATGATATTTATCCATCACTAAAAATTCTATAACATCATTCAGTTTTCGTATAATAATATTTTTCATATTTATTCTATGATATATAGATCTTTGTCCCTTCCAGTGTGTTTTTAAGATCAAATTGAACTATGATATTTAACTAATTTCAATTAACATCATTTTCCCAATGTCTTGATACTTATTTACAACCTCCTCATTATATTTATAATCTATCCTGTGGACAAATTTTTACCTATAATAATCTCATAGAAAGATTCAAATTGTTTATCTCTAAATCTAATGAGAAAATAAAACAACTATTATTAGTTTATCATGCCTTGATTTATAAATTCAACATGAATATATTCCATGAATCTAAATAAATAATTATGGCTATCACCATGTTGTTTATTATACCATATCCCCATTAAATGATCCTATTGGGTTTGTTGTAAAATCTATTTTTCTTGATTTGGTTTTAGAGACATGGAAGTTTAGTCACCAAATGTATCACATGGGGGATAATAGATAGACACAAAACAAAAAAAACTATATAGAAGCTATGGGGAATAAAGTGAACCCCTCCCCAGACCTCAAATTTAATTATCCAAAAAATTTGTATGTGTTTATTAGTATTATCCTTTAAGATAAAATCCATCCAAAAATTATCATTTTCATCAGCCTTCCACTACCTCACAATCATTAGACCATGGTAAAGACTCTTCCTTGAAAATTCCTCTTCACTTTTTCTATAGTGAAACTGAATCATCTTAGTTACAATCCATCATGACCATCCTTTCTAACATCATATCTCTTTATCCAAGATATAGGAGAAACCATCAAGCCAATACTAAAACCTAATTTTTTGTAGTGATTTCTCAAATGAGTGGCACAAATAAAAATGATTTTAGTTAAACCTCTGAAGTGATCATATTGAACTGCTTATAGAGAGATAACCCAAATAATAGGGCCTTAGCCTTTTCCATGAGTTAAATTCCATTTACATAAAAAAATGAAAAATCCATGATGACAGGACCACAGTGATCATGAAAAACCCCACCGATACGCATGGGCCCTTGGATATAACACCCATTAAAGTTGATATTGAGGCCTTTATAATGTGTTTTTTTTAGTGTACCCAGTGATCAAGGATAGTTCTACAACCAATATATTGTAATAAAATTAATATATCATTCTAATTTAAGATGTGATAGGGTGGTTCCATCTTATTGCACAATTGATTAAGTTATAAAATCAAACCCATGAATTAGTCTTTTATGTGTGCTTCAAACGGTTGGATACCTTTGTTGAACTTCTCATTATGAACATTCCAATTCTCCAAGAATCCTGTAGTAAATTAGTTGGTATTCATTTGATATTTTGGGGACCTACATGACTGAATCTGGAAGGAGGTGTCAAGGAAGTGGCCCGTATATTGAAAATGGGTGATTTCTGTAAAGACCCGACCCTTGTTTCAAAAAGCTAGTAACATAATAAGATACATTGGAATGATTACAAGAAATATATATCCCAAAGGATAAAATATTTTAGTATATTTTTAAATATATATACATACATAATTTCAACATTACAACCTGAAATGAAATACAACAAAAAAGTTCCATTAGGAACATCCACCACTGTAAGATTATCCATGCATGTCAATCATAATATACCTCTTCGTGTCCTGGGAAAAATGATACATAACAAGGGGTGAGATGAGATGATTAGTAAGGCTAAAAAATATAATATATGATATCACTAACATAAACATTAGGCATTATGAATAATTGAAAACACTTTCCTTTAAAAATCAAAAACTTGAACACATTACAGTAGGAATATTAGCTGAGTAAACATTTCTATAATAAAACATAATCATGGGTATTATAATAGTCTAATAACTGGATGAAATTTGAATTTATAGATTCATAATGAATTAAATTCATATTCTGGTCATTCTGAAACATATCGTCGAGGCCTCGTCCAAGAATTATAAAAAACATTGAGGGCTCAGCCAAAACCATATCTAAGACAAAAGGCCAACGCCTCTGCCAAGTCCATATCTATTTGTTTCATGAAACCAACTGATGAAAAAAGGGGCTATAGTGGTCCCCACACATCACTTACTAAGTACAATTCAATACTAAAATTAATGGGGATGAATATAAACAACATATACATACATATTGAAACTAAAATATGAAATTTAAATAACATTCCCCAAACATTAAGAATAATCACTAACCATTTAGAGTAAATTAGTGATTGGTTTTCAGATAGAACATCCATAGTCAAGATAATAATAAAAAATTAAATTAAATATGTTAGATGATATCATAAAATATTAATCCCAATAGTGCATAATAATCAATAAGAGTGTTGAATATATATGAAGATACTCTTATAAAATCATCGAGTAATTCTTGAGCTAAATACTCTTTTACTTTGAAAAGACGAGTTATTTTTGGAAAAATATTTTTATAAAACTAGAAGTGAAGTAAGTTATTATTTTCATAATAAAATGAATGGTTTTATAGAGATAATGTTTGTTAAAAACTGATTATATAGTGCCCTTGAAAATAGGTAATAATTTGACAAATTCTATTGAATCGGTCTTGTAATTTCAGAAATAATTTTTGAAAGATCCTTTTAAAACATATAACTACTCATAAATGAAAGTAGGATTCAAGTTGGTACAAATATATAGAAAATTAACATATAATTTATGAGGAGTGCGTATGAATAAATAATAAATTAATTGAGGTACGTAGAGAATAAGATTAACTTGAATGAAAATGGAGGTTCGGGTAGAAAGCCCTTAACTTAAGTCTGAAGGTGTTCCTAACTTGATTTTAATGACCAGAATAATCAAATTTAGGTTGATAGATTAATTATTCCAGAACCTCATATAAATTTAATATATTTATTATTAAATTATTTGGTTCATTTATGGCTTTTTGATGGGTTAATAGATTCAGTTTCTTAGTTTTGGAGTTTTTTATTCCTTTGTTTTCATGATTGGTTTACTTATATTCATGTACGGATAACATGTATAATGATAATGTTTTTTTAGAATTGAATATATATGTAATTATCGAACATATGGAACATTAAATATTTGTAAAATTCATTTAGTTATTTTAATTTAAGATCAATCATTATTCAAAACATCGGTGATAATTGTATGGATTATTTGGATATTTTTTATCACAACGAAGTCATATTGATCTATAAATTAATACCATTTAAACCAAAAGATTAAAAAACATTAATTAGGATATATTAATTGTATAATAATATTTTTCAACCATAAAAATGGATTCATGATATGAATTGAATACGTTAATAGAAATTGAGAACCTGTCCTCCTTGAATGTGACAATGTAAATATCTCGAATGGTGTTTTTATTTCTAGTATAAAAGAAGGGGGAAAGATAAATGATGATGAATTATTTCTTTATCATAACAAAATTATAATAAATTTCAGTTAATAGAGGTATAATAACATCATAATGAGTAGAGGTGAGGAAAGAAAAAGAAAACAAAGGAACTCGAAATAAAATAAATGAGAAGATGAATTTACCTCTTAAACTTATCTTCCTTGAGAGCCTCTTTAGGGTAGAGGTTTTGGTACTTTTATGAGACCAAGGGAATTTCTATATGGGGGAGGATCTTGGGAGTATATTTGGGTAGAATTTATATAGGGCACAAGGATTGACAGGAGTGAAAAGTATTGGGAGTGAAGGAGGTTATAGTGGAGGAAAGGAGTGATTTTTTATTATATTATTCATTATTTATTTATTTTTTTCAAGAAAAGAAATAGTATTGTTTATTATTATCAAGAATAGTAATATGTTCATATGAGTTTTCCCTATTAGTTTGTTACATCATCCATGATGTGAGGAATATTGTTTAACCTGTAATGTATATATATATGGTAAATTTCTATATTTTAATAGTCACTAAAATTAAAAATATTTCAAAAAAATCCCAAAAAATCACCATAGACATTTTTTACATGTATAATCCAAAAATAGACTCCATTTTATCAAATTAATTTTCTAAATATGAGAAATTTATTTTTTAATTAAAATAATTATTTACTCGAAAAATACTGTTTTAAAACCAGAAACTAATTTTATAATACTCTGAAATATTTACAAAGGTCTTATTAAAAAAAATTAAAATCATAGAACAAAAAAATATTTAGGAACCCATTTTAAGAGAATAAATTAATTTATTAATTTTAAATTGTAATTTAATTTTTCTCACTTACAAAAATATGCATACTTAATTAATAATATATAAAATATTTTACTTCATTTATAAAGTGCGTAGATTTTATTTATACCATCATGGGTGAGGTTACTATTTATAAGGGTCATATTACTATTCACAAGGGTTTATTACTATTTATATGGGTACATTACTATTCAACAAAATTTAAGTTGATTCTACAAGACTCAAATTTCACTCTGAACGCAACCGTGTCTATAATTTTTTTTTGAAACTCAAATCACAGAAGTGGAAACATTATGTTTATTGTCTACGTTATAATAAGTTTTTTTTTAAAGACTCAGTGTTTCATGCATTCAATATTAAATTTATTTTCAAATAATTGGGGTGTTAAATTCTCCCTTAAAAAAATTTTTGTCCTAGAAATTCAGAGAATGTTACCTCATAAAAATATTTCGGTAGGTCTTCATCATAAACTCTTCAATATCTCATGTTGCCTCTTAGATTTTATGATTTTTCCAAATTCTCTTTACTAGTCATGTTTTCTGATTCCTCAACACCTATTCTTTAGTGTCCAGAATCCAGATAGGCTCATCACAGTATGGTAATTCTGATTCTGATTCTATTTCTTCATAAGTGAGGATATGTGCTGGGTCTGGCATGTACTTTCTCAATAATGAGACATGGAACACATTGTGTACTTTAGATAGACTAGGCAGCATAGCCAAATGATATGAAATAGCTCCAATTCTCACCAATATGTAAAATGGTCAAATGTACCTAGGACTCAGTTTCCCTTTCTTCCCAAATCTTATAACACCCTTCTATAGTGATACCTTCAAGAAAACATGATCTCCTAATGGAATTTCCAAATACTTCCTTTGATTATTATAATATCTATTTTTCATTCTTTCATATGCTTTGATATGGGTTTGAATAGTCTATACCTTTTCTATTATTTCCTCCTGAAGATCTCGGCCCACAAGCTTCCTTTCTCAAACCTCATCCCAATATGTTGGTGTATGAAATATCTTTCTGTACAATGCTTCATATAGTTCAATTTGAAAACTTGAATAGAAACTATTACTGTAATAAAAATCCACTAAATTAAAATATGTATCCCACATACCTTAAAAGTAAAGTCAACATGATCTAAAAAATTCCTCTATGGTTTGGATAATTCTCTCTGATTTCCCATATTTTTGATGGTAATAAGAAACACTCAATCATAGCTTAGTATCAAAATATTTCTGATGACTTTTCCAAAATTTTCATGTAAATTGGGGATCACGATCAGACACAATTGGGAGAGGTTCCCCATGAAGGTTCACAACTTCATTGATATAAAGTCGTTCTAGGTGATCCAGTGGAAAATTCATCCTTATAGTGTTGAAATTTGGAGATTTTGTATGTGGATCAACAATTACACATATCGCATCATTCGTCCTTGGTGTTTTGGTTAATCCAGTGAAAAAATCTGTGGGGATGTCATCCCATTTCCATGTAGGAATTGGTAGAGGTTGTGTGACTCCTCTTGGGTGTTGTCTTTCAAGCTTCACTTATTGATAGACTAAACATCTTGATACATAATCAGTAATTTCCCTATTCATGTTGTCCCACCATAAATTTGCTTTCAAAAATATATATATTTTTGTGATACTAGGGTGTATAGAGAAATTTGAGCTATGAACATCATCCAATAACTCCCTCTTTATCTCAGGTATAGAGGGAACACATATCCTCTTCTCAAATTTCATAATTCCATATTCACACACAAAGTCAGCCCACTTCCCATCATTCACACCTTTAATTTTCTTTTGAAGATTCACATCATTAGACTCGGAAGTTTTAATCCTTTACAAAAAATATGGTTGTGAGACCAAATGAAAATGTATTGTTTTAACCCTTCTATAATAATTCCCATATCCATCTTAACTAGATCCATAAACATAGGATCCCTTTCAATCCTCATTTTTTTAGGACTCTATGATTCTTCTTTCTCAATACATCAGCTGCCTTATTTCCCTTTCCTAGGTGGTATTGTATAGAATAATCACAATCCTTGAGTAGTTCAAGACACAACCTTTGCATCATCTTGAGTTATTTCTGTGATAAGATATATTTCATGGTCTTATAATCTATATATATCTCACATATTTTACCATAGAGATAATGTCTTCATATATTCAGAGCAAATATTACACCTAGTAACTCAATATCATGAGTAGGATAGTTTTGTTCATGGATTTTTGACCACCATGATTCATTGGAAATAAATATATCATTCTGTATAAGGATAAAACCAAGTTCTTTCTTTGATGCATCATTATTGATAATAAATCCACCATTCCCTAATAGTAGATTCGGTATCAGATCTTTCACAAATATCCTCTTCAATTCTTCGAAACATTCCTCACATTCTTGTGACCATATGAACCTAACCCTTTAAGTGTAAGCTTGGCCATTGGGTTGGATAAATGAGATAAGCTCTAAGTGAAACACAAATAATATCCTACTGAACCAATAAAACTATGCACCTTATTAATGTTCATTGGAGTAGACCATTCTTGCATAACCTTTATCATCAAAGGATCAATATATACTCAATATATAGAGACAATATTTCCAATAATGGAAACTAATTGAATCCAAAATTCACACTTGTTAAACTTCCAATATAAATCATTTCTTATAAGTGTCTTAATAATAGTGTATAACTTATTTCCATGATCATTGTAGATTTTGGATTATACCAATATATCATCAATAAATACCACCACCAAATCATTGAGATATTCCTTGAAAACTCTATTCATTAGATCCATGAAAATATAGGGTGAATTAGTCAGTCCAAAAGGTATTACTATAAACTTGAAATACCCATACCTGGTTCAAAATGACCTCTTTAGAATATATTACTTCCTCACTCACAATCGATGATATCCAAATCAAAAGTCAATATTCGAAAAATATTTAGCTCCATGAAGTTGATCAAATAAAGCATCAATACGATGTATGAGATACTTGTTCTTTATTGTAATAGCATTGATCTCCCTACAGTCAATGAACAACCTCATAGATCCATCTTTCTTCTTAACTAAAAGAATAGGGGATCCCCATATAGAAACACTAGAAATAATAAATACTTTATCACTCAATTATTCTATTTTTCAGTTCTACTAATTAAAAAGTGGCCATTCTATAAGGAGTCTTTGATATAGGTCTTGAACCAGAAATTAAATCAATAGATAATTAAACTTCCCTATCTGGATTTTGTCCAGGTAAATCCTCTAGAATAACATCAATATATTCTTGAAAAATAGGTATATCCTCAATTTGAATATTTCTCTCCTCACCCATAGATACTTCATTCTCATCCTCACCGAAAATTTCATTAAGTAGAGCTTCTGGGGTGGATCTCTATAAAATCCTGATGATGTTTTGGCACTAAAGATAAGGGATTCTACATCATTCTCAAAAATTGTAACCTTCTAATTTTATTAATATATTTTCACGTCATAATTTGAAATCCAATCCATACTGATGATTATATCAAATTAAAAAATTGGTATGATAATAAAATAAGTAGATAAAGCATGTTTATATTCCATTATAGGGAATTCCAGACACCTCTTTGTAATAAAGATACTTCCCTTAAGAGTTTCGACTGACAACTCCCTTATTAAAGCAAATTGGAAATAAAGAATTTTATTTGAAAGCTGGGAATAAATGAAATAATTTTAGGATCAATAATTAAATAAATAATTGGATAAGTTTTATGAATTGATTAAAGTACCTGCCACCACGTCATTAGAAACTTCAATATTAGTGTTTGTGATCGCATAAGCTTATCCCTACTCTCTTGACCTTTTTTGTGGAACGTCTCTTTAACTCTTTGGAAAATAATTTGCACAATCTATCATCTCCATAAAATTATAGCATTGAACATTAATAGATTCTTTATAACCCTTGAAATCACTATAAAAATAGAATTTTTTTCCACACTTGCATAACAACCATTTATTTTATAAGTAGAAAACAGGGTTTTTCCTTACACAATTATCGCAGGGTTGAAATTCAACTATTCCCTTATTCCCCATTTCCTTATTTTATTTCTCAGAGATTTCAGAATTCTTATTCTTCTCTTGATTTCCTTTAATGTCATAAGACGTAGATGACTCCTTTTCCATCTTGATAGCACATGAGACTATGTCTTCAAATAATGAGAAAGTTTGGCAGACCAGTGCCCATTAGAGGAATGACTTTAGGCCATCATATAATCGATCAATATTGCTCATTGGATTATGTATATAGTCCATAGTAGGCCTTGATAACCTTGTAATTCTATCTTCATACTCTGTAACATCCTCATTTCCTTTTTCCTAAAATTCTGAAATTTCCTTTCAATATATGCTTGTTGTTCATAAGGAATGTATTTCTACAAGAAATTTTCTTTAAATTCACTCCATTACAAGTTTTCTATTTCTTCATACTCTTTTTTTTTTGAATTAGTGAAAAGTATTGATCCACATATCTTGATAGATGATAGACTACTGACCTTCTCCCTTACATTACTTCCCAAGGAAATAAATATCTTTTCTAAGGAACTTATCAACTATTCTGCTATAAATGGGTTTTTAGTCCTATTAAATGATGGAGTTGGTTGTCTCATAAAGCAATCTAACATAGCTCCTCCACATTGTTGACCTAGATACTTCATATGGGTAAGGTTATTTTTCATAACCTGAGTATGTTGTCTCAGTATAGTTATAAGTTTCTCCACACCAGTTGCATCTCTAGAGCCAACATCATTATCTTGCATAGGAGGGAAATCCCTATATGGGATATGTGCATTCATCTGGTTTCCATTCCTTCCACTAGGTTCCATTTCTAAATAATGGAATACACTTGATAAAGTTATTAATCATAAAGTACAATCTCATCTAAGAAAAAATATTAAACATAAATTGAAATTCTACGTATGTCTAATCCCATAATCATAAACATGGTTTCATTGAGGAATAATTTAGATTTAAATCCTTCATAATGGATTGTAAAGAAAATGTGAATTATCCATAGCATATACCTTGGTCCTATAAAACTAGGTGTGCAGTAAGGCTCGTTTTTGTGTACCATGAAACCCAGGGTCAAGACCAAAACTCCTTATTGGAATTTTCACTCCTTGGTGCATCTATTCCAGAACCACATCCACTTGTAGTATCAAGATAGGTATGTATTCTAATTTTTAATGTGAATTCCCTTTTTTGGCCTTTTTGAACCCTCTACACATGTCCAACCCCACCCCCATGAAAAGGTCACTACTCAGAGGTAGATCCCCAGTTGGGGAAGGAGTCATTGCCAGCTGAGATGGTAGAGCACCCCAGAGGGTAACAGCCTGGTCAGTGATAATTCGTCAAAGAAATCCATCAGCATAGTAGTCTTCCCCTCATTTTACCAACCCATTCAAGACTAGGTGACACAGTAAGATGGGTGGATCCTAGGGGAGAGGCTCATCCCAAAATTGGAATCCTAGGATTCAAAACCAGAACCTCCCAAATAATGATGATTTTGGCCACTCGCATTCACCATCGTGCCACCACCGAAGTGGAAAATGTGTTAGAGGGTAAAGAGTTATTGGGGCGGCTTCCCCACCCGCACGCCACACTTCCCCAGAGAGGCCCATGGTGGTAAACCCTTGGTATTAGTCCAGTCTCCAATGGGGTAGAGGGGCCCATGAAAGGTTTGTTATCATAAAGTGTTCATGTTGGTGGGTATCCAGACTGGTATGTCTTTTATAAAAATATCCACATAATATATTCCTTACAAAAATTATATGATATTCTTGTATATTTATCCTCAAATACTATCTTAGAGTTTTTTTCTCTAATATAAATTTTCTAAATCTAGTTTCCATGTTTTATACTAAACTTCATCTCATACCAACTATAAAGACCCAACCCCCATTTCTCAGAGTCGGTGCCATAATACATTACATTGGGATTTTTATAAGAAATTTACATCCTAAATGATGAATAGTTTAGAAGGTTTGTAAATCCAAATACGTACACAAGTTCAATATTATAACTTGAAATTAATAACAACATAAAAGGCCCATTGGGAATATCCACCACACTAATATTATCCCAGTGATTCAATCATAATATACCTTTTTATGTCTTGGGAAAAATGAAACATGAGAAGGGTTGATATTAGATGCTCAGTAAGGGTAAAAAATATAGTAAAATATATCATAAATATAAACATTAGGTTTGGTGAATAAATTAAAACATATTCCTTTAAAAATAATAAACTTGAACACATTATGTCTGGAATATGAGTTGAGTAAACATTTCCATAATAAAACATAATCATGGGTATTCTACTAGTCGAATAACTACATCAAATATGAATTTATAGCATCATAATGAAATAAATTCATATGCTGTAAATTCCAAAACATATCTTCAAGGCCTCATCCAAGACATCTAAAAATTATTAGGGCCTTATCCAAAACCATATCTAAAAAATGGGCAAGGCCTTAGCCAAGTCCAAATCTATTGTTCTCTGGAGACCTAGTGATGCATCGATGTACTATAACAAGCTACAGAAATCCCTTACTAAGTCTAATTCATTCTTTATATAAATGGGGATAAACAAAAACAATATATACATTCATATTGAATCTAACATGTGAAATTTAAATAACATTCCCCAAACATTAAGCATTAACACTAACCATTTAAAGGAAATTGGTGAATGGTTTTAACATAGAACATCCACAGTAAAACTAATAATAAAATATTAAATTAAATATAGTAGATGATGTTATAAAATATTAATCCAAATAATACATAATAATCAACAAGAGTGTTGAAATTTATGAAGATACTCTTATAAAATCATCGAGTAATTCTTGAGATAAATACTCTTTTACTTTGAAAAGAATAGTTCTTTTGCAAATATATTTTTATAAAATTATAAGTGAAGTAAGGTATTATTTTAATAATAAAATCAAGGATTTTAGAGAGATAATGGTTTCTAAAAATATATTATAGAGTTCCCTTGAAAATAGGTAGGAATTTGAGAAATTATTTTGAATCAGGCTTGTATTTCTGGAAAAAGAAATTAAACGATCCTTCGAAAACATATAACTCCCCATAAATAAAAGTATAATTCTAGTTAAATAATATATATTGAACATTAAAAAATAATTTATGAGGATTACATATGAATAATTGAAAATTTAATTATAGGATAAGATTAACTCTAACGAAAATGGAGGTTCGGGTAGAAAATCCTTACCTTAAGTCTGAAGGTGTTCCTCACTTGATCATAATGACCTGAATAATAAAATTTAGGTTAATAAATTAATTATTATAGAACTTAATATAAATTTAATGGATTAATTATAACTATATTAGGATAATTCATGTCCTTTTGATTGGTTAAGAGATTCAATTTCATTGTTTGGGAGTGTTTTCTTCCTTGATTTTCATGATTGGTTTACTTTTATTCATGTACAGATAAACATGTTGAATGAGAATGGTTGTATAGAATTTAATCTATATGTTATTATTTATCATACAGAATATTACATAATTTTAAAATTTCTTTGGTTATTTGGAGTGAAAATGAATCATTATATAAATCTTTAATGATAATTCTTTGGGTTATTTGGTAATTTGTGATCCCAACAAACTCATTTTGATCTATAAATTAATACCATCTGTAAAAAAAAGATTACAGAACGTTACATAGGATGTATTACCTATATAGTAATCTTAATCAATAATAATAATGGTTTTATGACCAGAATTTGAGATGTTAATAAAATTTGAAAAGCCATCGTCCTCGAATGTGATAAATTAAACATCTCGGATGGTGTTTTCATTTCTAGTATAAAATAAGGGGAAAGAAGAGACGATGATGAATTATTCCATTATCATAAAAAAAGTTTGGTACATATAAGTTACTCGATTTATCATAACATCTGAATGAGGAGAGGTGAGAAAAGAAAAATAAAAGAAAAGAACTTGAAATAAAAGTAATGAGAAGAGGAATTTTCCTCTTAAAGTTATCTTCCTTGAGAGCCTCTTTAGGATATATTTTTTTGCCTTTTTATGAGACCAAAGGATACTTAAAGTTGGGGAGGATCTTGGGAGGATATTTGGGAAGAATTTATATAGTGAACAAGGCTTGAGGGGAGTCAAGAGAAGTGGAAGTGAGGGGGTTTATAGTGGAGGAGAGGAGTGAATATGGACCACCTTATTCCTTATTTGATTATATTCCCCAAGACAAGCTATAGTATTTATTCTTGTGACCAATAATAGTAATATGTGCAAGTGAGTTCTCAATAATTCTTTCTTACATCAGTTGTGACATAAGGAATAGTGTATTAAACTTATAATGTGCATATAAGGTAAATTACTATATTTCACAATTCAAAAAAATGTCAAATATTTTAGAAAAATACCAAAAATTTATTTTGAAATGCATAATCTAAAAATTTACTCCATTTTATTAAAATAATTTTCTAAATATGATAAATTTAATTTTTAATTAAAATAACTATTTACTCGAAAAATACATTTTTAAAACCAAAACTGATTTTATAATACCCCAAAAATTTAACTAAGGTCTTAATAAATTATTCTAAAATAATAGGACAAACATATATTAATTTTAGAACCCATTTTATGAAAATTATTTAATTTATTAATAAAAATTATAATTAAATATTTATAATTTATCAAAATATTAATACTTAATTAATAATTTATAAAATATTCTACATCACTTATAAGGTGCCAAAATTTTATTTATAAATTCATGGATGAGGTTACTATTCATAAGAAACATATTACTATTAATAAGGGTGCATTACTATTCCTAAGGGTACATTAAAATTCACCAAAATTTAAGTTGATTCTACCAGACTCTAAAAATCACCCTAAATGCAACTATGTATGTCTGTTTTTTCAAAATTCAAATACCAGAAGTGGATAAATTATATTTATTGGCTAGATTATAATAATTTTTGTTTTTTAGAGACTTGGTGTTTCATGTATTCAGTATTAAATTTATTTTCAAATCCTTGGGGTGTAATGATTTCTCCCAGAAACAACACAAGTTGAAACTAGACTAATCATGAACATTCTCCATTACTAAATAAGTGGTCCATAGATTCTATGCTTTTGTGAACACTACACCATCATTTCGATACAAGAGTAATCACTACAATAGGTCTCATGAAAAACATGAAGACATCTTCTTTTACCTTTAAATTTTCTCATATTTACCTTTACATTTCTCTATAGTTACGACTATGCATCCTCGAATATACTCTTTATATAGCCTCCTTTAATACGATGAAAGGTATGTCAAATCATGGATTATTATTCATGAAAAATGGTAGATTGGTGTAGATAAAAAAACATATAGTTCAAATTAATTATCTTCATCACATCAATATTCATATAGAAAACCCATGTGGTGTAATGCCACCATGAAATGTCTATTTTCATGTTAGTGGATGTATGTTCACCATAAGAACAAGCGATGTGAGTTGAAACTATGTTTGACTTGATACTTCGATTATCTGATCAATAGAATAACATTTAATGGTGTGAGTTCACCAAAAATTTTAAGAAAAACTACAAATAGTTATTCTAATAGATATAGGATATTAAAATTTTGAGTGTGGGAACACATAGAAGAATCTTACAATATATCTTCTTATAAAGTATTTTATTTTTTATAGGTTACAGAGGGGAAAAAATAAGGGGAAGCTTTATTTTTATGAATAGAATATTGATATAGGTGAAGTAACTATATAAGTTATTGTGTTCCATGATCATTGATTATGGGATGTCAATAACTATACTAGTGAAAGAGGTAAATGGAGATTTTTTAAAGTCATTTGGAGTGAAATAGAGATAAATTAAACTTTTTCACCGATTAATTGAGGTTGATGTATGAATTTTTAATGAAAATAAGATGTTGGTCATTCCGATTAAGGATCATGAAGAAATCTATAATGGTGGTGATGAATGGATCACAAACTAAGGACCACTATAAATAGTGGGATTCATCTACCAATTTAAAAATTAGAAAAAATATTCATGTAAGAGATTATAATTATTGTAAAATAAATAGGTGAATATATTTGGAGGACTATATGGTTTCATATATGTGTTATATGAACCGCTGGTACATTAATTTCATAGCTTAATTACTCGGTTTGATCAAAAATGAAATTCGTCCCTTGGATTTGTAGTTAAGTGGAAAAATCATGTAAAATGGGTTAATATACTAAGAAAACAAACTTTGATTGATCTGAAATTGTGGGAGAAGAATCACCAATCCATTTTTAATCTATAAGAATCTACACTACATCCATCATATTCTTGTGTATCCCAATATGGCATATATTGAAGGGTAACACTACATTTTATTATTAATTTAACTTTCTTCCATCAGGGGGACAAAAATAAGCAAACGACTTCTAATTTATGTGAAAAACTGGGATAACATTCCAAAAATCACATGTGATCTATTAGAATCAACCAAAAATCAAATCGATTCAAATATTGGTTCGTATAATTACAATTTCATTTTCACATTTATTATTATTTTTGGAATAATGAGTAAATCATTTGTATATAGGTCAAACTGACCAAACGAGTTCTTAATGACATGAAATATTAAGAAAAAAAAATTTAAGTCATTTAAAATATGTAGAAAGCATCAACACATAGATCAAATACCTAAATTGGTCAGTATGATCAAAAGTGACATTTGTCTCTTTGATTTTGAGTTAAGTGTCAAATCACGTAAAAAGGGTGAGTACCAAGAAATCACACATAGATATACATAAAATTGTGGGAAAATAATCAATGATCAATTTTTGATCTGAGGGAATCAAAACTGCACTTAAAGGATTATCATGTCACCTGATATGGTGTAAAATGATGGTTAATGTTATATTATGTTATTAGAATGACATATATCCCATCAGGGGGTCAAAAATGAGAAAATGAATTCTTAGTGAAATTTTAAGTGAGAATAAAATTCCTCAAATCATATGTGATCTATTATAACCAAATGTGCATAATTCTAAAATATTTATTGGTCAGTACAATTAAATTTCATATTGACATTTATTATCGTTTTTTAATAATGGAAAAATCATGTGTGTAGGGGTCAAAATCATCCAAATGATGTCTGACTGACATGAAATATTAAGAGAAATAAATTTATGTCATTTCAAATATGTAATAATCATCGACACAAAAATCAGATGCCTTAATTTCTCATTAAGATCAAAAGAAAAAAATTCTATCAGATTAGAAGTTACGTGACAAATAACAAAAATGTTTTCAATACCAAGAAAACACAATTGTATTGACATTAAATCATGGGAGAGTGATCATAGATAATTTTTAATCTGTACAAATCAATTTTGCATCCAAAAAATTCTTGTGTCACAAGGTAACATGAAAACAAAACAGGTAACATTGTCTAGTGTTATTAAAATGACATTCCTCATGTGATGGTGTAAAAATGAGAAAAACACTTTTGATTAATATGAAAAGATATGAGAACATTATTCAAATAGTATGTGATCTATTGGAATAAATGGCACATTAATCTCATTCGTGGATTGATTAGTATACTTTAAACTTGGTTTTCTACTTTTAATAGTCATTATTTAACGGGTAAATGTTTTAAATCGATGTTTCAAATTAGCTTACACTCATTTATTTATTTATGATGATTTCTATGGGGAACACTATATGAAATATTTTTAGTATTCTAAATATATTTATATATTAACTAAATAAATATGATTAATGATAAATATATTATTTTTTATTTTTCTTCATTTAATTTTTTTTTGTATCTTATCAGTAGTTTAATTGAGATAGAATATTGGAAGGGATTTGTAACTATTTGGAAAATTGGTTTGGTCCAGATTCTTTTTTTATTTGTTTTTTTATTTCTACCAACTATTTTTTTGTTATTTGGGGAGGTAAAACTGAAATATGTTTTTCTGAGAAAATTCCCCAAGTTAGAGACCACCATTGGAAGTTACTAATGCGTTTTCATTCCTAGAGCATTAATGATCACCTATGGTTCTTGCTATCTTGTTCGTTTTTTTGAGGAATTAGTGACCACGACTACGGCAATTGGGAGAGGTCCTATACAATATACCTTTGGAAGTCACAAAATCCCTTTAGCTTCAATCCAACCATGATTTCTAAAATCATCTTGATCAAAGATACTAATGCCCATTAGTGACCACTGTTGGTTATTTCTAATGACTGATTTTTTTTATTAGTGCCCACTCGCTATAGATATTCCTTAAAGAATATGTCTAGATAGACCGATGACGATGTATATTTTTTTCAGATGTTGTGGATAACCCTTTGGTTAACAAGTACCAATATGTTGTGAGTGGACAACAAAACCAACATTGAAAGGGGTGATTCAACAATCAAACTATATTTTTCATAACAAGAATGAGAAAATAGTTGATGGCCTTACTCCCAAATATGGGGATGATTCTTTGTCTCTCGAAAGGTAAGGGAGGATCAATAGAAAATATTATCATGAAGAACATTTTGTGAAGTCTCAAGATGTTAGGGGAAAACACTTTCCATTATAGGATCCTTCTATCTTTTAGGTAAATAGAAAATCAATCCCTCATTTTTTCATACTTCTTGTAAATGTCATTTCAAGACCTCCACCCCATCTATAAGCTATGTCACTTTTCATAGTGAGAATATTTTGAAACATAGTTATCTAGAGTGTGTTAGTTAGGTTTCACAAGCTAAGGAGATGTTTCTCAAATAGAATCCAAAAAACCCATGGAATTGATTTCTAGGATAGTGTAGATCAAGGGATTTTTCACAAATGTCCTAAATCTATATCCAATGACATCCAATTCCAAAAAAAGGTAATCTAACTTAGTCTAACTCATATTTTAAATATATCCAATATCATAGAGGTTTTTTATTAAGGAATTTTGGAAATTCTCTAGGACGTTTTTGAGGTGAAGGACATTCTTTAAGCACAAAGACTTTCAATTTAAGGATATGTTCTAATTTGAATATATTATCAAAGGGTTTAGGTCCAGAAAGTAGTGATTCAGCCCCACAAAATGATAATAATGTCTATCAAGAGGATGATGAAAAGGAATGTGAAAACCCTAAAACCTAGATAAAGGACCATCATCCAAGAGGTAGGCGTGGTGGATGATCTCACTACAACAGATGAATAATATTCTCTTGTTTCCTAGTGAGTTGTCTACTTTTTGTGGTAGTGGTTTTTAAATTTTCACTACATGTAATCTATATTTTTAGTTTGTGATTTTTTTAATATATTTTAGAATATTATGCTATAACACATGGTTCACATGCATTGTGATGGGGTTTATCCTGAGATGCCCACTGCAAATCATTTTGTTTTAAGATATTAGTTTATTTATTTATTTTAAATTCTCCTATTTTATTCTAGAGGCTCATCGGTTGCTAGATATATTTTATCTCTTCTTTTAACTAGTCGTGGAGGATGTTACAGGAGTAGCACATGAGGGATTATAATAGGTGATAGAGGTAGTATCCCAAAACATGTATTCAAAATCAAAGATACATGTCACAAGGGGAGGATGTGTTGATAGAAATGTGGAAAACATTGTGATAATAAAGAGTACTCATACAGATTTATCACTCGTGGTGTTTGGGAATTAGTGGAACAGTGCTGTTATAATATTCTGTTGTGCAATCTATATGATATTTTTTATTTAAGGAAGTGTAGTGATGCCATTTGTGATGTTTTGGATCTCTTATGGGTGACATTTTTTCATGGACGATTTTCAAAGTGGTGACACAGGAATATTGAGGTTTATATTTTCACATGAGATTTTAATGCTATATTTGTAATTCAGGTTTGGTATTATATGTGGATTCAATGTGCACTCTAATTATTAGTAGATTTCTTGGAGTTTCCCTATGGTTTTTTTAATACTCCTCATTGGAGGGTTTTTCAAATTAAAATATAAATCCTCATTTATTCTTCTCTAATTAAGTTTTGAAATTCATTTATATTAGTGATTCTTAAAGTTATTATTACCACAACTAGGTTTTTTTTGGGGGTTGCTCAACTTCATACCCAACAACCAGTATCATAGGAGGTTATCCATTTTTTTATTTCTCATTGAATATGGGTGATAAACACCATGGGGTTTCTTCCCACATTGAACTACTTAATGGGGAAAAAGATTTTAATCTATGGTAGCAATGAGTTAAAAATATTTTGGTCCCAAATAAGAATGAAAAATAATTCAAGAAACAAAATCATAGAATCTAGAGATGATGGGTAATGATGATTTTCATAATATGAGAGAGTCATTAACAAGAATGATTCAAATGTATTTGTGTGATAATACAATGTGCTATGTGATGAATCTGGTAGATCTTAAGGATATCTGAGTGAATCTTGAAACTAGGTATAAATGAAAATCCCTCACAAATCAGTTATATCTGAAAAATGGTATTGTCATTTCAGAATTCAATAGAATGGTTATTTAAGGGACCATATAGATTATTTCACCAAACTTTTGATGGATATGTCTTAAGTGGGGGTCAAGATCGATGATAAAGGTAATGGAGTACCTGTTAAAATTGAAGAAGCAAGGAGTTTGTCCTTTTGGGTTTTTTTCAGATTCAAATGATAATCTCATCACCACATTGTTGTTTGGGAAATAAGCACTAAATTTAGATGATGTGATTTCATCATTTCTTATGAATGAGACTCAAGAAAAGAATAATGATGATGAAACCTCAATTAATAGTGGTACTCTGGTTTTGGGAGATGGATATGGTAATCTGACAGGTTGGTCGAAGGAAAAAAGAAAATTCATGTTCTTCTTTTGCAATAAAGAGGGTCATGTGTAGATAAATTGCTATTAATTAAAAAAATATTATGGAATAAAAGAAGGTTAGTGACAGTAATTCTAAGGATACTGTGGTAAGAATTATTTAGGTTGAGGGTGATTTACTTTTAGTTGGTGTTAGTTGTCGTAGGTCAAATATGTACACCAAATGAGTGGTTGATTTAATTGCATCATGTCATATTACCCTGAATAGGAGATTATTTTCTTCATATGGAGATGGAGATTTTGGTATATTGAAAATGGTTAATGAATATTCTACTAATTTCATTGGTGTTGGTGATATTTTTATCACTATAAATGCAGGTTGTACGCTAACGATGATAGATGTGAGACATGTTCCAGGTATACACCTTAATTTTTTATTTTCTCGTTCTCTTGATACAAGTGGATTTATAAGTATTTTCAGTGGTGGAAGATGTACCTTTTCGGTAGGATTGATGGATTATCCAAGAGTTATAATGAATGAAACACATTGTATGACATATGTAAATACGTGCGGTGATATAATGAAATAGTTATGAATAGGAATTCATCAAATTTATGGAACAAGTGATTGTTTTGAAATATTAGAAGTCCATCAACTAAGACGAAGAAGGTTTGGAATCCAAACCTTGTTAGGTCAGGTGATATAGGTCCTAAACCTAATTATTTTTATTCAAAAAGTTCTATTAGTGAAGAAAGAATTCAAATCAAAGAATAGGGTGATGCCTTCAGAGTATCATATTTCATAGAGGATGTTGAGAAAATGGAGCCATTAATTCCTATAGGTGCTTCAAATTATGTGGTGATATCCATTATGGGGGAGCTATATATTATTGATTCTAGTATTGAATGTGAAGACATAGGTATAAAGAATATTTCTATATTTGGATTTCCTTTAGGGGGATCCTTAGAGGTTACATCCGAGATGAAAAAGAGAAGTGTATTATTTTCATCTCCTTATTTGATAGGCTGAAGGTGGATATTTATGGGTTTCATCCACAAATTCCCACCATGAATCCTTTTTTTAAGGTAGGAGTCTTTTTGTTTTATATTCTTATCTTCTATTTTTTAGGATTGTTAGTTATGGGATATTTTTTATATATTATTTGAATGGATCATGGGGCATGATACAGGAGATACACATGAGGGCTTATAAAAGGTTCAAGAGGTAGTGACCCAAAAAATAAATTCATGATTAGAGAAACACGTAGTCGAATATAGAGGTTTGGTATGTGGTGTGGTGTACAATGTGATACTCAAGACGACTCATTCAGATTTATCACTCATGGTCTTTTGGAATTGGGATCACTATGCATCTGGTTGATCAGGTTGTGAAATGGTTATGTTATTGTTTATTTGAGGAACTGTAGTGATTTCATGTTTTTTATTTTTTATCTTTGAGGGGTTATGTTTTGTCATGAATGATTTTCAAAGAGGTGACATAGACATATTGGGGTGTGGATTTTCACATAGGTTTTCTTTTCTATTTTTGTAATTCATGTTTGGGATTCTACTTGGATTTTGTGTACTCTCTGATTATTAGTGTATTTTTTGAGTTTCTATAAGTTTTTTTGAAATCCACTACATTGGATGGTTTCTCCGTGTAAAAATATGTGTCTTTATTTATTATACAGTTATTTAGTTTTTCGCTTCATCTATATTGGTGATTCTCACAATTATTGTTGTCGCAATTGAGTTTTATTCTATGGTTGATCCACAATAGTTTGGGTATATATATAAATAGTGGACAAGGTTGTGGTTGAGTGGTACTCAATATTGGATAGGTATATGATAGGGGAAGGGATCAAATCTCATCCTTCACTCTGAAAAATTGACCTTCCTTGCGAGTGTTGTATTTGGTTCCCCAAAAATAATGGGTCGGTTTTCTTAGCATCCTGACTCTGGTATGAATAGAAAGAAGAATGAATGTGGGCCCATGCATGGTAATTCCAGGTGGTGATGAGGTTTCTTGATGTTGTAGATGTATGGTTGTGTGCAGCGTCGAGTTTCATGGTGGTCAATGAAGATCTGCATTAGCCGGGGGTAGGTGGCCATGGTGGGGAGACTCTCCTACATAGATGGCTGGCATAGGTCAATGCCAGGGTGCAGGATGGGGATTATAACGGTGGGGATAATGGTCATTCTGGTTGTCGTGGGTGGAGAGGTGGTCTGGTGTTAGTGGAAGAAGGCATGGTGTATGATGTGTAGGAGTGGACAGTAATGTTAAAGCTAGAACACTATGGCATTCAGGACCTACGGTGGAAACCAGTGGTATGGGATTCGGCCACCGATGAGCTTTTCACCACAATAGAATTGAATTTATCTAGCACTATTCTTTATCATATAAAAAAACAATGAAAAAGGGGAACCTTTATTAGTGAAAAAAACACTGATAAAAGGCACTTTTATTAGAACTAATAAATGTATCCCTTTATTAGCACTTTTTTAGAACTGATAAAGGGTGTGTTTATTAGTTTTTTCATAGTGATGATAAATGTATGCCTTTTATCAGTTCTAAAACAACATTTTTTAGTGTTAAAAAAATATATTTTTTATAAAAAAATTTATATACCAATTAAGATCATATATTAATATGTAAAAATATTGATGTTGATATAAATATAATATATTTTATAAAATATGATTTATATAATATGAAATATGTAATCACACATAATATATAATATATTTAGACAAAAATGTTTTACAATATAATTAAAAATCATATTAATTAAATAAATTTTAACTAATATTGACTAATATTCATCTAACAAAATATTGAATATAGAAAAATTCAATAAATTAGTAAACGATCTAAAATATTTTGAAAACATGACTCAAAATTTAAATGGGCATAAATTTTGAATCGAGTATTTATTTTAGCTCTACAACATATCAAATAGAATCTTATGAAAATAAAAATGCCTTTGTAACCTAAGGGAATCCCTGATACTTTTTTAATCCAAAAAAGGCATAGAATTTCTTCAAAACTATGTTTTTAGTTGGGATACCCTATTTTTTAATATTCGATAACCTTTTAGTTTCATTCAATAGAGTCTTTAGGACCATTTTTAGTGGAGACTGAATTTATTCATAGGGATTACATTCATATAGATATTATGGTTTTAAAAAAAATCATAATGTGTTTTTATTTATAAATAAATATATACACTTGAATACATATTTTATATATTCAGACATAAGAATTATTTTTATAAAAAAATATTTAAATATATTTTGGTATAAAATATCTTTCTATATTTATAAATCATATCGAAATAATAATAGTATTGATTAAATTTAGAATAAAAATGTATGAATATTTATATACCTATAAAATTAATGTATATATAATTTATATATATATATATATAGTTGGGGTTGTGACCGAGTGGTAAACGACATAAGCATGCATCCAAAAGAACAGGGTTAAAATCCAGGCAGGGGATAATTCTCATCTTACAATTGCATTACTGTAGCAGTGGTGGAATTGTTGTAGTTATGGCATTATAAATACAACAGTACTGTAGTTGGGACTGTAGAAACCTAGGTATTATAACATCACTCTTCAATAAAGGGTCCTTTTGGCCAAAAATGGGCATTCAATCCTAGTATCATGGAATTATACCCATGGCCTTCGGGTCACTCAAATAAGACATATGGTTGATTGGCCTTCTGTTTTTTGTAATTGGTTCCCCTCTACCTAGGAAGATAGAGGTTCCTTTTTTATTAATAGAAAATATGCTTCTGACCCAACTTAAATAATTTATATATATATATAAACATATATTTATTTATCTATATTTTCAAATATATGTATATAAATATTAATATATAATATAAATAGATGAATATAAAACTTCATAATTATATTTATAGACATAGACATATATATAAATATATGTATGTTTGTATGTATATATTTATAAACACACACACAAAACATATTTTATATATGTATTTAAAAATAATTATATAAATGTATATAAATATATGAATAAGAAATGTAAAAAATATATAAAAATAAATAAATATATCACAAAATATAGTTAATAACATTATATAGAAGTTGTAAAGGTGTAGATATATGAGGGGAGGTCTTAGGTTTGAAACACTCTGGAGGTAGGGGCACGTGGGCATGTGAAGCTAGAGGTACTAGCGCTATTAAAGGGGGGATACAAGAACAGATAATGGGGTAGGGGCTAAACTGCTATTATTAAAAGGCGAGTCGAGCACTGATAAACAGGGGTGGTCTCCACCCTCCAAATCACAACTTTTGGTCATGTTAAAAATTTGACTTTGAGCCTTAAAATAATGGGGTTTATAAGCCTATACATAATTTAATAATAAATAGGGAGGTTTGATATATGGGTTATCCATTAGAAGTATATGACCTACCTCTTAGGTTTGTGAGTAGTGTGTTTTTGTATTTCATTGTAATATTTAAATATTTTATAATATATATTTATAATTATAATTATAAATATATATATATATTTAAATAATTATAAAAATATAATATGGATATTTAAATTATAAATATATTTTCAATATTTTATTATTATATATGATAATTTCTATTATAGAAGAGGTGCATTAAATCTGAATATTGGACTGGTTGAAGACTCTATGGTTGATCAATCTTCTAATGAAGCTGCCATTCAGAACTCTACTGATCAACTGATTATGTATGTGCTTTTTATTGTTTCCAGGAACCGTGGATGTAAGAAAAAACTAAATAATAAATCTCCTAGGATGATTAAATATATGAAACAGTTTAGGTGCCTATGTTGGAAGCTAGTGGTTCTAAAGGTATGGGTTTCCCATCAGTTTTCATAGCCTCAGGTATGCTGGAACCTTTAGCATGGGGTGTTCATTCTTGCCCAGAGAATATTATCCTTAGTTAGAATGATGTGTACAGGTATAAAAGATCACACCCTGATGATGCAAGGATCCATGTAAAAATGTATGAATATAGTGGTGGATAAATATGGATTCTAACTGTCATCTCTAGAAAATCAAAATATCATGATGCATAATTGTTGTTTGGGCAGATCATGGACTCTATGACTCAAATGCAAGATGCAAAATACTAGAAGTGGTGTCAGATGTATGGGTAGAAAGTGATCCTATCAACCTCATTTTACCAATTTAATAAAAAATTCATATATATTTCGTTCATAAGTTCCTCTTGTGAGTAATGTGTCACAAAACATGTAAGAAAATTCAGTATTATACCACTAGATGACCTGGAAGGAGAAAGTCTAGTTGTTGGACTCAAGGATGAGGTAGCAGAATAGTATTTATTTCAACTAGATGATACTATTTCTATGATGGAACTGAATGTATTTGGTTTCAATGATTATTTCGCATTTCAAAATTTGTTATCCATTAATCTTGAAGATGGACTACATCCCAACCCAAAAATGGATTTTAGGGATTTATCATGGAAGATAGGGATCTATTACACTATAGTGGGATCATCTGAGTCATTATTACATGAAGAATGTGAGACTCTTCAAAGGGCCATGACATGGCGCCAAGGACTAATTCAAAAATTCAAAGAAGATACCTGAGGAATTTTGGATCTATAATGAATTAACTAGTATGGACTTCTTTTAGCTCATTTCTTGTTGATGTGGAAACATTATGTCATGTCCATATTGACCTTCTTGTTCCTTGTATTCCTTTACTTTTCTAATAAATTTTGGATTCATGGGTTTGGTTTCAATGTAATGGGTTATAATTTTAATTATATTTATAGGAAAAAGGTTCATCCAGAATTCAAATACCTTGACTATTTATTAAAGAGAATGATAAAAGGAAACAAGAAAGAAAGAAAACAAATGGGGTCATACAAAGATAAATTCCCCCATCGATAATAGAACATTGTGAATCAAAAAAATCAAGATCATTCCCATAATCATAGTATGAATCGTTATCCTCATCAGTAGTTTCCCACTTTTATTGTGAATTTATTTCATTGAGGATCCCATGAATCCTCTCCTTCAACCTCTCCTATACCAGAGTGGGATGAATCTTTGATGCCTTGGAAGATAACATGGAAGACAATTTTCTGGGTTGACTGGAATAATCCTCTAGTGACCTTCCTTTTAGAGGAACCAGAGAAACACCGTCACTAATGACCCTATTTATCTATCCATTTAAAATATATCTCTTGAAAGAAAAAGGATCATAACTGCCGTTAGATTGGAGATGTGTGGTGTCCAGAAGAAGAAGCATCCTTTCCTTATAACTTCTATCTTATGAAACATTACCCCATTTTCCAGACATTCCTAAAGAACATAAAACAATCTAAAAATAATGAAGATAGTCAACATACTGATGAACATTAGATTACCCAGTTCTATCATCCTATAAAACATGCCATGAGAAATCTGCATTAAGGTGGTGCACAATATATCCATACTCATTATTTGGCGAAGGAGAACACATAGACACAACACCAACAGCCTTATTAGTAGGTTGATCCACCTCACCATGTGCATCTTATCCTAACCAAGAGAAATCATGGAAATAAAAGATATTTTAAGCTATTGTTTAGGATCATATGGAATATCACTGCATCTATAATCTAGTTCCTCATATCCTGTAACATTCCCAAAAAAATTCTCATCCTTTAGTTCAGACATGGAAAGTGACCAAGTATAATCCAAGGAAGCTCCTTCATACTTACGATTAACCACTTTTGACCTACCTTTGGAGAATACAACCTCATGATTATTAGATTACTTATCCAGAAATCAAATTAATTGCATCCTAGTCTATATAGGTACTAACTACACATGCGGCGTGGATGAAGTCTTATAATCAATAACATCACTGTCTTTTAAAGGATTCCCCTTCAAATCATAAAGAATCACAATCTTTCCTCGAAAATTTCTCTTACATGCGACCAACATATTTTAAATTTTGGAAAAAACAGGGGAAATTTAAATAAAAAACATTGATTTTAATTAAATCAATTGGAGTAGTAAGAGACACATTCCTAGTAAGAGTGGAACACAAATAAATTTCAAATAGAATTCTCACAAAGTGGTTATGCCTGACATATTTGTTCTTCTTATCCAGGTAAATTGAAAAAATAATGGTGGAAGCAATATTATTCCAGATTTTTGTATGCCAAAAAATCCAGTTAAGATCGTGTAGTATGATCCAAAACTATGAAAAATAAATCATGATGCTTGGCACATAAAAATCCATCATCCATTTATGAAGATGATGAGTTCTTGGCTTCAAATATATTAAACTAGAAGAGCACACATGGATCTCAACTTCATTAGATTTAAACAAGAATTAAAATTATAATATTTTCAAATATATATTTAAATATTTATTTATAATTATATATAATTATATTTTTTATTTATATTAAATATATTTTTAAATTATGGCTTTATCAGTTTTTTGTTAGGGGTAATAAATAATTACTTTTATCTACACTAAAAATCATGGATAAGATATATCTTGATCCGCACTAGAATTTTAGCATTGATAAAATCCTTCATGATATTTGTAATAGAACTCTAACCAATCTTTTCTTGCTCATTCCATTCAAGATTTCATAGAATAGAATCTTTGTCATCACTCTCCCTTGATGATTTTAGATGAATACACACCTTGAAAAGCCAAGGTATGTGATCACTTTCAATCATCACTCCCCCTCAAACATCTTATTTTATTTTTAATTTTTAAAAATGGATTGAATGGTTGGTATGTGTAGTGATCTTATATTTACTTGATCTACATCACTCCAGAAGCAGAGTTAGGAATTTATAACATGTATATACTTCTTATAGATATAGTTAGAAAACATATTTTCATTTTGTTAATGCATAAAACATAACCTAACATGTATACACAATTTCATGAAAAGTTATAATCAGTCACTTTCTGATATATTGTGTTTCATTTTGACCATAAGCTATAGAGTTATGTATATGGTGACTTAGATGTTAGGATTCTTTCTTTTATCTTTATCAAGAAAACATGGATATAAAAAATACCAAATTATATTTGAGCTATTTTAACCAGTTTTTTACTCATGTATCTCACGAGGAAATGAAATTTGATGGATGAGCATGATAAAGAAGATATATTTTACTGGGAACACTTAAAAAAAATATCAAACTCATATTGTAATAAAAATTTCATAATTCAAAATTTAAATTCTACATTACACATATTACAAGAAACCATACATGCAAGGACTGAATTTTTTTAGTTATGTGAATTTTATTTTCTTTCATGATATACCTCCTCTTATATGAATATGATCACTCCATATTAAATTTTATTTATTTATTTATAGAAATATAATTTATCAATCATTACCCCTACTTATTACTCATTAACATATTTCTCTTTTAATTTACATATTTTCATTTTTTATATATGGTAAATCTCTAAAACTCAAACATAATGACATTTTATTAAATATAATATGTGACATGAAACAATGATTTAGTCTTTAAATGCACCCGAAACTAATTTTAGCATTCATTACACGCAACACTGAGTTTTACTGAACAAAAATATAATATTAATATTAATATTTAATATGATAGTTATCGATTAGCCATTGGAATGGAGAATATGAATAGGATTCACTATCTTATAAAACTAAAGAGTTTATAACTATTTATTGGTTTTCTATTAATAATAAGAATCATTTAAAAGAAAAATATTTTTTTTAAACCTGAACATTCTTAATAGATGGTTTAGTCATGCTCAAAACACGTAATTTAAAATTAATTATTAACACTTTTATTGAATTTATTTGATAAAATAAACCTCATTTTTTAAATCAAAATATGAAAATAATCTTAATCTTATTTTTTTGTTATTCTTATGAAAAATTTCATTTTTTTAATGAATAGTGAAAAATACTAAATTTTAATTGAAAAAAAAAGATTTTTGTTTAATTAATTTATAATGTTAAATTATATTTTGAATTAGTTTTAAAGTAAAATTAGTAAATATATATATTAATTAATCCAATTTAATTAATTGGAATTGTTTTCATATTTAATTTAGATATTAAAACACTTCAATATTTTGAACGTTTTCACTTTTAAAAAATACGCTTTCTCATCATGTCTATAGGATTAATTTTAAATTATAACACTTATTTGAGTTCAATTTGGAAAAATAGATTCCATATTTGGAATCAAAATAATTTACATTAAATAATAATTAAAACTAAATTTTTTACTAAAATAAATAGTAAATGTCGTAAAAATTATTTACAGTGGTGAAGGTAAAAATTGATTTACCTACGGGTTAAACTAGAATGATAAGAGTAAAATGACCTAAACTATTATCTTAATTTTATTTAGTAAGTTTATTTTGATCTTGGACATTAAATTCTTAGATATATGGATATTCCTTACCACAAACATTGAATATGACCCATATAATAAGTTAAGTAAAAATTGATTAAAAAGATACATTTCATACTTTTAATATCTATAGTGATTTAGGATATGTAAAAAAATTATTCAGTTATACATATTAACATGAAATATAAATGATTTTTTGTTATAATACTAATTTATCTTTAATTTCTTGAGATGAATTAGTTTCTTAAAATGCTTAGGAAATGCCAACACAATAATTATTTAGTTAATAATTATCAAAATAATGATACTAAATATATTAAAAGTGGAGTAAATTGAATTAATTATTGTATTTATTTATTTTTTTATATTAATATATCATATTATACTGGTGTGAACTTAATATATTCAAATTCCATCATTGTATTGATATTTTTAAATTCAAATTAGATAAATAAATTTTTCAAATGATTTCAAATTACTAAAAGTCTTATATTCTTACAAATAATTTTTAAATGTTAATAAATATCAACTATTTTACATTAATAGACTAATTTAACTTTCATAATGAACATTTTGACCCCTAAATAGCGTGGTTATGATTAAAGTAGTGTTTTTGTGCATTATATGTGCATATCTTAAATATAATTTCCAACACACATGGGATTTTTATTGTATAAATTATTCATAATATTTATAATCAAGTGGTCTAAATTTTATAATATTTATGACTTTAATTTATTTTTAATTGATAAATTACCTAGGTTAGAAAATTTGTTACCATAGTAAAAACCCAAAAGGGTACAAATATGGAAACATAGAAGTTATAGAATCAAATGTTTAGAACATGTATTTCATTATGTTTTGAATGTGTTTCCTAACCATATAATCCCTCCCAACCTCTAATTATAAATTTTGGATCCACTTTAGATAATATTGACCTCCCAATAGTGAATACTTTTGGGTATTTACAAGAATTCCACTCCACTTCAACTATAAAAGGTAACTTTCTTTCCTCAATTATTTACACCTGTCAAGCCATTTGGATCATGTAAACCCTACCAAAAAAAATTCTCATACTCCCTACCATCATCTTAAATACTTTTTTTTTCCATAAAAACAACATATGAATGGTTTAACTCAAATCAAATCAAGATATATGAATAAGAGGTAATGTTCATCAACGAGAATCATCAATTTATTTCATTCTCCACCCCCCCTGGCCGCCAATATTAATAAACAAAGATGATATAATAGATTTATTATCTTAAATATAATATTATTATTTTTATAATAATTTCATGACATAAAACCATCCTCACTTCCATCAAATTGGTTATGAATTCATTGTTTGGGTGTACGGTAGACTACCTCCTCGCAAACTGATGTCATTCATTTTCCCATTACCACCTCTCAAGGTTGAGTACTATGACAGATCTAAAGTTTATATTATATATATATATATATATTATACATATTGAGTGACTATAAAATATATAACATAATAATTTCCTTTATATAGAAGATGTGATAATGTTGCTCATGTTTGCGGTAGACTACCGCATCGTGAAGCGTTGTGATTCATCTTTCAATAACGCTTTACATGGAAGGTGAAAAAGAATATATTTAATGATTATATATTATATATATATAATAAATATTATATTAATGACAAATTCATCATTATTTAAATATATTATATGATTTTATTTTCTTACATTTTCACTCAATGAATGATGATAATATCGTTCGTGTATGTGTGGACCACCAACTTCACGAATCGATAGAACTCACTTTTAATCACTAAAACACATGATTGATATATATAAGTATATAATATGATATTAAGGATGTTATGATAACTTATAAATGGAAAATATTACTTACCTCTTTTCCATAATGACCATTGAAAATTGGAAGACTTTACTCATGCATATGTACGGCTTATCATCTCCATGATAGTAACGTACTTCATTTTTCATAAACATCATTACTAATTGGTTTTAAAAGTATAATTTATGAATAAATATGATAATTAAGTTATTATAATTATTATTAATATTTTATAACTATATAATATGTTCAAGAACCAGATCATTCATGATGAAAGACGTAAGATAAAAAAGGTTATTGACACCTAAAATAATTAAAATAACGAAAGGTTCTTAATGAAAGGGAAATAAGATGTGTTAGAAGTATAATATATGATATTATAAATATTAATTTGGTTATTTAATAAGTTTATAACATGTTTAAACAATAATATTGTAGGTTAAATCATGTTGGACCAAAAATACAGCATAAGGTAAGGGTTTTTGTCACAATTTACATTCCCTTGAGTCATATTTGTTTTTATAAGACAATTCACTTTTATGTGGTGTATATACTACCCCTTTGACATGTAATATCGTGATTCATTAATAATTAAGGGTATATTAATTTTCAATTTTAATTATCTCATCCATGGGGATTTTAATTGAAAATTTCCAAGTGGTAAAAGTTATTAAACAGCCTCATTTTCTTTTGTGAATGTTACCTTTTTATGGAAGCAATAAATTTATTATAATTGTTTTTTATTTGATGTTAAATTTATATTAAATATAATTATTATGGTGTTATGGATATGATTATTTCCTAAACTGTACAAAAGTTTTACATATGGTGTTTACTTTGATGTTTATTTTATTAACTAGAGAAAAATTAATAAATATATATCCTTTACTCAATACGAATATTTAATAAGGATCATTGTTGATGAATTAAAATTATTATTAAATATATAATGTATTATTTAGAGATGTATTAAATAGTTTGGGACCATTTAATGTAATCCCCTTGATACATTGGTAGGTTTCATGAGATAAACAAACATGGTTTTAGTTGAGGCCCTTCACATTTATTTGATGTCGGCACAAATACTTGATGGTATTAGATTCTTGGTATAATGAATTGAAGGTACTATATTCTTGGAATGAAGCCATGAACATTTAATATGTCTTGAAATAAATCCTAGATGGAAAGATTTATATATCCATCATTATGCATTCAATCATTATGAATTTATTTATTTATATTCCATGTGACTATTCAATTAGTTAGAATATATGTGGTTATGTTTTAGACTTAGGTGATTATTTATATGGGATTAATTAATAACCTTTTATTCTAGAAATATTACTCTCATGTTATTAATTTAATGGCATGTGTTTTAATTATTTAACTTTCAATTTTTATTATGCATTATTTATTCATAAATTTCACTATACACTTACCCTTACTGAGCATTTTATCTCACCTCGTTCTTATGTTTTATTTTTTCTAGGATACATTGAAGTATTTTTTTACAGATATACAGGGATACACAAAGGGTAATACTGGAATTGTAAAATAAAATTATTTTTGTATTTTATGTTTTAATATATAATGTAAATTTCAATTATATATCTAGTTTACTACGACTACTAAACTACTCAGTCCTTTAGGATGTGATTCCTTGTATCTTATGAAAATGTAATGGTTTCATGCACCAACTCCAAGCTTTGAGGTTCATGGTTTCTAAAATTGTTATTTGAGAAATTTCAGTAGAAAACATGGGAACTAAATTTAGGGAAAAATAGATTAGGGAACATAACCCTAAGTTAGGATTTGAGGATTCAAGTATAGAATAAAATTTTAATATTTTGGTCAGGAATAGATTATGTGGTTTTTCTTATCAGTACATCCATGTCTGGATACTACATGTGGAAATTGTTCTGGAATAGAAGTACATAGGGGTAATAAATTTGAAAAATGTGTGTCGGGATTGACTCTAGCACTACTTGGTACCCAAAAATGGGAAAAACAACACAACTAGTTTGACACACTCTGGAAAAATGATTAGGATAATTCAAATTTTATTTAGATACCTTTACAAAGGAGCTCAAGATATTTTTATTCCCAAAAAAACTATTTATGGTGACGAGATTATTTATGTTATGTGTTTCGTTATTTTGGTGATTATAAATTAGCTTTCATAATTTTATGACCTAATATAGTGTATTCTATTATTTATAAATGGATCCTTATTGAAGGAATAGGAACTGTATAAATGAACAAACCAATTGTAAGGATTTCTCTATAGGGTAACATAATGAGGTTGGAGCTATAGTTATAGATAGATATGATCAAATTATAAATATATTGGAGCTACATACTTAGGATATTAGTAATAAAAATTCTTGTATGGATCATCATACTGATCCACCATGCAATTTATGTTTGACCACTTCATGTGTCAGAAACCACCATTATTCAATGGGAATACAAATCCCTTTTTAGATAAGAAATGGATAATTTTTTTATAGAAGTGTTTTCTCTATCTAGTAAATAGTGAAGCAGATAAATCTTTCATGGAATTTTTTCATCTCTAAGTAGATATAGATCAATTCTGGTCATTGATTCAAAATAGAGAGGATGAGGAGGAAATCACAATCATGGAGTGGATGAATTTCACGGTAATATTCTTGTAAAAATATTTTCCTCATGATAAATGTGCATACATAAATAGAAGGTTCTTAAGTCTTAAGATAGAAAGCATTGGAAAATCATGCTAAGTATAAAGTGAACTTTATAAGATCATCAAGTCGTGTTGTGGACTACCTATGTATTCCAAAGATCAATACTGGTCATTTATTTGATGTTATTAAGATAATTCTATGAATCACACTAGTCTCCTAGACATTATGATTATATGAGGATATAATATCACATTCTATTAAGATAGATAAATAGATATATAAATATTATGTCTTCTAGGGGAAGAAATTTAAGAATGTGATAGCATATAAAAAGGAAGATAAAGGGAATAAGGGAAATAAGGATTTTCCAACATGTGATACTTGTGGAAGGAAATGCTATGGTACATTCTTAAAATGAAAATCAATTTTTCTCAAGTGTAGAAAATAAGGCCACCATTATCATGATTTAAAGGGAAATATATAATTTTTCCAATTCTCAATGCTTCAACTATAAGGATATAGGGCACTATATAAATGAATTCTCTAGGTGCCAAGGGAATATACTATAGAATAATCTAATGGATATGGGTCAATATTATACTATTAATTCTATTAAAGTGAAATGATTATGTTTATTGTGTTTGGATTCAAGAATTATTTTATAATATTATATTAATCAAGGTATCATAGTTGTATGAATTATGAAATGTATAAGGATTGTACTACAATGAGTTTTAATTAAGGTTTTGAAAGTTTATTATTAATGGTACCAATGTCTAAGAAAATTTATTCTATGAATAGATAAACATCATGGAAAATACATGATTTTGGGAAATAAAACTCTTAATATGTTCCTAATGATGATATAATTTTTATGGGATAAAGAGATTATTGATATGGATAAGTTAAATTATATACTACTAACTACCTTGGAACTAATTAATGATATGTTCATTTATGAAATTCAAAAACCTTCTTTCTAAAGTTATAGATCTTAATATTTTGGAAGTGTCATAAGGTTAAACATTTATGAAATGGTTTAAGTATAACTTTGGATAAGGATTAATAAAATATTATATTTCATCACCTTATGATTATTTATGCATATTGGATAATTTTTTTTAACTATATTGGTTTTGGAAAATAGTTTGAGATATAAAACGTTTCACACCTTTTTAGATCTTATAATTTGTTAAAAGTGAATTTTAGTGCTTCGGTATACAAAAACATTTTTGGATATTCATTTCTTAAATTAAACGTGGAATTAGAAATTGATTGAAGCAAAACCTATGGATGAACTTTTTCTTATAAATTAGAAATATATCAAGTATATATGTTTACTTATATTAGTAGATAATAAATCAATTCCTCAAATTTGAAAAAATGAACTTGAAATAAATTTTTATCCTATTTTTATAATTTAGGATGATATCAATGAACATTTTCACAACTATTTGGTTTACGGTTTGGGGGCTGTTAACCTTCTTCAAATCACCCATTTTCCTGTGATTAATGTTCCCAATCACTATCACTTAGTATTTGGGTGTTGTTTTTTACTTATTTATCTAGGTTTTTATTTTTTACATAAGTTATCATACTCATAATCCTATTTTTCTGATAATTTCATTTGACCTTTTTACTTCTAATTCTCACTTATTAAGAGGATTTCTTATTAACCCTTTTACGATGTGAGTTTTTTAATAAAACACATGTAAATTATAAAAGAATAATATTTTATTAAATAGCATATGTGACACACGACATTGATTTTATCTTTCAATGAATGCAACATTGATTTATCTTGTGTTAAGCATAACAGTGAGTTTTATCGAACAACAATGTACTATTTATTTTATAATTTAATATGATATGTATCACCTAGCCATTGGAATGTAGGGTAAAAATATTTTTAACTAAAATATAAAAAAAATATTTTACACACATTTATTGGTTACCTATTTATAATAAAAAATCACTTAAAGGAAAAATACATGTTTTTAGAAAAACATTATTTTTCTTAAAGTTGGTTTAATTGCGCATTGGGCACATAATTTAAAATTAATTATCAAAATTTTATAAAACAAATTTGAATCAATAAACATAATTTTTTAATAATAATACCAAGATTGTATTTGGGTGAATGTTTTCTATATTTCTGCGTGATTTCATTTTTTTAGGAATAGTGAAATTTCTAAATTTTAATTGATAACTCTTTTTTTTAATAATTTATAATGTTAAATAATATTTTGGATTATACTCAAAGTAAAATTAGTTAACATTTGTATAAATTATTCCAATTTAGGTCATTTTAATAATTTATATATTGAATTTGGATATAAAAATATTTCAAACATTTGAACATTTTCACTTTAAAAACCTTCTTTCTCATCAACTATGTAGAATTAAATTTAAATCATGTCACTTCTATGAGTGGTATTTGAAAAAATCGGCTCCTTATTTTTAATAAAAATAATTTATATTATCTAATATGGATAACTTAATTTTTTTCAATAATAAATAGTCAATGCAGAAAAAATTAATTTCTATAGTTAATTTAAAAATTGATATATTAGTGGTTAAAATAGAATAATAAGAGTAAAAATGACCTAAAATATTATCTTAATTTTAGTTAATTATATTATTTATAAATCTTCCATCATGATATTGGAAATATGAAAATTATTTTCCACTTGACTTTCAATATTACCCATATAATATGTTGAGCAATAAAAATGAAAAAAAATGATACTTTTCTTACATTGAATATATATAATCCTTTGGGATAAGGAAAAAACAAAATTGGTTCAGTTATAAATATTATTTTTAAATTTATTTTTGTTTTTTATCATAATAATTTATCTTTTTTTAGATATTAATTAGTAACTTATAATTCTTAAGAGACACCAAGAAACTAATTATTTATTTCATAATTAAAAAAATAAATGATACTAAAAATATAAGTGATATAATTTTAATGACTTATAGTATTATGTTTACTTTTTAGCATCATATACCATTTTAAACTATTTTCAATATAATATATTCGAATTCCATCATTTAATTAATATTTTAAAATTTAAATTAAATAAATAATGTCAAAATTGACATTAATGTTATTTTATAATAAATGATATTTTATTAAATGATTTCAAATTACCAAAATTCCTATATTACGGAAAGATATTTGTATATGTTAATAAATATAAAATTTTTTCCATTAATTAATCAATTTATATTTAATATTAAACACATTGACCCATAAATAATAAAACCTTTATTTGCACGGTTAGGGTTAAAGTAGTGTTTTTACGCATTATATGTGCATCTATTAAAATAAATTTATAAAACACGTGTTATTTTTATTTTATAGAGTTTTTTATTATACTTATACTAAATGGGTATAAATTTTCTAATAATTATCACTTAAATTAAATCTTAATGGATTAATTACCAAGGTTAGAATATTAGTTATCATAGTAAAAACCCTAAATGGTAAAAATAGGGAAATATATAAGTTAAGGTAACAAATTTTTAAAACATGTGTTTAATTGTGTGGTGGAGGTTTTTACTGATCATATAATACCTCCAAAGCTTTAATTATCAATTTCTGTGCCACTTTAGGTAATATTGAGCTCCAAATAGTGAATACTTTTGAGTATTTACAAGAGTGTCACTCCTCTTTAACTATAAAAGAGAACTAACTCCCCTTGCTTATTAACACATCTCAATCCATTTTTATCATAAAATACATGTCTAAATAATATACCAATACACCTAAACCCATCCAAAAATAATTATTTTATGAATAAATAAAACCTATGAATGGTTTAGTGCAAACCAAATGAATATGTCTAAAGAATAGGTAATGTTCTCTAATGAGCTTCTTTATTTTATTTCACTCTCTAACATGGGAAATTATAATTAAAAAATGATGATATAACAAAATGGGTATCTTAAATATACTAAAATGTTGTAATAAAAATTTCATGACCTAAAACTATCATCAAATACATCAAATAGGTTATGAAATCATTTACCATGTGTACGGTGGACTACCACCTAGCGAATCGATGTCGTTTGTTTTTTGCATTATCACCTCTCCTGTATGGGTATTATGATAGATATAAAGTATATATATAATATATATAAAATAATTATACCTATTGATTAATTTATTAATATATAACATATTAATTTCTATTCTTTATGAGACATGATAACATCACATGTGTGTACGGCAGACTACAACCTCTCGAAGTGATGTGAATCTTCTTCAAAAACGCTTTACATGGAAGGTTGTAAGGAATAATGTTAATGATTATATGTGATATAAATGAAATAATTATGATATTAATAACATGTTTTTTCATTATTTAAAGATAATATATCATTTTACTTTCTTACATTTTCACTTAATGAAAGACGACGACGTCATTCATGTATGTGTGGATTACCGCCTTCCCGAAGTGATGTGACTCTCTTTTCATAACCACAAAAAATTAAGGATATATATAAGTATATAATATGTTATTTATGATATTATTATAATTACTTAAATTTAAATATGACCTAATCCTTCCCATGTTGATCATTGAAAAATGGATAACATTATTCATACTTATGTATAACCTACCACCTCCATAATTGTAACGTAGTTTATTTTTTGTAACCATAATTAATTATTAGTTTTAAAATTATAATTGATGTATAAATATAATAATCATGAAAATATTATAATTATGAAGATGATATAAATATATAATATTCACAATAACCTAATCTTTTATAATGAAACACGCATAAGAAAACAAGGCGATTAACCCCTGAAACAATGAAAATAATGAAAGGTTACTAATGTAAAGGTAATGATATGTTATAAAATGATCATAAATGAAATTAAAAATATTAATATGGTTAATTAATAAGTTAATAACATGTTTAAAACCACTATACATGAATTTAAACCATGTTCAACCCAAAATATAGCGTAAGGTAATAGATTATGTCATAATTTACATTCCATTTATAATTATTTGTTTTTATACACCAATTCAGTTTTATGTGGTGTATATACTACGCATTTGATGTGTAATATAATCAATAATTTATAATTAATGTTATATTTAGTTTCATTTTGAATTATCTCATCCAATTGGATTAGAACTGAAAATTACTGAGTGGTAAAAATTATTGTACAATCTCATTTCTTTTTTTGATTGTCAACCTTCTCTTAAAACAATCACTTTATTATAATAATTTTTCGTTGGAATCTAAATTTATATTAAAAATACATTGTATTTTGTGATGAGTATAATAATTTCCTAAAAATTATACTTTTTTTACATACTTTTTTTACTTTTAAAGTATTTTTATAAACTCAAGAAATATTGATAAATTTTCATCCATTAATAGATACTAATATTTGATAAAGCACATTTTTTATAAATTAAATCTATTATTCAATATATAATAAATTATTTTGAAATGTATTTTATGGGTTTGATATCACTTAATGTAATCCCCTATAGGAATCAATAAGATTCATGAGACAAACTAGTTATGGTTTTGGATTAGGCCATACAAATTTATTAGATGTTGGAAAAAATAGTTAATGGTATTAGATTCATATCATGAAGACTTGAAGGTATTAGTGTAAAGACCTAAACTGTTATAAATAAAATTTCCCTTTTGATTTAATTAAATTTATTACTATGTAATATAGTTATTGAGAAAACATTTACTTATTTGGTTTTATCCTATCAGGTTAAAATGACTATTAAGAATATTTATCATTTATAAAATAGCTATTGAATATTGATCACAAGATTAGAATCAATATAGGGTTTTAATAAATCCAATTAAAACAAAAAAGGAAGTGATGGCCTCAACCAATAGAATCTTACCCTATGAAGCCCATTTATCCGAGCTTCTAAGGGACATAACATCATTGGCATTTTCCCTTGACCAAGAAAAATCAGATATCCAAAAACTTAAGCATGATAGAACTTGTTTAGTGGATAATTTCAAGCTCATTGAAATCACATCCAAAACCATGTTTTCCAAACCACACCTTTAAAATCTCATTATCATGCACCATACTCATAAGGATTTTTATGGTGTGTTAAAGGTACATGTATTATGACCCTAGAAATATTAGTATCTATATTATTTTGTATATAATAATGAATATAGTTCCATCCCATTATTGTTACTTTATAAATGATGTAGATATTAATACAATAAAACACAAATTGTCTTTTTGCGTAATATTAAAATTCAATTAAAGAATTTATTTTGATGAATTAATGTATTTATAAAATAATTAATAACTTAAAAAATATAATTATTAAATAAGTTTTATTAAATAAAAATTATCATAAAAAATTATGAAGTCAAATGCAATTTTTATAAAGGTTCAAAAACTATTATTATCAAAATATGTTGTATTCCTCAATAAATATCGATTATTATTTTAAAAGTTATAATACAAATAATTAGAAAATTATTTAGATAAAATTAATATTGTTTTTGGAATCATAAAATTGAAATTATCAAGTAGTTAATATTTCATAATTTTCTGAGACAGCCGAATTTTCTGGTAAAAATTAATTAACATATAAATATATGATGTGTATTATGACATCATAATGACCCAAATATGATGTAATAAATACTATAAATGGTATCCACAACTAAATATATTTTTACCATTTAAGATAATTCTATTTTAAGTTTATTTGATTTATTTTATAAAGGAATTATGAATCCTTCAAATCATATAATATTTTTTAAGGTTTTAAAATCATTTCATTAAGAGTATGACTCCCCCAAATCAATTTTTTTCATTTTAAAAAAGCCACTTTAGGATTAGTGGGAAACCTTACATTTCAAACAAAAGCTGCGCGAGAGTCCACAAAATTCAATTTAAAATTGCTAACTTTAAGAAAAAATCTTCACCCATCCTGGTTTCCAATAATCTCGAGTCACACGCCTGCCTCGAGTCGTACGCATATCACATGCAATGTATCCTTTCGCCTACCCTCACCATAGAGACCCACTGGAATCACCATCGTCGCAATCCACCGTCATCGTATTCATAAGCCAACATGTTTAACTATAATGAACATCGACAACATCATCACTGTCGGAACCAAAATCCAGAGAGTCTTCATCGGAATGACCATGAACTGGCCCAGCAAAAGCAAAACCATTCAAAAAACAATTCACAACAAATCCATCTGAACAAAATCATTAAAATGAACAAAAAACCAAAATAAACCATCTTCGTCATCATGAAACACCATAAATATGGATCATCGAAACTAGAATATTAAGTCTCTGGCAGATACGATTCCGACCAACACTCCATGCACCATCACCATAAGAGCCAACAAAACTAGATAGATCCACCACAGGTCGCGCCGCCAGGAACCTCATGTTGCTCCTCATACACATCCCAAAAAATCCTTGGTAATTGTTGCACCCAACCGTCCTGGTAGGGAGAAAAGAACCAGGAAGCAAGAGCAGCGAATAATAACAATGAAGGGGCTAGAACAATCCTATGGAAGAAAAACCAAGAGAAAATCCAAAAATACACCAAGCATGAACCACCATGGAGCGAGAAATGGGAGACCTGGGGATTAAACCCTAAGAAAACCACTGTGAAGCAAGAAAGATATAAATGGGGATGAAATCTTAAATACTGAACCACATCATTGAATGAAAACAGAGAAGACGGGGCGAAAATCCTAAGATAAACATGAAGTGGAAGCCTGGATTTAAACCCAAATAAGTAACACCGAGCAGGGAGAAGCAATTAACAGGGGAGATAGAATCCAAGGGAAGAATCCATCGGAAGAAATAAACCTTGAATCAGAAGGAGGAAAGGCCCATCGATGGCAGGGAGAACTCCAAACCCTAGAAGAAAGCGTGATGTAGTAGATTATGAGCCGAGAAGAATGGGGGCAAGACCAAGAGTAGAGGGCGGGTGTCGGGTGACTAAGGCGACATGATTCTCACTTTCAGAGTATGGCTCACTTCCACATAAGAGAGGGTATTATTTTGTTTAGTTTGTACCCTTTAATTATAAAATAATTTAAAAAACTCTCATTTGGAAGAAATCATTGCAAATACCATGTTAAGGATTGTGGTTTGGGTTATTTTTTTATATAGAGTACAAATCTTAGGATTGTGAAATATTAAAGAATTACCCACTCATTTCCCATATAAACCCAAACAATAACCAACTTATATTCACTAAAAATACATAGATCATGTCCTTACTCTTCACTGACCACTCTATAGTCCTCCCAGTGTTCTCAAATCTCTCATGAATGTCCACCCAAGTAGTTTGAGTCACACAGTCAAGTAAGGGGTCTTTTCATTTATCCTCTTTATTCAAGTATCTTCTTTTCCTTGCGTCATTTATCTTCATTTCATTATGATGGAATGTGTTATTAAATATTTACATTACATTAAAATTTATTTAAAAATTATTAGAGTCCCATTTCACTCTCATCATCCCATTTTATGAATTTTTAAGCCAAGTCATTATGTTATTGAAATTTCACTCTGACTTTCCATGCCAAAAAAATTATTTACTAAATTTCATAACCATTTCCTATCAAGGGTATTCAACTTTATACACATATAATTATTTTAATTTTTTCTTACATGTATTTATTCTACACTCCTCAATCATGGATTACAATATGATGATGAATAAATCTATGTCATATGATATAATGTCACACCTAAGCATGAGAATGAAATGAAAGTGATGGGTGCACCTAGAATTATATAGCACTCTAATTAATTTGATATTTTTTCATATCATGAGAATTCATGTTGGGGTATGTATTGAACCTAATTACTTTATGGGACTTTTTCATCATGATGTCTTGGCATTTAGCCTTGACCTATGCTTATGATGCAGTGTTTTATGTTTTTTGCACATTTCCCATGTTATGTTTATCGTGATATACCATGCCTTATTATTCATGTTTCTTTAATTACCCATTGACATAAATATGGTAAGAAATTTATTAAACTATGCCATTATTATTACCCTACTATTCTTTATATCTCACCCTATTTTTATGTATATCCCCGGGTTATAGCATGCAGTTTTAAGTGAGAGCATGTTAAGGAACTTTTCAATAAATATGATGTTTTTATTACTTTAAATTATAATATAATGTATCTAATTCTCAAATACACTAATATTCTTGAACGTTTGGGTTGTATTAAGTGTAAAATTAGGTAATAAATCATGAATTAATGTGAAATAAAGATCCAATTGTTTGTAATTTCATTATTGGCATAAAGCCTTGAAAGTATTAGATGTCCTAGAACAAAGACTGTACTGTAAGTTTTCTACATTCATCATTATACATTCCATCATTATTAATTCATTTATTGACATTACATGTGGTTATTTATTAGTTTTAATATCCATGGACATTTTTTATGTGGATGTGATTATTTATATGGAATTATTTGATCGGCATTTATTTCTAAGATTTTAAGACCATGTTATTAATTTAAGGTAATGTGTTTCAGTTATTTACCCTTATATTTTTATTATGGAATATTTATAAATATATTTCATTGTACACTTACCCTTACTGATCATATGAGCTTACCCATTATGTTTTATTTTCTCCAGGATTCAAGGATCTAATTTTTGAATGATATGCGTGGATATACTAAGGGGAATAATGGAATTCTTTAAGAAAATTCTATTTGTACTTTACGTTTTAAAATATAATGTATATTTAAAATTCATATCCATATTACCAAGACAACTAATCTTTTTAGTCCTTTAGGATGTGATTCCTTGTATTTCATGGAAATTTAATGGTAGTGGTAACTAGATCTAGGCTGCTGGTGTCAGTGTCACTACAAATATTTACATATAAAAAATTATAATTGTTATTTATCATTATTTTATTAAAAATATTTATATAAGAATTTATTTATTATTATAATTTAATTGTGATGATTGTATATATACATATATATATGTATTTATTTATAATTTTTAATGTTCATAGTTGATTATTCACCCAATCTCCCTTTCCAAGTGCCATTGTTCATTCAGCCTCTCTCTCATATTCACATTCATTTTCAACCATTCATCATTATTTATCACTCTGATTTATAGGATCTCCTATATCTGCACCATAAAAAACCTTTCCCAGTTATCATGTGAGGTGGTGACTATAAATGATAAGTTGAAATATTTTTTCTATGGATAGATGGTAATAAGATCCATGTTCGAAGTATCCTTTCTGTTCCCATGCATAAAATTCATATATTTTTTCCATTTTATTCCATTACCAAGAATAAGAACCCTAATAATTTTAATATCTCCAGAATTGTATATATTTTTTATAAGAATTTTGAAATGTGTCTAATTTAGTTTGAATTATTTCTTTAAAAAAATTATATCTCTTGATAATAAATATTTCACAATACTTTTTATACTTATACTCATAATATTTAATTATATTCTATATATTTTTATATTTATCCATAATAATTTTATATTTATATGGAATTAATATGTTTTTATATTTTTTTAAATATTTTTAAATATTTTTTGAAATTATTATTATATATATATTATGGATACAGATTTTTTATATATTTTACACATGTGATGCGGCACGAAAACATGGGTTATGAACATGGATTATTGATTCAAAATGAACTATCACATAAGAAAGAAATTAATTTTATGATATAAATAGAAAATTGATGGTGTTAATTTAATACATGTCGTCGAAAGTTTATATTACATCACAACACAAAAAATATAGCATTATCCCAATAGAGTATGACTATTTTGAAACAAGATATTTCATTTCTCCAATGCCAATGTAGTTAACAAAATCAACCCAACACAATGAACCTTGCAATTCCCGACTCATCTAGTGTTTTTAAAATCCAACCTGCTACACTACATGTTGAGTGTTTAACATGGGTTTATATATGTGGTATTGTAATTCATTATCTAATAATTAATGTTACCTGAATTCATTTAAATATTCTTTATATAGGCACAAAGGATTTTTTTAGTTCATGAAAATGATAGTTGATTTATATAGAGATTTACTAAGATGAAGAAGTTAAGTTTTTTTCAAATCTTGTTAATGAAAGAATTAAATGAATACTACATTTATATAAAAATATATACATTATTTCATATATTCACAAAATAATGTATGAATATGTGAAATGATATGAGTGTTATCAATGTTTATAAAGTCATGCATTTGTATAGACAATAGGTGGTTTAAGAACTCAAATTATATATTTTGAACATCGTTATTAAGTGTTGTTCATAAAAATGAGATTTTCCAAATGGTATTTTAAAATTTTGGTCATACTTCCAAACTAAAATACCCTAGATACCTTATTTGATTTAATTACATGTTTATAAAAGGTTATTTAATTGGTTAAGTATTTGTTATGATGATAGTGATGGTTTTCTATACCTCTTTGTTTGTTTGAATTTTTTTTAATTTGATTTAAGAAATGTAATATTCTATAGTGGTGTTTGGTGTTCAAGGAATTGAATTTCATGGAATGGGTTATTGAATAGACCCTTTGAAAAAATGTGAACTATCTGAATACCCATTTATTATATTAGAATAATGAATTTTTGTATCTTAAATGATTATTTTTGAATAACATGTTATGGGTTCCATGATTATAATTTATATATATTTATTTATTTTGTTAAATGTTAATGTTACCAAATAAAATAAGATGTAGAGTTAAAAATTGATAGATAATAATTATATAAAAAAAGAGAGTGGGGATGGGGTCAAAGAGTTAATCAAATTTTTGAAAATATCATGCATATGAACCTTCTCAAATCCTATTTCCATGTTTATGTTGTTGTTATTCAAGAATAATTAGTCCAAAATAGTTTTAAGAACACTTGATCAGTCATGGAATATATTGAAGTTATAAATGTTGGAAAAAAAATCGGGAATAACATAATTTATCCAGTGACTAGGATAAAACTACATTTTATAGGAAATATAATATAATTACAAGTGTGGAAAATAATGAAGACTGTATCGAGGATGTGATTATAGGTTCATACTATGATGAAGATTGTATTGAGTAAATGAAAATGATATTTTAATATAAAATTCATGATATTTAAAAATTATTTATGAAGTTAAGTAGTTGTAAAATTATTCCATTGTATCCTAGTTGTACTAAACATACAACATTTTCATCCATAATAAATCTGCATAATTTAAAATCTAGAAATGGATGGATTGATGTAAATTTTGATGAATTTCTTACTCTATTATATGATATTCTCCTAGAAGATAATGAGATTCATTTTTAGACATTTGATTCTAAATTCATGTAATATTCAATGGTTATGATCTCTGAAAGAATACAAGAATTTCCAAATGAGTGTTTATTGTATTTAACAGACCCAAAATCACAACAAAAAATCCAAAAATTTATTGATTCTAAATTTAATAAAGTATAGTCAAGTCCTAATAAATTTTTATGGTACTTACCAATCATTTTAAGGGTTTGGAACCTCTAAGAAATATAGAATAATATTAGACAATTAATGTGGGATAGAGATGCAAGAAATAAAGATGGTAAAATTCATCGCCTAGTAGACTCTCTTAAATATAAAATAATTGATCATGAGTATGCTAAATTTGAAAATGTGTTGAGAAAACATCATCTTGAACTATATATATATGGAGTGAATCCTTTTGGTTTTCAAAGAATCACTCATAGTACACAGTCAATTATGTTGGTAAATTATAACTTTCCACCATGGTTATGCATGAAATGAAAATACATCATGTTATCTTTGGTTGTAATGAGACCAAAATAGTAGCGTAATGATATTGATGTTTTTTGGACCCATTTATCTAATATTTGAAATTATTTTGGGACTCAGGTGTGAAGTTGAACGATGCTTACAGAAATAAATATTTCACATTAAAAGCCATGTTGTAAAGCACAATAAATAAATTTCATATTTACAGAAATTTATCAAAATATAGTAATAAAAGAACTCAAGGGTGTCTCATTTGTGAACAAGGCACATATTCAATTAGGCTGAAACAATCATAAAAGATTATGTTTCTAAAACATCCAAAATTTCTACCCTATATACATAAGTACTAATTTGGATGAAATTATTCAATGTGAGTTTAGAATAACATAAAACACCATATCCATTAGTAGGTGATCAAACATTTGTGAAAGTAAAAGATATGAAAACTACTTTTGGAAAACCTTTTTTAGAAAAAAATACCAAAACAGGTTGGAAAAAGAAATTAGTTTTATTATTTAATTATTATAATGGAATTTTTTTTAAGTCATCAATTTTCATGATTTTATATATGTTGAAAAAAATATTATAATTCAATTGGATCGTTACTAAATAAACACACAAAAAAACAAAATATGGAATTAAGGCTAGGTTTTATATGATTAACATGGAAATAAGGGAATATTTTGTGGCAGTGAAGAGGTAAAAAAATTATTCCTCTAGTTGTTTACAATCATTCTAGGATATAAATAAATAAATTTTTAAACATCAGAAATGATGTAGAGGCTACATATGTGTTTTCATAAAATATCAAAAATATATTTTCAATGACTAATTTAAAGTTAAAGGGTCTAAAATCAAATGACTTATATGATTTATTGAAATATCTAATATATGTACCTTTATATTTCATTTTTTCCAAAAATTTCTATCGTATATTAACCAAGATTTGTTTCTTTTTTAATATATATGTAGTAAAGTTATAGAATTAGTGAAATTTAAAACAATTGAAAAGTAAATTTCTATCCTATTATGTTAATTGGATATATTCTTCCCATCAACATTCTTTGATATTATAGTTCTCTTGATGGTTCACATAGTGAGATAGATTCAACTATGTGTTCCTATACTTTATAGATTTATGTACCCCTTTGAATGGTATGAGAATATTTTTAAAGGGTATAAAAAAACTAAAGTTATCCAAAAGGTTGTATTACAGAGAGATATTTTTTTGAGGAATCTATTGAATTCTATAATGATGACATATTTTATGTGGAAAGTAGTGGTCTACAAAAATCTCATCACATCGGGTGGCTTGTGGGTGAAAGAATTTAGAGAATTGATATTGTCACAATTATTATTAAAGAGTGTTAGCAATCCCACCTTTATGTTTTTCAAAATATTTTAGTGCTGTTGTTTTAGGTTGAAAACCAAAAGGTAATTCTTAATAATATGATTCAATCAAGGGATGAAATTTAGATATCAAATACAAAAAATCAATAGTTAATTGGATGGTATTGAGACCATATTTTTAAGAATTTGATAGAAAAAAATATTCAATTTTGAAATGACTTCGATGGATATCCAGAGGACCAAGTGTGCATGTATTATATTATAATGGTATTTTAATTAATGGTTATATGTTCTATACAAATTAACATTATGGACACAATACCAGGGAAACTAATGGAGTTTCACTTGTGGATAAAGTGATGAATGTCTTTGGTACCAAGGATATAAATCCAATTTATGTGAATATCTCATAGTTTTTCATCATCAAACAAATATGGGAGTTGGATTATACACTAGTCTAAGTGATGATATTTCAATGCAAGTGGTTTGATAATTGGAGTGATATCAAAATATATGAATTGAAATTCATGAATGTGGATTTCATAATGGATGGGTACAAATACGCACCATTTATAATGGAATCATAGGCAGTACAATTATTTTATATTCAACATCCTTCAAACCGATAGTGGTCAATTTTGTTGTTATCGACTAGAAAAAATGAAGGGTCATATATTAATTAAACAAATGATAACCCTTTCATTTGGATGTCGAAATAATTTCATAGGATTCTAAATATAGATAGGTCTGGTATGTTAGAGGAGACAACAATGGAGGTATTTGGAAACTTTAAAGTGGGATTAACTCCCCTCTACAATTAAAAAAATATCGTTCAATAGTCTTGTTGTATTTTTATTTTAATACACATTATGTTACATCTGATTATTATCTATTCACTGTTTCATAAGAATAATCTATGTTAAATATTTAACCACTTATATAGATAATGACTTATTCACATGCCAATTCTCCCAATACCGAGGAATAATAGGTTTCCCAACATGATCATACTCCCAAAGAAAAGCAACAACAACTTTCTACACATGTTGACGCTACCAATATTAAAGGAAAACATATTGATGATGTCGAATTTGAGGAAATGGTAGATTTTGGAAAACCTATGTCTTATAAAAATATGAGTTTCATAGTGTGAGGGTATTAAAAAATTATTAAGGTGATAAAAAATGGAATCAAATTCAAGGTTGGATAGAACTCATGTAACTAGCTTGTTAACTTTAATAAGGCCATGTTTAGTAGTTACATTGGGTTCACCACTTGCATGTGCATCTCAATTGATGTAGATTCAAATAAGGATGTTCTTTCCATGCTTAAGACCTTAATTTGTGAAAATTTTAGCGTAAAATTATAATATACTTTATTTATTTTACAAAAAAATAATAAAATGTTTATTTACTCTTAATTATCAATGGCAGAATGCACTTATAGTAGATTACAACCAAATTAAATTTATATTAATGATCACTGTAAAGGATCGTAGATTATTTCACACAATTCTTACAAAGTATCATCCCAAAGACACCAAAGGGAAAATAAACCCACACCCACTATAGATATATGCACACCTGATAAACTAACAAGCATGGGATTTTTTTATTGGTATTTTTGAGGAGACATATTTTTAGGTATATTGTTCTTGGAAATACATTGCTTGAAAATATATGTATTGGTCAATTTCATTAAGAATTATTAATTTTTGAAACAACAACTAGGTACTGAAAACCATAAATGAGTATAAAAACAAACATTCTCCTACCATAAAGCAATGATGGGGTATTATTCACTTGAGAAAATGGTATGTATATTAAATATATCATAATTTTTTATGTGATATAAAACAACAGAATAATTTTTTTACATTGTTTTTATCTAGATTGATGAATCAAAATCCAAATCCACTTCCATCCCCCATCATGTGATGTATAAGAAGGCACATATAAATAAATACATGATAATAATATATAACAACAACAAAAATTATGGTAAGAATGTGTAAGTATGACAAAAGAATTGTTATTCTTTAATTTGTTATTAAAAAATAATGATTACTTATTTTCTTATATTTTTTCCATGAACTAGACTGGGTATCGTAGTAAACCGATAATTGAGATGACATTAACATGGATTGTAGGGTGTTCTTAGTCCCAACAGGTTTTAAGCCACCACCTGGAATCATACAAAATGAAATTGGGAACAATTTTTTCCAAAAACATTGTGGAAGAAGATAAAAAATAAATTATCAATAAAAAATAAAATCCATAGGGAGAAGTGTAAGCGAATTCAAACAGAGGTAACATTCCAAAGTATTATAGAAAAGTACCAAAAACTGATAGAATGTCCCAAGTCCCAATGAACACAACTCTCCAGGTCCACGAATAAATAGCTTGAACCACCACTAAGTGGCGCTTTACCCATGCTCGAACCTAGAAGGAGATAATCCAAAAACAACTAAAGGTATGGGTATAGTGTAAGCTAAAATCCTAGTAGGGTCCCAACAGTGATTCTATAATAATATTCCAATATTAATTTACAAAATAAATACATTTTTATTTTCAAATAAATAGGTTTGGAATTTCAAAATCATATATAAAAAAATCATGCTTTACATTTAAAAATATATAATACATTTCAAATGATGGATATACATTAAAGAAAAATGGATTAAATAAAAACATTTATATAAAATATTGTATATAAATCTAAGGGAATGTAAAAAAGTTAAGAAACATTGGAATACATTTATATCTCATATATAAATAAGCAAGAAACATAGTCATATGCCATGAGGTTTGATAATTCCATGTTATGGGATCCTCACACATTCATCTGATAATAACTTCAATGTGTACACACGTTCCACAACACTATAAATAGAGGAATAATTTATGTCCCATTGGTGAATAATATGTGCTAAAAAGTGTTTTTTGTGTTTTAATACATCAATTTGGTGCTATGGAATTCTCATCCTAGCATGTTTGTCCCAATTAACTCACTAACTAACTATGATTTTATGTGTTCTAGAACAAATAAATTATGGTAATTTTAATTTAAGCAACAATAAAAAATTATTAAATCATATTATCCTATTTCAAAAATGAAAATTTCAATTTAAAACCCTGAATCAGGTTTTTAATCAAAAACATTCATTTTCCATGATAAAACCCAAAGGTTTTTATCTAAATCATTTTAATCCATTTTTTGCAAATAAGAATTTGAAATAAATTAATTATTTAAATTTTATAATTCAATTTCTACAATTAAATTCAATAATTTAATTGAATTAATTTCCAAAAATTTCAAATTTTAAATTCAACAATTTCAATCTACAAAATTTTCTATCAATTTCACAATCACATCCCAATTCAATGAAATTGGGGGGGTTTTCGATTTCCTGCCAAAATTCAATTTCCTAAAATACCAATAAAATGTAATTAGGATTTTAACCTATCAATTGAAACAAATTTATTTTATAACAGCAAATTCATTTAAAATAACAATCAAGCAATTTAGGATTAATAAAAATTGGTAATCATGATGGAATCACCTACCTCAGGAACAACGGATCTGAAAACATTGAACCTTAAATGGGATTAACCAATAGAGAATGTCAAGAATGGGATCTGAGAAAAAATATGGGTTTAAGATCCAAAAAATCAAGTATTATATTCTCCAACATCCCATGGAGATCTATAAAACCCTTAGTAGAAAATTGGAGAGAGAGGGAGATGGAAAATGGGAAGAGGAAAACTACCAGGTCGACATCAAACGTAGTTCACCAAGATTCAATCTGCTTCTAGGAGGGTGTAGAGGGGAAAAAATGCTTCTTGGACACTCTTAAGGAAGATAAAACCATAGAGGTTCATACTAGGTCCTTTTAGAACATACAGGGGATGTTATGGGATTTTAAAATTAGATTTTTGGATTAATTAAATGTAACACCCCAAGCTTCTACGGTACGCTTCTCTTTGAATAATGTGATAGCGTGTGTTGTACGCAACACCGAGTTCTAACACACCATAACTAATTAAAATAGCCGTTGGGAATAGTAATACCTACTTTTTGATATCATATATATTTTATATTTTAAAATGGACTTCATTTTTGGATTCGGAATATTGAAATTAGCCTAGGGTGAAATTTTGGTACTTTTCGGATAACTTTAATATTTTGATGAATAGTGAAAATTACTAAATTTTAATTAAAAACAACTTTTTTAATCAAAATAATTAATAGTGATAAATTGTGAATTTGAGTGGTTTTAAAGTATATTTAGAATATATTTTTACCATTTAATATAATGTCGGTCATTGGACATAATTTTACAATTAAACCGAACATAAACAAGTGTCAATCTTTTGATAGTTATTACCTCTTAAAAACACGCTTTTTGTTTTGACAGCGGGAATTAATTTTAAATTAATTTCTGCCACTTCTGTGTTTTGAATTTAGAAAAATGGATTCCATATTTGGAATCAGGATGTCCAAATTGTGTAAATAGGTAACTTTTATTTTTAGACATTTTGAATAATTACTGTGGTAAATATTTTATTTACCATGGTTAAGGGTAAATCCGGTAAATAAGGGTTAAAAAATAATATTATAATAATACAAAATTACCCTAAAACGTGTCCTAACCTTATTGGTGGACACATACCCGACCATGAGCATCCTTGGGTCAATTTGGGGACCCCTTGGAGCCACTTGTATGTGGTAGGGACACTTTATATTAATAAAGTTAAAATAAAAATAAAAATGGCATAAGCTTACATCTTTTAGAAGAACAATTTTTACATAGGGTTATACATGTTGGATTTTCGATTATAAATATTCATTAGAAAGATAAAACGATTTCCTACATAATGATATTTTATTTATAATTTTTAGACATCAAATAATTTAAATTATTAATGACACAATAATGATGCAATGTTTACCTCATTAATAAATCATTTAAATAAATAAGATTATAATGATTAAAATATTATCTAAAACCTGTCCAATTCTTATTGTTTGATGTTATTTAGAATATTAGTCATCTTATCTTCGACCTCAATGATTTTTGGACCATTATAAACCGAATATAATTATATTATAAAGTAATACTTTCACTCTTTCCTAAAGAGCCCCTCTTCTCCCTTATAAAAGGAGACCACTTCTACTCATTCCTCACACCTCTCAAGCCACTTGGCTCGTCCATACTCTGCCCAACTAAGCTCCCCACATCCCTCTCCTCCTCATTGAAGCTTCCCCTTAGGCAGAAATCATTTCAAGAAGTCCTTTGGTTCCAACCAAAGTGAGTTACCTAAATTAAAGGTAACGATTTCTCTTAAATTATTTTCCTTTATTTTGCTTCTCCAACCCCCAAACTCATTTTATTTCTTTTCTTTTGTAACAACACCAGTATCCTAAATATACTAGGATGTTGTTATAAGAAGGATTCAAACTACACATACACACAACTCCATCTAATGGATGATGAACATAATGTTTCTGTGGATGGCAAACTAACACCTCACGAAACAATGATTGTTCAAATACATCTTACCGCCTCTCATGGAGGCCATTATGATGGAACTGTAATTAAATATGATATTAATGATATATATTTTATATATAAGCTTCTGTAATTCCATTTTATTTCATACCATTATTCGTTTCATGTTGTATATACATACGATAATTTCATTTGAGGAAGTGCGGACTACCGCCCCCTTAAAATGATATGACTCGTTCATACCACACATGGAACGTATAAAGGATGGTGTTAATGAACTTAAGTAACATATATAAAATATTATATTATACTGGAATAGTAATATACCTATGTATCATTTGGATTCAATTCTTTTAAAATAAAAATTAAATGGAAGTAGCGTTCGTGCGTACGTACGGACTACCGTCTCCACGAACGCGGTGAGATCCATCCTCCATCGTATCCATTCAAGTCTTATTCTCATTTTAGGGTTCAAAATAATGTTAATATCATTCTGATTATGAATAAGATTTAATCTATCCATTACAAACATGTCTTACGTAACCAAACATTTAAGAAGAACGAATCGATTATCACCTGAAACGACGATAATACTAAGATATTATTAATAAAGCAATGTTAAAAGATAATATATGATATCATATTAATGTATATGATTCTTTTATAATTTATTAACAATTATTTCACCATTATACAGGAGGTTAACCGACCCCAACAAAGGAAAAGTACAAGGTAAGGTTTATTTCACAATCTCTTCATTATCCGAGGTTGTTTATACGTAATAATCTACTGGGATATCTTTATCATCCACATCCATGTTTTTTAAAAATGTATTTCAAAACATTTTTACTATTTACAAGAATATGGGTTAAAGTCATTTATACCCTTGTTTGACTTTTTATAAGAGGTTTATAAAGGAATATTTCCGTCGTTTTCAAAACAAGGTCCTTTTTAACCTTTTCGACAGAATTGAGGTAAGAATGTTTTTTTAACTTATACGGAGGGTGCAGTTATTTTACGCCGTTATAAAATCTTCAAAGATTTCCTTACAAGATTATAAGAATATTTTCAAAGAAAATGTTTTATTTTATATGGATCGTAAATGATTTCAAAATAAAAGGAGATATTTCTTTAAAAAAAATTTGATTTCATCTACGTTAACATCCTTTGATGGATTTTAAGATTATTTGAAGTTGATTTATTATGATACAAAACTTCTATATTGTATTGAAGGTTTTGTGATATGTTTGACTATGGATGTGCTATTTTTATACCATTCATAGTTTATGGTGAAATTATTGACATTTCGTATGCTAGTTTTAATACGAATGTTTATGTTATGTTTAAACCTTTTCATATGGGAATGCATTGGACTTAATAAGTGGCGGGTGGAGCCCGCTATAGCTCCTCGATGCATCGGTAGGTCTCATGAGACAAACTAGTGTCTTGGCACAAGGCCTTGACAAAATCTTATTTGTAGTCTTGGAACGAGGCCTTGGCAATGTGGTTATGATAGTCTGGCATTATGCATTCCAACATTATGAAAGTGGTTATTGATTTTTGCATGTGATTATTCGATTAGTAGAATATCCATGTGAATAAGTAAATGGCATTATTTCATTTTATTTATGCCATACCATGTTGAAAGTTCATGTTTGAAAGGCTTTTGTTTTAGTTATACATTGCCTTAAAAGTTTATTCTTATTTATGAAAGTTTCCGCTATTTTGTTATCCTTACTGGGCATTTGAGCTCACCCCTTTTATATGTTTTATTTTTACCAGGAAGTGAAGAAGTAAATTATGAATGACCTGCAGGGATATTATGTGGGGATATGAGTGTGGATTATGGAGACTTTATGTTGTTGTAGTAGTTTTTCATTTTATGATGTAATGTAAAACCTATGAATATATCTAGTGTTTCCAAGGCTACTAAACCAATCGGTCTTTCGAGATTTGATCTTTCTTGTGATCATGCCAATGTTATGTAATAATGCACCGACTCTGGGTAGCTGCGGTCGGGGCGTTACAGTTGGTATCAGAGGAAGTTTAGTACAAACCATGGAAGCTATATTTAGATAAACTCTGATTAGAGCACGTAGACCTAAGATGAACTTTGAGGATTAGTATAGAAGAACTTCCTAGAATTTTGGTATTGTAGAGATTTTGTGAGTTTTCTGAGCAATACATCCCTGTCTGGATACGAGCAGGTAGAGGCGGCTCTGGCACAGATGTACCTAGGGGTAAAACCCGAAAACACCGCTTTGAGCTAGACTCGAACGGGAACTGGTGCACGACAACGGGCCTTGCTGCACTCTTGGTTACGACACTCCAGGGGGATATGCTTAGGATAACTCTCACTATCTTTACAAATCATTATGAAGGGTTTATGAGTATATACTTCCTCAAAGAAAACATTTTTATTATTATGGATTATATCCATAAATAGTTCAATTTATGTTAAGTGTTTTATAAGTATGGGATTATGTATTTTGATTCATAAACTGATCTAGTTTATGCCATTGTTTAGAAATGGCGCCTAGAGGAAGAAATGGAAACCGTATAAATGCACGCACTCCATGTAGGGATTTCCCTCCTGCTCAAGATAATTATAGTGGGGCTGGTGATGCAACTGGTGCGGATCAGCTAATCACCATACTGGGACAACTTACTCAGGTTATGAATAATAACCTTACCCGTATGGAGCACCCTGATCCGCAGCGTGGAGGATCAATGTTAGATCGATTCATGAGGCAACAACCACCAACGTTCAATGGGAGTACAAATCCCTTAGTAGCTGAGCAATGGATAAATTCCCTAGAGAAAATATTTCAGGCTTTGGGGAGCAGTGAAAGGGAAAAAGTTATCATGGCAGTTTACCGCCTCACTGTAGATGCTGATCAATGGTGGTCATTGATTCAAAACATGAAGGAAGATGATGAAGTATCAAATATAGAGTGGAGGGAGTTCAAAGATATGTTTTTAGAAAAATACTTTCCTCGCGACCATCGAGCAGATATGGAAAGACAATTTCTGAGTCTGAGACAAAAGGAGGATGAGAATGTCACAAAGTATGAGGCTAACATTACAAGGTTAGCGAGGTATGCTGGAGATTATATTCGCAACCCAAGAAGTAAGATTGATCGTTTCTTTGATGGGTTAAAACTGTTTCTCCGTCGAGCATTAGTCTCACAATCCTTTTCATCGTACGAAGACATTGTCTCATGTGCTATCAAGACCGAAAAGGAATTCTCTAAGTATTATGACTTTAAAGCAAAGCAAGAGAAGAAGAGACCTGCTGATCAATCTGGGAATGGAAATAAGGGGAAGAAGGGAAAGGTTGAATATCCATCTTGTGGTAAATGCGGGAAGAAACATCCTGGTACTTGCTTGAAGGGAATGGGAGTCTGTTACAAGTGTGGTGAAAAAGGCCACCAAGCTCATGATTGCAAGGGGAAGAAGGAAGCTAACAACGTTCAGTGCTATAATTGCAGGGAGATGGGGCATTATGTAAATTCATGTCCTAAGCGTCAGGAGAACTTACCTCAGAAAAGGCCAAGGGATCAAGGCCAGGCTTATGCTATCACTACTGCTGAGGTAGAAGCTCCGAAAGACGTGGTGGCAGGTAATTTAATGGTTTCCTCAAGTTTAGAAAATGCATTATTTGATTCTGGATCATCGCATTGTTTCATATCTTCCCAGTTTGCTAAGAAAATTAGATATTTCCAATTTGATTTAATAAGGGAGTTGTCAGTTAAAACTCCTAAGGGAAGTATCGTTGCAACAAAGTTTTGTGAATCAGTCCCCATTAGAGCACATAAATTTTCTTTATCTGCTGATCTCATCGTCATACCTATGATTGAGTTTGATATAATCCTCGGTATGGACTGGCTTTCGGACTATGATGCGAAGATTTATTGTAAGAAGAAAGAGGTTACGATTCTTGATGATAATGATAAGGAGCACCTTATTTTTAGAGCAGAATCGTCACCACCTAATTCTTATTTAGATCCACCCCCAGTACCTCAACATAATTCAATTTTTGGGGAGGAAGAGAATGAAATAACTGTCGGTGAGGAAAGGAATGTTCAAATAGAGGATGTACCTGTTGTGAAAGAATTTGTAGATGTATTTCAGGAAGATTTACCTGGACATCCTCCAGAACGAGAAGTTGAGTTTTCCATTGATTTGATTCCTGGATCAAGGCCTATATCGAAGACCCCTTATAGAATGGCCACTGTATAGTTAGTCGAACTAAAGAAACAACTAGAGGAATTGAGTAATAAGGGATTTATTCGCCCTAGTGTTTCTCCATGGGGAGCCCCTGTTCTTTTTGTTAAAAAGAAAGATGGATCTATGAGGTTATGTATCGACTACAGGGAGATCAATGCTATAACGATAAATAACAAGTATCCCCTACCTCGTATTGATGATTTATTTGACCAACTGCATGGAGCTCAATACTTTTCAAAGATTGACCTTCGATCTGGATACCATCAGTTGTGTGTGAAGAAGGAAGACATTTCGAAAACAGTATTTCGAACCAGGTACGGGCATTACGAGTTTACTGTAATGCCGTTTGGATTGACTAATGCACCCTCTGTATTCATGGATCTAATGAATAGAGTTTTCAAGGAGTATCTCAATGAATTTGTGGTGGTATTTATTGATGATATCTTGGTATACTCCAAAACCTACGAAGATCATGAAAATCACTTGCACATTATCTTGAAGACTCTGAGGAGGCATGAATTATATGGAAAGTTTAGCAAGTGTGAATTCTGGCTTCAGGAGATTTCTTTTCTTGGCCATATTGTCTCTAAAGATGGAATCTCTATTGATCCTTCTAAGACCAAGGCAATCCAAGAATGGCCAGCACCTACGAGTATAACTGAGGTACGTAGTTTTATTGGTTTGGCAGGTTATTATCGACGTTTCGTCCAGAATTTTGCCCGATTGGCTAACCCATTAACGAAGCTCACACGTAAAGGGGTTAAATTTGTTTGGACAAAAGAGTGTGAAGAATTTTTCAAAGAACTGAAGAGAAGATTAGTCAATGCTCCTATATTGACTCTACCATCGGGGAATGATGGGTTCGTTATTTATAGTGATGCATCGAAGAAAGGACTTGGCTGTGTCCTTATGTAGAATGATAGAGTTATTGCCTATGCATCATGACAGTTGAAAATTCATGAACAAAACTATCCTACTCATGATCTCGAGTTAGCAGCAGTGATCATTGCTTTGAAGATATGGAGGCACTACCTCTATGGTGAAAAATGTGAGATTTATACTGATCACAAGAGTTTGAAATATATTTTCTCACAAAAAGAACTCAACATGAGGCAAAGGAGATGGCTTGAATTACTCAAGGATTATGATTGTACGATACACTACCACCCAGGGAAGGCAAACAAGGTGGAAGATGCTTTGAGTAGAAAAGACCATGGAGTTTTGAACAATATGAGAATTGAAAGGGATCCAATTTTTATGGATCTAGTGAAGATGGACATGGGAATAACCAGGGAAGGTGAAACATCAATGCTTTTTCAAATGGTTGCCAAACCATATTTACTAGAAAGGATTAAGAGTTCTCAGACCGATGATGAAGAATTCCAAAAGAAGATTAAAGCTGTGAATGATGGGAGATTGAGAGACTTTGTGTATGAAGATGGAATTTTGAAATTCGGGAAGAGACTTTGTGTTCCCAATATACCTGATCTAAAAAGGGAATTGCTGGATGATGCTCATAGTTCCAATTTCTCTATACACCCTGGGAGCACCAAAATGTATAGAGATTTGAAGGAACATTTTTGGTGGGACAACATGAAGAGGGAGATTGCTGATTTTGTGTCAAGATGTATGGTTTGTCAACAAGTGAAAGCTGGAAGGCAACAGCCTGGAGGAGTCATGCAACCTCTTCCCATACCGGAGTGGAAATGGGACAATGTTACGATGGACTTTGTCATGGGGCTACCGAAGACTCCTAGAAGGAACGATGCAATATGGGTTATTGTTGATCGTCTTACCAAGTCAGCACATTTTCTTGCTATAAGAGAAGATCTACCCCTGGAACGTCTAGCAAGACTATACATTAATGAAGTTGTGAGACTTAATGGAGTACCCCTATCGATTGTTTCTGATCGTGATCCCCGTTTTACTTCAAGATTTTGGAAAAGTCTTCAGAAATCCCTGGATACTGAACTTCATTTGAGCACTGCTTACCACCCTCTGACAGATGGACAATCAGAACGGACTATTCAAACCTTAGAAGACATGTTCAGATCTTGCTCACTTGACTTTCAGGGTATGTGGGATCAATATTTACCTCTGGTAGAATTTTCCTATAACAATAGCTTCCATTCAAGTATTCAGATGGCACCATATGAAGCGTTATACGGAAAGATATGTCGTACACCAACCTGTTGGGATGACGTTGGTGAAAGAAAACTTGTAGGCCCAGAACTGGTGGAGGAAACGGTGGAAAAGGTGAAAGTAATCCAAAATCACATCAAAGCAGCTCAAAGTAGGCAGAAGAGCTATGCCGATAATCGAAGGAAGGATTTGGAATTTCAAGTCGGTGATCATGTTTTTCTGAAGGTATCTCCATGGAAGGGAGTCATACGTTTTGGTAAGAAAGGTAAATTGAGTCCCAGGTACATCGGACCTTTCGAAATTCTAGAATGAATTGGGGTTGTAGCTTACCGATTGGCAATGCCGCCAAGTCTCTCCAAAGTTCACGATGTGTTCCACGTATCTCTATTGAGGAAATACATGCCTGATCCGACGCATGTACTCACCTATGAGGAATTAGAACTGGAACCCGATCTGTCTTATTGCGAAGAGCCCGTCAAGATTCTTGATACGAGAGAACAAGTGCTGAGAAACCGGACGACGCGTCTGGTAAAAGTTTTGTGGAGAAATCATAAGATGGAAGAGGAAACGTGGGAACCCGAGGAACTTACGATGAAGAACCACCCGAGTCTTTTTATGCAGTAATACCCTAGAAATTGCGAGGACGCAATTATTTGAAGGAGGGGAGAATGTAACACCCCAAGCTTCTACGGTACGCTTCTCTTTGAATAATGTGATAGCGTGTGTTGTACGCAACACCGAGTTCTAACACGCCATAACTAATTAAAATAGCCATTTTGAATAGTAATACCTACTTTTTGAAATCATATATATTTTATATTTCAAAATGGACTTCATTTTTGGATTTGGAATATTGAAATTAGCCTAGGGTGAAATTTTGGTACTTTTCGGATAACATTAATATTTTGATGAATAGTGAAAATTACTAAATTTTAATTAAAAACAACTTTTTTAATCAAAATAATTAATAGTGATAAATTGTGAATTTGAGTGGTTTTAAAGTATATTTAGAATATATTTTTACCATTTAATATAATGTCGGTCATTGGACATAATTTTACAATTAAACCGAACATAAACAAGTGTCAATCTTTTGATAGTTATTACCTCTTAAAAACACGCTTTTTGTTTTGACAGCGGGAATTAATTTTAAATTAATTTCTGCCACTTCTGTGTTTTGAATTTAGAAAAATGGATTCCATATTTGGAATCAGGATGTCCAAATTGTGTAAATAGGTAACTTTTATTTTTACACATTTTGAATAATTACTGTGGTAAATATTTTATTTACCATGGTTAACGGTAAATCCGGTAAATAAGGGTTAAAAAATAATATTATAATAATACAAAATTACCCTAAAACGTGTCCTAACCTTATTGGTGGACACATACCCGACCATGAGCATCCTTGGGTCAATTTGGGGACCCCTTGGAGCCACTTGTATGTGGTAGGGACACTTTATATTAATAAAGTTAAAATAAAAATAAAAATGGCATAAGCTTACATCTTTTAGAAGAACAATTTTTACATAGGGTTATACATGTTGGATTTTCGATTATAAATATTCATTAGAAATATAAAAAGATTTCATACATAATGATATTTTATTTATAATTTTTAGACATCAAATAATTTAAATTATTAATGACACAATAATGATGCAATGTTTACCTCATTAATAAATCATTTAAATAAATAAGATTATAATGATTAAAATATTATCTAAAACCTATCCAATTCTTATTGGTTGATGTTATTTAGAATATTAGTCATCTTATCTTCGACCTCAATGATTTTTGGACCATTATAAACCGAATATAATTATATTATAAAGTAATACTTTCACTCTTTCCTAAAGAGCCCCTCTTCTCCCTTATAAAAGGAGACCACTTATACTCATTCCTCACACCTCTAAAGCCACTTGGCTCGTCCACAATCTGCCCAACTAAGCTCCCCACATCCCTCTCCTCATCCTTGAAGCTTCCCCTTAGGCAGAATCATTTCAAGAAGTCCTTTGCTTCCAACCAAAGTGAGTTACCTAAATTAAAGGTAACGATTTCTCTTAAATTATTTTCCTTTATTTTGCTTCTCCAACCCCCAAAATCTTTTTATTTCCTTTATTTTGTAACAACACCAGTATCCTCAATATACTAGGATGTTGTTATAAGAAGGATTCAAACTACACATACACACAACTCCATCTAATGGATGATGAACATAATGTTTCTGTGGATGGCAAACTAACGCCTCACGAAACGATGATTGTTCAAATACATCTTACCGCCTCTCATGGTGGCCATTATGATGGAACTGTAATTAAATATGATATTAATGATATATATTTTATATATAAGCTTCTGTAATTCCATTTTATTTCATACCATTATTCGTTTCATGTTTTATATACATACGATAATTTCATTTGAGGAAGTGCGGACTACCGCCCCCTTAAAATGATATGACTCGTTCATACCACACATGGAACGTATAAAGGATGGTGTTAATGAACTTAAGTAACATATATAAAATATTATATTATACTGGAATAGTAATATACCTATGTATTATTTGGATTCAATTCTTTTAAAATAAAAATTAAATGGAAGTAGCGTTCGTGCGTACGTACGGACTACCGTCTCCACGAACGCGGTGAGATCCATCCTCCATCGTATCTATTCAAGTCTTATTCTCATTTTAGGGTTAAAAATAATGTTAATATCATTCTGATTATGAATAAGATTTAATCTATCCATTACAAACATTTCTTACATAACCAAACATTTAAGAAGAACGAATCGATTATCACCTGAAACGACGATAATACTAAGATATTATTAATAAAGCAATGTTAAAAGATCATATATGATATCATATTAATGTATATGATTCTTGTATAATTTAATAACAATTATTTCACCATTATACAGGAGGTTAACCGACCCCAACAAAGGAAAAGTACAAGGTAAGGGTTATTTCACAATCTCTTCATTATCCGAGGTTGTTTATACGTAATAATCTACTGGGATATCTTTATCATCCACATCCATGTTTCTTAAAAATGTATTTCAAAACATTTTTACTATTTACAAGAATATGGGTTAAAGTCATTTATAACATTTTTTGACTTTTTATAAGAGGTTTATAAAGGAATCTTTCCGTCATTTTCAAAACAAGGTCCTTTTTAACCTTTTCGACAGAATTGAGGTAAGAATGTTTTTTTTAACTTATACGGCGGGTGCGGTTATTTTACGCCATTATAAAATCTTCAAAGCTTTCCTTACAAGCTTATAAGAATATTTTCAAAGAAAATGTTTTATTTTATATGGATCTTAAATGATTTCAAAATAAAAGGAGATATTTCTTTAAAAAAAATTGATTTCATCTACGTCAACATCCTTTGATGGATTTTAAGATTATTTGAAGTTGATTTATTATGATACAAAACTTCTATATTGTATTGAAGTTTTTGTGATATGTTTGACTATGGATGTGCTATTTTTATACCATTCATAGTTTATGGTGAAATTATTGACATTTCGTATGCTAGTTTTAATACGAATGTTTATGTTATGTTTAAACCTTTTCATATGGGAATGCATTGGACTTAATAAGTGATGGGTGGAGCCCGCTATAGCTCCTCGATGCATCGGTAGGTCTCATGAGTCAAACTAGTGTCTTGGCTCAAGGCCTTGACAAAATCTTATTTGTAGTCTTGGCACGAGGCCTTGGCTATGTGGTTATGATAGTCTGGCATTATGCATTCCAACATTATGAAAGTGGTTATTTGTAACACCCCAAGATTTCATAGTGTATTATTTCTTCAAAATAATTCAATAAATTGCACTACACGCAACACCGAGTTCAATCACACCATGACTTACCAAAGGAAAAAGCCATTCAAAAGAGGTTAATAATATTATTGACTAAATTTTAAACTTTGTATAATCCTTATAATTTTAGATTCCATATTATGAGTTTCTTAGATATAATGCAAGAACAAATTCATTTTCAGTATTGCAATTTTATCAAATTTTAATAGTGAACCATTTTTAAATACTAAACTTTTTGACTAAATGGGGACATCAAAAATTTAAAATGAAACATCCCAAGCTTCTACGGTACGTTTCCCTTCGAATAATGCGATAGCGTGTGTTGTACGCAACCTCGAGTTCTAACACACACCACAACTAATTGAACTAGCCGTTGTGAATAGTAATACCTACTTTTTGAAATCATAAATATTCTATATTTCAAAATGGACTTCATTTTTAGATTCGGAATATCAAAATTAGCCTAGGGTGAAATTTTGGTACTTTTCGGATAACTTTTATATTTTGATGAATAGTGAAAATTACTAAATTTTAATTAAAAACAACTATTTTAATCAAAATAATTAATAGTGATAAATTGTGAATTTGAGTGGTTTTAAAGTATATTTAGAATATATTTTTACCATTTAATATAATGTTGGTCATTGGACATAATTTTACAATTAAACCGAACATAAACAAGTGTCAATCTTTTGATAGTTATTACCTCTTAAAAACACGCTTTTTGTTTTGACAGCGGGAATTAATTTTAAATTAATTTCTGCCACTTCTGTGTTTTGAATTTAGGAAAATGGATTCCATATTTGGAATCAGGATGTTCAAATTGTGTAAATAGGTAACTTTTATTTTTAGACATTTTGAATAGTTACTGTGGTAAATATTTTATTTACCATGGTTAAAGGGTAAATCCGGTAAATAAGGGTTAAAAAATAATATTATAATAATACAAAATTACCCTAAAACGTGTCCTAACCTTATTAGTGAACACATACCCGACCATGGGCATCCTTGGGTCAATTTGGGGACCCCTTGGATCCACTTGTATGTGGTAGGGACACATTATATTAATAAAGTTAAAATAAAAATAAAAATGGCATAAGCTTACATCTTTTAGAAGAACAATTTTTACATAGGGTTATACATGTTTCATTTTCGATTATAAATATTCATTAGAAAGCTAAAAAGATTTCCTACATAATGATATTTTATTTATAATTTTTAGACATCAAATAATTTAAATTATTAATGACACAATAATGATGAAATGTTTACCTCATTAATAAATCATTTAAATAAATAAGATTATAATGATTAAAATATTATCTAAAACCTGTCCAATTCTTATTGGTTGATGTTATTTAGAATATGAGTCATCTTATCTTCGACCTCAATGATTTTTGGACCATTATAAACCGAATATAATTATATTATAAAGTAATACTTTCACTCTTTCCTAAAGAGCCCCTCCTCCCCCTTATAAAAAAGACCACTTCTACTCATTCCTCACACCTCTCAAGCCACTTGGCTCGTCCAAACTCTGCCCAAATAAGCTCCCCACATCCCTCTCCTCCTCCTTGAAGCTTCCCCTTAGGCAGAAAGCATTTCAAGAAGTCATTTGGTTCCAACCAAAGTGAGTTACCTAAATTAAAGGTAACGATTTCTCTTAAATTATTTTCATTTATTTTGCTTCTCCAACCCCAAAACTCTTTTTATTTCCTTTCGTTTGTAACAACACCAGTATACTCAATATACTAGGATGTTGTTATAAGAAGGATTCAAACTACACATACACAAAACTCCATCTAATGGATGATGAACATAATGTTTCTGTGGATGGCAAACTAACGCCTCACGAAACGATGATTGTTCAAATACATCTTACCGCCTCTCATGGTGGCCATTATGATGGAACTGTAATTAAATATGATATTAATGATATATATTTTATATATAAGCTTCTGTAATTCCATTTTATTTCATACCATTATTCGTTTCATGTTGTATATACATACGATAATTTCATTTGAGGAAGTGCGGACTACCGCCCCCTTAAAATGATATGACTCGTTCATACCACACATGGAACGTATAAAGGATGGTGTTAATGAACTTAAGTAACATGTATAAAATATTATATTATACTGGAATATTAATATACCTATGTATCATCTGTATTTGATTCTTTTAAAATAAAAATTAAATGGAAGTAGCGTTCGTGCGTACGTACGGACTACCGTCTCCACGAACGCGATGAGATTCATTATCCATCATATCCATTCAAGTATAATTATCATTTGATGATTTAAAAATGATGTTTAAGGACTTGATACCATTCTGGATTTGAATAATATACAACTTATCCTTTACAAACATGTCTTACATAACAAAACATACAAAAGCAAACAAGTAAGTTCACACTCGAAACAACGATAATACTATGATTTTATTATCAAATCAATATTAAAAGATCATATATGATATCATATTAATGTATATGATTCTTGTATAATTTAATAACAATTATTTCACCATTATACAGGAGGTTAACCTACCCCAACCAAGGAAAAGTACAAGGTAAGGGATTTTCTTATCTCACATTCAATTCCGTGAGATTTCCATTGTTCGCCACTAAATTATTGAAAGTGGTGTATTGTGTACTGCCATTTGATATATATTATCATGATTCTCTTTATATTCATGTTATTCTGTAAATAATTTGGTGGTTATTAACTTTTGGACATAAGACTCAGTTGATTAACGTGGTAAGGGGTTTTCATCTCACTCCTTATTTCCGTGAGATTCATGCCATATTGCCACCATCACCTTTTGTGTGGTGTATGTACTGCCCATAATTATATTATTTGTGTAATACACTCTAATTTATGTGTAATTACATATTCATTGTATGATACCTCTTTCATGGGTTGTATGTTTCATAAGTTTCCAAATTGGTAAGGGTTATTTCACAATCTCTTCATTATCCGAGGTTGTTTATATGTAATAATCTACTGGGATCTCTTTATCATCCACATCCATGTTTCTTAAAAATGTATTTCAAAACATTTTTACTATTTACTTGAATATGAGTTATAGTCATTTATACCCTTTTTGACTTTTATAAAAGGTTTATAAAGGAATCTTTCCGTCGTTTTCAAAACAAGGTCCTTTTTAACCTTTTTGACAGAATTAAGATAAGAATGTTTTTTTTAACTTATACGGCGGGTGCGGTTATTTTCCGCCGTTATAAAATCGTCAAAGCTTCCCTTACAAGCTTATAAGAATATTTTCAAGAAAATGTTTTATTTTATATGGCTCTTAAATGATTTCAAAAATAGGAAGATATATTTCTCTAAAAAGAATTTTGATTTCATCTATGTCAACATCCTTCATTATTCTTGATTGAGGTCAATGTGATACAATACAATCTTCCATATTTTATCGAATGAGTTATGTTTGACTGTGGATGTGCTATTTTTATATCACTCATGGTTTATGTTTAAAGTGTTGACATTTCAGAAGTTATTTTAATCCGAATGTTTATGTTATATTTCAAACTTTTCTTCAGATGAATGTGCTGAACAAGTATGTTCCGGGTTGGGGACCGGTAAAAGTAAGCCCTCCAGGTTGGGGACTGGTTAAAGTAAGCCCTCCAGGTTAGGGACTGGTAAAAGTAAGCCCTCCGGGTTGGTGTCCGGTTATTAGAGGCACTCCGGGTTGGTGTCCGGTTATTAGAGGCACTCTGGGTTGGTGTCCGGTTATTAGAGGCACTCCGGGTTGGTGTCCGGTTATTAGAGGCACTCCGGGTTGGGTTCCGGTTAGAAGTAACCCCTAGGTCTTGGGATGAGGCCTAGACAAAGAAATTAACGTTTAGCATTATGCATTCCAACATTATGAAAGTGGTTATTGATTTTTGAATGTGATTATTCGATTAGTATAATATCCATGTGAATAAGTAAATGGAATTATTTCATTTTATTTATGCCATAACATGTTGAATGTTCATGTTTAAAAGGTTTTTGTTTTAGTTATACATTGCCTTAAATGTTTATTCTTATTTATGAAAGTTTCCGCTATATTGTTATCCTTACTGGGCATTTGAGCTCACCCCTTTTCTATGTTTTATTTTTCCCAGGTAGTGAAGAAGTAAATTATGAATGACTTTCAGGGATATTATGAGGGGTTAATAGTGTGGATTGTGGAAACATTATGTTGTTGTATTAGTTTTTCATTTTGAAATGTAATGTAAAACTTATGAATATATCTAGTGTTTCCAAGGCTACTAAACCAATCGGTCTTTCGAGATTTGATCTTTCTTGTGATCATGCCAATGTTACGAAGTAATGCACCGACTCTGGGTAGCTGGGGTCGGGGCGTTACAGTTGGTATCAGAGGAAGTTTAGTACAAACCTTAGAAGCTAGATTTATATAAACTCTGATTAGAGCACGTAGACCTAAGATGAACTTTGAGGATTAGTATAGAAGAACTTCCTAGAATTTTGGTATTTTAGAGATTTTGTGAGTTTTCCGAGCAATACATCCCTCTCTGGATACGAGCAGGTAGAGGCGGCTTTGGCACAGATGTACCTAGGGGTAAAACCCGAAAACACCGCTTTGAGCAAGACTGGAACGGGAACTGGTGCACGACAACGGGCCTTGCTGCACTCTTGGTTACGACACTCCCGGGGGATATGCTTAGGATAACTCTAATTTTCTTTACAAATCATTACGAAGGGTTTATGAGTATATACTTCCTCAAAGAAAACATTTTTATGATTATGGATTATATCCATAAAAAGTTCAATTTATGTTAAGTGTTTTATAAGTATGGGATTATGTATTTTGATTCATAAACTGATCTAGTGTATTCCATTGTTTAGAAATGGCGCCCAGTAGAAGGAATGAGAACTCCAGAAATGCACATGATCCAAAGAGAAGGAAGGATCATATCTTTCATGGTCTTAAGCTAGAATTTATAAGAGAAATAGTCTCCCATGTATTATCATCATATGAAGAAATAATATCATGTGTTGATAAGATAAGTAAAGAGTTTACTGAGTCCTATGGCTTTGAAGGGAAGCAAGAGAAGAAAAGGATAGAAGAGAGAAAGATGGATAAAGGGAAGAGGGAAAAGAAGAATTTTCCCATATGTGGTAACTGTGGAAAGAAACACCCTGGAACTTGCCTGAAAGGAATGTGAGTTTGTTATAAGTTTGGAGGAAAAGGGCACAAAGTACGTGACTGCAAGGGTAAGAAAATGGTTTCAAATGTACAATGCTTCATTTGCAAGGAGTTTGGACACTACGCGAACCTATGTCCCAGTCATCAGACTATGCCGCAAATGATGCTATTGGATAATAATCAAGTTATGATACTACCACAGATGAAGAGGAATGATTAGAGTTCTTATGTTGATTATGTCAATTGAGTGTTGTATCAACAATGTACTTGTTATAATAATTATAGAGTATATAAGGATTGTACTGCAGTACTATTTCATTAAGGACTTGATTTTGTGTGGAACAAAGAAAAGTGACTCAATAGAAGGTTAAATTTTTGGAAAATATTTGGTTGAGAGAAAGATAAACCATAATATGGTTCTGATACCGAAGTAGTGATTTTAGAATAATACATGATTGATTTGGATAAATTATATTGGATATTCTTGACTACCTTGAAGCTGATTAATGATTTGTATATTCCATCATTGTGGGGTTTAAAACATTTTTGGATTGATGAAGTATATCCAGCATTCTATGTGGAATAAGGGAGCATGAATGTAATCAATAAGGATTATGGTAAATCAGGATGTTTTAGTGTTTTAAAAGAATACATGATGAAGGTATTAATATTCTATTATAGGGTAAAAAGGATCTACATTATGTTTACCTTCCTTATAAATGTTGGACTGTGAGTTTGGACAGAAGTATTTTGGATAAATTCTAAGTTTGATATTAATTTTGGACTGCCATAAAAGGAAAACCCGGAGGTCGGGCGGCAACCCGTCGCGTCCGGCAAAGCTGCGAGACTTGAACCCGCAACCGAAGGGTGACAAGGGTGTATCACCTACCACTGGCCCACGAGATGTCCTGGATTAAATAATTTAGTTTTTATTAAAAGATCTTGTAGATGAATTATAAATTCGATTATTTTGGAACCCTATACGAATAGTGTAAATAGAATTTTTTTTACGTTCTATTATGTTTTAGAGTGAAAGATGAGTTTGTGGTAGAAATTTATTAATGGATAAAACTCTAAAGTATGTATACCTCCTTATGTTCTTAGCCAATCTCATAAATAAATTCCACAACATTAAGAAAAGGAACTTGGAACAAAAATGTTGTCCTAGATGGTACCTTAAATCATCACTAATTTATGGCTTTGGGATTGTTGGCCTTTTCATAGCCATGTTCTCTACCACTCTCCATCAGATAATTGATGGTTAGATTTATCCTCCATATCCATATTTTCCTACATGGATCCCTAGTATGTGTTATTTTCGGTAATCTTCATACTTTCCACTCTTTAGTTTAAATAGAGGCCTCATTAATTCATTTTTCGATGTGGGATTTCAACTAGGATATTTTGAAACGTCAAAAATGTGTTATCCTAATACCCTATGTTTTGTTGAACCGATGGTATTTCAATTCATCATAGATTAATGAATTTAAGGAACTCAATTTTATACTTGTTTGTGATTGATGACCTCAATCACTACCTATAAATATTTACGTTTTTCATCCGATTATATGTCTCCAATTTCCACCAATGTTCTCCTAATCGAGATCATAATTTGGTGGTGACCCTTTGATTTCTCTTTTCCTCATATTAAGACTAAATTTTAGTAACCCAATTTCCGATGTGGGTTTTCCCACAAATATATTTTCTACTTTCAACCTTTTATTTTCGAAGAACAATTTCAAATTGCGAGGACGCAATTTATTGAAGGAGGGGAGAATGTAACACCCCAAGATTTCATAGTGTATTATTTCTTCAAAATAATTCAATAACTTGCACTACACGCAACACCGAGTTCAATCACACCATGACTTACCAAAGGAAAAAGCCATTCAAAAGAGGTTAATAATATTATTGACTAAATTTTAAACTTTATATAATCCTTATAATTTTAGATTCCATATTATGAGTTTCTTAGATATAATGCAAGAACAAATTCATTTTCAGTATTGCAATTTTATCAAATTTTAATAGTGAAGCATTTTTAAATACTAAACTTTTTGACTAAATGGGGACATCAAAAATTTAAAATGAAACATCCCAAGCTTCTACGGTACGTTTCCCTTCGAATAATGCGATAGCGTGTGTTGTACGCAACCTCGAGTTCTAACACACACCACAACTAATTGAACTAGCCGTTGTGAATAGTAATACCTACTTTTTGAAATCATAAATATTCTATATTTCAAAATGGACTTCATTTTTAGATTCGGAATATCAAAATTAGCCTAGGGTGAAATTTTGGTACTTTTCGGATAACTTTTATATTTTGATGAATAGTGAAAATTACTAAATTTTAATTAAAAACAACTTTTTTAATCAAAATAATTAATAGTGATAAATTGTGAATTTGAGTGGTTTTAAAGTATATTTAGAATATATTTTTACCATTTAATATAATTTTGGTCATTGGACATAATTTTACAATTAAACCGAACATAAACAAGTGTCAATCTTTTGATAGTTATTACCTCTTAAAAACACGCTTTTTGTTTTGACAGCGGGAATTAATTTTAAATTAATTTCTGCCACTTCTGTGTTTTGAATTTAGGAAAATGGATTCCATATTTGGAATCAGGATGTTCAAATTGTGTAAATAGGTAACTTTTATTTTTAGACATTTTGAATAGTTACTGTGGTAAATATTTTATTTACCATGGTTAAAGGGTAAATCCGGTAAATAAGGGTTAAAAAATAATATTATAATAATACAAAATTACCCTAAAACGTGTCCTAACCTTATTAGTGGACACATACCCGACCATGGGCATCCTTGGGTCAATTTGGGGACCCCTTGGATCCACTTGTATGTGGTAGGGACACATTATATTAATAAAGTTAAAATAAAAATAAAAATGGCATAAGCTTACATCTTTTAGAAGAACAATTTTTACATAGGGTTATACATGTTGAATTTTCGATTATAAATATTCATTAGAAATCTAAAAAGATTTCCTACATAATGATATTTTATTTATAATTTTTAGACATCAAATAATTTAAATTATTAATGACACAATAATGATGCAATGTTTACCTCATTAATAAATCATTTAAATAAATAAGATTATAATGATTAAAATATTATCTAAAACCTGTCCAATTCTTATTGGTTGATGTTATTTAGAATATGAGTCATCTTATCTTCGACCTCAATGATTTTTGGACCATTATAAACCGAATATAATTATATTATAAAGTAATACTTTCACTCTTTCCTAAAGAGCCCCTCCTCCCCCTTATAAAAAGAGACCACTTCTACTCATTCCTCACACCTCTCAAGCCACTTGGCTCGTCCAAACTCTGCCCAAATAAGCTCCCCACATCCCTCTCCTCCTCCTTGAAGCTTCTCCTTAGGCAGAAAGCATTTCAAGAATTCCTTTGGTTCCAACCAAAGTGAGTTACCAAAATTAAAGGTAACGATTTCTCTTAAATTATTTTCATTTATTTTGCTTCTCCAACCCCAAAACTCTTTTTATTTCCTTTCTTTTGTAACAACACCAGTATCCTCAATATACTAGGATTTTGTTATAAGAAGGATTCAAACTACACATACACACAACTCCATCTAATGGATGATGAACATAATGTTTCTGTGGATGGAAAACTAACGCCTCACGAAACGATGATTGTTCAAATACATCTTACCGCCTCTCATGGTGGCCATTATGATGGCACTGTAATTAAATATGATATTAATGATATATATTTTATATATAAGCTTCTGTAATTCCATTTTATTTCATACCATTATTCGTTTCATGTTGTATATACATAAAATAATTTCATTTGAGGAAGTGCGGACTACCGCCCCCTTAAAATGATATGACTCGTTCATACCACACATGGAACGTATAAAGGATAGTGTTAATGAACTTAAATAACATGTATAAAATATTATATTATACTGGAATAGTAATATATCTATGTATCATCTGTATTTGATTCTTTTAAAATAAAAATTAAATGGAAGTAGCGTTCGTGCGTACGTACGGACTACCGTCTCCACGAACGCGATGAGATTCATTATCCATCATATCCATTCAAGTATAATTATCATTTGATGATTTAAAAATGATGTTTAAGGACTTGATACCATTCTGGATTTGAATAATATACAACTTATCCTTTACAAACATGTCTTACATAACAAAACATACAAAAGCAAACAAGTAAGTTCACACTCGAAACAACGATAATACTAAGATTTTATTATCAAATCAATATTAAAAGATCATATATGATATCATATTAATGTATATGATTCTTGTATAATTTAATAACAATTATTTCACCATTATACAGGAGGTTAACCTACCCCAACCAAGGAAAAGTACAAGGTAAGGGATTTTCTTATCTCACATTCAATTCCGTGAGATTTCCATTGTTCGCCACTAAATTATTGAAAGTGGTGTATTGTGTACTGCCATTTGATATATATTATCATGATTTTCTTTATATTCATGTTATTCTGTAAATAATTTGGTGGTTATTAACTTTTGTACATAAGACTCAGTTGATTAACGTGGTAAGGGGTTTTCATCTCACTCCTTATTTCCGTGAGATTCATGCCATATTGCCACCATCACCTTTTGTGTGGTGTATGTACTGCCCATAATTATATTCTTTGTGTAATACACTCTAATTTATGTGTAATTACATATTCATTGTATGATACCTCTTTCATGGGTTGTATGTTTCATAAGTTTCCAAATTGGTAAGGGTTATTTCACAATCTCTTCATTATCCGAGGTTGTTTATATGTAATAATCTACTGGGATCTCTTTATCATCCACATCCATGTTTCTTAAAAATGTATTTCAAAACATTTTTACTATTTACTAGAATATGAGTTATAGTCATTTATACCCTTTTTGACTTTTATAAAAGGTTTATAAAGGAATCTTTCCGTCGTTTTCAAAACAAGGTCCTTTTTAACCTTTTTGACAGAATTAAGATAAGAATGTTTTTTTTAACTTATACGGCGGGTGTGGTTATTTTCCGCCGTTATAAAATCGTCAAAGCTTCCCTTACAAGCTTATAAGAATATTTTCAAGAAAATGTTTTATTTTATATGGCTCTTAAATGATTTCAAAAATAGGAAGAGATATTTCTCTAAAAAGAATTTTGATTTCATCTATGTCAACATCCTTCATTATTCTTGATTGAGGTCAATGCGATACAATACAATCTTCCATATTTTATCGAATGAGTTATGTTTGACTGTGGATGTGCTATTTTTATATCACTCATGGTTTATGTTTAAAGTGTTGACATTTCAGAAGTTATTTTAATCCGAATGTTTATGTTATATTTCAAACTTTTCTTCAGATGAATGTGCTGAACAAGTATGTTCCGGGTTGGGGACCGGTAAAAGTAAGCCCTCCAGGTTGGGGACTGGTTAAAGTAAGCCCTCCAGGTTAGGGACTGGTAAAAGTAAGCCCTCCGGGTTGGTGTCCGGTTATTAGAGGCACTCCGGGTTGGTGTCCGGTTATTAGAGGCACTCCGGGTTGGTGTCCGGTTATTAGAGGCACTCCGGGTTGGTGTCCGGTTATTAGAGGCACTCCGGGTTGGGTTCCGGTTAGAAGTAACCCCTAGGTCTTGGGATGAGGCCTAGACAAAGAAATTAACGTTTAGCATTATGCATTCCAATATTATGAAAGTGGTTATTGATTTTTGCATTTGATTATTCGATTGGTAGAATATCCATGTGAATAAGTAAATGGCATTATTTCATTTTATTTATGCCATACCATGTTGAATGTTCATGTTTAAAAGGCTTTTGTTTTAGTTATACATTGCCTTAAATGTTTATTCTTATTTATGAAAGTTTCTGCTATATTGTTATCCTTACTGGGCATTTGAGCTCACCCCTTTTCTATGTTTTATTTTTCCTAGGTAGTGAAGAAGTAAATTATGAATGACTTTCAGGGATATTATGAGGGGTTAATAGTGTGGATTGTGGAAACATTATGTTGTTGTATTAGTTTTTCATTTTGAAATGTAATGTAAAACTTATGAATATATCTAGTGTTTCCAAGGCTACTAAACCAATCGGTCTTTCGAGATTTGATCTTTCTTGTGATCATGCCAATGTTACGAAGTAATGCACCGACTCTGGGTAGCTGGGGTCGGGGCGTTACATTATTGATTTTTGCATGTGATTATTCTATTTGTAGAATATCCATGTGAATAAGTAAATGGCATTATTTTATTTTATTTATGCCATACCATGTTGAAAGTTCATGTTTGAAAGGCTTTTGTTTTAGTTATACATTGCCTTAAAAGTTTATTCTTATTTATGAAAGTTTCCGGTATTTTGTTATCCTTACTGGGCATTTGAGCTCACCCCTTTTATATGTTTTATTTTTCCCAGGAAGTGAAGAAGTAAATTATGAATGACCTGCAGGGATATTATGTGGGGATATGAGTGTGGATTATGGAGACTTTATGTTGTTGTAGTAGTTTTTTATTTTATGATGTAATGTAAAACCTATGAATATATCTAGTGTTTCCAAGGCTACTAAACCAATCGGTCTTTCAAGATTTGATCTTTCTTGTGATCATGCCAATGTTATGTAATAATGTACCGAATCTGGGTAGCTGGGGTCGGGGCGTTACATTAAACACTACACAAAATTTTTTAGGTAGAGCCGCATTGTTAGATTAAATTCTATGCCCTGATCACGCACATGTTTTAAAAGTGTTTCATGATTTCTCCTAATTCTAAGAATGGTTTGTAAAACTATTCATAGGCCATGAAAAATCCCATTGTTTGTATTTTCACAGTTTTCCTTGAAGGGGTGCATGGTTTGGGAAACCATGCGCCAACCGTGAAATAGCGTAGAATTTTTCAAAAAATAAAAATAAAAATTTACCTGATTCTCTTTTAAATGAAATCTGATCATAGAATTGTTAAAAATATGGGTATAGGAATAACTAAAAATAGTAATAGGGTGTTACAACCCTACCACCAAAGAAACTTTCTATCCCCATGAAGCATATTTTGAACATTTCATGCCAAAAAGATGAGGTCACTTCTCTTTCATCAGTGCCTCCCTATCCCACCTCTCATGATTATCAAAAACATGTTTTTAGTGCACATGAACCGAAGGTTTCTTCCTCCCATGAAGTACCTTGGTTTTAAAATCAACTTTCCTGATTGACCATTCGGTCATAGATAAATCATGTTCAACCTCAAGATCCCTCTATCTCAGAACATCAGACAGATAAAATAGATACTTTCATAATGGAGATACATGTAATATATTATGTATCGACATTAGCTAATGTGTAAGAGATAAATGGTCAGAAACATTCCTCACATACTCAAAAATTTCAAAAGGCCCCACAAAGTGAGGATAAATCTTACATTCCCTCACAATCTGTCGATGACCCAACAGAGGTGAAACTTTCAAGAATACCAAGTCACCAACTGATAATTCCAATGCTCTGTGATGATGATCGGAATAAGATCTATACCATCTTTATGCCATCAAAATTCTCTAATTAATCAACTAAATCATTGATATTGTCTCTTGAACTAATCTTGGTCAAACCAAAGAAATTCCCCCGATCTCTGACCAACAGAATGGATATCTCCATGTATGGTCATACATGGCCTCAAAAGGATCCATTCTAATCACAGGATGGTAAATGTTATTATAAGAAAAATCAAGCTTCCCCAACTAATCAAACCAAACCCCACCAAAGTAGATAAAATAATCATGGATCATATCGTTAACAATTTGTATAGCTCTTTCTATCTATCCATCTATCCAAGGATGGTTTGTCGTACTCAAACAGACTTGCGATCTTAGTTCCTCTTAAAGGACTCTCTAAAAACAAGAAATAAACTAAGGGTCCCTATCATATACTATAGTATATCAAACTCAATTAAAATTAAAAATCTATAACACATATTGATTTTTCAACTTATCAACTTTGGTTGTATAAAAAATGTGTATAAAGTGAGATGACTTTCTCAGCCTCTCAATAAAAACACATATCACTTTCTTATTTCTCTTGGTAGACAGAACCCAACCACAATGTCCATTGATATCTCATCCCACTTCCAAGTAGTGAATTGAAGTGGATGAAGCAAACCTAAAGTCTTATAGTGATTGACCATGACCTACTAACATGTATAACAATGAGAAAAAAATTCATCAAAGCCTTATTTCATACCTGTCCACCAAAATCTACACAACATGTCATAGAACATTTTTATAGTACCTTGGTGCACATAACACTAGGAATTATGGAAACCTTCCATAGCAACTTCCCTTACCTCTAACAGTACAATAATGTGATTCTGATATCATATAATTCCCTCTTTGGAGAACAAACAATCTGTAAATGTCTCTCCACTATAAAGAGAGTCTATAATGCTACAGAACTCATCATCAAACTATTGATCCTAAAGAATCAAATCAAGAAGAAAATATGTCAACTGAACACTACATAAAGAAACCTTAACTGTTAATTCCTGGACTCTTATATGTAACTGTACAAAGAGATCCCCCATGTTCCACTATTTTGATGATTCTTTCACTACTTGGGTCAGAAGATTCTTACTCAAAGCATCAACAAATACATTCCTTTTCACTAGGATATAAGTGATGTAAAAATCAAAATATTATAGGTATTCTACCCCATTCCTATGGTGGAGATTCAATTATTTTTTAGAGAAGATATAACTAAAAATCTTATTGTTTGAAAACATGTTAAACCTATCTCTAAAAAGTTAATGTCTCCATCAATTAAGTGCATTCATCCCAACTACATGTTCAAGGTAATGGGTAGAATAATTCTATTCATGTAGCCTAAGTTGAAGAGAGACATAAGAAATGTCATGATCACCTTGTGTAAGAATTTATCCCAAACCTAAACTCGAGGCATCAAAAAATACCTAATGGCTCTTCCCAACCTCTGGAAGAGTCAACATAGGATTAGTAGTCAAAAGAATTTTTAGATCAACATAATAATTCTAAAATTTCTCATATCAAACAAACTTTACATTGTTCCATGTTAGAGAAGTAATCTGAGAATCCAAATTTGACATGTCCTTTAAAAACTAGTGATAATAACCACTTATACCCAAGAAGCTAGGGATCTCAAAAACATTTCATTATTGTTCCCATTTTAAAAAAATAATTAACTATTCATGATCCACTAAAATAACATGTTTTGACTGTAAGAACCTGGTTCTTATTCTTGAGGTACGGGTTTCTTCTTTTCCTTTTTCCTTAAGTGTTTTTGAGAAAATACGGAAAATGGGAAAAATACCAAAATTTGTGGGTACACACCGTGTAATTTTATACACGCCATGTACTTTGTCCGTGTGGGATTAGTACACAGGGTGTGCAGGCTTGTCGGCGATGAAAGGTGAAAAAACTAACTACACTCTGTTTACTTAGTATATAAACGACATGTAATCAGTTGGAAGGTGAACAGTAAGGTGGTGGGAGTAGCCGCCAGCGGAATGACAATACATTCCATGTAACCAAGTCAGCTAATGAACAGTGAGGCGGTGGAAAGAAGCCGACAGGGGAACAGTTAAAAATGGAAAGTACACATCGTGTACTTGAGAGTAAATGCCATGTAGTTATGTGTTTTTCTTTTAAATAGGAATTATCCTTCTATTTCAATATATGAAGCTTAGAATGCCCGAGAGATGCGGTAGAGAAGGCTGGATCCTGGAAGAGCTCCTGATCGCCCACCAGGACTCTGATTCCTTCTCCATTGATCTCATTTGGACTGCACGGGTGAATTCTTATCTCTTCTTGACCATATCTTTCCAATTCATTACTGAAGGGAAGTTATTTGAGGTTGAACATGTAATTGTTTATCCCAGATCTACATTATTCTCAGGTGTTTCGGGAGGCTTCGTTCCCATATATCGATCAGAGGAGATCGAGGTAGGTGGTCTGGTGTTTATTTCCAACTATCGAGTGGTTGTTGTGTACTGTTGTGCAACGTTCCCATGTTTGGGGTGTTGTATGGCTGATTCATTGACTGTTAAAATACCTATAATTTCTTAGGTAACTTAATGAACAAGTATACACTATTTTTTGGGATCGCTGTTTTGATCCATGGCCACCCTGTGGGTGTGTTTCCCTTGTTTAGCCATTTGGCCAGGATACTCGTGGGAATGCCATGATTATAGCATGATTTGAGTTTTCTTGAGAGAAAATGTATATATAATTACTTGCTTATGTGTTGGGCTTGGCCCGGTTACTTTCTTAGCCTGAGGGAGGTGTTTTTCTTAGCCTCAGGGTAGTGTTTTGATTAGCTTGAGGGCAAGGTTTTGTTGAGCCTGAGGGAAAGTGTTTTGATTAGCCTAAGGGAAAGGTTTTGTTGAGCCCAAGGGAAAGTGTTTTTTTTAGCCTGAGGGCAGCTTTTCTTATGCCTGTGGGTAGTAGCTTCTGTTCCTGAGGCCAATATATCATATGCCTAAGGTCAATATTTGTTATGCCCGAGGGCAATCTCCTCAGGGTTTCGATTATGATTAACTAAGGGTAAGGATTTTCATGTATAAGGACTCTTTTTACTTTGAATATTCATTGTGGTGATTTCATATATTATACCTACCAAGCTAAAGCACAGTATTGGTATTGTTTTACCTTCTACTTGTTAGATAGCCAGTTGTGTGTTTTGTTGTGGCACTGTATAAGAGATTTTAGGTTGAGGTCGGGTCTCGGGAACTTATAATTCAATTATATTAAATTTTTAAATAATAATTAAATGGAAATGGAACTAGTTGGAGTAGCTTATTTTGAGTACTTCCTAGTTTACTACATTTTCATTTTTACAAACTGCAGTTGTGCATTTTCATAGGCAGTTGGGCACAGGCCTTTGGTGGTTGCCTACTTGAATTTATTTCTCACACCCTATTTGGGTCATGTCTTGGTCCCAAACATATTATATTGATATAGGTTTTGATAAGGGAAAGAGTCCCTATACAGGTACTTTATTGTTGCAGAGGAGTGGGAAAGCATTGGACCAAGCTTAGGCTTGTGATACTGCTAAGTTCCTGCTACACTATTGTGCTTTATTTTTCTATACTTGTACCTTGAACTATTTTGTTTTAGATTGCAGTGTTTCCTATTTTGGATGCTTTTCTAGAGTTAAGGAAATATTGCATCATCATATATATATATATAAATTTTTTCATCTTTTACTTATGTACTGTTGTACATTTAATCTTAGTGTTGTTTACTGCTTCCACTTTAGTATATTTTTATTTCTCCACTGCACTACACTTTGAAAAATGAGGTCACAATTTCCCCAATATCAGACCTAGGCCCTCACTGCTAGTCGGCAGCATATAGCATTTGGGGAAATGTTCTTGAGGTCATGTGAGCAACCAGGTTCGGGGCACCCGTGGTGTGGCACTTGGATCCAGGACATTACAAAGTGGTATTAAAGTCTTTCTTTTCTATTGACTTACTGTTTGGAGCCTACAACCAAGGATAGGATGGAATTGGTACTTGGTAATATGTTGTGCCTGAGAGTAGTTAACCCATATACAGGGAAAATCCAATCTACCTCACTTAATTTCAATTTTCTGGTTTTGCAATTTTGCAGTTGATTTGATTTTCACTGTTTGGTGATGTTTTTATGGTGTATTGTTTATATTTGTATACCTAGGTTCTATTTAGTTGCAACCCGATGAGATGAGGGTATTCCATCTCATGCATCATTTAGGCACATGTTAGAATCACATGTCATGCATAGTTTCCATGCCATATAGGTGCATTAGAAATTGTATGTTGTTGTGATAGATTCTTTTCTAGAAAAATACATGCTATTGTGATAGATTCCTTGATAAAATACCTTCTATTTTATAGGGTATTGTTTTGTAAGGCTTTTTGAATGAACACCAAACTTTTGTTCTTGAGGAGTATGGGCCCTCATCAACTGGAATTTGGTGGATCATCAACTTGTTTATTTTGTTATAACACATATAAGATGTCAAGATTTGGTTCACGGGGAGTATGGGCCCTCACGGATCATAATTTGGAACTTTTTTTTTTGTTCAGTGGTTTTCTGGACTCCGGAGTAGTTTCTGAGGCTTACTGTCCGGAAAAACCTAGAATACACACCCTGTAATTTTGATTACATGCCGATTACTCTTCAATTCGAGAAGAAATGAAAAAGAATTAAGTAAATGTTGTGTACCTTATGTACACACCGTGTAGTCTCTAACTGTGTTATAGGTCATGTGGGTAGAGACACGAGATGGGGAAGTTCTTGTTGGAACACGTTGTGTACCTCTTGTACACATTGTATCGTGTTGACCTTGTGTCTGCTGTGTGAATAACAATGTGGATGGTGGAATATTCGCTTAAACACATCGTGTCACTTCCGAACATGTCGTGTAGTGTAATATGGGAATCTGGCTGTATAAATAACAACCCGGTTCAGTGATATACTTTCTAGTACATGCCATGTCTATCTAGAAGACTCCATGTATTGTGAGCAGTGTATCTAGTTTTGTCTCAAACAACACAAGTCGACAAATATCATCTAGTACACGTCGTGTGCCTGTGGGACACGCCGTGTAGTCTTGATCGGTGAGAGACACTGTGGACTAGGCTGTGTGGCTAGGGAAATAGGGTGGTGTACACACCATGTGCGGGTGTAACACGCAGTGTAGTGTCATCCGAGTAGTCGGTCGTGTCACTAACAGCACGGGAAGTTGGAATCTAAGCCAGACATGCCGTGTCTATCTAGAACATGCTATGTAGTGTGAGTGTGTACCTGGTCATGTCACAAACAACACGGGTCGACAAGGCTCATCTAGTACATGCCATGTAGACCTTATACATTTTGTGTAGTCTCGTTCTAAGGAGAGTCGTGTGGCTAAGACGTGTAGAAGGACTCGGGCAGTGGAAGAAAATTCAAGTACATGTCGTGTGTGTAAGAACAACCCGCCATGTATTTGGGGTGTTACATGACCATTTTTGGCAGAAGTACACACCCATTTGAAAGACTTTAGGGGACATTCCATGTTGTTATTAAACACACCGTGTAGTCTTGTTTTGAAAAACTTGAATGTTTTCTTTTCCTTGTTCCCTTCTTACGCTTTCTGTTATTAGTCCTTACTGATCTTAATGTAAGGCGTGTTTTGATCTTGTAGAGTCATGATGATGATAAGACCTTGAGTTGTTCACCAAGATAGTGGCAATGATTAATCTCTAAAGATGGTAGGACACGGGCTATCGATGGATCCTCTAGCAGATCCAGATGTGGCACTAGTCGTTACACCGGATGTAGGCGCAGATGCGCAGTTCCGTGAAGACTTTATATGGCTTATGAAGACCTTCAAGGGAGCACTGTTGGTTTCCACGTCTATGGAAGATCTAACACGTATATTCTAGTAGAAGCATCAACCTATATTTTCAGGGGATGGCGTACCACAGGTTGTGGAGTCTTGGCTGGGTTCTCTGTAGACGGTCTTCAAGCCTCAAGAGACGCCTCCTGGGAGGATGGTCAAGCTCACTAATTACATGTTGTGTGATTCCACTAAGAGATGGTGGGATGTTACCACCCAGACTGAGCATCACCTAGACATGGTGTGGGAAGATTTTTAGGCAGTCTTCTCTGACTTTTTCTTTCCAGAGACGCTAAGGGATGATCGAGCTTGAGTGTTCATGAATGTGCAAAAGGGTGCCATGTCAGTGGTGGACTATTCTGTCTGCTTCACCAAGCTATAGAATGTTTCAACAGTTCTGGTGGGTGATGAGATGTTGAGGGCTAGACGCTTTGTGTATGGTCTTTGATATGACCTTCTAGCACTGGTGAATGTTTCCAAGTTGGCTATAGTGCATTCTATTGTGAACCAAGTGCTGATTACTGAGTGGAACCTGCGAGAAGCTAGTGGTGCAGGCCAAGGCGGTTCAGCACCAGTTTCTAGTACTATTTATATCGGCAAGAGGAAGAAGCAAGTAGATTTCTCTCATAGTGGAAGTACTAGCCATATGATTTCTTCAGGTGTCCAGGTGATGTGTTACCAGTGTGGTAAAGAGGGGTACAAGAGACCTCAGTGTCCCTGTGACCCAGTGGAGTGTCGAGCTTGTGGCAAGATGGGTCATTTGTAGTGTTTTTTTAGGGAGTTACTACCAGTGGCTAGTGAGAGGGGTTCTATGCTGACTCCACATGCAAGAGCAGGTCCAGCATCTTCTTATCAGTCAGGGAATTAGAATAATTCAAGACATTCAGGCCCAGGTGGTGGTCATGACCATGGTAGCCAGACAACAGGATCTCAGAGACAGCAGGGCGGGTCAACTCAGGGTAGCCAGGCTATGTCAAAGGGTCGCAGCACTGGGCAGGCGTATGCAATGCAATAGACCCAACAGGATTAGGATCTCGTACCTTCTACCTTCAGATGTACTATTCTAGTTTCTTCTATTTTATCTTCGGTACTTTTTGATAGTGGTGTTACACAAAGATTTATATGTGTGCCCATTGTGGAGAGTCGTGGGCTCTGTGTTTCTTCATCTCCTAATATTATGACGCTAGACACTCCATTGGGGACTAGAACTATAGGGGGTGTCAGTGCAAGGATTTCCCCCCCAAGAGGTTTTTGGGTGTCACTTTCTATGGGACCTCTATTTCTTAGAGATGACGAGCTGTGATTTCATTCTCAGGATGGACTGGTTGGTACCCCTTCAAGCCTTTGTGGGTTGCTATCATCGCAGGGTTATTTTCACGTCACTAGAGGGTAGAGAGTTTTAATAAAAGGGAGAATGGGATTTCTAGGTGAGTAGAGATAGACCTGAGCATTGTGGATGAGGTGGAGTGATAGCTCAGATTGCAATTTTATATTAGGATGACCAGAGAACTTGTCAGAAGGATTTCCCTCTAATGGTTTATCATTTCAGGGATGTCTTCCTGGATGAATTTTTAGGTCTACCTCTAGAGCGAGAGGTGGATTTCTATTTTGAGCATGTTCTAGGAGCAGCACCGGTGTCCATTCCTCCTTATGGGATGGCTACACCAGAGTTGCAGGAGCTCAAGTGGTAGTTGGAGGAGTTGTAGGAAAAGGGTTTCATCTGACCCAATACTTATCCATGGGGTTCGGTTATCCGATTTTCAATGAATGTAGATGTTACCCTCAGACTTTGTGTGGATTATCGAAATCTGAACCATTTGATGGTCAAGAAACAATATCCCTTGTCAAGGATTGATGATCTTTTTGATCAAATTCTAGGAGCACGAGTGTTCTCGAATATTGACTTGAGATTCAGATATCATCAGTTGCACGTTAGAACATAGTACATACCACTTATAGTGTTTCAAAGTAGATATGGTCTATAAAAGTACTTGGTCATGCCATTCGGACTCACGAATGCACCAGCAGTTTTCATGGCTCTAATGAATCGTGTGTTCCACCCTTATCTGTATTCTTTTGTGGTAGTCTCCATGGACAATATCCTAGAGTACTTTCACACTTGAAATGACCATGATACCCGTATTGAGATAATTTTGAGTAAACTAACCGAGCATCAGTTATATGCTAAGATATCAAACTGCCACTTTTGGAAGGACCAGATTCACTTCCCGGGTCATATTATCTCAGTTGCAGGAGTTGCGGTAGACCCAAAAAAGTGAGAGTAGTAGTTTCCTGGGAGAATCCAAAGAACATTTTTGAAATACAGAGTTTCTTGGTGTTGGCTTGTTACTATAGGTGCTTTATACAGGACTTCTCCTGCTTAGCATCATCATAGACGAGTTTGACTAAGAAGGGTGCAAAGTTTTTTTGGTTAGAAGCTTGTGAGACAGTCTTTCAGGAGATGAAGGGATGATTGACATTAGCACTAGTCCTGACACTTCCAGAGCAAGGGAAGAGATATAAAATTTATTGTGATGCGTCAAGAATTGGGTTGGGAGTATTGTTGATGCAGGGTGATTGAGTAGTTGTGTATAGGTCTCGGCAGTTGAGGATATATGAGAGGAATTACCCAACGCATGATCTCGAGTTGTCTGTAGTTGTTCCTGCATTATTCTATTTGAGACATTATCTCTTGGGAGAAAATTTTGTGGCATTTAAGGACCAAAAAATTCTTAAATACATCTTTACCCAGCGTGACCTGAATTTGAGACAGCGAAGTTGGGTTGAATACCTTCATTCCTTCGACTTCAAGCTTGGTTATACACCTTTTAAGGGTAATTCAATATCTAATTCACTGAGTATGAGGACTCAGTTACAGGTAGTGCACGAGGCCAGTGGTGAGTGGTAGCTTATGGATTTGTTCTCTGAGATGCATTTGGAGGTGCATGATAGTCAGGGGCAAGCCTATCTTTCATCCTTAGTTCTGACTTATACTCTCCTGGATAGAGTGAGGATGAGACAGCTATCGGATTCTGAAGCTCTGGTTCTATGGGAGTCGGTGGCAAGTGAGGACCCTCCTCTCGGTTGGACAATAGGCGATGATGAGGTACTACGTATACATGGACGATTGTGGGTTCTAGGGGATATATGTGAGGAGTTGATGTGGTAATTTCATGCTTCATCTTTGGTAGTTTATCCTAGAGTTACCAAAATGTACCATGACTTGAGACGTCAGTATTGGTCGTCGAGTATGAAATGAGTGATAGTTGGTTTTGTAACAAGATGTTCCACCTGTCAGTGGGAGAAGATGGAGCATCAGAGGGCATCTAGACTGTTAAAATAGTTACCCATTACGAAGTGGAAATGGGATGAGGTCATGATAGATTTCGTGACCAGATTGCCAAGGTCACCTCAGGGCAGTGATGTCTTATGGGTTGTTGTGGATAGACTTACAAAGGAAGCTCACTTTTTACCGATCAAGGAGACCTTCAGTGTTGACGAGCTCCGGAATTTTTATATTCGATAGGTAGTATGTCTTCATGGGGTCCCTCGTTCTATTGTTTCATATAGGGATTCCCATTTTATGTCTTGTTTCTGGAAGAGTTTTCAGAGGGCACTAGGTACACAGGTGGTTCTAAGCATAGCTTACCACCCTCAAACTAATGGATAGTCAGAGCGTACAATACAGGTGCTATAGGGCATGTTGTGTGCATGCGTCTTAGACTTTTGGGGATCTTGGGAGAAGCATGTACCCCTGGCCTACATTGCCTACAATAATAGTTTTCAGGAAACTATTGAGATGGCACGTTACGAGGCTTTATACGGTAGGCCATGCCGATCACCGTTCTACTGGTTGGAGGAAGGTGAGGCATCTTTACTGGAACCACGTCTCGTGCAAGAGACTTCAGAGTAGGTCCAGCTGATTCAGAAGCGGAAGGCTACTGCATAGCCTCGTCAAAAATCCTAGGTTGATCACCTCAGACGACCCTTGGAGTTCGTGGTCAGGGATCAGGTTTTCTTGTGTGTTTCACCGAGGTTGTGACACTGGCAGATCAGGACACATGGTAAACTTTCACCAAGGTATGTGGGATTGTTTGAGACTCTGGAGAAAGTCAGGCCAGTTGCCTATCGGTTACAATTACCACAGAGGTACCGGGCCATGCACGACATCTTCCATGTATCTCAGCTGCGCCGTTATCACTCATACTCGTCTCACATTTTTTATCATCAGGAGGTTGAACTTCATGTAGATTCATCCGTTGAGGAGCATATGATTTGTATTGTTGATTGGATCATAAAGGTTCTCTGAGGCTGGTCAGTTCCTCTTGTACGAGTTCTATGGAAGTATAGTTGAGTGCAGGACGCCACCCTGGAGTGGGAGACTGCTGTACATTCTCAGTGTCCAGAGTTGTTCTCAGCTTTATCTTCACCACCCTTGGAAGGGCAATTCAGGGATGAATTTCTTTAAGGGGTGAAGTTTGTAAGAACTTGGTTCTTATTCTTGAGGTACGGGTTTCTTCTTTTCCTTTTTCCTTAAGTGTTTTTGAGAAAATAATGAAAAGGGGGAAAATCCCAAAAAATTTGGTTACACACCGTGTACTTTTCCACACTCCGTTTACTTTGGCAGTGTGGGATGAGTACACAGGGAGTGGAGACCTGTCGGCAATGAAGGGTGTAAAAACTGACTACACCTCTTGTACTTAGTATATATAATTCTTGTAATTAGTTGGTAGGTGAATAGTAATGTGATGGGAGTATCTTCCAACGGAACGATAGTACACATCGTGTACATAGAAGTACACGCCGTGTAACAAAGTCGTCTATTGAAAAGTGTGGCGGTGGAAAGAAGTCGTCAGGGTAACAGTTAGAAATGGAAAGTACACGTCGTGTACTTGAGAGTACACGCCGTGTAGTTATGTTTTTTTTCTCTTAAATAGGAAGTAGCCTCCTCTTTCGATAAAGGAAGCTTAGAAAGATCTAGATACATGGGAGAGATAGCTGGATCTTGGACTCCCGGTCACACACTGGGACTCTGATTCCTTCGTCGTCGAACTCATTTGGATAGCGCAGGTGAGTTCTTATCTCTTCATGAACATCTCTTTCCAATTATTTACCGAAGGGAAGTTATTTGAGGTTGAATGCGTAATTGTTTATCAAAGATCTACGTCATTATTGGGTGTTCCAGGAGGCATCATTTCCGTGTATCAATTAGAGGATATCGAGGTAGGTGGTCGGGTTTTTATTTCCAACTGTCGAGTTGTTTTTGTGTATCCTTGTGCTATGCACCCATGATTGGGGTGTCGAATGGATGAGGCCTTGACTGTTAAAATACTTAGAATTTCTAAGGTAACTTAATGAATAAGTATAAATTGTTGTTTCGGATCACTACTTCGATCTAGGGCCACCTCGTGGGTGTGTTTCCCTTGTTTAGTCGTTTGGACAAGATACTCATGGGTATGTAGTGATTATAGCATGCTTTTAGTTTACTTGAGAGAAAATATATATATAATTGTTTATGTGTTGGGATCGCCCTGGTTACTTGCATAGGTTAAGGGCAGTGTTTTGCTTAGCCTGAGGGTAGTGTTTTGATTAGCATGAGGGCAAGGTTTTCTTGAGCCTGAGGGAAAGTGTTTTGATTATCCCAAGGGAAAGGTTTTTTTGAGACTGAGGGAATGTGTTTAGTTTAGCCTTAGGGAGACCTTTCTTATATCTGTGGGTAGTAGCTTCCATGCCCGAGGGAAATATCTCACACGCCTGAGGGAAATATTCGTTATGCCTGAGGGAAATCACATGAGGGTTTCGATTCTGATTACCTGAGGGTAAGTATTTGCATGTCTGAGGACTCTATTTACTTTGAATATTCACTATGGTGATTTCTTATGTTATACCTTACAATCTAAAGAACAGGCTTGGTACTGTTTTACCTTCTAATTGTTAGATATCCTGTTTTGGGTTTTGCTTTGGCACTATATAAGAGATTGTTGGTTGAGGCCAAATCTCGGGAACTTATAATTCAATTATATTGAATAGTTAAACAATAATTAATTAGAAATGGAACTGTTCGGAGTAGTTTTTTTGACCACTTCCTTGTTTACTACATTTTCATTTTTCTACACTGTTGTTGCGCATTTTCACTGGCAGTTGGGCACGGGCCTTCGGTGATTGCCTACTGAGATTTATTTCTCACACCTTTTTTGGTTCATGTTTGGGGCCCAAACAGATTATATTAATGCAGGTTTTGATAAGGGAAAGAGTCCCTATACAGGTACTTGATTGTTGCAGAGTGGGTAAGCATGGTACCAAGGTTAGGCTTGCGATGATGTTGAGTTCCTTCTACAATGTTTTTCTTCGTTTTGATGTACTTGTACCTTGTATTGTATTGTTTTATATTGTAGTGTATCCTATTTTGGATGCTTTCTTAGACTTAAGAACATATTCTATCATCATATATATATGACTGTTGTCATATTTTACTTCTTTATTATTGTCAATTTCAGCTCAGTATTGTTTACTGCTTCCGCTTTTGTATGTTTGTATTTCACTACTATGCTACACTTTGACAAATAAGGTAATAGTTTCCCCACTATCAGACCTAGGCCTTCATTGCTAGTCGACAGCCTCTGGCATTTGGAGAAATGCGCTTGAGGTCATGTGACCAACTGATTTTGGGGAACCCATGGTGTGGCACTCGGATTTGGGATGTTACACTGACACCACGTGTACCAATAATTTCACTTCCGGAATCCAAAAATCACATATTAAAATCTTGGAATAAGGTGGGTTATTTCTGAACAATTCCAGAACTACTCTCAGAAGATGGAGATGATCTTTTTCAGATGAAAAGTAAACAAAAATTTTATCCCAAAATACTACCATTAAATAATCGAGATACTCCTAGAAAATCATCTTCATTAAATCCATAAATACTACAAGAGAATTTGTTGGACCAAAAAACATGATAAGGTACTCATAATGTTCTTACCTTCCCCTAAATTTGGTTTTCTAGATGTTAGATTCTTTTATTCTCAACTGATGGTAACCAAATCGATGGTTTATATTTAAGAACTACTTATCCCCTTTCAACTGATCAAACAGATCATCAATCCATTAAAATGGATACTTGTTCTTTATCATAAATCGATTGAGTTTTCCATAATCAATAAAAGGGAGAATAGAACCATCAGTATTACAAGCAAAGAGAATTATCACCGCCCATGGTGACACTCAGGAGTATAAATCCTTTCTCTGTAAGACCATCTAACTAAGTCCTAAACTCTTTCAATTCAGCAGGTGCCATTCTATAAGAATGATTAGAAACTACTTGAGTACCAGGAAAAATGTAAATATAAAAATCTACCACCCTTACTTGTGGTAAACCAAATAATTCATAATGGAAAACATCGGGAACCAAGGAAAAAATAGGAGGGAGATCACCACTCAAATATTATTTCTCCAGATCAAAAGAAAAAACATACATCACTTTTCCTAACTTTGGAAAAGAAGGACCAACCCTTCTCAACCTTGGGTCCCATTCTCCTTGAAAGACGCAGCACACACCATGAGGTGTAGTGAAGGAGACCCATCAAAGATAACAATCAATTCAGGATTTATTGGGAATGATAAAATCCACCCTAAATATGATGGAAGGATGTTTTATGTCGAGAACTAGAAATCTCCAAGAATGCTCAACGTCTGATATAGAGAAAACACAAATAGGACTATGCAGACCCTACTCTCATTGTTCTAAGGGGTTTAGTAATATCCATGACATAATATAAAATCTCTATAGGAATATTTAGTATATTAAAAACATGGGTTGAAATAAATGAATGACATTCACTAGTGTCAAATAAAGTAGTCACTAATGATGAAGCTATAGTAATGGTGCCTCTCATAGTCATTGGACCGGTATCAACTTCTTCAGGAGACTCTTCCATTATGTGAAGAATATTTATATAGGATGTCTATGTATGGAACCCTTTTATACATTAATTTTGTGATTTCTTCGTAGTTTTAGAAGGATTTGATGATCTAGTATGACTATGAGGATTGGAATATATATGGAAACAAATCAGTTACCCAAGCATCTATAGGATCCACTTATATTGGGTGTCTTTGTGAGATCCCTCTTTGAATTCCCTAGAATTCCATAGTGTTAACAAATTAAAGGACCTATTCTAAGAATTGTAGGAGTTATAGAATAGCCCTAATATTGATAACAATTAAAATAATCCTCACTATTCTACTTTCTTTTATAGAAACCTACTCGGTCACTAGAAGACAAAGAAACTCCCAACAACCATAACTTTCCATCCAGGTTCATTTCGACCATCAATTCATTATACAGCACATCAGTATAAGAATAAAGAATCAACATGAAAACATGAGAATTAATTTCATATCATAGTGCCAACATGAACCATTGATCCTTGATCTTCTCATTCAATTATATCTCAGGTGTGAACTACACAAGCTTAACAAAAAACAATTTTTGTAATGTGTCACAAGGTTGGGCATGTACATATTTTTATTTTGTTTGATTACTTTTTGTCCATATTTTGATAATATCTCAATAAAAAGTGTTTTTATTTTTGTATTTCTTATCACTTTGTATATATAAGAGATTTATTTATAAATCATTAGTTTCTGATGAAGTCTGAAAATTATTTTCTTGTACTCAAAAAACTAAATGAAGTTGCTGCTGCGGTTTTAAAAAATTTTAAAGTCTATATTTTTTAAAAGTGACTATTTTTAATGTACTTAAAGTTATACAGATATCAGATTAACATGAAACATAATTTTATTTAAATGATACTTTTTTATCTTTATTTCATTAGTTTACATCAAATTATAAAAAGGTAATTTGGATATACATTTAATTATATAAAGTTCTACAGTGATGTATCATAGCTACAATTTTCTAGAATGTTGTTTCTTATATTTTTTGATAGTTTTGGGAGAAACATAAGTCAGATATATATTATTCTAGTTCGTTGGAAGAATAATATGTTTTTATACAAATAATTATTCTTGACCAAAGTCTAAATCTAATATTATTATTTTTTAACAATTAATTGCATACTGTTAAAGTATTATGTCCATTTTTTTCTAAAGTATAGTTTGACAACCCTACTTTTGAAAATTATCATTTTTGAACCCTATATTCACAGAGTATGGTTCGGAAATCCTACTTTTTCAAAGTATGGTTTAGAAACCCTACTTTCACAATGTATGGTTCAGAAACCCTGCTTTTGAAAAGTATGGTTCGATAACCCATCTTTTGAAAAGTGTGGTTCGGCAACCCTACTTTCGAAAAGTCTGGTTCGACAGCCCAACTTCCACAAAGTATGGTTCAGAAACCCTACTTTCAAAAAGTATGGTTCGACAAATCTAATTCACAAAGTATGGTTCAACAACACTACTTTCACGATGTATTTTTTGGAAACCCTACTTTGGAAAGGTATATTTCGGAAACCATACTTTCTCAAATTATAGTTCAGCAATCCAACTTTCTCATAGTATAGATAACCAACTCTACTTTAGTAAATTATGGTATAATAACACTACTTTTAAAAATTATGGTTTGGAAACCCTACTTTCACAAAGTATGGTTTGGAACCATTACTTTGATGAACCCTACAACACTTTGATGAACCCTTCACTACTTTCATGAACCCTAAATTAATTTTATGAACCATGTGCTACTTTGATGAACCCTACACTAATTTGATGAACCCTATATTACTTTGATAAACCCTATGATACATTTATGAACCCTATACTACTTTGATGAACCCTATAAAAATTTGATGAACCCTATGATACTATTATGATAGTATGGTTCATGAACCCCATATTCATGTACCCTACTTTTGTGTACCCTAATTTCATGTACCATACTTTTGTGTACACTACTTTCATGTACTCTACTTTTTTTCTGCTACATTGTTCATTTTACTAAAAATTGATATGCTCCATATTTATATGGATTATTTATAAATATTTTTCTACAAAAAAAATTCACATTAAATCTAAGGATTATGATCGATTGGATTTTAATGTTTTTGGTTAAATATTTAAAGATAAAAATTAATAAAATATTCAAAAAATCAATAAATTCGTAGAATTCATGATTATTTAAATTAAAATATTTGAATTTAATTTCAGATTGTGCTGCTATTTTTTAGGAACTATTTTGACTAAATTTAAATTGGTTTCAATTTATTTAAACTATAATTTTAAATCATTCAATGTCATTATTATTATGGATATATTTTTGTAAGAGTTAATAAAATTATTTTAAATTATTTTATTTAATATTTATTTGATAGGAATATAGAGGGAACAGTGCTACGATTTTTGTAGAGATATTTATGAAATCTTTTGAATCAGTTAATTTTAAAGATTTAAAGGAAGAGAAGCTGCTACAACTACTAAATATGTATCCTATATATATATATATCTCTTATTCATAAAAATAGATATTGGTTAACATATTTGATACTCTGTTTTTCAAAGAGAAAGTGTTGTGAACTTTGAACCTACAGTGCATTTCCAATGTCTTATGAGACTCTATCTCTTCACCTGGTTGTTCTCTCAAGTGACAAATTAAATCTTCATTGAATACAATTTCCTTGATAAGACATTCTCATCCAAATTTCAAAATCTATTACCAATGATTTAATTTTTTATCTTCTCTTTTTGGGGTTTCTGATCTTATAACACTATTTCCTATCTCTCACATGCACTCTATTTTTCATTTTATGATTTTACATTCAAAATAATTATTTTTTATTATTATTCCTTAGGTTGTGACTCATAGATTCAAAATTAATTATCTAAGGGTTGTGACTCCCTGTATCTAAAGTACAAACTATTCATGTTGTGACTCCAAATGTCAAAACTTATGTTGTAATAGTTGTCACTCCCCATACAAAAGTCAGTGGTGTGGTTATCCCTCCCCTAAAAAAGGATTTTGTAATTTGGTTATGATTCCCCATCAAAAATAATTTTTAGTGAACACTTATCTCTCACTGATTAGAGAAGTATAAGATTATAGTTGACCCACATTGGACAAAACAACTATAAAAACATCCTTGGGTTATTTAGTTTTCCCTCACTGATTAACCTTAATAATTAAATTTGATAATTAATTTATTTAATTGATTATTTTGTTATTTTTTTTAATATTGTCTACTCACCCCACTCTATACCATCTTTCATTAAACTATTCAACGTAAAAATTTGTATCAAAGGAATACATTATTAATAATAGTTTAGCTAATTTTTCTCTTTCTCAATACCAAACATTGGTATCATCAGTTGTTCCATATAAAATTTAGCCATCCTTTTTAGGGAGTCTGATTTTATATTTAATTATGATAACATATTTTTAGACCTCGCAGTCTAAGGAAAGATCTAAAAATATGGAAGGATTCATCTCTAATGAAGCATGGATTCCCCAAAATCTACCTCACTTTAATTGTAATGATTATGGCTACTAGAGATCCCGAATGGAGGATTACCTCTAATAGTTGATCTTTGAGAACTGGTCTATCATGTGGAAGTAATAAACACTTCTTAAATATGGCCTAGATACTATTACTAGAATTGATGCTAGTATATATGCTTTAAATTATAAAGTTCTTAATATTATATATTCTTCTTTTAATAGAAGTGTTTTTATTCATGTTTATTCTTTTATGACAGCTCATGAAATTTGGAAGATTATAAAATTTACTCACCTTGGCTCTAAAAAAATGATTTAAACCAAGCTTATAATGCTTTGATCTGAGTATCAAGACTTCAAGATGAGTGAAAATCGAACAGTAATCAAAATGTTCTATAGATTCACAAGCACTGTGAATGGAATGAATTCACTTAGAGAAGCTATATAAAATCATGTACTAGCTGAACAAGTCCTATGATCCTAACCAAAGTAATGGAATATAATGAATTTTTCCATTTATGAAATAAATAACTTCAAAGAGTGCACCCTATATGAATCGATTGGATCACTGCGTCAGTATGAACTAGAACTAAATAACAAAGATACTAAGGAGACAACAAAAAGAAATTGTGTAACTTTTAAACATATAAATGTTTTTTTACGAACTCTTATGATTCTGATCTACAGGATAGTGAAAAATAAGATATGGCTCAGATTGTGACTGTAGTTTACAAAATAATTCTAATAGAAAATAAAATATTTATAATATTGATTTTTTGGAACTAATTGTGCAGCATGTTAAGTGTTTAAATTCTATACAGAATTACATCATCCTTTGCCATCGATGTTTTGGAAATATTAATTTCAGAATGTTACATAAACTATCAAAACATGAGAATGTGTTACAACCGCCTTCCTATAATAAATAACATCTTCATGAATGTGACGCCTTCATGAAACAGAAGCAACACAAAATTTATTTTAGAAATATTAATAATAAAAGTATTAATAGTCCTTTATAGTTAGTATATCTTGATTAATTTACCCTTACTCAAATTTCCAGCCATGGTGGAAATAAATATACTTTAGTGATTGTTGTTTATTAAAGTATATTTATATGGGTATAATTTCTTTCTCATAAAAATGATACTTTATCTAGATTTAATAATTTTCTTCATTCAGTTCAAAATGAAAATGTATGTATGGTTATTTCTATTCATAGTTATAAATGATGTTAATTTCATAGTTTATATTTTGAAAAAAAAAATGAAAAAAATGGATATTTTCATAATTTTTCAACTCCTATAACAACATATAAAAATGGTGTTATAGAATGAAAAAATAGAACTATTATTAGAATGTCTAGAACTATGTTAATTGAATATAGTTTACCAAGATATTTTTAGTCTGAGTCTTTTTTTCTATATGTTATATTTTAAATAAAATTCTAATAAGACCTTTATTAAAGAAAACTCTTTATGAATTATTTAAAAATAAAAAACCTAAAGATGGTTACTTTAGAGTTTTTGGTTGTAATGTTTTTATTTTAAATTTAAATGATAATTAATATAAATTTTAAGCTATGATTATTGAAGGTATTTTTCTTGGTTATTCTAATAATAGTAAATCTCATAGAATCTATTATAAAATAAATATATTAATTCAAGAATTTATTCATGTTATGTTTGATGAAAATAATTTTACAATAAATTTTGAATATAATGTTATTGATTATGAGTTTAGATATTTCAATTTTGGTGATTACATTCCTCAATAAAATGAGGAATCCATTGAGTTGGATCCTACTCCTTATCAACCTAATCAAAAATCGTGGAATATACCCAAAGATCATCCTATTGGAAATGTAATTTGAAATATTTATTCTGGTGTAAAAACTAGAAATTATATTTTAAAGTATTGTTCATATTCTACTTTTATTTCTAATTTTGTTCCTATTAATGTTAATGATGTTTTAAAATAGGAAAACTATAATGTCTCTATGAAAGATGTATTAAATCAGTTTGTTATAAATAATGTCTTATGTTATAATAATTTCTTAAGTATAAGAAGGTGATTGGAACAAAGTGGCTATTTAAAAACATGCGAGATAAATATGGATATATTTTTAAAAAACAATTGGCCCCGTTTCACAAGTATACTCTCAAAAATAAGGTATAGACATTGAAGATTCTTTTTCACCTATTTCTAGGTTAGAGGGTAATATAATATTGTTGGATTTTATTTTTTTTCATGGTTTTAAGTTATATCAAAAGGATGTACAAAGTGCTTTCTTGAATGGTTTTATAACTGAAGAAGTTTATGTTTCTCAAACACCTAGTTTTAAAAGTGAAAGATTTATTAACCATGTTTTTAAATTATCTATATCTTTTCAGGGTCTCAAACAAGAACCCCATGCTTGGTATGAAATATTTTCTTTATTTTTGATAAATAAAAATATTAAGAAAGGCAATGTTGATCCATCAATTTTTATTAAAATATCTTCTAATGATTTTTTAATTATAAAAATTTACGTTGATGATATATTTCATGGATTATCTAGTGAAAAACTATTTAATAAATTTTCTACATTGAGAAATTTTGAGTTTGACATGAGTTTAATGGTAAAATTAAAGTTTTTTCATTGACATCAAATTTTTCAAAGAAAATATCTAATGTTTCTTAATCAAACTAATTATGCTAAATAGTTAGATAAATAATTTGGTCTTGATTAATATAAATCTATGAAAATTTCTATAGGTACTAATTGTAAATTAGATATTTATGCATCTGGTAAATCAATTGATTTTAATGTTTAGAGAGGCATGATAGGTAGCTCTCTATATTTAAATTCACCTCGACCTGACGTCATTTTTAGTATTTGTTTATGTGCTAGATTTCAATATGATCCTAAAGAGAGTAATGTTAAATCTATAAAAAGAATAATTAGATCTGTTAAAAGAACCATTTATTATATTTTATTTTATTCAAAAGATGATTTTTTTGATTTAATATATTTTTCGGACACTGATTTTGTAGGATGTTGAATTGATAGAAAAATTACATCAGGTATGTATCATTTTTTGGGAAAAATTTAATTTCCTTATCTTTTAAGCAACTATTATTGGTTTCATTATCAATAGAATAAGATGGTTATGTATTTATTGTAATTTTTGGGCTCAAATTTTATGGATTATGAAAATATTATGTGATTTTGTTGTTTATCTTGATAAACTACATATTTATTGTGATAATACTTCTACAATTCCTTATAAAAAAAACCACTTATAGCATTATATATAAAATTATACAGTTCATATATATCATTTTTTTATATGTCATGTGAATAAGGGTGATATTGTTTTAGAATATCTCAACTCATAAAATCATCTAGCATATATTTTAACAAAATCATTAGACTCTGCTTAGTTTTAAAAAATTAAATTTGATCTTTATATATTGGAATTTTAACTTGTTATTACTACATTTGTTTATAGGGATTTTGTTTTCAAATATTTTTTATTTACAAAAAGTGGTTGAAATAACTTGGTTTTTAACATTAAAAAAATTAAATGGTTTAAATATTTTGGTTTTTTAATCAAAGAAAAAGTGGGTGATTGTTTGTGCATGTGCTTGTTTTTCTTTTGTTTGATTAATTTTGATCTATATTTTGATAATATATCAATCGATAGTGTTTATATATTTTTTGATTATTATCATTTTTGATATATAATAGATTTATCGAAACTTCAATAGTTTATAAGGAATTCTAAAAATGCATTTATGTAACTCAAAAAAATCAATGAATCTATTGTCGCATTTTAAAAACATTACAGTATATGGTTTTGAAAAGTTACATAATTTAATTTAATTCGAATTATAAATATATCCTATTTTTATGAAACATGATTTTATTTAAATTTAACATGTTAATATTTATCTCATTAGTATACATAAAATTATAAAAAGTTTTTTGGGATGGTCATTTAATTATCGGAAGTCCTGCAATGCTATTTCACAACTACAGTTTTCCAGAATGTTATTTTTTCGATAATTTCTAGAGTAGTAGAAGTCAGTTTATTTTATTCTTAATTAGTAGGATATATAATAGGTTTTTCTATAAAATATAATTATTCACCAAAGTGTGGTTTGGAAACCCTACTTTTTCAAAGTATGGTTAGAAAGCCCTACTTTCACACAGTATGGTTTGGAAACCTAAATTTATCAAATTATGTTTTCAAAACTTTACTTTTTCAAAGTATGGTTTGGATACCCTACTTTCTCAAAGTTTGGTTCTGTAACCCTACTTTTGCAAAGTATAGTTTGACAAACCTACTTTTGCAATGTATGCTTTGGAAACCCTACTTTATCAATGTATGGTTTGACAACCCTACTTTTGAAAAGTACGGTTTTGAAACCCTACTTTCATAAAGTATGGTTTGAAAACTCAACTTTCGCAAATTATGGTTCGGTAACCCTACTTTCGCAAAGTTTGGTTCAACAACCCTAATTTCATAAACTATGGTTAGGGATCCCTACTTTCACAAAGTATTGTTCCAAAAACCTATGTCTACAACGTATGGTTTGACGGCCCTAGTTTCGTAAAGTGGAGTTCGGAAACCCTAGTTTCGCAAAGTATGGTTTAGCAACCCTACTTTTACAAAGTATTGTTCGCCAACTTAACTTTGATGAACCCTGCAATACTTTGATGAACCCAATGCTACATTCATGAACCCTATATTAATTTATTGAATCATACACTACATTTAGGAACCCTATGCTACTTTGATGAACCCACAATTACTTTGATGAACTCTACGATACTTTGATGAACCCTATGCTACTTTGATGAACACTATGTTACTTTTATGAACCCTGTGAAAATTTTATGAACCTTACGCTACTTTTATGAAAGTATGGTTTCTGAACCCAACTTTAGTCTACCCTAATTTTTTATACCCTCCTTTCATGTCTCCTATATTCATGTACACTAATTTTAGTACCCCATTTTACTGATACTAATTTTTTCTTTTTTCTAAACATTAATCTGTTTCATATTTATATAGATTATTTTCAAAGGTTTTCTTATAGGATATATTCACAAAATAACTAAGGATCAGGATCCAAGAGATTTTTATGATTTTGGAGCAATATTTTAAGAGAAAAATAAATAAAATTTTCAATGTCTTTTTTTGATAAATTTAAAGGATTCAAGATTATTTAAATAAAAATATTTGAATTTACTTTCAGAATGTGCTGCTAGTTTTTAAGAACTATTTTGACTAAATTTAAAGAGGTTTTAATGTATTTCAACAAGAGTTTTAAATTATTAAATTATATTATTATTCTATAGGTATTATCGGAATTGTTATTAAAATTATTTTAAATTAATTTATTTAAATATTATTCTATAGAAATAAAAAGGCAATGTTGCTGCGATATTTTTGGAGACATTTATGAAATCTCTTAACTCAATTTATTTAGAATATTCAAGGGAAGTATAGCTACTGAAACTCCTGAATATTTATTAACTATATATATGTATCTTAATGAGAGGAATAATAGATATGGGTTTACGTATATGATACTCTATTTTTCAAATAGAAAGTGTTGTGAACTTTGAACCTATTATGCATTTGCAACATCCTGTGAGACTCTGTTTCTTCACCTGGACATTCTCTTAAGTGATGAATTAATTATGCTTTGACTACAATTACCTTGATGAGGCATTCTAATATAAATCTCAAGAACCAGTATTGGTGCTTTAATTTTTTATCTTCTCTTGTCTGGTTTCTGAGTCTGTAACACTATTTCTCATCTCTCACATGCGCTCTTTTTTCTATTTCTACTTTTACACACAGAAACATAATTTTTTATTCTTCTTCCTCATTTTTTAACTCTCTGATTCTAAAGTCAATATATAGGATCTATGAATACCTATATCTAAATTCATTATTGTTTGGGTTGTGACTCTAAATGTCTAAAGTATTGTTCTATGGGTTGTGACTCCCCATACAAAATTCAGTGTCATAGCTATCCATCCTTAAGAAAAGGATTTTGTAATTATTTTATGATCCCCCCTCAAAAACCCATTTTTAGTTCACAATTATCTCTCACAATGTATAGAAGTATAAGAGTATAGTATTCCCACTTTGGAATAAACTACTATAAAACATCCTAGTGTTATTTATATTTTTCACAGCTAATTAACCTTAATAAATAACTTTGATAATTAATTTATTTAATCAATTGTTTTGACAAAATTTTTAAATATGGTTTATTAACCACACCCACCCACCCACCCACCCCCCCCCCCTCTAGACCATATTCCATTACCCTATCCAACCTAACATCATGGTCCTTTCAGCATCATAAAGTTTTAAAAAACTCAATATCCTTTTCCTATAGAATGGAATCTGGATGAAACTGGTGAGTGAAAATAATTTTTATGTCTCTACACTCTAATCCATCATGCTTATTCCTTTTCCCCATCATGTACCACTATCTCCTTCTCATTCATTATATAATTAAGGTGGCACACTTCACCATCATTTTTTCATGTGTATCCAAGAACCTGAAAAATGTTCCATCATGTGTAACCATTCTTCAGCCTCTTGAGGATCATTTGAGACTTTGAATGCTTATGTATTCTCGAAAATTAATTTGATAGAAAGATCCCACATTAATTTTATCATAGGTTCCATAGCCGGTGTCTGAATGGGATCTAGTGGTGTTTCATGTCCTAGATCATGGACCGTATGCACAATCAGTTCAAACAAGTTTGGGTCCATGTTAGGATTTATTTTCTGAGTTTCATAAACTTCTTCCACCTAGATTAGATTCTCATGTATTCTTGGAGGCATGATGCTACACAACATAAGTAGATAACAAAAAATACATCATATATCACTCAAAAGGATCAATAATGGAATATTATTTCCAACAGATATACAAAATGATTTTGATTTCACAATATCCAAATAAAAAAGTGAAAAGACTAAAACTAATCCTCAAGAAATCTTTCCCTAACCACCCCTGTTGATTTAAGGTTAGTTATGTTGAGAGATGTAGAGGAACATAATTTCAACTACCTCCTTAGTCACAAAAAGATTACACAATGTATACTGACTTCAATTAAAGAATATCAACCTCCCTCTAATATAACTTTTTCATGAACCTGCTTGGCTATCCTAGTAACCCGATAACTGAGCTAGCACTGACATGGGACAAAGGGTGTTCCTGATCCCCATGGGTTGATGACTAGAATAAGGAATCATACAAAATGAATGTGGGAATGATTGTTTCCAATAACATTGTAGAATAAGATAAACAAGACAGTAGGCATAAAAAATAAACAATATATAGAAAAGTGTACCAAAAGTCATATAGGTATAACAACCCAAAGTAATATATACAATTAACATAAAACTAAAATAACATCCCAAGTCCCAATGGACATAGATCTCCAAGTACATGGATCAAAATCTAGAACCACCTTCAGGTGGCGTTTTACCCTTGCTCGAACATTGAAGAAGATAATATATAAGCACATGAAGGAATAGGTAGGTTTTGAAATTAAATCCTAGTAGGGTCTCACCAAGGATTGCATAATAATATGCCAATAATAATTAACCAAATAATGAGCTTTCAATTTTCATATAAATAGGTTTCGAATTGAAGGACAATATTTAAACAAATCATGCTTTACATTTCTAAATATGTAATACATTTCAAATGATGGATATACATTAAAAAATAAATTAAATTAATAAATTAATAGAAAATACTTTTTATAAATCATAATGCATGTAAAAAATTTACAAACAATGGAATAAATTTATATATAATATATAAAAAATACATCTACATGATCATCTCCCAATAGGTGTGATAGTTCCAGGTTATAGGATCCTCACACACTCATGTTATAATAACCACAATGTGTAAATATGTCCCTCTAACATAGAAAGATAGGACTCATCTATGTCCCTCTAAGGAATAACATGTTTTAAAAAGTGTTTTTTTAGTATTTTAAAATGTGAATATGGTGTTAGGGCATTTCAATCCTAGCATGTTTGTTCTAAATAATTCACTAACTACCTAGTATTGAATTTGATCTAAAAAAATCAATGAGAGTAAATTTATTTTAAGAAACCTTAAAATATAATTTAATTTCAATCCCCATTTTAAAAATGAAAATTTCCCATTTAAAACCCAAAATGGATTTTTAATAAAAAAACATGCCCTTATCCAAGATAAAACCAAAATGTTTCTATCAAAACCATTTTAATCCATTTTCCAAAATAATATTTTGAAATAAATTAACAATTAATTTTCCAATATTAAATTTAAATATTTAATTAAGACAATTTCCTTCAATTTATCAATTTAAATCTCCACAGTTTTCTATCAATTTCACAATCACACCCTAATTCAATGGAATTGGGGGTTTTCCCAATTTCATGCCAAAATTCAATTTATAAAAACCAAAATACGATGGAATTTGGTTTTTAATCAATAAATTGAATTAAATTTCATTTATAATAGAAAATGAATTTTAAAAAACATTCAATCAATTTAAGTTTAAAAAACATGGAATCATAATGGAACCACCTACCTTGGGATCAAGAGATCTGAAAACACTGAACACTAAATAAGATTTACCATTGAATAATGTCAATAACAGGAACTGAGAAACAAACCTAGGTTTATGATCCAAAATATTAGGTATTAAATCCTCCAACATCACATAGAGATCTATAAAACCCTTGATAGAGAAAGATGAGAGAGTGGGATATGGAAAATGGAAATAGGAAACCAACCAGGTGGAGATCAAATGTTTTTTCCCAAGCTCTGATCCACTTCAAGGAGGCTATAGAGGGGCCAAAATTGCCTCATGGATTCTCTCGAGGAATAAGAAATTGTAGGGGGTTTTCTTGGTCTGTTAGGAACCTAAGTGGGAGGTTACGATATTTTAAAATTAGATTATTAGATTTATTAAAATCCATGTACAATTTCATGGGTAGATCCACCTATTTAGACAAAACTTTGATCCTTGTCCATACACCTGTTTTAAATAGGATGTACGGTTTCTCATAAGTAAGAAAATGGTTTTTCAAATCATCAAAAATCCAAAAAACCCCACTATATGGGTTGGAACAATTTTCTGTGAGAGGGCATATAGTTGTAGAAAACTATGTGCTAACTATGCCCAAGCTCATAATTATTCAAAACATTCAAAAATTCAACCTTAAGGGAAACCCAAACAAAGCATGGTAAAACGATGTGTCTATTAAAACTAGAAAAAAGTAACAAAATGTAAAATGTTTTATCATAATTATACATAAGAATCATAATCATTTTTTCCCAGTGAACAACTACTTTTAGTGGCCTAGAAGTATCAATAATAGTGTGGTTTCATTAGAGGTGTGGGTTTTAGGGTGTCACCCCAAACATATTTTTAGTAAATAAATGAAAAGGGGGAAAAATAAGAAAATGTAAGATGTTTAGACATGATTATCTTCTCTAGAAGAAAAACATAATTTTCTATCATATTTGTTAGAAAATATAATATAGAGGAATCAAAGAGAATAAAAAACACAAGAACAATCAGTACATGAAGATCCCCCCCCCACACACACTAGATTAAAGGTGAGCCCTCCCCTAAAAGATCCATATTAGAAGAGGTAATAAATATTTTCATAATTATTTATATGAAATGTGATCATACAGACACTAATACATTTCCTGTACTGATATTGTACATGGTGAAAATTATTATGATTTATATCTATCAACACCCACCCATAAACTTGTTTTAAGTGGTATTGTGTACAATATCCAAGGTGATATTCTATAAAAAATAATTTTCAATAATTTATGTGAGAGTGGGGATTCATGTAGCTTATGAGATGATAACTAGGCTATATGTTCCACCTGATGATGTGGATATTCATAAAGTCAAGAAAGTTATTCGAACATTCCTATGATTATCATTTTATATTGTAAATATACATTTTGAAAAGAAGATCTTCATTTCCAATTTAATTTTCATGAAAAACATTTAACAATTAAAGAAAAAAATTGAACCATTGAATGTATTTATAGAAAGAAAAAAGGAAAGGGTTGAAATAGAAGGCTAAAAAAATGATCTAATGAATCAACTAACCGATAAAAAATATCTTTATAAATTAACTTTACCCCATCCCATTCAATATCTTCATTTACATAAATTAAAGATTCATGTCGATAAAAAATTCACAATTGGTGATATGAACATAATTTATTATGAAGAACAGATATACGGAGAGGACATTACAGACTATATAGATCTTTAGAATGTAAATTAAATACTCAACAATGAATGGATAGGAGTCTTAGTTGTAAATGTATACCTGAGGTTTTTTTCATAATTGTTTTCCAATAGTTTATATACTATGTTAATTATGAATAAATAATATTAATAATTTTTATAGGCATATATATCAATACTATTTAAAAGGAAAACCCTGTGAGTAGAAATTTGGACTAATTAGTTCTCATATCACTTCAAAAAGACTATTACCATTAGAACCAAACTAATATGAAGGAATAGTTAAAAAATCAACCATAATGTTTGAAATAAAACATATAGACAATAGACTCTTCTTAATACACATGATTCTAGGGTAACACTCTATAATTTAATCATATCAAATATATTTCCATTCATTTCATTACTTATTCCTTTTTCAGGTAGAATAGGATTCTCATTAGAGTCATTTTAGATAATCCAATTATTTATTTTCTTGATTAAATACATAGATACCAAACAACCCAGACACATGTGATGGAATCTGTCAATTTTTAATACACTACATGAAATATTTTCCAAATAAACATAAATTTAAACATTTTATGTTATGTTGAAATGATAATTATATTATTATCAGGTGGTGTTTAAGTATCATCAAAATCATGGCACGAGGATAGTCTATCAACAAAAAAGCTTATCGACTTCTAAAAATGGATAAGTACTAGGTTATCTATAATATCATTCCATTATCAAAACATATATCAAATAAAATTACTTATTTTTCTCAATGTTTCTGCAGTACTCAGAATGAAAAAATGGATAATATTGTGGTTATTGTGTTTTAAAATTTATAAAATATATCATATTTCATAAAAAAAATAGCATCTTTGAAGAACTATTTCCGATGATAATTAAAATTTCATTTAAAATATTTACTAATACTTTATTTATTAATATTTTTTTAGTACTACCAAGACATTTGATAGTCCCAACATTCAAAAGATGAAATATATATGTTTTGAAATTAATATAAATAATACACAATGAGAGATTTTATACCGACATCATGAATAGGTGACTTTCAATAACTTATTTAGTGTATTTTATCATCATTTTATCAACTATTTTTATTTAATTTCTTTATCATTTTTATTTCGTACTTATTTTGTTAATTTTAAAAGAGGTCAGGATGAAGGATTATATAATCATGATGCACTCATGTGCTATGATTATTCACTCAACTAGTATTATACACTCATGATTATGTACTTTTCTATTTATTATGCCATTCATTCAGAATTATGGGTTATCAAAAAAATATTGTTAGAAAACCATGAATGTTGAATGAATTGGAAAATAAAAATACATAGTTTTTAGTGTATGAATCAACTACAACTCAGTATGATAAATGGTATTTCTAGTACAACTCAAATTTTGTGTTATTGGTTTAAAATTTACATTTTAGTTCAAAACACATGTTACATACTCAAAATCGTGAAAACTCATTCATATTGTTTTTATACTTTTGAGAAATGATTTATAAGTCAATTTTGATGTTTAGGAATTAGTTACATCTCAATTTAATACATGGTGTACATAGAATGATAGATACAATAACATGTTTAAAGCTACGTAGGCTTGTGTAGGGATCAGTCACACATCAATCATCCACACCATAATCTGATACACAATATGAACAGTAATACATGAAGTGGTTTTTTTAGCTTATAATTTATATTTATATTTAAGTTCAAAACACAAATCCCAAAATCAAAATAGAGAACACACATTCATATTGTTTTTATACCTTAGTAAAATGATCCATATGTCATTTTTGACATTTAAGAATTAAAATCACCTCAATATAATACACGGTGTGTCCAATATGACACAAAGTGCAAGTTTTCAATAAAAAGTGAAATTTTAGTTCAAAACATGCATCACAAACTCAAAACTGAGAAAATGCATTTGGATTATGTAGTTATTTTAAGACAATAATCCATAAACAATTTTTGATATGTAGGAATCAAATTCACCTAAATCTGATATACGGTGTCCTTATATGACTCAAAAGTGTCTGTTATCATTTTAAAATTGACAATTTAGTTCAAAACATGTGTCACTCATTACAAACTAAGAAAACATTCTCATATTGTCCTTAAACATTAGGAAAGAAATTAATAAGTCGTTTTGGATGTATTGGAATTATTTTCACATCAAAATGACGCAAAATGCGACCAGAATTACTCAATGTGTGTGTTTTTAGTTTAAATTGACATTTTAGTAAAAAAAAGACTCAAGAATTACTCAAAATTGAGACCACACATTTAGATTATTTTTATTCATTAGTATAATGATTCATAAGTTATTTTTGAAATGTAGGAATTAGCTTCATGTATATCTTATGCACGGTGTAATGGGTATGACTCCATGTGTGTATTTTTATTTTAAATTGACATTTTAGTTCAAAACACATGTCGTACATTCAAATTTGAGAAAACTCATTTGTATTGTTTTGATACTTTAGTAAATGATCCATAAGTTGTTTTTATGTGTACCAATTAGTTGTACCTCAATTTGATACATGGTGTTCTTGGTATGATTCAAATTATTCATTATTAGTTTAAAATTGACAATTTAGTTCAAAACATGTGTCACTCATAGAAAACCAAGAAACAAATCTTGGATTGTCTTCATAATTTAGGAAAATGTTTAATGTCTTTTTTATGTGTATGAATGAGTCTCACTTTAAACAGACACATGATGTGACCAATAGGACTCTAAGGGATTGTTTTAGGTTTAAATTTACATTTTACTAGAAAAGAAATGTGAAATACTCAAAACCATTAAAACACATTAATATTTTCTTGATAATTTATAAAAATGATAATTAATTCATTTTTAATTTTTTGGAATCAGACACAAATCAATACTATGCATGGTGTGATAGGTATGAATCTAAGTGTGTTTGTTATTTAAAATTGATATTTTAGTTCAAAACACCAATCACATACTCAAAATCAATAAAACACATTCTTATTATTTGTATACTTTAGTAAAATGACCCATAAGTCATTTGCGGTGAGTAGGAATATTCAACACCTTAATTTGGTTTATAGTGTTCCCAATATGACTTAATGTGTCTATTATTAGTTTAAAATTAGTTCAAAAATGTGTGTAACTCAATGAAAACCAGTCAAAGAACTCAAATTTTCATAATACTTTACAAAAATGATTCATAGTTCATTTGGGACATGTAGTAATAAATCTCACTTCAAATTGATATGCAATGTGACTAGTATGACTCAAAGTGTGTGTTTTCAGTTTAAATTGACATTTTTTTAAAATACGCATGACTTACTCAATACTAATAAAATTAATTCATATTGTATTCCTAATCTATAAAAATTATCCTTATTTATTTTTTTTTTCTGGTAATAATCCAGACATCTATCCAACTCACAGTGTGCCAGGTATGACTCTAAGTGTGTCATTTTATTTAAAATTGATATTTTAGTTCAAAACACAATAAAAAAATTAATATTTTATTTGATACATTATGAAAATGATCCATAAGTCAATTTTGATTTGTGGGAATCATTCATACCTCTATCCAATGAACGGTGTGCCTGCAATGACTCAAAGTGTGTGTTATTAGTTTAATAATTGACAATTTAGATCAAAACATGTTTCACTCACTAAAAATTGTGAAAACACAATTATATTATCTTGATACTTGATAAAAACAATTCATAAGTCATTTTTAACATGTATTAATTTATATCATGTCCAACAAACACAAAATGTGACTTTTATGACTCAAATTGTGTGTGTTTTCAACTAAAATTGACATTTTAGTAAAAAATAAAATATGACATACTCAAAACTAATGAAAAATTTATATTGTCTTCATAAATTAATAAAATTATCTTGAAGTCATTCATGACTTATTTGAATAGATTGTGCATCAATTTGATGCATGGTGTGATATGTATGACTCTAAGTGTGCCATTTAATTTAAAAATTACATTTTAGTTCAAGACACACATCACATAGTAAAAACTATGAAAATTAATTTGAATTACATTGATAATTTTGGATAATGGTCCATAATTAATTTGTGACATGTAGAAGTCAACCACACCTCAATCTAATACACAATGTACCCGATATGACTCAAAGTGTCTATAAAAAATTAAAAATTAATAGTTTATTTCAAAATATATGTCACTCACCGAAAAGTGAAAAAACGCTCTCATGTTGTCCTAATACTTTAGTAAAATGATTCATAAGTCATTGGTTATGTTTATGATTCAATATCACATCACGTTGACACATAATGTGACTAGTATGATTCAAGGTTCATTTTTTAGATAAAATTGACATTTTAGTAAAGAAGACATGAGACTTTATCAAAAATGAGAAAACACATTTGGATTGTCTTTCTACTTTATTAAAGTGATCCTTAAGTCATTTGTGACATGTATGAATCATAAACACATCAATATGATAGATTTTGTGACTGGTATGACTCCAAGTGTTTCCTGCTATTTAAAATTGACATTTTACTATGGTATTATTTCATATTTACGTTTAATTAATTTCTTTATAATATTACTAACATATGGATTATTTACATATACATTTCAATTATTTTTATTGAGTTGGGGTAGTGCATTCAGTAACTGATACCATAATCTATATTTTTTTAGAGGGGGTAGGGTGACAAAAAAAATGAAACCATTGATGTTTTTTAATGTTTGTGATAGTACATTCTAATGTAATTATAAAATAAAATGTTTGAAATGTGTATTATATAGTTATTTTTATTTTATTTTTGAGGTAATTTTTATTTCAATAAAAATATCTGTTTGTCATATATATATATGCATATTTTATGGTAAAGTGTGCAGTAATTTCAATAGCACATTACATCAGGTCAACCTTTATCAATGATAAAAGTAGAGTTGATAAAAGGGAACCCTCTATAAGAATTATTTTAGAGAAATAAAAGGATTATTTTTATCACTTTTCTAGCACTGATAAAAGTGGGCCACTTTTAATGATGATTAGATCAAAAATGATTTTTTAGCACTAATAAAGGATTCATCTAGCATTTTTAAAAGTCACTTTTGTAGTATCATCAAAAAATAAGTGACTGATGGGGAAGATATGATGAAAAATATTTTAACTACCCAAACATTTATAAATAAAATCCACTTTTGAATAAATTCATTATTAAATACAGTAATAATATAAAATATATGCACTATATTTTATTTTGGACCATTTAAAATTATATACATATTTTGAATATCGGGCTCAGAAGACTGTTAAACATCTTAATAATTACTCAACAGGAAAAATAGTTTTTTGGAATGGTTCATTTGGGAATAAATGGGAACCTATTGTGAATAATTAATATCATCGAGTAATTTGCGATGAAATGAGATACTCATCCCAAATAACCATATATTTTGAGGTATTTACAATGGGAAATGAGTATGGTAACAAGTACTTCTGGTGGAAAGCATCATATCATGGGAAAGTTCTATTAGCAATGAAAATAGGATTTATGTTTCAAATAAATTTATTTATGATGTGATCCCCTTTTGTCGTAAGTACTTTTAAATAAAAAAATAAATACCCTTCCACTATAAATGAAACTATTTGAGATGAAGGGAGGATTTTCATAACAAATAGTTTGTTGGAAGATGAAATAAAAGCTATTTATGGTGAGTATCATTTAAAATTGACTTGGTCATATCTATCAAATGATTTTTCATTCACTGTCATAGCTATTTATGGTCTTCTCTATTCGTGGCAGATTCTACCACAAATAAATGTTTCTACGGAAAAATTGTGCTCTAAATTATTTTTTCACAACTAATGGAACTAATATAATTTCATCAAGAATCATTATTCCATCATAATTTCATAGCTTCTATTCGGATTTCTCTAGGTACACTACCATATATTTGAGTTCATTCAACACTACCCTTTATCATTACAAAAAAAATCTAATAAAAGTATCCCCTTTACTGGTGCTAAGGAAAATGGTGACAAAGATGTGTTGCTCGAATCCTATGGTACACGCACTCTTTGCACTCAAAACATGACTGGTAATGAATCTCTCCCCCAAGGGGAAGCCTCTCTCTCAAAATGGGATAATTACTACACTATCAGTTAGGTTACTGGGGTTGAGTTGGATTTAGCTGTCAATCTGGAGGAGCTTTTTTTGTTCAAAGGGAAGCTAAACTCTAGATCTCTTTTTAAAGGAGATCCTCCTTCTATTGGGAGGTTTTGGCAAGCTATTATTGTTTCAGGATCTTACCATTGTGAGGATTCCTCTAATATGAGGCATGATTCATTGATGAGTCCTTCTAATGTTAAGGCTATAGATGCTATGGGTATTGGATAAATATTTAATTACATTCCTCTCAATCAAAGTGGAACTCATCATGACCAGGAGCATAGGTCTCTAAAAGAGCATTATCCTTCCAAAGACAATCTTCCTTCTTTGGAATCTATTTTAGATCATTGTGTAACTTATTTTCCTATTTTAATGCATTCTATTACTATTGTAGATTTTCCTTCTATGGAGGATGGATATAATAAGCTAATATGTGGAACTGTTTCACAGAATCAAGACTATATGTATCCTATTGACACCCTAGCTGCAACAAAGGTGGTGAAATATTCTATGAAAGAGCATAGCACTTGTGTTGTGGTATATAACTTCTTCTTCATTCTTGAATCAATCAATTATCTGGAGTTCTATGTGCTCTATATGGAGTCTGTGAGAGGAAAGGTGCCTGCATTTTGAAAAATAATACTTCTAATGTTACTTATCCTTCTTTAATGATTTCACGGGCTGCCAAAGAGGGTGTGCTTGCTAAACAGGATGGGCAGTCTTCTAAGGAGTAGATATCGAAGAGGATAGTTTCAGCTATTATTGATAAGGAGGATGATGTTCCTCACCTTGATCACAGAACATCCTTAAAAAATTCTTCGCCTAGAAATCATGACTCTGGTGATGAACCCATGGATGATAAGGGATTGTATGGCAGACCTATAAGTAGTGGAGGGGAGGAAAACACCCATGGGGATGTGGGGTCTATCATGGTAAATGTGGTGGGAAAAAGGGTTGATCATGTTGCTTGTTGGGTTGTTTTGGTGCTTTTCACTTGTACCAAGTTCCTCTCATGTCACTTTTTTTTGCTGTTTCTTTTTAATAGTAATTTTATGGCCTGGGATCCTTCAATGGTTTACGTTGTTGGGTAAAATAAGTTGAAAACATGACTAATTCATCAAACGGTCATAAAATTTGACTAGGGTGTATGTTTGATCTTCACCACATATCAAATAAAAGAATATGAATTTTTTTGCATCATGGTGACCCAAGGGAAACTTGTTCAATGTTTTTTTAGGTCAAAAGGGCTTGAAAGTCCTCCAAAACTATGTTTTTTTGTTGGGGTTCCTTAATTTAATAACATTTTATATATTTCAACTCTCATTTAAGAGGGTCTTCCTATCTTTTTTCACTATAGATTCCATTTACTCTCTTTGATTACACTCATATAGATATTATGGTGTACAATGTTTTTATTTTTTATATATTAGTGTTATTTATAATTAAATATATACATATATATACATATTTGTATATTTTTATAGAAAAAAATTAATTTTATATATAAATTTGTAAAAATATTTATATATATAACATATTTCTAAATATAATAATGTGTGCATCTGTATTTATATCTATGAATGTTTATATACCTACATAATGTATATATAATGTATATATATATTTGTGTGTGTGTCTCTATTAAAAAAATAATATATATTTATCTATATATTATTATATATGTATGTAAATATTAATATATAATATATGTAACTAAATATATCCAAACGGTTCAAGACTCAGGAAAACTTGATCTGAAAAAATTTATTAAAAAAGTAAAGTGTGCAACAAAACATTACAAAGAATCCTTACAAAGACAGGTATACAACTTGAAACTATAATCTGCCTCAACCTGATCAGAGAAATAATCTGGTAAGATAAAGGACCAACTAGAACTAACCTACAGAAGTTCCCTCTTCGATTGAACATCAATGACTTGATTAGATTCTCGGTAGACATGAATTCCATCAAGGGAAATTGAATCTGCAAGATGAAGAGACTCAATCTAAGGTGTAAGCATATTCCATGGCACATTCCTGGATCACCTTTTACATATTTTTGCAATAATAGGGGAGTCAGATTCCAACCATAAATCATGCTAACCATAATGAATAGAATACAAAATATCCATTATCAAAGCCCCTAAATCACCTTCAATTGCATATCCATTCCCAATGAAGTGAAAGAAATGGCCTTTAACGAGGCCCTGATGGGTGCGATAGATGCCACCACAACCATCAGGCCTTGGTGAACCTAAAGATGCCCCATCAACCTTTACAATTATCCACCCTAAAATAGGTGGTATCCATTTGATGAATTTAGGCACTAATGGTTCCTGCACTTTTCCATGTACACCAACAGATCACAGAACAATGAGATCAGACATATCATTATTCATGGCCCCAGTTTGAATATGAGAGTCAATCATATTCCAATGATGGATGGAAGAAATTATAGCATAAAAATATGGTACATGATTGTTGAAAACCATATCATTCCTAGATTTCTAGATAAATGACAATAAATTGACCATGGCAGCCAATAGGATTGCATGAACCTGTCTGCTACATTGTAGCCTAAAAAAAGAAATTAGCCATGAATTGAGGCTTTGAAAGTCCAAATTACATCAGAAAATCCCATGAATATAGCTCTAGAGTTTATCTATGAAACTGTAGCTGATAAAAACATCCATCAAGGATTTCTATTCCTAAAGAAAGAGTGAATAGAAAGAGGCAAGTGATACCCCTCCACACTAAATTAGAGGCTCAATGTGGAGGCACTGCTTCCAAATTTTTTAGACTAAAATAGTGTTTGTGTGTGAGATATAAGGCTTTTTAAAAGCCAAAAACCATGTAGGAAAACCATTAGTTATTCCAAAAAGATATCTATAACATCCCTTAGTGGTAAATCTACCATCCATACTGGGAATTCAGATCATCATATCATAATCAGAGTACACATACCTTGATACCTCCATAGCCAGATTAGTGGGTAGCAGTTCATGCATAGCCTAATTAGTAGCATGTCTTATAGGAGTAGAGATCCGAGGGTTCTCTAGTAGTTCAGTTGTGAGTGCCTTCAAACAACCCATTTAGAGCAGCTCATAAGCTCACAAATGGCATGATTAATATATAACCAAACTAAAAAAGGAACATACATGCCATAACCATTTTTTAGATTTCTAAAAAACTTAGTAACCAAAAATTCAATTGATAAATCAACAGTGAAAAGGATCCTCCATGTGAAATTTTAATAAAAGTATCATTAAAAATCCAAATATCTTCAACTCCCATCCCCCCATATCCACAAACTTGATACACTCTTTCCAAGAAACAGTGACTAGGTTCCTATCATTGGTCGAACTAGTCCAAATGAAGTTTGTAATCTTACCTTGAACCTCCTTAATGAGGTCTCTAGGCCATCTATATGGAGAGAAAGAATATACAAACATTGAATTGATAACAGAGTTGACCAAAAAAAATTACCTACCTAAGACATTGACCTCCCATTCCAAGTTTATAGTTTATTGACAATTTTTAGGCAAATATTCTCCATGTAGGATTTTTTCACCCTTCCCCAAAAAAAGGGAACACCAAGTTAGATGAAGGGTAGGGATATTCAATTTCCAACAAAGCTTCAAGACACTCTAATTTTCCTATAAATAATCACTACTTTCCCAAACATAATCGAGTATTTTTTTCATCTAATTACCTGACCCACAATCTGAGAGGGAGCTTATACCTTTTGAGCTTTAAATAAATTAAAAATGCAATTTTCAGTCAAATAGGATCATTAAGACACAATCTGAGATAATCCTTAGATATAGAAAAAAGAATCCTTGATAAAGGATCACCCTATCTAACTCTTGTTGAGCACTAAAACAAACACCATGGGACCCATTAAGAAGATAGATAGCCTGGCACTTTACAAAATATGACATACCAAACCAATTAATCTCTGAGAAAATCCATGCCTTCTGAGGACGGAAAAAATAAAACCCCATTTGATTGTATCATTAACTTTCGAAATTTAAATCTTCAAATCCATATTGACATCCCTAACATTCTTCTACATGATATTCACACCATTAAAATCCTTTTATAGATAATTATGGATGTTCATCCCAAGGACAAAACCAAACAGATTTGAAGAAATACAACCCTTATCAATCTCTCCTAGGTTGTGTGTCACTATTTTTCTAATGACCTTTGGTATAAAATTACCAATAGCAACCAGTAATAAATCATTAATATCAAGAACATTTTATTTCTTGGAAATTAAGGAAATTAAATTAGAGTTCACACAAAAATGAATCATGGAGTGGATAAAGAAGTCCCTCACATCATTTATAACCTCAGAGTGAATGATATCCCAATAGAACATGAAACATTTGTTATTAAAGCTGTCAGGACCAGAAACACTATCAATATTTAAAGAGAAGAGAGATGTATGAGTCTCTTTCATGTTGGGGACCTAAAAAAGCCTTTTATTTTGGACCTCATTAATGATAGGATCAATACAATTAGGTATTTTATCAGTGGTATCTTCTCCATTATCTGAGTAAATATCCTCAAAGTAATATTTCATAGCATTCACAATTTCATTCTCAGAACTAAATATTTTCCCATAAATCATGAGAGTGTTAAAACATCTTCTTACATTTTTCTCCATATGAAGGCAATGAAATAATAGTGTGTTCCTTTCCAACTACTTCAACCATATTACATTTAATTTACTATGAGAAAGGTTCTCCATGATATTCAAAGTACTATTAAGTCCAGATACGGATTTTATCTCCTCTAGAGAAGGCACATCTTGATGGACATTATTTTTTTAGAAAAGAAACAGATATGATTCATCCTCCTTAATGTCACTTTCAATATTATAAAAAGTAAGCCTTGATCCACCCCATAAGTCTGGCCTTCAATTTCTTCTGCTTGTTGGCTAATATGTATAGGGGCTGAAAAAAACATTTTTCCAAGCATCCAAAACAATTTCCCTCTAGCCTTGCACAACTAGCCAAGAATTATTAAATTTAAAGGGTAAGGGGTTAACCTTTATTTATTTAAACAAACATCAATCAATAATAGATTGTGTTCAAAATGTAATTTTGGAAGAGTGAGACCAGATAATTCCAATGCATCATTCCTTTCATCTATTTTTACAAGGTATCTATCCAATTTACTTACATTATTTCCATTCATATTATACCTACTCCATGTATAATTCACTTCGGATGTGGGGACATCAACCATGACACATCTATCAATATAACAGGAAAACTCATTGGTTGAGATTATACAATATTTGATACCTATTTTTTCATTTGTCCATAAAATAATTTTAAAATTACCATGTAGGATCTAGTTGTTAAAAATATCCTCAAATATGGATATTAGGTTTCTCTAAAGGTTTATTCTTCTTTTATATAAATTGAATGCATATAAAAAGGTCATCGAAAGAGTAGTTCTATTGATGCTGCAAGAAATAGTAACAATTTGATGGTTATTGGAAAAGGAATTAATAATGCAACTATCATGCTTGAGAACCCACACTGATTCTATATCAACATCAAAAAGATTTGTGGAAATAAGTGAGTATCCTAATAAACATCACTTGAATGCCTTCCAATTTTGAAACATAATTCTTGGCTCAGTAAGACAAATGATTAAAGGCTTGTGGGTAAGGATAAAATTCCTAAGGACTCTGACTATGGGAGAATTACCAAGCACATGGAAGTTCCCAAAAAAAGGCATTCATTGCTTACAAGATCTAAACCTAGTAATAGGCCCATCATAAATTAGTTTCCTACCTCCCCCAAGGCCAGCTGATTCCAAACCACTTCCATCTTTCCTTGTAACAACATCACCAAAGGGGGGGAACTCATTTGTCGAGGTTAGGATGGCACCATATCACCTTCAAGAGAAGATTCATCCAAGAGAGTATCAAACTTGATGGTCGATGGAATAGGGATGTTAAAACATTCAGGTAACTAGTAATAATTATAGATAAATTGTAAATAATTGCCAATAATTAGTTATAATCAGTAATAAATAGTAATAATTACTGATAAATAGTCAATAACAACCAATAATTAGTAATAATTGATAATAATTATTAATAATGGTCAATAATTATGAGTAATTAGTATTAATTAGTAGTAGTTATTGATAATTAGAAATAATTAGTAAAAATTATTGACAATTAGTAAAAATTATGAATAATTAGTAATAATTACCAATAATTAGTAATAATTAGTAAAAAAATAGTAATAATAACTATTAAATAATAAATAATAGTAATTATTAGTAATTAATAGTAATTATTACCGATAAATATTAAATAATCGGTCATAATTACTAAAAAATATTAAATAATAACAGAGAATTAGTTAGAATTATTAATAAATAGTAATATTTACTGATAAATAGAAAATAATTAAGAAAAATTAGTTATAATCAGTAATAATAAGTTATAATTAATAATATTTGGTAATAATTTGACATAAATAGTTATAATTAGTAATAATTAGAAGTAATTAGCTATAATTAGTGGTAATTAGTAATAATTACCAAAAAATAGTAAATAATTATTGATAATTAGTAATAATTAGTTAAATTTAATAATAAATAGTAATAATTTTTTAGAATTACTAATAATTATCAATAAATAGTACTCATTAGTAAGAATTACAGATATATTTTAATAATTCATAATAATTACTGATAATTATTTGAAATTAGTAATAATTATCAATAAATAGTAATAATTTTTAATAATTACAGATAAATAGTTAATAATTATCTATAATAAGTAATAATTAGTAATAATTAGTAATAATTAGTTATACTCTGTAATAATTACATATAATTAGTAATAATTGGTTTAAATAAGTAATAATTAGTTATCATTAGTTACAATTAGTAATTATTAGTAATAAATAGTGATAATTAACAATACCAAGATAGTGAAAACCGTAGGTTATAGCCCATGGTCTTGAAATTTATTGAAATTAAAACAATCAAAAAGTACATGGGGAGATGGCTTGTGGAAAATAATAGAAACCCAATTATATAAAGAGAAAAGAAGACTAATACCTAGGAAATAAGACAATATTATTCATCTATTGGAATGAGATTGGCCACCGCACCTACCCCTCAGATGACAGACCCTTCTCTGGGTTTTGGGATTTTTCCATGTATTTTTATCAACAACATGAGGATAATTGTTGTCATCTAGTAAGGTGAGATCCTCAATGGGATGAGGAAACTTATTCTCTAGCTGAAATTGATCCCTCGGATAATATTTTCAAAAAATAATTCCTCCTTGCATTGACAGTCTTAGCACTTCATGATTTTCCTTTAACATAGATAATTCTATGGGCATGCCTACTTTCTCAAGGGAAACCTCCTTGCCATTGGATCTATTTAAAATATCAAGTACAATAATAATATTTTTCTGGGAAGTGTGTTCTCCATTACCTTCAGTAGGACATAGATCAAAAAAGAATCATTGGAAGTAGATACTTGATTTCCCTTCACTACTGAAGTATCAAACTTTCCCATAACCATAGTAGTGTCACAAGCCATATTTGAAGGGATTTGGGTAATAAACTATTTAATATACACTAGAATTAAATATATCATTAGAGACCATCAACCCTATTCTCAAGGTAGCCTTTTAAGAAAGATCACACCCAATATTAGGATCTTACTTAGGTACCCCAAGGGGATACATCTAATAAAACATACCATTTGTAATATAAACCTTTTTGGTAACATTTCTAAAAGCCTAATTTAAAGAATTAATTGGATCCTTTATATGTTCAGACCAACTGTCCAGATTCTAGACCATTATAGATCCTTGAATCTACCCATTATCCAATGTAGCATCAGTTATTACTTGAGTAACTAACAATGTGGAGCCTTCCAATAAAGGAATATACTTTCACTTAGTATAAGCATGAGAGGTAATTAATCCATCCCTATTCAATGTAGGTTCCTTCCTTGATTTTGATAAAATAGTAGAATAATCTAAAATATTATTTTTACCTTTCTCATCACAAGAGGCTAATATATTTTTATCATGCATGACAAGGAAATCACTATCATCCTGAGAAAAAATATCCCTATTATTTTCCTCTTAATCCTCAACAAAAACTTTCATTCTTATTATTCTTATAAGATCGTCCTTAAAAGAATGTTCCTAGTTTACAGCAGGTAGGTATGGATTTATAATTGTCACGTGCCAAGGAGTTTTTTCCTTCTCCATTTTTCCACGTCAGTTTTCTTAGGGGAAAGTCTCTTTAACAACTAAGGTTTTCTCAGATTGGGACTTCCCATTATACCCGTCTTGAGCGGTGGCATTGATATTTCATTGCCTTAAACACATGATCCTTCTTTGAGTATCCTCACTGCTAGAATTGGGCCTCCATAACCTCAAATGTTATGTCTATATACTTCTTCAAAATAATATATATCAGGTTATCTTTGTCCTACTCTCAAATGAAGTCCATCTGACGGTGCTCTAAAGATTCCACATCCTTTTTTTCAATGGAGTTTTTATTTTCCTTTCAAGTCATAAAAAGAACCTTATGGACACTCTACAGCTTGAAATGGAATGACCTACAACCTTAGAGTAATTGTAAATTGAATACCAAGACTCATATTCAATTTTAACAATGAATTATTCCCCTTGGGGAATGAGGATAACCTCCTCAGGTATGGGTTTCTCAATGTTGGGGTCAACCTGGATTCTGGCATAATACTCAAGTTTCACATTCATGGTGTTATCGTACATCTTCAAAGGAATACTAATTTAGTTGGTAAGATCATTCAATATTTTTGGATTCCAAAAAAATAAGTTAATCTCATACAAAATAAACCATATAAGTGCATTTTTATGCCTCTTTAGGCAAGGATTAGTTATAATTATCGATAATTAGATCAAATTAGTAATAATTACCAATAAATAGTAATAATTATAGATAAATAGTAAATAATTATTTATAATTACTAATATTAACCAATAGTATTAATTACCAATAATTAGTAATAGTTAGTAATAGTTAATAATAATTTTAAAAAATAAGTAATCATTTATAATAATTTTCATTAATTTGTAATAATTTGTAATAACTGGTAATCAATATTTTTATTCTCTGTTATATTTTTAGTTACAATTTATTTTATATATTTAGTTATAATTACTTGTAATTATAAATAATTGGTAATAATTACAAGTAATTAGTAATTTTCAGATATTTAGATTTTTTTCTCAAAGTATCCTTTCCATCTATCGATTTAATCATAAGAAATATTTCTATTTTAATTTTTTTAAAAAAGTATAGAAAAAATAATTAGACAATATTTTTTTTATGTGATAATGATTGGAAAAAACATTGAAGAAATATAAATGGTTCTAGTATAAATCATATATATATTAATGGTGTCAAAAAAATTATATCATTTACATCATCAAAACTGGATCTTTTTTCAGAATGGACAGTTAAGTTTCTAAGTAAGAAATGTGATTTGAAGACGTTTAAATTTTGTTAAAATAATGGGTATCTTATATTTCAATTTTTATAGAATGATTATGATTTTTGGTATCAACATGGTGATAAAAATTGAGGTGAATATATAAATAATTTGGTTCTAGATCCATCATGTTTTCAAACATTAGAATATGATGTTTATGTGTCTCTTATTCAGTAAATAGAAACATAGAATGATAATTAATTCCATGAGTTAGAACCATCTCAACATTATAAGTAACTAATGTCTACTTAGGATGCCTTGTATCCCAGTTACAAGATAATAAAATTTGAAACTGTTACAATCATATCATTGAATTTCAAATAGTTGTTTTGGTTATATATTTTATTTTTTTATATCATTGTCACCTTAGAGAAATGTGTTGACTATAAATTTCTATAAAACAAAAAGTATGGTCTATAATTTGGATCCTAATTATAAAAATATCCTTGCATGTTAAAATTATTACATCCAATATTATGTTGAGTAGGATTTGTTAGTTAATTTTCCTATATGTGGATAATTGGGGTACAACGTGACTCAATAAGGAAATTAAAAATTTGTTACTATTAAATAGTTGAGCTATTTACAGCTTAGAGTTCTATTGAAGCATTTATTTTTGTCTGACAACAAAATATAATTGAGGACATGAAACAAGGTAAATATTTCTATTATTAAAAGCTTAAATCATCGTTGTAATTGTGATTCATGGAAAAATATTGATCAGGTGCATTCATTTTTTTTCTTTAGAATATCATAATTTTTTGTTGGATCTTTCTATAAATGGTTTTAGTCCATTTGGTTCTCATTTAAATAAATATTCTTATTATCCCATATTTATAAATTAAGATAACTTAACTCCTTGTATTATGATAAATTAACCATTTATATTTTTGACATTACTAATTCTAGGACATCAGAAAAATAATATTGATGTTTATTTGAATCAATTGATTAATGAGTTAAATTTATTATAGAGTAATGGTATGATTATATATGATGTAGTTGAAAAACATAATTTCATAATCAAAACTGCATTAATGTGGAAAATTATTGACTTCCCAACATATATAATTTTATATGGTTGGAGTATACGTGGTCCCAAATCATTTATGTATTGTATGAGTGATAGAAAAAATATTTTCAATGGAAAAACCCCTATTTTTTAGATTGTCATCACGTATTTATTCATACATATTATCCTTTATAAAGGAACATAAATAATTTAATAAAAATTATAATTTAAATAGATGGACCTCTACAAATGATCTTAGGTATTGATTTAAACTATATTATTTAATAATTAACTCCCATTATCTATTGGTCGACTATCAACTAACAAAAAAATAGATGGATTTTGGAAATATAATAATTGGATAAAAGGAGTATTTTTTGGGATTTTCTATAATGGTCTAATTTTTTAGTTCATCACATGTCGGTTTTTATTCATATTGAAAAGAACTATTTTCATAATATATTTTACATAGTTTTCAACATGCCTTGTAAGTCTAAACATAATGTAAAGGTATGATTAGATATTTCCCAAGTTTATAGGCATCTAGAACTTGATTTTTTTAGAAATGAAATATCACATAGTTTAATGAAACTAAAATTGGATTATACTGTTTCTATGAAAATAATTTATTATTATATCAGTAGTTTTAATATTTGAGCTTACCAGATGGTTATGTCTCCAATTTAGGTTGATGTGTCAGAAATGGTCATATTTCTAGGATAAAAAATTATAATTTTCATGTAGTATAGGAAAGAGTAAAATATATTAACCTTATAGGTTTGTTAAATTATTTTATTTGGGATGTGGTTACAATAATATCATCTTTTCCTAAGTGTGGAAACAGTTAACTATGATGCACTGAGTAGGATACAACAAGATATTATTTTAATTTTATATAAATTGGAAAAAAATACAACTTTATTTGGTTTAATGTAATGTTAAATATTAAATTTTTCATAAGAAGGAAAATTTGGATGACCATTATACTTTCAATGGATATAACTATATGAGAAATTCATGAAAAAATATTGAAAAGGGTATGTAACAAAGGATCGATTGAAGGTTCAATTATAGAAGCGTATTTGTAAGAAGAAATTTCTTTTTTTTCTTATATCATTATTTTTAACCTTAGTATCCTTCAAAAAATAATCAAATGGGTCATAATGAGGAAAATTTTGACGATGTAATTAAATGTTAATTATCAGTTTTTTAATCAACCTGAACATAGATTTAGTGTAGTTTATGAATAATGAATTTCAAATGATGAACAGAATAAAGATCAAACATATATTCAATTAGGTCCCAAATGGGTAATAGAATATGTTCTAAGGGGGTGAATATACTAGATAAATAATTTTAAATAATAAGATTAATTATTTAACATAATTATAAAATTTAATAAATAGAGATAATTAGAAAAATAAATAAAGGGAAAAGGCTGTTTATAGTATTTCAGTCCAAAGTAGACCTAGTCGACTCATATAGCTCTCTGCTTGGAAAGAGAGACATTGTGTAATAATTTTATTTAGAAGGGGATTCATTACCTGGTTTCATAATCATTTTCTACAAAGTAGAGGGACAACCACACTGACACACTATCTTTAGTATGGGGAACCACAACCCAAATACAACATTGAATTTAGAAAATGGGAGTCACAACCAAAAACATCCAAAATTTAGAATTTACTAGTCCTAACATAAGGAAGATAAGAATAAATTATTTTTTATTTAAAACAGTAAATAGAAAATGAGAGTGTCTGTAAGTGATGGGAATAAGTGTTATAGAATCATGAAACCAAAACAAAATAGATAGAAGACAGAGAAAGACAAAATTCACATATATTGGTTATTGACCAGTGTATGAGGATGTTTCATCAAGGTATTAAAATTATAAGTTCATTAGGTTTAATCAGATAATCCACTAGATGAAAATTTGATTTTACATTATGTGATTTGTACAACTCTTCAATGTTCTGCATAAATAACATTAAAATTAAAATTTAAAAAGACTCAATACATCATGTAATATAAAATTAAATTATATATAATTAAATTATTAAATAAAATATTGAATAATTTCCTTATCATTATATATTAATTTAAAAAATAATAACTAGAAGAAATCAACTCAAAATATAAAAACATAAATATTTTAAAGATATGTTGTATGTTATTGCATGAATAAGAACAAATTAATATATATGTTAAAACTATTTAAAATATTTTAAAAGAACTTAAAATGAATTCTATATAATATATATTAATTTTATAAATTATTAAAATGGTCAAAATAATTAAAATAGTCATTTTTTTAATTAGATTATCAATATTAATGAAAAAAAGAGCATGCTGAAGAGTTCAAGATTTAAGAAAAATATAAACAAAGTTGTGAACTGACCATGCACACCAAATGAACTTTAATTCAGTATAATTATTGTTCCATGTATTTGGTTCAAGTTTTCATATAGTCTATATAATAACCTTGTGAAAAATTAAAACATGTGGTCACTATAATTATCATGTGAACACTAAGTGATCACTTAAAATATATCATGGGGTAGTTATACTGGTAGCGATTTCATGGTCATTATACTGGCCATGATAAAATTATAACATATAGTAGGTATTATTAATATGTGGAAACAAATAGTGTTTATTAGCTTTAAAATCCATTTGAACAAAAAAAGGTATTATCACTATAGAATATAAAACATTATGAGCACTAAGATCATCTGATAGGAGTGTCATGTGATGAGAAACTAGAACATCTTGGTTTATAAAACTTTGACCAAAAATTTAAACCATATAAGAAATAAATTAGCCAAAGTTTCAATTGAAATAATTGTATATAAACTCAATATGTTTCCAATGGATTAAATAAAACTCCTATCTGACATAATTAAATTAAGATATCATAAAATTAAGGAAATATAAAAACTAAAAGTTGTATAAGAAATAATAAAATTATTACAAAACCTCAGCCAATTTTTTAGTGTATGAAAAACATTTACTTTAGGTTCTAAGTGTAGTGGGAGTTCCTTTTGTGGTATATATATTAAACTTCATTTCAATATTGAGTTTCATGAAATCCCAATAGAGGATCTTTTCAAGTAAAATTAATAATTAATTTATTTAATATCGGAAGAAATGATTTACCCTTGATTAGGATAATTTATTTGATTTTGATTTTTAATATCTAAAAAACCATCTCTATATTACCTTTATTTCACTATAATTATCCAAGAGTTATATACATCTAGTGATGATCCATATATGCTCCTTTGAGCTCTAAGAAATGCCAATTGATTTTCAGGTGCTAGTGCGGTGAATCAATTATCTTACATCATTCATGTTGATCATTAAGCCCTTAATCTTGAAGTAATATCTCTTTCATTTCTTATTCTTTAAAGGGAGATAGAAAAATTAATTTTAGATATTAATGTTTCATGTGAAACGATTGTCTATTTCTCAATTACCCCTACACAATAAACATAAAAAACTATTTATAGATCTTGGGTATAGGATTAAAATATTATTTAATTCCTCAACATACTTTAAATAATATTATAATATTTATTAAACCCCATTCAACATTATAATAATGACATTATTGTTATTTTATTTTGTGTGTCTTAACTTACAAGGTAAATAATATTATTTTACTGACTTGTAAATTAATGTTTATCACCAGATATGGTCTCAGCCCATTTGAATTCATCAACATTTATTGAATACCTAAATAAATATTTTCTTCATTAATAAATGTTTTTATCCATAAACCAATGAATAAATAATTATTAAATATTAAATTAAATAATGAAATATGGTTTATTCACTTTATGAGGAATAAATATTTATTTAATTCATGTGATCAATAAATCTTGAATAAAATCATCGCTCTGTATTTAGAATAATATTTATTCAATTAATTAAATTCAAATATAATTTAATCAATATCAATGGAAACATTTAGTGTGTGAACCACTATTATTTTTTCTCATTGTCATTAGGCGGGTACTCCTAAAGTCCAAGATAACTGTCTAACAATGGGTCAAGGCTCCCAAGATAATGAACTTAATGTCTCAATGATGCAAACCACAAATTAATGATCATTATGCAATAGAATCTGTATCTTAATATATCATCAAGAAGGTTTAATATCTTTGTTATCAACCCATATGACTGATATGTCTTTCCTTGACTGTCTTAAATAATTTTTTTTCCATGGGAAAGGAATTTGTGTGACATTTATATTTCAATCAATGAGATGAGATATCAACTTACATAAAAATAGAGGGTACAAATCCTTACATGAATTATGTATTAATAACATTTCAATCTTGACACACCAATAATACCCTACTTCACGCCAACATATGGCATGATGGTTTTTGTTAGTAAATTTAAGTGTATGAACCATGACATGCATTGATAATAATATAAATGTCAAAGGACCATTACCCACGCCAATAGATAGGAATATTCAATGGCAAAAAAACATACAGAATCCCTACTGGAAGGTATATTCTCACAATCTCCCATCTTTGAGATTACTAAGTACAAACTTCACTATAAGAATCCTCATCCTCTTATGAGTACTCACACCTACCAATATATGTACTATATTCCCTTGCATAGTATGTTATCCAACAGTATAAGTAGTTTTAAGAATATCATCATAGCATTTCAGGGTTCTAATCATATTGGAGTACTTTTATTACCTTTTTAATTTGAAAAATACTCTAGTACATTATCACATTAGTTTTATGTAGATGAACAATCAATATGTGATAATATATTTAAATCAATATTCCCTAATTTGAATATACATGTAAACTTAAGTAAAAAATTAGTTGGTTTTAGGAACCGACTCTAAACAAATCCCACTTCAACTAGATCCAACTACTAAAAAATTGTTATTTTTAACATATATAAACATCCTTCTACTAAGTATGGCTAAAACTACATGTAATGTCACATTTCCAAGGCTTGGGTTTTAAAAAGACCCATGTATTTGTGTAAAATCTATTTACTACAACATTACTATCTTCAAAAAATCAATTGAGTAGTGATATAACTAAGTATCCACCTACTGTTCACATGTCAACGTATTGAAATCCTAACTAAATCCATAGTCAAATATTATCATGATAATGATAAAACTCTTTTTTATAAACCAAAATTAGAATAGGATGTTTCAAAAACCACTCTGTAAGTTGTATCAAAAGATTCAATGTACTCAAATATTATTTATATGGCCACCAATGGCTGTAATAAGTTTTTATATCATATTAACTTATCCTTTTATGTGATAGTAGATAAAATTTGTCTACATTAATACATGTGTTCAATTCACTTGATCATTAGAATTCCAACTTCTCCAGAAACCAAGAACTCGTCCATTTCTACTTTTTAAGTACAATTGTATAGTTCTAACTGTATGTTGATGCAAATATGTTTAACCTATTTGATATTAACATAATATTAATCATGCATTATTAATATCAAACATCATTACATATCATGTAAAATGCAATAAATTCATATCACTTAATCTAGTGAAATTATATTAATCTCAATAATATCTTCATGTGCCTATGCATTTTCTACTAGATGGGTTATATGCCAACAAAAATATGTTCTTCAATTGTTAAAACTTTTATTTTTCAATATTATTTCAATATATGTACTATGAATAGATTTAAAAAACTCATAAATCCCTTTTTTTATCTTTCTCTCTAAAACATGGATTTTTACATTAGATTATACTTAGATAAATATCATCCCTTAGTATTAAAAAACTGATAAGATATAAAATTTATTTTCATATGTTATAAGCATACTTATATTGAAAATTTATAGTGTTCCCACTAACTAGTTATAGGAACATTTCACCAATTCATTTTCAAATGAATATTCTATGATCATTGTGCCTAATTTATTCACAAATGAATTTATGTAACCTACATATCTTATTGAAATTTATTGATGACACTAACTCTTTTGAGTTATTCCTAGTAGACATATACCATATGGTCTTTTTTGGTCATTTTATATAGAAATCTTCCATTAGTATTCCTCCGAATGAGGTGGCCTTGACTATCAATATCCCAATATAATGATCATAGAAGTATTATTTTTACAAGTATAATTCAAAATGATCTAAGTAATTATTATTGGAGTATAGGTTTTTTCTATAGACTAAACCTTTAAATAATGAATTATTCATTATTTGTATTGTCTTGTCACATCCCAACATAATTTTTCATTAATACTCCCCTCCAATATCAAGTCTTAGAAACACTCAAAATAAGGAGACTGTGAATCGTGATACATGGAATCTATTACTTGAATATATTCAAACTTTTTTACCTTATCCTATTACTATTTAATGTTTCATTGTATGAATCATTATTTTGAAAGAATAATACAAGTATCACCCACCATGGTGAACATAAAACACCACTTTGGTTATAGATTCCCACATTGTATGTTCCTCTAGAACTAATCCTCCCACTAATATCTGTGGAATCTAGAATACCTATGACAACTCATGTGCATCTCAGTCCTCAAATCAAAGAATTCAAGGTTTGTCCCACTATCTACTAACATACAAGATTCATTAGTGGAAATATAGTCAATCTTGACAAGACGTTAACATAATTAGTGGACATAAGATCATTAACTTAGATTCATATTAGTGTTTGATGTTCATTTGTAGGTAAAACCATCTTTTAAAAAAATATTTTTAAAAAAATAATTTTTTAATTTCTCAACGTAATCTTATCATATCATGATTGATATAATACCCATTAAATAAATTAGTTGTCATATGGTGTAATTTTATAACTTCTCTTTGAAAAAAATATCTTGGAATAAATAATGGATGATTTGAAATATATATAAGACTCACCATTTATCTTTATTTCACTACCATCATGAAAATGACATGTATAAGGAAATGTGGATTTGTGATTAAATTTACACCACATGTATGATCAATAAATACTTGTATAATATTTTCTCTAACAAGCCATCTTAGAGAATTTTTTAATATTTACCAAGTGAAGTCATTTAATTCGTTGATAATTTTAAAAATTTATTAATTAAATATCATGTATTATATAAAGATACTTGTGTATTTATAATAGTTTACATGACCATGTTGAACTAACTTTAAAATATTTATGATGTACCTTTATTTATAAAGGACCCTTTATCTTAACATGAGAAGTAGTAGTTTTTATATCTAGTATCTCATCTCAATAGAGACTAAAACACCATTTTAATGGTATAAAGATATAACTACATTCAGTTTTATTTGATATAGAATTTTCTTTTCACAATCAGGTAAGATTATTATATTTTATATTCATCATTCACGACAATGGATATTTCTTATTCAAGAGTTATTAACCCATTAGTTTATCATTTAAGCACCATTACAAAAAATATTCAAAAATGAAACAATTCCTCATTTTGTATATTTAGGCACTAAGATAAATGTTTTGGTAACACTTATTAAAAACATGAATAAATCCAATCTGACAATAATAAATAGTGATATCACTTTGGTTGAAATTATATTCACCCTTTGTTAACAATTTTTTATATCACTCTACAGCCTTTCTATTCTTTCTCATTTCCTATATTTAAATATATGTATGTTCTAAGAATATTGTATTTAATTGAAAATTGATGACTAAAAACGTGATGGATAAACCTGAAGTGGATGTAATTGATTACATTTTAAATTCTTTGAAATTTATTTTTGAGTGTCCAATCTTTCCACATGAGAAGAAAATTTCCTCATATTCAATATTCTTCCCTTGAATCCTTTGTCTCTTTGAAAAAGGTTATAAAGGATATTTTGGAATTATATTATCCTGGAGATCTTAATCCTTGTCTTTCATAATTTTCACCATAATGGGTCGAGAAATATGTTCCAAGCATTCCTTATCTTCTTAGTAAAGTATGGATAATTGTTATTTGAGTGAATTATCAATTTAGTTTAGTCAATATTGGAAAAATAAGGATAAACTTGGTTGTAAGGATAATAAAATAAGATTAATGGATAATTTTTTCTCTAATTGGAAACCCTGTTTTTTTAACTGATCAGTATAACCAAGCATATTAAAGGCTTGATCAATAGTTATATTACCTTCTTCAAGTTTACATTGATATAGTGTATTAACAATATTATTTATTTTAAGCCTTTATTTATCTTAATTAATAGATTAGAGATGAAATTTTATGGTGTAATCATCCATGTATTTATTTTTTATCATCAACACTCAATAAATTGTTAATAATATAAAACAACGAACATATGAAGCATCCTCAACAAAACTGTGGTGTGATACCTTTTCACCTTAACTCACTTACCATGGTGGTAGAATAGGAATAGTTTATTCCCATACATAATACTGTTTTTCAAATAATATTGTATCTCATAAATTATTTTACCATATCAATAAATTTTTATTTGTATGGAAATAGTATGACTTAAGGAATGTTCACAATTTTTTTGTGATATTTATTTCCTTTTTCTACAATAACTAAAATAGGTTATTAGTACTTTTTTATGCTAAAAATTATGTGAGAAATAATAATAATTAAATTTTTACTAAATTTCCCACTATTTTATCAAGTATCAACATCCCTCACCATTGAACTTAAAATGTTTAATTTTTTGTAATTTATAGTTCCAATAATCCATATGCCCCTTCACGTAACCCAAATAGAGTTGGTCAAGCTACTTGAGGGTATTTAGGTATGTAGGTATTTTCCAAATGTAGGCTTTCAACTCATTGATCTGTAGAGTGGATCACCCAATATAGAAATCTTTACTTGGATTTCCTTAATACTTGCCTCCAAATTATGCCAATTCTAGAAAGGGATACTCTTCTTGATGTAAAATGGTGAAGTCAACCAAAACCCTTCATAATAATTCACCTTTTAACAGTAATTTCCCCAAGAAGGTTTGGACAAACAATAAGTTCTATTGGTTTCATTCCTAATCAAGTAGTGGAATGTGGAATTTGAGTTAATATTTAGTTGAGGTACTTTAATATATTATTCATAAATTTTATCGTCTTTTTTCCTTTACATATCTTCCTAATATTGAGTGTATTTTACTTAATTAATTTACCTCATTGTATAAAAATTTACGAATAATCCATTTATTTAAATTATTTATTTTCTCATTAATTCATTTATTTATGAGATAATGGTCTTGCATCCATAAAATAAATAATTCGTAAAAAATAATAATAAATGACCCTATCATGATCTCATCTAACAGTTGATTTATTGAGTGGACAATAAGTCAACATATGACCTAGGAGAATAACTCTTTGTTCCAATCTTTGCATGAGTTGCAACATTCCACTTATCCACTAATGTACCATCTCAGTTGATATTATTATAGTTCTATATTGAACCACCTCCACATTCCTTGGGATACTCTCTTAATTGCATGTATTGATAACTGACATAGATGTGAAGGGAAGCAAACTATTTATTAATGGGTATTACATAAATAACCATGGACACATGGGTCATACATAATAATGTCATTTAGGATGAAACATTGACCATAATTTTAATTTAACGTTAAATACTAGAAAAACCTTGCAATAAATTAACTTAAAACATACAACACATACATAGGTCTTGGTCAAGCTCATGATTGTTCATACATGCAACTTATATATAAAAGTAAACCAGTTAACATTCATTTATATCTATTATTTATTATTAAGATAAACATTCTCTCATTAATTAATTAATTAATTAATTATATTTCATCTGAATAACCATCTAAATTTATTTTGATACACCCACCATTAATGGAATTCATGGAAAATAAATAAAACAACCAATAATCAAATATTTATTAGAACAAATTAATTGATCATTTAAAATTATTTAAAACCATCATTAAATTTTAAAACGCACTAAGTATGAAAATAAATAAAATAAGGTTTTAATTAGGAAATTTTAAATTTAGTGTAATTTAATTCAGTACTTAATTGTAAGAATACACAATGTGTACATACTAGTTACACATTGTGTACCTCGATTGTCGTGTACTCATGTTACAAGTCTTGGCCTTTGGTTGTGTAACTTATCTATACTACATGATGTGTACAATCTAGATACACCTCCTGTATCCCTATTTCCATTTTTACATGAAACTTTCTGAAGAACTCATCATGTTCATCAATTGGGACTACATGACGTGTATAGACTAGCCACGTGTCTTGTATCTCTCATGTCATGTGTCCAAAAAAATTCCAAATGGATCGGTGTGTCTTTCAGATGTGGGAAATGATGAGCTACATAACTTTTACACCACATGCATGTTATTTATATCATTATCTCTTCATGTTTTCAATATCACATGGTTTAACTAAGTATAATAACCACACATATTATGTGAATTTCACAATTAAACCATACATATTGAACGGTATATACACTAGATACACGTTGTTTAATCTAACAAGCCATGTTTTAAGTTGTTCGGGTCTACACATGGGGTTCAATAAATACTAATCATGTAATTACTTCTTGGAAATTCAAGAATCCCATGATATGGCCAGGAGAAGTGCACTTGGGTTCAAGAAATATACTTTGGATTCACGTCTGGTAATCCTATGTAATCTGGACAGATTCCTTAACAATTCCCAATGGAATCTCTAATATTTTTTCATATATTCTTGGACTTAAGAAAATTTGAATCTTGAATGATGAAATTAAAATATTGAAAACATATTAATTCAAATTGGATTAAAGAAAAAATAATATCAATCGAAAAATAACCATCTTTTCATATATTGATAAACAATCAAATAAATAATTATAAATTTAAAACATGACCACTATGATTCTACTTGTAGGTTTCAGGCTTAGCATAAGTGCATTTGGTGAGTGATATATTAAAATTTATTTTAATATTTAGTTTCCCAAAACCCCAATAGTTAATCATTTCATGTTAAATTTATAATTAATTTATTTAAGTATGGAATAAATGATTTATTGGATTAGGATCAATTCTATGATGTAGATGTTGATCATCCAAAAATATTTTCAGAATTGCCTTCATTGTAATATAATGATCTAAGTGTATAATCCCTCTCATAGTGATCCATATGTTTTCCTTTGTTCTCTGAGAAATGATAATTGATTTCTATTGTCTAGAAAAATAAAAACAAAGCCTCTTATATAAAATAGATGGAAACATAGTTAAAGACTTTATGGAAGAATCAATTCTCACAAAATGGTACACCAAATTCCTATGAATTGAGGGATAACCATCAATAGAGAAGTAAATATATCCTGGTTTACACCATAGGATTCTAGGGAATAAATGGTAAGGAAATTCATGGAATAAACCTTTAATACAAAGAGAGAAAAAAGGTAAATTTCTCTCTTTTAATGAGGTTCCCTATTAGACGGCACGGTTTTCCTAATCGTGGGCCCTCCTCTCTCTCGAGTTTCACGGTTTGGGGTGGAGCCTACACGGTTTGGGGTGGAGCCTACACGGTTTGGTGAACTATGTAGAGGTCATGAATTTTTCTCTATCTAAGAATGTATGCTTTCTCTTTCCCCCCTTGCATGGTTTATAAATTATGCACCCTTTCCCTACATGTCACACATACTTGGTGCGCACTTAGTACTAACCATGTTCCAAATGTATTCCATCCACATTGTGGCCTATATTTCAATGTTTTCACATTCTAAACCCCAAAACACCCCTAATACATCTCAAACTCTTATAAAATACTTCATTGACCATTTTAAAAAGGGTATAACAAAATTTAAAATGAAAACATGACTTGTAAAACAATGGGATATTACAACATCCCCACCATAATACTTATTATTCCTGGGAATCCTTGAGGATCATCCATCCTCATCACCCAACCTATTCATTCACCTTTGTAGGTTCCAATGACTTTTTTCCATTCTGATCTCCCAAAGTTCAACCAAGGTGCAATCTTTCACTTAAGGTACTCAAATAGACAAAACCTCATGACCATGCTCATTGCAAAAACTGAAACATCGAGATTATTATTACTTGGTCCCATCAAACAAAAACACTAAATATGCCATCTCCCAATCACTTTCTTGACCAATGATGCTCCCCACTATAAGCTTCAGCTTACCACTACCAATTATCGATGAGTGGAACCTCCTCCATCTGAAGATTCCAATGGAACCTCAAACTAATTTTCCCATAAGGTGCCCAATAAAACTCCCAATTTACCATGCCCCAACACCCACATGAACACCAATAATCATTGGAAAACATCCTTTTAATTGAAAACTAATTAAAAATGATGCATACCCAACATCCATGCATGAACTCAGAACAATGTGACCTTCCCTCAAAAAGAACTATTTCATTTCTCGAAGCACACACTTCTTCTCCAGTATAATACAATGGGTGGGGTTTGAAACTCACCACATCCACTCTACACATTATCCCATGTTGGACTATATTCATCTAACTCATCCCAAAAATTCCTTACTCCAACCATTGGTATGTCGCCGTCTTACCTGATCATTATGCCTTTATACCTGAGGAATTTGACAACCACCCAAACACACCCACTGGATTCCATACCCAAGTCTTAGTAACATTCCATAGTAAAATCCATCTCTTCCCCAACACCATTATCATGGGCTACAACAACTACTGATAAACTTTTAATGTATGCGTCACAGACTACATTTGAACCTTCTCAAGCCTAGAGCCAATGTTATTCTAGATCATCCAACCCATTTGATTACCTGTTAGCATTCCCTATGAAATCAAATAATGAACCACATCAATTTTTACTGGAACCTCATTTCCTTCCTTGACTGATCCATGACCACCTCCACACTTCAACAACCCTTTCAAGATGAGGGTCATGTCACCATAAATGACACGTTTCTCCACACCTTAAAAGTTTCATTGTCACCACCTCACTCATGAAACTCCAAATACCTTAGATCACACTCCCACTACTATTGAATCCCAGAAGTAGATGTGGCTACCTTACTCTCACATAATTGAAAAAATGGAACATCAACTATCGCCCATTCCCGATATTTGAGAATGGTACCCATTACATTCTCCCATATTCGGTCCTTTATAAGGCCCTTAATCACAAAGGTCGATGGTGACCTTTACACCATAGGGAGTCACTTACACCAATCTATGAGCGTCACCCCCTGAAAGGCCTTTCGAAAAAACTAAAAAACGCATTTAGGTAGTTTGTTGTATAGCTGATTCTCTCTTAGTGTACTCGGGAAGATATCAATATATTAAGCATGATCATCTCTACACTAAGAGTACACTAAGATTTCATCATTGAATAAAACTGAAACTTATCTATTCCTAATGTCACATCTAGCCATAGGAACATATCAATCCTAATAAAGGTCCCAAGTCTCCCAAATTACAAGTGTCACCTCTATCCAAATCTTCACAGTTTTCTAGGGATCCCACATAGTTTGGAAAACCGTATGGAGGCCAAGCATCTGGATCTATCTAAGACCACATGGTTTCTACTTTCCCTTGAATGTTTTACAAACTATGCACCCTTTTACTTCAAGTCACATGGACTTAGCGTATGGTTATTACTAACCATGTTCCAACCTTGCACTATGCAAATTATGGCCTTTTTTCTCCATTTTTACATCCCAAACCCCTAAAACACCACCCAAGACTTCTCATGCTCTCATAAAACACACCATTGACCATTTTAAAAAGGGTCTAATAAAAATTAAAACAAAAACATGCATTATAAAATATCAAGATCTTATGGGATGGTCTTTTCAGTGATTTTCAAAAAGAATTAATAAAGATAGGTTTATCATCGTTAAAATGAATGACGCTGATAAAACCTATCTTCAACAATGAAGTTTTGTAAATGTCGATAAAAATAGTTTAAATTAAATTAAAATAAGTTTTATTATTTATATTAATTATTAAAAAAATAAAAATGAATATATATATATATATATATATATATATTGAAATGAATATAAATAAATATTAAATATCTACATTACAACAATATTCCTTCCAAATTAAATTTTTATTATTTTCAAATATGACACATTTAAATATTGAATGTGAATATACAAAAAAACATAAACCACTACTATAAAATGTGAAATATAAAGAGCAATCCTTTATCAGTGCATGAGAAAAGCACTGATAAAGGTATCCTTTATCAGTGCTTTTTATTAGCATTGATAAAAGAATCCTTGGTTAATGCTTTATTTTTTAGTGTTGATAAAGGCCTCGATCAAGTGATTATTACCACATTAAAATAGTTCATGGGAGGCCACCTATTTATATATCATTATATTGTATTATGATCTCATAATCCTGTTATGCGCACGGGCTCCCGCATACACTGCACAAACATATATGGGTTCTACACATCCCATGCTAGCCTTGGCCCACCCACTACTTCTCACGGGCCTTAACCCATCTTTATACACCCATTCTGGTCCTATATAACCTATCCATTCTTGGTCCATATCCCAAATTTTTTATACAACCGAATAAAAAAATCAAATAATTAAATAAATTAAAAAAACATTGAATTTTTTTCTAATTAAATAATTATTAATAAATTTAATATATATATATATATATTATAAATATTAATAAATAGTATATATTAAATATAAATATACAAAATTTATAAAATGAAATAATTAAAAAAAATTAAAATAAGTAAATTAAAAAAAATTAAAAAATTTATTATTTGAGTAATTGTTAATAAAAAAATAAGAAATTTAATAAACATATATATATAATATAAATATGAATAAATATTATATTTTAAATATATATATATATAATAAATTTATTAAACAATAATAACTAACCCAAAAAATTAAAAATGACTAGATTCTATTAAACAAACAAATTAAAAATGAATAAATAACACAATTATAAAAAAATTATTAATGAAACAATTGTTAATAAAACTGAATAAATTTAATATATTTATATAATTATATTAATTATCAATAGTAATAAATAATATATATTAAATATGAATAGGTAAAATGAATAAAATGTAATAATTTAAAAAATATTAATTTTTTATTCATTTTTAATTGTTTTTAAACATAATTATTCATTAGAACATTTTATATATTAATATATTAAAATATATTTCTATATATATATATATATTAATATATATAATATTTCCTAAAATATGATTTATGTAATGAAAAATATTTATGATTACATTAAATAAGTCATATATTTAATGAATAATTGTTTTCAATTAAAAATTAATATTATTTAAAAATATTGGCTAATAGTATTTTGTAATAGAAATTAATTGAATTTTATATTAATTTTATATTTAAAATATATCAAACATGTGTTACATTTATTTCACAAATACATATATGTTATTAATTCATTTTTATATTCAATTTATAAACACAAAAATTAACTTAATTAATGAAATCTTATAAAAAAACATATACACTTAATATTAATGAAATTTATTCAAATATTAAAATTAATTTTTGAATATCATTTAGTAACATTATATATTTAATATATTATGTTTCAAATTGGAAAAAAAATTTATTTATTTTTAACATTATTATAGTTAGGTGTTATTTATTCATTTTTTTGGAATTTAATCAATTTATGTTATTAATTTATATATAATTATTTACTATATTTTAATATTTTCAATATTTATTCATCATAATTTCAATAAATATCTATATTTTTTAGTATTTTTTATTTAAATTATGCTCATTTTTACTCAACCATCTCAACCATGAATTTGGAAAAACCAAATCCATGACCACAAATTTTTTTAATAACATAAGAACATACAAGAAAAAAATTAATAAAGTCAACATGACATACAATTCCCTTAATAAATAAACTATAAAACAATTCATTCAGGCCATTCTATATCCTAGATTCCTATGATGTTGACCTCTACCATTTGGGTGTCGACGGTGTCGCCACGTCATAGCCCTTTGAGGGGCCACATGTTCATCATCTGATGATAATTTAGACGAGTCATTTGAATTTGAGCATATCCCAAAGTTAAAAGACAAATATTGAAATTCCATTTCATGATTGTAATGGATTCCATCTTTAATGTTAATAGATAAAAACTTTGGCATTGTTATATAGTCATTCAATCCAAAAACCACTCTCTCTATTGATGATAAAATTACATCAAGTTGTGAGAAGTACCAATTTTCCTTTTCTTTATTGATTACTGTAATAGACCATTCACCTACCTAGTCTTTTGTGCGTATAGTACATGAATTTTTTACCCATGCAGCATCACATTATTAATTTGTTTCCCTACCAAAGGCTATTTATGAACATTTCATTAAATCAGTAAAATGGTGTGGGAATGTTCATCTCATATTCTCACAATAATCATCACTCCTGTATGAGGGAGTAAAAACTGGATGTTCAACCTAAAAAGGGGCAGCCTACTCCTCCATCCTTGTCTTATTTTTCAATATAAATGGGGTATTATCGAAAGTGTAACCCATAAAGTCCTTTAAATTAAGCTCCATATAGAAATAATTATGTCCCAAATTGATCACATTCTTTTTTCATGTCAATAAATATGCACTGTTAGAGGAACTGTATTCTTTATAAGTATAAACAACTTAAATCCATCATCATCAACCAACTTTTCCTCCCATTTCTTTTAGAAAAAACCAATGAATTATGCCTCATATAAAAGTTAAATTCTTCATGAATAGATTCCACACAACCAGACTAGTTCTCCTCATCATCATCAGCCACATCATCCCATGCTTTCTTCAAAACATCTACACCTTGATTTGATCAAGTAGTAGCCTCATTGAAATCCATAAAACCACCACCAATAGAGATATGGACATACCTCGTTCAATCAATCTCCTTAACAATCTTGATCAGATTCCCCACTGTGGAGACAACTTCCAACAAGATCGATGGATGCCAAACAAAACAGCTGAGACCTCTGATTCTAATCCATGTTTACATATAATATCTCCTGGTTGTGAATGAATTTGAGAGGGGATCTCATTATTGGAGAGTAAGATACCCATGTTTTAGATGGGTCGGCCCAAAACTCCAAGAAATATTTTGAAGATATTTTGATGGAAAAAATAATGTGATAAATACCTTTACCGATTGAGATCAATCTCCAATCACTAAATCCAAAACACTAATTTATTCCAATCCTCAGATAATCCTACTTCCATGGAGAATCCTTCTGATAAACTAATATCTGGTCAAGGATGGAGAATTTTCATTATTCAAGACGGCCTTAAAATATTTGATGTTTCCCAACCACAATGGTAACATATCAATTACTAGTAATCCATTTATGCAACATTGTCGATGCATCCTGAAAATAAGAATAAATAAACATGTTTCTTGAAGCAATATTCTTCAATCCATAAAGGTTCATTATAGGGTTACACTCATCATTCTTCACTACATTAGTCAGATTCGATTGAGATTCAGTTGCCCAACCCACATTTCCGCTTGTAGCCACCACCTTTTAGGGATAAAAGAAAGCATCCTTAGGATCAAAATAACAACCCAACGGATTCTCCATGGATCATCATGTTAGATCTCTAGAGATTATCTTGGGGATCGTTGAACAAGACTCCTCTGATGTTTCTCCCTCGATACTCATTTTTAATTATCCAATTTCACTCATTTTTAATATGCATGAATTTAAGATTATATATTCATTAACAATGTTTAAAATAAATTTTCAAATAAATATTTACATATAAATATATTTATAAATGTATATTTTCTATATTTATAAAATTATGTATTTATAATTATAAATAATTAAATATTGTTTTTTAAAAAGTATTTATATAATTATAAATAAATAATAATATATCTAAATAAAGATAAAATTATAATAAATTTATTTAAATAATGAATATATTTACAATAAATATATTTATATTTATATTTATATTTATATTTATATTTATATTTATATTTATATTTATATTTATATTTATATTTATATTTATATTTATATTTATATTTATATTTATATTTATATTTATATTTATATTTATATTTATATTTATATTTATATTTATATTTATAGTTATATTTATATTTATATTTATATTTATATTTATATTTATATTTATATTTATATTTATATTTATATTTATATTTATATTTATATTTATATTTATATTTATATTTATATTTATATTAATATTTATGTTTATATTTATGTTTAAATTTATGTTTACATTTATATTTACATTTATATTTACATTTATATTTTTATTTTTATTTTTATTTTTATTTTTATTTTTGTTTTTATTTTTATTTTTATGTATATTTATATTTTTATTTTTATTTTTATTTTTATTTTTATTTTTATTTATATTTTTATTTTTATTTATATTTATATTTATATTTATATTTATATTTATGTTTATGTTTATATTTACTTATTATATATATAATTATATAAATATATATAATGATATAAATATATAAATATTTTTTTTAAAGTACTCATATAATTAGAAATAAATAATTATACATTAAAATAACTATAAAATTATAATGAATATATTTAAAAAATTAATATTTTACTATTTTTATATTTATATTTATATTTATATTTTTTATATTTATATATAGATATATATATATATATATTAAATATATATATAGTTATATAAATATTTTTAATTATATAAATGGTAGCTTGGATTGAAGTTGAAATAACACCAAAAGGTTTTTTTCTCCCATGTTGAATATATCCTAGGATCGAGTCCTTATTCATGTGGATTCTTCCACAAGACATTTAAAGAGTTTAGATGCAAATCTCAGTGTTAGTGGAGCTCAGTTTCCCCTATCTGAGGTTGATCTTGATTTGTTGATAGTTAATCGCTCATCAGAACCTACAATTCTACTGAATTTGGAGGTTATGACAGATGATACTGTGAAGCGGGGAGGGTTGTTTGCCTGTGATCAATTTTTTCCTGGCCTACAGAGTGATTTGTCTACTACACTCAACCAAGTGTTAAGGAATGGTCGTGTTGCTTTTATTATAGAAAACTTGAAGTTTTTTTAGTCACATATTGAGGCCTGTCATTTCCCTATCATTTCACATCTCACCTCACTCACGAAGAATGATGTATACAAATTTGAATATATGAAGAACCATCCAATCTAGGTATAGGGATTTAATGGATGGCACAAGATGTTATTGAAATGGTATTTTTTTCATTACTTTTCCTACCCAAGAGTTTAAATTATTGGTGTGGAGCTGTGTTTTTTTCAATCTTCATCCATGAGTCTTAATATTTCAGAATTTGGACCCTTGGTTTGACCCATTTCAGTCAAATAAGTCTATCATTCAATCTTGAATTCATGTTACGGTGATGAATTTGTTTTTTTTTTGAATACAATTATTCTTTGGGATGTATCCTTAGCTATTTTCACTTCAATAAAATTTGACATAGATACTGAGATATCTAGGGCTAGGAACTTTTCGTGAATTTTGGTTGAATTTGATCAGAGCACTACCTTTGTTGAAATAGTTCTTTTTGGTTTCAAGTGTGTTCAAATTTTATCTTACAATTGAATATGAAAATATACCTAATTTCTGTTTGATTGTTTGTGCATTGGAAATACAAGAGAGAATTTTCATAGGCGTGTGAGATGCTCTAATTGTAAAAAATTTGGGCAACATATTGAAAATTATAATTTTGATCTACCAGTGTTTAATAAGAAGATATATGACCAGCACATTGAGTCCTTTATAGTGAAGATGAATGACCAAATTCCTCATCAAGAATAAGGAGGAACTAATGGAATAGGCTGAGGGAGAGGAAATGTAGCATAGGGTAGGGGCATTAATATTTCTCCATTGCCTCCCAATTATTATAGGCTGGTGGATAACACGGCCACCCTTGCTCAACGTACTTTTACTAATGTCGTTGCTGACACCAAATTAAGCCTATGTTTTGAAACCTCCTATCTCATGTCATCATTTTTCCTTTTAATAACAGTGATACTGGGGTTCATATGGGCTCTCGTATAGATATGAGTGGTACTAAAAATAAGGTTAATGTTGACACCCATACTTCTGAAAGGTCTGAGGTCGACACTCATCTTCTTCATTAAGTGAGTAAAGATGTCTCATCTTATACTGAGTATGCAATAAACATTTCTGATATTGTTGGAGATGATTTCATGTAATATGGTAAGAGTAAGGGGAAGTCTATTCTTTGTGTGAAACCCCAAAAACCGCAAAGGGTGTCTGGTCCCCTTCCATTATCTTTATTTAGACTTTATTATTGGAAGTGTCAAGTGATCTTTCACCAGTTGATGTTTCCACTTCAGAAAAAGTCTTTAATGATATATCATGGAGTACAGATAAGAATATGTATTCACCAGCTATTATTAATCAATATAGTTAAAAGGATGAATTTTATGATATTGGTGGTACATCAATAGGGAATGATATTTCTCCACATGAGGCAGGGGAGGGGGTGGTCACTCTAAGGGAGACCCAAAGTGTTGATGCATCTCATCTTAAGGAAGTGTCCACCCCTCTATAATGGGTGTCTTGCCTCAAAATTCCTGCATGAGACTCTGGTAAAATTTTGTTTCTTGACATATTAAATAGTTATAACAATAGGGAGGTCTCCCATCAAGAATTCAACAACATCCATGGAGCTATTCAAGTTTTATGTCAATACTCAAGCATTATGGAGGTCAAGTAAAGGATAGGTCTAGTTGGATAATAGGATCCCCAACCGCTTGAGGACCCTATCCCACCGGATGTTAACACTGATACTCATGTAGATGATGTGCCAGGGAAATAGCCCAAAACTAGGAGGGGCTATCATCTGTGATGAAATGGTGGTGGTCACTCCCACAGATGAACAAACTCTTGTCTCTTGGGCTATGGCCTATTTTTTAGAGCAGTGTCTTATCACTGACTTTAATTTTGTGCCTCTCACTTGTCACCTCCCCTTGTACATTGTTCTATTTTTTTCAATAAATTTTGGAACCGTGGGCTTCAACCCATGGTCTGCACCATTTTTTTATATAATGATATAAATATATTTATAATTATATAATTATATTTATAATTATTAATATTTTTAAAAATATATAAATTTATTAATATATTTATAAATGTATATATACTATATTTATAAAATTATATATTTATATTTATAAATAAATAAATATAATTTTTGAGAAAAAAGTATTTATATAATTATAAAAAAATAATTATATATTTAAATAATTATAAAATTATAATAAATATAATTAATATATCTATTATGTATATATATAATTATATAAATATATATAATGATATAAATGATTTTATAATCATATAAAAATATTTATAAATACATTTATTATCATTATAATTATAAATCCTTTGTGAGTTCAACTTTAGTAATTATAATTATGGATGTAATCTATGCTAAGTAGGCACTGATATAGCTTTTATCATTACTTATTATTTTAACAATGATAAAAGGTATATTTATGAGCACTTTTTTTGGAAGCGTTGATAATACCCTGTGTGATCTTTTTAAAAGAACCCTAACTGAACTAATTTTAGTCATTCCTATAGAGCCTTTGGAGAAGCTCACTCCTTTTATCACTCCCCCTTGACTTTCTCTTAGAAAAATCAAGCCTCGAATCTACTTTGTATTATTTTTTTCTCCTCCCCTCTCATTTCTTGCTTATTCGGTTTCTACGGTGGGCATTGATGTGGCATTTTATTTGCTTTGTGCTCTCATAGGTTCCAAGAATAGGGTATCTACTTCTAATTTGATACTTATTTATTTTACATGCCTATATGATCAAAACCTGACCCTTCAATTTCAAGGAGCCCACTGCAATTGGTTTGGGTTCCTTCCTTGTGAATTTTAGGCCTCGAAACATATATTCCTCTTCTTGTTTAGTTCATGTGCAGTGAGTTGTGGAATCTTCAAATCGAGTTAAGTGATTCAAGAATAATATTTTACATTGTAAAAATTGTGGGACTATTGTGCTATTGGTTTCATTGGGTAAATGGTATGAATTAACCTATGAAATAAATAACTAGGATGATCAAATTAAAAATGAGAAGTGCATCTTATGAATTTGTATATGTTTTCTATGTGTTATTTTTGATAAATGGTTGTTGTTTTTATGCTACTGAGAATTTCCTTACTTATATGAAACGTGATTTTTCTACTTCAATTAATTACTAAAATTACCTTCCATAAAAGTTCAACTATTTAAATTTGGTAATGAAATGACTGTAAAAATTTAAACATTGGAAAAAGTGTTTATGATGGCTTAGAATGATTTGTATTCAAAGAATGATTTAATGGTGATTATTTATTTTGTTATGCTTTCACTTTTCCTATGATTCTTTTTTCTTATTGTCTATATTACTCAACACCATCTCCTTATTTTTCTTCATCAAGATCACTCTGGTTCTCTTAATACTCACACATCTAAAACACACACATCTACATATAACTTCTCTATCTTTTTTCTTAATAATCTTTTTACATTTTAGTATCGGTGGGTACTTTTTCTTTTTATGGATTAATCTCAAATTTATATAAATTGAAATATTTTAGGAGATAATGTGCATGTAAAATAAGATACTACTATGTGTACAGGTAATCTCTTCATGATCTCCATATTTATGAGATATTCCAAGGCAACTGAATCACATGGGACTATCCCCATGATTTCCATTATTTTTCTTTATTCTTTTCAAAACTGAATGGTTATTCCAGATTTTATACAATAGGATCAAGTTTATTTCTTCAAAAAATATTTCCCTAATATCCATAAATAATTCACTCTCTATGGATGTATAGAATGAAAAACATTGATAGCTTTTAACAGGGATCTTCCACATTGTGGAATGATATCATCCCATGAAACTTGGGTAGATTCGACTTAAATATGTACACATCATTAACAACTCAATCAACTTTTTATTTTCTTTTAGGTATAAAAATATTTTTTTATATTTAAAACACTAAATATCTTCTTGGTAATACTCTATATTTAATGTTCATTTTGATCACTAATATTGAATTTCAAATATCCTCATTTTAAATTCAAAATATAAAGAATATTAATCTAATAATATTCCTTCTTATTTTATATTCATAAAATCAATCTTGTATCAAGGATTAGAAAAGAATCATGTTTTTTGGAAATCAATGAATGGATTTAGAATCATCTTAATTAATTCCCTTCATCGGTTTATAAAACTGTAGACTCTCTTTAGATTTGGCAGAATTCTCCAATTGTTTCAATGTTATAATGATTACATAACACATGAAATGATACTTATGCACCGATTATTCATTAATATGTAGTAAATAATTCATTATTATGTAGTAATATATTTTTCCTAAAATTACGGATGATCATTACACTATTTTATGTATACACATATGATCCTTACATGATATAAATAATCCTTACATAGAACCAAAATCATCCTTACATGGGATCATGTAATGTTTACCTATAAAAGGAATGATTTTTATGTAGATTTAATCTGTGCTTATGCATATTAATTTATCCTCAAACATAACATAGTTCATGTCATCATCGCTCAATATTTATTTTTAGAAATATCAGTACTTTTCTGCTTTTCATACTTCTAAATCAAAATTTCAAAAATTCATTAGATTAATTCAAAAACAAATAAAATCTTTGTTGACCCCTCTCAACATATTTAATTCACAATAAATTATTTTCCAATAATTTTGGTAATTTTCAAAATAATTCCAAAACCATTGTAACTCATTCAATGCCCTTTACATCATATAAAATAATAAATATTTGTTATTTAAATATCCTTCACTAATTCAACTCATTATATCCTTAATGAACCTTTATCCATGAGAATTTCATCTCTTATTTTAGTAGATGATATTTTAAGTAACTCTAGAAAGGTTTCCTTAAAAATCAAGATAGCTAATCCCAATCATTAAACCTTATTAATCCTTTTCAAATACAATTTATAAAATATATATAGAATAGTTAAATATCCATATAATATTCTAAATAATTTTTATAATTGTAGATAGTTCTCCAACATTCAACACTTTAATTTAGTATACAAACTATCTCATAATTCATCTGATGTCAATGGATGCTCAACAAGTAGACATCTTTTCGAGATTCCTTTACCAACATAGAAAAATTACTCCATTGCATGTCCAATTATTTCCAACTTCAACTTCATTATTATTTAAAACACATTTACATTACATTACATGAAAAAACAATTCATAAGAAATATAACTTCTACCCCTGGAAACTTCACTGATCAATTAAATTTATTAGGTTTAAAATTATCAATACTTAATAAAAATAGTTCTTTAAAAAATAAATTATTTTTAATATTAAATAATTTTAATAATTTCATATAAAATTTAATTATTCATCCTTAAATAATTTTATAAATTTTATTTTCAAACATATTTATTTTTGATTATTAGATTAATATATATATATATATATATATATATAAGTGATACAGTTGAGTAAGAAATCCATTTTATTAACTTTTTTTATAAGATATTGTATAATTATACATGAAATAATGATTTGGAGGATTTATTTGACTGTTGAAACTAAAATGGATGACTTAGAATGAGTGTGTGCAAGATCATCCAGCTAAACCTGCTCATAGTCACACTAATCAAGGAGCCCCTTATAGGGATCAAACTGTTGGTGCTACATTTCTCAGCTTTAGGAAACAAACTATGAAATGTTTATCAGCTCTTCACTAACTGCAAGCCTGAGAACTTTTAGATTTATGGATAAAACTATAATCCACATCAACTTCATCTCCTAAATATTTATTTCTATATTTTTTCATGAGAATCATCCTACATCTCTTCTGTACGTGAACCTATATTGCATGAACTACTCTGAGTACTAGTCATCCTATAATGGGTATCAGTGATCATTTTAAATGAATTCATAAGGTAACACCTACCATCAGTGGATTAATTCTTTTCTTAAATTCAATTTCCCATTTCCTTCAAATCATAATTAAATTATTTAAAATAATCAAATGTTGGGTTCTTCTTGTTATAATTATCTATAACTTTCACCATTGATTATAAATAACTTATATGTATTTATTTATTTTTTTGTAAAAAATGAATATTTTATCAACCTAATCAGATGGATATGAATAAAAAATATATTCATGATAATAATATAACAAAATAGTAAGAATATGAAATTAAAGAGTTTGTCAAGTTTGCAATAGAGCATGCATATGACACTTCTCAAATCCTTTTTCAATTTTTATGTTATTTTATTGAAGAAAAATGAGTCTCAAAAAGTTGAAATAACATTTGATTTTAATATAATAGATCAGAGCTATAAATTATAGACTAAACATTGGGAAAAATTAAATGTGAACACTAATTAGGATGATACTATAGTTTATGGGTCATTTGGTTGGAATACGAGTGTAAATGATGATAGAGATAGTATGTAATAAATAAAAATCAAAATTTAAGATGACCTTAATTATTTTACAATTTTTTTGACAAGTTAAATAGTTTTTCGAAGAGACCATTGTATACTAGTTATACTAAATACAAAACATTCTCTATTTTATTGAATTTATATAATTTGAAAGTAGGTAGCAGATGGAGAGACACTAGCTTTACAAAATTACTTGATCTCATGAATGATATGATACTAGAAGAAAATGAACTTCCTTATAGAATGTATTGTTCTAAATGAATGATGTATTGAATGGGTATGATCTCTAAAAAACATTCTTGTCTAAATGATTTCATATTTCTTTTTCAGGACCATAAATCATTCATAAAATGACCTCAGTGTGTAGCGGATTGATATAATAATGATGAATCAAGTCCTTCAAAAGTTGTATGGTACTTTCCTATAATTACATGGTTTAGAAGAATATATATATATCATGAAACTATGAGAAAATTGGAATGGAATAAATATAAAAGAATAAAATATGTGAAACTACTTCATCTAGAAAACTCTCCTTAGTGATAAAATTTTGATATTGAATATATTGAATTTGGAAATGATCTGAGATACTTTTTTCTTATGTCATATACTATTTAAATAAATAATTTTGGTTTATATCATAGTACTCACAGTACATGGTCATCCATGTTCGTAAATTATAACTTTCCACCATAGTTATGTATGAAGATAAAATACATTATGTTTTCTCTGCTTACATCTAGACCAAAACAACCTAGTTATGATATTAATGTATATTTGGATCCATTGATTAAAGATATAAAGTGTGCTATAAATGTGTTAAAGTGTATGATTCTTATAAAAGTGAAGAATTCACATTGAGGACCATGTTTTACGGGATGATAAATGAATTTATTTCTAATGGAAATTTTCCAAGATATAGAATTAAAGGAGTGTTAGGGTGCCTTATTTGTTAAGAATTCACACACTCAGTTTAGTTTAAACATTCCTCGAAGATTTTTTTTAATACATCATTAATTTTTACCTTAATGAAAAAAATACCAATCTGAGATATAAGTATTCAATGGGAATACCAAACAAGGTATAACATCATCTTCACTAATGGGTGATCAACTATTTGTTAAAGTAAAATATATTGATGATATTTTTTGAAAGACAACTTTGAAAAACCTTACAAAATCATGTTGGAAAATGGGATCAATTTTCTTTGAATTTCTATTTTGGAATTTTTTGTAGGTGAGACATTTTCATGTTGTCATAAATTTAGAAAAAAAAATGTATTTGATAATGTTAGTAACAAATTACTAAATGTTCCTAAAAAAATGCTTCATAAAGGTTAGTTTTATCATGATTTGAATGGGGATAAGGGATGATTTGGCACCAGTGAAGGGTAAAGGGTGAAATTTTCTTCCTTTAGCATATTACACTATATCCAGAATAAAAAAATTGAAATTTTTCATTTTACTTAATGGTGTAAAAGTTCTAGATGGGTACTCATCAAATATAAAGAATATAGTTTCAATGACTAATTTAAAATTATATGGGATAAAATCACATGACTATTATGTTTTGTTCGTAGATTTAGTTCCTTTCTCATTATGATGCATTTTTTATAAAAATGTATGACATACATTAACTAGACCCTGTTTATTTTTCAAATCCACGTGTAGTAAAATTATAGACCCGATGAAGTTTCCAGTCATGAATAATAAGGTTTAAATCATATTATTTGAATTAGAAAAGTTCTTCCAACCACCATTCTTTGATATAATGGTCCACCTAATGGTTCACTTGGTTATAGTGGTTCAGCTAAGTGGTGTTATCCATTATTGATGGGTGTACCCCATTGAACGTATATAAATATTTTGGAAGGGTATTTCAATAATCGAGTGAGTCATAAGGTTGTATTTAATAATGATATATTGTTGAAGAAGTTGTCAAATTATATACCAATTGCTGATCAGATGTTCCTAGCTTCGGTATCCCAAAGTCTTGTCACAAAAGATACCTTATGGGAAAAGTTATTTATTAAATAGATATTTTTACAATTACCATTATAGGGATGGAGCAATAACACATTTACATTTTACATAATAGTGAAGATATTGATCCATATGTTAAATCCCACAATAAATTATGATGGATTTGAATCCATCCAAGGATGATGTTTGGATATCAAATTCACATAATTAATGGTTTAGAGTATAGTTCCAAGATAATTTTTAAAAGTTTTTATCTAAAAATATTAATTCAATTTCATAATTACTTCAATGTTCATCCATTAGACCAAATTAAAATTTTATATCTTTCTCTGGGTTTTTAATCAATGGTAATAAATTCTATACAAAAGAACACAATGACTGCATTGTGATGTAAAATAATAGAGTTACACATGTGGGGGAAGCAACACGCATATTTATTTCCAAGAATAGAATTAAAATTTATGAAAATATGTTATATTTCAGCATTTTTTAATAGATATACAAGTTTTATTATACCACATTTCAAGTGATGATTTTCCATTACAAATGGGTTGACAACTGAAGTGCGGTGATAGTTAATGAAATGGGATTTGTGAAGGTAAATTTGTGTGTGCTAGGTAAAAATGATGATCCATTAAAAATATAATCACAAATAGTATAAGTATATTATATCTCAAATATAGTAAATATTAATTGGTCAATTGTCCAACTAGATACTAAAACAACTATAGAGTCAGATGAAAATTCAATCTAGGATTACCCTTTCATTGGGAAATCGCAATCAGTTAAAGGTCGTCCCAATGTAGAAAAAGTCTTGTATATTATAGGGTACCACAAAGAGGGGATTTTTATTCTATATAGAGGATCAAAATCCCTACAACTTTTAAAAATAATAGATTTCACTGAGGAGGTTAACGTTTTTCTTAATATTCTATGCATTTCCCCATAATATTATTTTTTCACTACTATGTTAACATAATATAAGTTAAATAATTTACTAGTCATGAAGACAATGTCTCATACACATGATAATGTTACCAATACCAAGGAATGATAGGAATTTAAACCTGAAATTGGAGAATCATTAGGGAATCAAGAACATGTTGATGAAAAAAATAACAATGCAGCATCACAGTGTTAACTAAAATTATCAAGGAAGAAGTAAGGGTATAAAATTTGAGGTTGGCTAGAATCAACATAGCCAAACTATGTTGATGAATGTGGATGAATGTGCCAATCGATGAATGTGCCACAATGTGGATGAATGTGGATGAATGTGGATGAATGTCCCAATCGATGAATGTGCCACTATGTTGGGGTCACAATGTGGATGAATGTGCCAATCGATATAGGTTTTTTGTTCTATATTCAACATGTAACAAAGGAAACCCATTGAGAAGATATATAGGTAATTTTATGATAACCTTTATTTATTTTACCAAAAAATATATATAATAAACAATGATTTAATTTTCATTATTCCTTATAGATTTAATTTATTTTGGATGATTTCAATAATAAAAATATCTTAATGGATGCTATAAAATCCCACATAGGCTTTCAAACTCTTCTAATCAGGTTTAATCTTTGGGATGTTGAGTGGAAAGTAAATCTCCACCCACAAGTTACTTATAAACACAATATAAAATATAAAACATGGAATGTTTTCATTAATCTTCATAATGAGAAACAATTTTAGGTGTATTGTAGTCGATAATATATTATTTTATATTATTTATTTTATCCAATTTGATTCAAAATAGTTCATTTATAAGATATAAAAGGGGTGTTGAAGATAAAGAATATGAATCAAAACCAATGTACCCCTATCACAGTGTAGTGATAGGGTACAATTCAGTGTAGAAGAAATTGGTATGTATTTTAAATAAATAATAAAATTTTTATATGATATGAAATAACATATGTTCCATTTTCTATATGCATATTGATGAATAAAAATCGAAATCCACATAAATCCCACATCATGTGCAATAGAAGGAGGCTCGTCTAAGTAAAGAGGGTAAACTAGTTGATGAAAACAAAAACGTTGTATGGGAAATACATGTAAGTACAACAAAGTTGTAATTCATTATACTTTAAAATAGTATTTCATAAAAATATCTATTTATATTCATATTTTTTTATATGTTCTAGACACAAGAATTGATTGTGATAGTACCAGAATAAAAACTACTTTTCATAGCTTTGAATAGGTTGGAACAATATGGTTGTGTTAGAGGAGTGGGTTTTGGAGTGTCTCATTGAACATGTTTCAAGAAGACAAGACCACAATATGATACATATAAGATGATGAAATTATTTTAGACACAAATAGATTATTTGGAAGATATTATTGTTTGATCTGGTTTAGCCTGCCAATATTTGAAAAATGATCAAAGAAAACTAGTGGTGGAATAATGTTCTGTACCTAAAAAACCAAATGATCCCACTAGCTTTGAGGCTAGTCATTCCCCTCAACCACATACCTTAATCCAGGTAATCAATTATTTCATTAATCTTTCACCTAAATGTGAATCAAACAACTTATAATAACTTTATATTATTAAAATTCTTCAGGGTAAAGTTGTATGTGATTTATATCTATCAACACCCACACACCACCTTATTGTGATTTTATGGTGTATGATATCCTAGTAGATGAGCTACATAATGAAATGACTCCAAAAATATCACATGAGAGTGTTGATTGAGCAATCTAAAAATTTGACGGTGGATTTTCAAGTTCCACTTGATGATCTGAATATTAAAATGGTCAGTGATGCTATTATAACTTTAATAGCATGGTCATCTAATCATATAAAGATAAATGAGGTATGTATTTAATAAATTTTAGAAAAAGAAAAACCTGTAAAAGTTTATAAAAATTTTCGGAAGTTATTTATGGTATTACAGATGGATAAAACGAAGTGGAAAATGAAGTACGGATAAAGAAAATATAGTGTATTGACTAAGAAATCAAAAGGACCTTCTGGGAGTACCTTATCCCCCCCAGTTCCACTACAACATTTATTATAATTACAACTTCATGAAGAGAACACATTTAAATATGGAAATATATCTTACATTCCCTATGAAGGATAAATATTTTTAACTTTGATTACAGACATTGTTAGTCTTGAGAATATAAATAAGATTCTCAAGTTTGAATGGCTAGGAGTCTCAGTTATGAATACAAACATAAGAAAATTTTTTATATTAAGTCTTTCAAAAATGATCTAATATTCTCATTAAAGTTAATAACTATTCATATTTTCTATAGGAGTTTATATTACTATTACATAAAGGAAAAATACTTATAATCATGATTTGGATTCATAAATCCCAGTATCAATTCTACAGAAGAAAATAAATTAGAGATTAGATAAATTGATATGAAAAAAATTGATATAAACAATGAGTTTGAGATGAAAATAGTAGGTGACATACTCTTTTTGATGCCTACAATACATGGGTAACACTATGAATTTTAGTTATAAAAAATATATTTTTACATTTTTCATTACTTTTTTTTCAGAATAACTAGATGTTGATAATGATCAATCTAGATACCCAAATTTTTTTATCCAATGTTAGATTTGGTGTCCTAAGACCAACTGAATGTACTTTAATTAAATGTAAATTTGATGTATTGAATATTAATTTAATATATTATTTCATATTATTCATTTTTTATGCATGAATTTATTGTAATAATTTCCTTGAGTATTTATCGCATTGATAAGGTTATAGTAGTTCTCTACTATTATGATAAACTTAAAGTGCTATGAAAATATTCTTAATATAGTTCTATGGTTGGATAGTGTACTATTATGGGGCAAGTAGTATTTATACCATCAGGTGCATGTGATTGTATGAAAAATAGAATTCTTCTCATGAAGTTTTCACTTGGTAATCTCCAAGATGGGGGATTATGAGGACAAACCCGCTAGTAGAAATTATACATGTTTTGGTGTCATTACATATTCCTATCTATGAGCATAAATAGTGGTCCTTGGATATTAATATTATCACTAATGTATTTCATGACTCGTACACTTAGATTTACTCACCAAAACTATCATTCCATATGTTGGTAAGAATTAGGGTACATTGGGTGTGTCATGAATGACATGGCATTCATGGATAATTTGAGGAATTATTTGTCCCTTTCATATTTATCACAGTTGGTATATCAACCCTTGTATTGGAATAGAACCATCACAATAGATTCCATTGCTATGGTGTAACGATGTGTTTATTTTAGATAGTCAAAGAAAGGGGTGTCGATAAAATATATTGATTAAACCTTCATGAAACCTTCATGTTGAGATATTATGATAAATGGATTATATTATGAAGTGATCGTTGGTATGTGGTTTTCGACATTGTGAAACTAAATTATTTCTCTTGGGTGTCGTGACCCATTTCTAGACAGTAATCATGGATGTTAGGAAAGCCTTCCAAAATCCAATGATAAAGAATCATAAACAGTCACATCCTAAGTGTTTTTTTTTATCGATTAAATACAATTTGAATTTTATTAATGGAATTATTATTATTATCAAGTATGAGAAATAATTATATTCAAGTTATATTGGTCATAAAAATTAAATAAATATTTGTCTGCCATCATGTGAATAGAAATATATTTATTTATTTATTTGAATATTTAATAAATATTTATTCATAGGTTTGTAAATGAAGTATTTATTTATTAAAAAAAATATTTGAGTGTTCAATACATTCAATATGATATCAAATGGACTAAGACCATTTTCATTAACAATTATTAATTAACAAGCTGGTTAAATATTATTTTTTACTGTGCTAGTTGGTGCACACCAAAAAATAATAATATTATTATTATGTGGAATGGGGTTTATTAAAGGTAATAAATGTTATTTACTAGATGGAATTCAATTAAATAATATTTTAACATAATTCCATACTCTATAGATAGATGGTTCTGTCTATTGTGTAGAGCATCTAAAAACTATGAATATAGAATTTATATGCACAATGAATTCTCTCCCAACTCCTCCATCTCTCTCCCTATCAAGAACAAGAAGTTAAAGAGAGACTACCTCAAGATCAAATAATGAGTGATCACGAACAAAAAATGTAGTACATTCGAATCATCACGCTAGCAACTGGAGATTGAGTGGTGTTTCTCGGAGATCATCAGAGAACGTGTAGATCATCGCTAAAGGGATTATATCCTTAGAACCTCACAGCGTAATGAAGGTAATCAGAAAGGGAGTTTTTAGATGATCTACATTCACCTATGAAGAAAGTTCTGAAGCCTAGTTATTTATATCATCAAATATTAAATAAATTAATTATAAATTTCATGTGCAAGATCCTCACTCTTGGTTTCAGGAAATGATTATTAAAATAAATTTTAATATATCATCCACCACTGCATGCTTCCACTACACCCAAAACCAAAAAAACGGTATTAAAGGGATCAAATTTATATTTATAGTTATTTATTTTATTTTTTATCCATGTGAAATTGGTGTTATATTTTCATTTCATGTTATTCATTATTTAATCATATTTGAATTAACTTTTTATCAATATATTAATCATATTCATTCAGTGTTTCTTCTTCTTAAAGGATTAATAACAAATAAAGAACAATTGTAGATTCCATTAGGAAGTTACAAATATTTGGCCAGTAAAAATGGGTTACATGGATTTTAGATGGAGCACATGCAATATAACCATGTGAATTGGACATGGATGTGTCGAGAATTTAATTATATGCAATGCATTTATTCCAAATATGTTTAATGGTCCAACCTGGCACACAAAATGTAGATACAAATAATGTAGCTGTACAATACACATCATGTAGTTTGGCCATGTTAACATGCCAAATCCCTAGGTGTGTGGCTCAAATATAGAGAAATTGAGATACATGGAATTTATGAGTAATGTATACATAGTGTAATCTTCTATTAAATGATATAATTAAAAGTTACATTAAATTAAAAATTCTATCATTAAAGGATAATTTTTTTGATTGACGCACTGATGTGTGTTTTACAATTTAATAATGGTTTTAAATAATTTAAATTCTAAATTAATTTATAGTAAAAATTATTTCATTATTGGTTCTATCATTTATTTTCCATGAATTATATAAATGATGAGTATATCTATTTTTGTTCAGATGATCATTAAGATAAAATGAAATTAATTAATTAATTAATAAAAAAATGAAATTTTTTTTATATTGATACTAAAGAATGAAAAAAATAAATGAATTAAAAATAGTTGCTTTTTCTTATATTTTTCATGTATGACCATTCATAAGCTTAACCAATACCTATGTATGCATTGGATATTTTAATTTAATTATTTCAAGGGTTTGAAATTATTTATTATTAAATTAAATATGTTTGTTTTTGATTCATCCCTCCCTAAATTATTATGTATGATCTACTTATCCAAGGATATTAATGTCATCCCATTTTAACCAATCATTTGGTTCCCCTCACCTATGTGTGATTCATAAAAACATATAATTAATGCAGTATGCCAAGGAATGTAGAGGCAATCATGGATGAATCCATAATGATTCCAACTCAAGTGATACACAGTTGTAACGGTGGAAAGCTATAAAACATTCCAATATTGGAAAATTGGGTTATTTTCTATGGTAATAGGTTGATTTGATGTATTCTCATTAAATAAACCATTAGAAAAAGCTCGTGAATGGGTCATTTAATTATTTAATTATTTTTATCTATGTATTTTTTTAATTTTATGGATGGAAGGTCATGGTTATATAAATAAATGAAATAATTTTCAAAGATAAAATTTAAATAAAACTATTATGTGTAAATGTTTTATCAAGCATGGTTAATTAAATAATTTGAATCCACTTAATATATATGGTTAATTAATTAAGTAACATCCACTTAATATTAAAAAAGGATAGTAGAAGATAAATTTAATGAATAATTATTTAAAACCCCTCAACCTAATATTTAGTTATATTAAGCCAGTTTTTACATGATTAGGAACAAAAATTAGTAGAACTAAGTGTCTCGCCAACCCTTGTTGGGACACTTACTTTTATAAGGGGAGTTCTTATGAAGGTTTTTGGGTTAACTTAACCATTTTACATCAAGAGGAGTATCCCTTTATATACTTGGTGGAATTTAGTGGAATTTTGTAGGAAATCCAAATCATGATTTTAGGATTGTAGAATCCACTCAATGGGTCAAGGAGTTGCATGACCATAGTTGAAAAAGACATGTCTACCTAAGTACCTTGAAGTAACTTGACAAACCCTTTATAGAGTTAGGCACAGTGGAATATGGATCATTTATAATAGAATTTTGAAGCAACCTGACATACTAATTGCAATGGAGAGGGTTATTATGACATAATTAAATAGTTATTGATTCAATAAATTCATTTAATTTATTATTTATTTTATAATTTATAATTAAAAAATTACTAATAATCTTTTGTTTTTAATTGTAAAATAAAATTTCACGAACATCATCCAAATTATCACTATGATAAATATTGGATAAAGATATCCTTCTAATAGGAAGTAACATCCAAGAATGGTAAAGGTGCCTCCGGGTTGTTCTCTTCCATGAATAAAAGCTTACATGCTAGAATCCTGAATGAGTGATCCGCCTACTAAGGAGGTGAGTGATGATTAGCTCCTTATCTATGAAAAACATTTGAGTGATGCAGCTGACGTTTAATGTTTGATGCTTTAATAAATTTCTAGTGAACTCATGAAGTCTCATGAGAACATGGATGTGTATAACTTGCTTTATCACCTTTGTGGTATTTACCAGAAAAGATCTTAACATGAACATTTTGGGATTTCCAAATCTCTTTTTCAAAGCAATCAGGGAGAGGTTGCCACAGTTGGTCCCCATGTAGCCCATATCATTGGATAAATCGAGTGCCTAGAGGTTCTAGGGTTTCAAATTACCTAATAAATAGGAACCAATCTCATGTTGACATCAGTATCTCAGATCATCTCCATATTTTTTGTGAATTTTAATATGAATGACATTGATATGCCTCTTCCAGATCTTCTCACACTTCTTTTCCAAGTAGATAAGGATACAAAGTGAAAAATGCCTTCTGTACATATGGTGAAAAAATGAAAAGTTAAAGAAAATAGATTCCAGCCCAAATCTTATTCACACCATTCCAATAAAAGGAAGGTCATGGGGAAGTCAAGAGAATATGATTCTGTCAATTTTTCATATAGAAAGAAGGGAAACTGGAACAAAAACTATACCCATCCATATAAGCAAAGAGAGGATTCAGTACATTAGTTATTTAGTGAAATTTATCTATTTCTATAAATTGGGTATTAGATAAATCTTTTGGTTCTCACATATTTATTCAAATACAGTAACCAAGTCAATTTTGAATGATTGACCAAGGTTCGATAGATCTACAAGCATCCAATGAAGCTAAACTCACTGTTGTAGCTATCAAGGACTACCACCACACATTGATGATTAGAATGATCTTTGTTTTAAAGGGTTGTTATTATGTTCCATTGGTTACCAAAAAAATATATCTATATCCAGATGTGATACAGATGTATGTTTTTTTGAATTTGGATATAAATGTTGATTCTTTTATAAAGATATCATTTTTATGGTAAGACACATGTAAATAATGGCCTTAGTGTGTTGTATTACACAAACCAAATAATGGAAATTGATAACAAATTTAATTCACATGGTTTATAGAAAACCAAACTTTGTAATCCCCATCTAGTTCATGTAAACAAAAATCACTTGATTAAATTACATCAAGATGGATATTTAGATTCTTTTGTACTAAAACCACTTGGTGTATTCCATGCATGTTTAGAGGGGTAAATGACCAAAACCCCATTTATTGGGTAAGGTGAAAGGGATACAGATCTTATTTAATTAGTTCATACCAATGTTTGTGAACCATTTCGTATTGATGAAATGGGTGGGTACACATAATTTAAAACTTTTACTGATTCTTTTAGTAAATATAGATATATCTACTTGATGAGGTATAAGAAAAATTCTTTTTATAAATTCATGGAATATAATAATGAAGTTGAGAATAATCTTGGTAAGAAGATTGAGAAACTCCTCTTAGACTGTGGTGGAGAATATCCTAATTAAGACTTCATTGTTTACTTACAGGATTTTGGGATCTTATCACAACTCACTCATCCCCATATGCCTTTTTGGAATGGGTTAAGTGAATGGAGTAATTGCACCTTCTTTAACATGGTGGGATTATTGATGAATCATGTGAGTCATCTATTATCCTTTTGCAGATACATGTTACAGATATGAGTACATATACTAAACCAAGTACCAACTAAATCGTTAAATAGTATTCCATGGTAATTTTAGAGTGGAAGAAAAAACATTTTATCGAATTTATATGTGTGGGGAAGCGAAGAGTTTGTTAAGGCCTATTTTGGTTAAAAATTCCACCCCAAGTCATACAGTGTACCTTTTTAGGATACCATAATAAACCAATGGATATTACCTATACAAGCCCTCAGACAAAAATGTTATACAACAAAGACACACCAAATAAATTAAGAGGGAGCACATGTAAAAAATTGATAGTGGGAGTAAGATACAATTCGATGAATTTCAGGATCAATATTTATAAGAGTTCGTATAAGAATAGATTCCACAAAGCCTTGTGGAATATGAAACTATTCTAGAGACACAAGTACGATGTAAAAGTACAAGAGATGTTAAAGAATGATAACGTTATAGTTTTCTAGTCATTGAGGATGGTGAATAATTATTAGTTGATAATAATGATCCTTTAACACACAAGGAAGTAGTAAGTTGAATAGATGTTTCCATTTGGAAAGAATCCATGAATTCTAAAATGAATTTCATGTAACAAAACCATGTTTGGATTTTTTTAGATCCTTCAGTGGATGTAAAGCCTGTTGGTTGAAAATGTGTAGTCGATAAGAAACTATACATGGAAGGACAATTCAGTACCTATAATGAATGATTGGTTACAAAAGGGTTTAAATAGCATCATGTCATTGACTATAATGAAACCTTTTCAGCAGTTTCAATGCTAAAATACATCAATATTATACTTTCCATTATGGATTACCTTGACTATGAGATTTGGAAAATGGATTTCAAAATATCCTTCATTAATAGTAAGTTTAGGAAGATGTTTATATAACACAACCCAAAGGGTACTAGACTCCAAAGGATTTTAATAATATATGAAAATTGAAAAAACTAATTTATGGATTAAATAAATCATCTCGGTCATGGAAAAAATTTAATGAAGCCACAATAGAATCTAGATTCAAAAATAATGATTGAGAGCCTTATAACTACAAATAGTTTAGTGAGAGTGTAGTTTCTTTCTTAATGGTATATGTTAATGACATATTACTCATAGGAAATTAAATACAAGTCTTACTATATATTAATATGTTGTTGAATAAATTCTTATCCATAAAGGACTTGGGGGAAGCAGTGTTTATTCTTGGGAACAAGATCCATCGTGATAGATCAAAGTGACTACTCGGCCTATGTCAAATTACATTCATTAAAAATATTCTAAAGATATTGAATGAGGAACAATACAAAAGGGGATTATTTCCAGCATCACATGACATTAATATTTCCAATAAAATGTTTCCTCACACATTTAAGGAAATAAATAGAATGGAAAGGATTCCATACGCATTAGTGATTGGGTCAGACATGTATGATATGCAATGTACTAGGCTATATGTTTCCTACACATTGAATGTTGTAGGAAGATATCAAGATAATATGGGTGACCACCATTGGATGTTTGTCAATACTATCCTTAAGTAATTGTGTTTAACTAAGGATATTTACCTAATCTATGGAGAACATGAGAAACTAGTCAATAAAGGATATGTAGATGCTAGTTTTCAAACTAATCAAGATAACAAGAAGTCATAAATGGGATTCATATTATAACGACCCATACTTTACATACATTGTTAATACTTCAAAATTTAAGCACACTTATTACAACATATAACAAAACCATGAAAGGACCGTATATGTATAGTGTCTTTAGAAACTGGGAAACATAAACAACTGGTTCATAAAGAGTCTACATTGTCTCCCATTTATTTCATCATATCTAGATTCCCTTTTGGCATATCCTACTTAAAAACCTTCTTCCTGACCTGGGGGAAAGAAAACATCCAAAAGGGTGAGCTCAAATTCTCAGTAAGGGTAAACAAAAAAATATCAATCACATCATATTCATAAGAACATAACATTTTGGAAATCTTACCATGCAAAAGAGATCATAATTTCATAACATGGGATAAATCATGGTAGTGAAATGTAATCACAATAATCGTAACTTAAAACATGAGGCTTTGTGTCATGCACACATAATCATAGAGAATCATTTCTTATTAGTCAATACTCATTACCAAGACTATCTTAGTGGACAAAGTCAATTTCTGAACCGAGTTCATTCCTCGTTTCAGTCCTGTTTCACTGAACCAGTTTAACCTGTCGTTCAAGACATGTCTATCTCATGAGATATAAAATCTTTACCCAATGCATTGGATGGCGATATAGGTCCCACCCATCTCATAATGATACAATTCTTATGTGTGCCACAAAATCATAAACCATACATCATAGCATAACCCATGTAATAAAAATGGGATTCTGAAACATCGTGACATCATAAAAAAATTCATATAAGATAAAGGAATTCATAAAAATAATTCTATCACAACATAATAAAATCAATGTAATAATAAGGATATAAACAGAACCCTTTATTATCTTAGATGGAAAATAATTTTGATAAAAAACTTGAACTCCATTCTTGAGGAAAATATCCTTTCTACTTCAAAAACACTTTTCATTTCTAAACATGTCATACAATTCTAAAATAAAATAAGTTGATTAAAAATAAACTTGAAAACTTGTAAATGAATATTCTTGGAAATAATTTTTTAAAAATCCATTCATTCCGTATAAGTTAAAAAAAACATTCTTCTCATACTTTTGTCGGAAAAGTCAAAAAGTACCTAGTACGAAGAATGACAAAAGATTCCTTTAATATCTTTTACTAAAAACTAACCGAAGGGTAAAATTGGATATAAACTATTGTATAAGGATATAAATATTACATATTGAGGAAACATGTATGTGGATAATAAAATACACCCCAGTAAATTCCAAATTATAAACAATCTCGGATAAAAATGAGATTGTGATATTTCCCTTACCTTAGGTCAAATTTGCTTCGTAAGTGTCCGAACCTCCTGTATAATGATTTAAATAATGTCATTGACTTATTACAGAATCATAATCATTGTTATGATATCATATATGGTCATATTCATAGCTTATTATTAGTAATATTTCATTGCTACTTGTTATTCGGGTGTTTATTACTTTTTGATCTTATGCGTGTCTTGTCGAATAAATTCTTATTCTTATTTTTAGGTTATAGATACCTCATTTCAAGAATGGTATTAGTGTAATATATATCATATTTATTCTCTCAATTCATTTATGTAATCTTTATCCAATGAAAATCATGTAGAATGAGTCACATCACATCGTGGAGACGGTATTCCGTACGTACGCACGAGCAATGATATCGTTCCCATGATCGTGAAATTATATTGGAGTGTATGTATACTATTTCATAATCAATATAAATTTATAATAATCATATATATTCATTCCTTACACCATTATACTCATCCAAGTAAGGTGGTGGTGGAAAATAGATTACACCACGGCGTGGAGACGGTATTCCATACATACGCACGCGCGGTGATTTCATTTTCCGTAGGATGGATATATGGTGAAATAGGGTTGTTTAATACTTATAATAACATATAAGTATATTAGTGATACTTATGTTATTAATTCATAATGAAACAACTAAAGAAGAAGAAGTGGAAGAAGAAATAAATTTGAAAGAATCGGTAACGGACATTACCTCTTCTTTGAAGCGCTTCTTTGAGACCTCCTTTTAGTGCACTAAAAGTGGTATTTGAAGAAGACCAGGACATCTAGTATGTTTATGGGGAAGTGGAGAGGAGTACTTTTCATGGGTTGGTCGAGCTTGAAGGCTCAAAGTGGTGTGAGGAAGAGAGGGAGTAGGTGCCCTTTTATAAGGGAGGAGAGGGGCACCTTTGGAAAAACTAAAACTATTATTTTATTATAAAGTCATATTCGGTTTTAAATAGCTCCTAATTGATTTATTTAGAAGCTAAGGTTGGTATGGGTAGAAATACTCTCATCCAATATAATTTAGACAAGTTTAGGTTCCTATTTTAACCTTATTATTTAGATTTAACTTTAAGTTAAATAATTTTACTTTTACCGTGTCTTCTTGTGTGCTTACACTATAAGGTTATTAGACTTATTATAACAAGATAAAAAAACCCCAAGTTGTTTATTATTAATATATATTACCTTATATATGTCATTTGGCCGAACCATAGATTTTTAGGAATAAAATGACAATTAATAGTATAATATTTGTTTTAAAAACTAATTTATGTCAATTTTGACACTATTTAGTAATTGATTTTTGTAAAAATCATAACAGAATTATTAGTTCGAAAAAAGTTATTTAAATCAATACTAACATTTCATATTAACCTATAAAATTAGTGGAATTCATAAAAAGTCTCAAATTACATTTATTTGGGTATTTATAACATCAAATATGTCAATTGTTCATTAATAAGATAATTACTGCATCATCTTTGTGTCAAAAATAAATTATATTATTTAATGTCTAAAAATTACAAATAAAATACCATTATGTAGGAACTCTTTTTATATTTCTAATGAATATTTATAGTCTAATTTATCTTATGTATAACTATATATTACACATTATTTACTTATTAAACATTGATTTTAACTATTTTAACCCTTCTTTAAATAAATTAATAATAAATGTCCTAATCTAATCCAAGTGGGCCTAAAAGGTCATATTTTATTCCTAAGGTTGTTTTTGGTAGAATTAAACTTATCCAATAGAATTAGGACATGTGTTAGGATAATAATAATATCATTTTTACCCTTAATTACCCTATTTACTTATAACCATTGTAAATAAAAGTAAAACGTTACTATTCACCAAAAATTATTTTCATCTCATTGAACCACATTTTACTTACTGACATCAACTGTGTCTCTCAGATTTTTGAAATTACACTCACAGAGGCGGTAAAATTAAGTTTTATGTAAATTTGAAAATTCTCCTAGGAGGTGGGTAAAAGACGGTGAAAAGTTCAATAAAATTTTTATATATCTAAAATTATTACAAAATTACTCCAATGAATTACATTGAACTTATATAGGTATTATGTATCAATTTTGACCTTAAATAAATTTAAATAAAATAAATAATTATTTAAATAAAAAGTCGGTTTTTAAATAGTAACCTAGTGTTTTCACTATTCATCAAAAATTGAAAGTTCTAGAAAAATTCCAAAATTTCACCCTAGGCTAATTTCGATATTCCCAATCCAAAAAAGAAGTCCATTTTGAAAAATAAAATTTAAAAAATTTAAAAAAGTGGTTATTTCTATTCATAACGGCTAGTTTTAAGAATATTTTAATAGCATATCGTTGTTTAGTGAAACTCGGTATTGCGTACGACGCAAGCTATAAAGGAAGGTCAAAATGCGTGTAAAGAAAGCCAAGCTAGTGTTATGTGTAGTGAAGGATTCCTTTGATGATTTATATAAAATAAAAACAAAATATTTCTTATAAAAGTATCAGGTGTTACATTCTACCCCCTCTTAAAATGAATTTCGCCCTCAAAATTCATCACTTGTAACAAATAGATGAGGATACATCTCCCTCATCATATCCTCAAGCTCCCATGTAGATTCTTATAATTGGTGGTTCCTCCATAAAACTTTCACCAACCGAGTGGTCTTGTTCCGTAGGACTTTTTCACTATGACCGAGAATCTCTATCGGCTGTTCTTCATAAGAATTTTCTTGTTCCAGCGGTACAATTTCTGAGCTGAGTACATGTGAAGGATCAGGTATGTACTTTCTTAGGAGAGATACATGGAACACATCATGAACTTGAGAGAGATTCGGTGGAAGCTCTAATTGGTAAGCTACCTTCCCAATACGATCCAGTATTTCGAAAGGACCGATATACCTAGGGATCAACTTTCCCTTCTTTCCAAATATCATGACCCTCTTCTAGGGAGATATTCATAAGAACACTTTATCACCAAATTTAAACTCTAAGCCTTTTCTTCAGTTGTCAGCATAACTTTTTTGTCGACTCTGAGCTTCTCATATGTTTTGTTGAATAGATCTGACCTTTTCTGCCATCTCATCAACAAGATCAGGTCCTAATAGCTTTCTTTCCCCAACTTCATCCCAGCAAGTTGGAGTCCTGCATTTCTTTCCATGGAGAGCTTCATAAGGAGCCCTCTGAATACTGGAGTGAAATCTATTATTATAATAAAATTTCACCAAAGTTAGGTGTTGATCCCAACCACCTTTGAAATCCATAGAGCAAGCTCTCAACATATCTTCTAGATTTTGAATTGTCCTCTCAGACAGACCGTCTGTCTGAGGATGATAAGCAGTGCTGAAACTCAACTCAGTATCCAGAGTATGCTGAAGAATTTTCCAGAACTTTGAGGTAAACCTCGGATCCCGATCAGATATAATAGAAAGTGGTACTCCATGCAATCATACCACTTCCTTTACATATATCCTGGAAAGCTGATCCAGAGAGAAATCCTCTCTAATAGCAATTAAGTGTGCGGACTTTGTAAGACGATCAACTATGACCCAGATAGCATTATTTCCTTTGGATGTTTTAGGAAGTCCTATGACAAAGTCCATAGTGATGTTTTCCCATTTCCATTCATGTATGGGTAATGGTTGTAACATCCCCTTAGACTTCTATCTCTCAGCTTTAACTTTCTAACAAACCAAGCATCGAGAGGCATATTCAGCAACATCTCTTTTCATGCCATCCCACCAGAAGTACTCTTTCAGGTCCCTATACATCTTCGTGCTTCTTGGATGAATAGAGAATGAAGAACTATGAGCCTCATCCAGCAGCTCCTTCTTTAATTCGGGGATGGGAGGAACACAAACCTGATTCCTAAACTTTATTATCCCATCAGAATCAAGGTTGAATTCAAGAACATTTCTCAACTTCTTTTGAAACTCTACATCTTCTTTTTGTGCCTCTTTAATCTTCACAAGTATAGATAGTTGAACATTCATTTGAGAAAGATACGATTTTCCCCTTTCATTATAATTCCAAGATCCATCCTTTCTAAATCCATAAATATTGGATCTTTTGTGATCCTCATCATGGATAAACTGGCATGGTCTTGTCGAATTAATGCATCTGCCACCTTGTTTTCTTTCCCAGGGTGGTAATGAATTGAGCAGTCATAATCCTTAATCAGCTCCAACCATCTTCTTTGGCGCATATTCAGCTCCTTTTGTGTGAAAATATACTTTAAACTTTTATGATCAGTATAAATGTCACACCTTTCTCCATAAAGATAATGCCTCCAAATCATTAATGCAAAGATTACCGCAGCGAACTCCAAATCATGAGTTGGGTAATTTTCCTCATGGATTTTCAACTGTCGTGAGGAATAAGCTATCACCATATCATTTTGCATAAGAACACACCCCAATCCCTTCTTGGATGCATCACTATATATCACAAACCTTTCTCCACTACAAGGAAGTGTGAGTACAGGTGCACTGGATAACCTTCTTTTCAACTCCTTGAAATTCTCTTCACATTCCTCCGTCCACACGAACTTGACTCCTTTTCGAGTCAACCTTGTGAGTGGATTAGATAATCGTGAAAAATATTTCACAAAACATCGGTAATATCCAGCCAAACCAAGAAAACTTAGGATCTCAGTTACTGTTGTTGGTCTTGACCATCTTTCGTTAACCTCTATTTTTGCTGGATCCAGAGATATCCCCTCTTTTGAGATTATGTGACCCAAAAATGAAACTTTTTGAAGCCAAAATTCACACTTGGTAAATTTGGCATAAAGCTTCTCCTTTCTCAGGATCTTAAATATAATTCTCAAGTGATCTTCATGTTCTGCCTTGCTCTTTGAATATACAATAATATCATCTATAAAGACTACCAAAAACTGATCAAGATAGTCTCTAAAGACTCTATTCATCAGATCCATGAAGATAGCAGGGGCATTAGTAACACCAAATGGCATCACTATAAATTCATAGTTTCCATACCTTGTACGGAAAGCCGTCTTTGGTATATCTTCCCTTTTGACCCTTAATTGATGATACCCTAAACAAAGATCAATCTTGGAAAAGTATTGAGCTCCGCGTAGTTGCTCAAATAAGTCATCAATGCGCGGGAGAGGATATTTGTTCTTGATAGTGATCTTGTTAAGTTCTCGATAATCAATGCAGAGTCTCATTGATCTATCTTTCTTCTTAACAAACAGAATAGGTGCTCCCCAATGTGATGCACTAGGGTGTATGAACCCCTTATCAAGATTCTCTTGGAGTTGCTTCTTCAATTCCTGCAACTCAATTGGGTCCATTATATAAGGTTTCATTGAAATAGGAAAAGCACCTGGTATAAGTTCTATTGAAAACTCAAATTCACGATTTGGTGGAAGACCCGGTAATTCCTCCAAAAAGACATCGCCAAACTCTCGTACAATGGGAATATTCTTAATCGTGAGTTTCTCACCAACTATTTGAGATAAATAACCTTCATTTAGTGTAATCAAGACCCATAAGATGGAAGAAATTTCCACTAGAAGGTTATGTTCATCCTTGCATCAATAGACGATCATAGATTGATCTGGAATATGAAATGTGACTTCCCTTCTTTGGCAATTTTTATGAGATCCATATAAAGAAAGCCAATCCATGCCAAGAATCACATCAAATTTCACTATAATAAGGATCACAAGATTTGCAAGAATCATTTTCCCACAAACTTCAATCGGAGAAGAATTATAAACTTTTGATGTGACAGTTGTGCCATTAGGGGTTGTCACAGCTAACTCAACATCTAATTGTTGAGGTAATACAGTAATACCCTTAGAAAATTCTTCTGAAATAAAAGAGTGGGTGGATCCAGAATCAAATAAAACATTTTCTACTTTAGAGTGGATAGTAAGTGTACCTTTCAACACTTTGTTATCGTACTCCACATCGCAGATAGAAATTGCATGTGAATTTCCTTCGACTTTAGCCTTAAGAGTTTTTTGACGTCGACCATCATCATCAACCCATGGATTTGGGCATTGATTGGCATAATTCCCCATTTCTTTTCACTTGAAACATTGAAGTTTAGTAGGTTCATTCTGTGTATCCCTTCCTTTGTTTGCATCATTAGACATCTTCTTCCCATCATTGCAGTATTCAAATTCCCGATGACCTTCCTTTCCACATTTGAAACATTTACTTGTCCCTTCAAGACCACTCCCTCCATGTTTCTTTCCACACATTGAGCATAAGGGAAAGATCATCTTATTTTCAGTGTGCTCTTTATATTTTCCTTTGATTTCCATTTTCCTCTTCTTATCAAACCCATATGACTGATGGGTTACTAAAATCTCCATCTCAATTTTGAGAGCACATCAAACAATTTCCTCATAGCTATTGAAGTCCCTTATGGCTAACGCCCTTCGAAGACTTGGTTTTAAGCCACTAAAGAATCGATCGATCTTACTCTCAGGTTGGATAATAATCCCAAAATCGTACCTTGTAAGTCTTGTAAAATTTCCTTCATAGGTACCAACAGATTCATCATCCTTTTTCTTTAGTTCAAGAAACTCCTTCTCCATATTTTTTCGGAGAATACGAGGGAAGTACTTATTGAAAATTAAGTTCTTGAACTCGTCCCATTCCATGGACTCAATTTCATATCTTGGCCTCGTATTCTTGATACGATTCCACCATTGATCAGCATCACCTTCCAAATGATACACTGCTAATATGACTTTATCATGTTCAGAACATTGAAGAATTGAAAATATCTTTTCAGTAGTACTGATCCATTGTTCAACAACTAATGGATCAGTAGACCCACTGAATGAAGGTGGACGATGTCTCATGAAGGATTCAATAGAATGTTGCTCCTTCCTTTGCTCGTTTGGAAGTCCAGAATGATTCATAGCTTGAGAATGTTGTGTGAGTATGGCTACAATAATTTTCATTCCAGCTCCCATAACGTTTGGTTTCTCAGGGGGGAAATCATTGCATTGCCTGTCACATTCCGCATTAACACGGTTCCTTCGGGTTCCAGCCATTGACTAAAACTAAGAATAATAGTGTGAGCAACACTAATTGTAATAGGAAAACCACGTAATCAAGAATAAAATTTTGCACTTAAGTTCTTATCCTAGGTTATTCATGGCCATTTCTAAAACACTAAGATTGTGTTCTATGCCTATACTTATCCTTAGGATTCTTACTAAGTCTTTCACATCCTTGTTTCCAAAGGTTCACTATACCTTTCCTCTGATACCAAATATAATGACCCATACTTTACATACATTTTTAATACTTCAAAATTTAAGCACACTTATTACAACATATAACAAAACCATGAAAGGACTGTATAGGAATAGTGTCTTTAGAAACTGGGAAACATAAACAATAGGTTTATAAAGCCTCTACATTGTCTCCAATTTATTTCATCATATCTAGAGTCACTTTTGTAATATCCTACTTAATAAGATTCTTCCTGACCTGGGGAAAAGAAAACATACAAAAGGGTGAGCTCAAATGCTCAGTAATGGTAAACAAAAGAAATAACAATCACATCATATTCATAAGAACATAACATTTTGGAAATCTTACCCTGCAAAAGAGATCATAATTTCGTAACATGAGATAAATCATGGTAGTGAAATATAACCACAATAATCATAACTTAAAACATGAACCTTTTTGGCATACACACATAATCATAGAGAATCATTTCTTATTAGTCAAGACTCATTTCCAAGACTATCTTAGTGGACAAAGTCTATTTCTGAACCGAGTTCATTCCTCGTTTCAGTCCTGTTTCACTGAACCGGTTTAACCTGTCGTTCCATCCATGTCTATCTCATGAGATATAAAATCTTTACCCAATGCATTGGAGGGCTATATATGTACCACCCATCTTATAATGATACAATTCTTATGTGTGCCACAAAATCATAAACCATACATCATAGCATAACACATGTAATAAAAATGGGATTCTTAAACATCGTGATATCATAAGACAATTCATATAAGATAAAGGAATTCATAAAAATAATTACATCACAACATAATCAAATAAATTTAATAATAGGTATAGAAATAGAACCCTTTATTATCTTAGATGGAAAATAATTCTGATAAAATACTTGAACTCCATTCTTGAGGAAAATATGCTTTCTTCTTCAAAAACACTTTTTATTTCTCAACATGTCATAAAATTATAAACTAAAAGAAGTTGATTAAAAATAAACTTGAAAACTTGTAAAGTAAGCTTCTTGGAAATAATTTTTTAAAAATCCATTCGTGCCTTATAAGTTAAAAAAACATTCTTCTCGTACTTTTGTCGGAAAAGTCAAAAAGTACCTCGTACCAAAAATGACAAAAGATTCCTTTCATATCTTTTACTAAAAACTCACCGAAGAGTAAAATTGGATATCAACTATTGTAGAAGGATATAAATATTAAATATTTAGGAAACATTGATGTGGATGATAAAATACACCCCAGTAAATTCCAAAGTATAAACAATATCGGATAAAAATGAGATTGTGATGTTTCCCTTACCTTAGGTCCGATTTTTTTCGTAAGTGTCCGAACCTCCTGTATAATGATTAAAATAATGTCATTGACTTATTACGGAATCTTACTCAGTGTTATGATATCATATATGGTCATATTATTAGCTTATTATTAGTAATATTTCATTTCTTCTTGTTATTCGGGTGTTTATTACTTTTTGATCTTATGTGTGTTTTGTCGAATAAATTCTTATTCTTATTTTTCGGTTATAGATACCTCATTTACATAATGGTATTAGTGTAATATATATCATATTTATTCTCTTAATTCATTTATGTAATCATTATGCAATGAAAATCATGTAGAACGAGTCGCATCACATCGTGGAGACGGTATTCCGTACGTACGCACGAGTGATGATATCGTTCCCATGATCGTGGAATTGTATTGGAGGGTATTTATACTATTTCAGAATAAATATAACTTTACAATAATCATATATATTTATTCTTTACTCCATTATACCCATCCAAGTAAGGTGGTGGTGGAAAATAGATTACACCATGGCGTGGAGACGGTATTCCGTACATACGCACACGTAGTGATTTAGTTTTCCATAGGATGGATATATGGTGAAATAGGGATGTTTTGATACATATAATAACATATCAGTATATTAGTGATACTTATTTTATTAATTATTAATGAAACAACTAAAGAAGAAGAAGTGGAAGAAGAAATAAAGTTGAAATAATCGGTAACGGACATTACCTCTTCTTTGAAGTGCTTCTTTGAGACCTCCTTTTAGGGCACTAAAATTGGTCTTTGAAGAAGACCAGGACATCTAGGATGTTTCTAGGGAAGTGTAGAGGAGAACTTTTTAGGTGTTGGCCGATCTTGAAGGATCAAAGTGGTGTGAGGAAGAGAGGGAGGAGGTTCCCTTTTATAAGGGAAGAGAGGGGCACCTTAGGAAAAACTAAAACTATTGTTTTATTATAAAGTCATATTCAGTTTTAAATAGCTCCAAATTGATTTATTTCTAATCTAAGGTGGGGATGGGTCTAAATACTCTCATCCAATATAATTTATAAAAGTTTAGGTTCCTATTTTAACCTTATCATTTTGATTTAAATTTAAGTTAAATAATTTTACTCTTACCGTGTCTTCTTGTGTTCTTACACTATAAGGTTAATAAATTTACTATAACAATCCAAACGAACTCAAAGTTGTTTATTATTAATATATATAACCATATCTTAGTCATTTGGCCGAAACTTAGATTTTTAGGAATAAAATAACAATTAATAATATAATATTTGTTTTAAAAACTATTTTATGTCAATTTTGACACTATTTAGTAATTGTTTTTTGTAAAAATCATAACAGAATTATTAGTTCAAAAATAGTTAATTAAATGAATACTAACATGTCATATTAACCTATAAAATTAGTGGAATTCATAAAAAGTCTCAAATTACATTTATTTGGGCATTTTTAACATCAATTGTGTCAATATTTCATTAAAAAGATAATTACTGCATCATCATTGTGTCGTAAAAAATTAAATTATTTAATGTATAAAAATTACAAATAAAATACCATAATATAAGAAATCTTTTTAGATTTCTCATGAATATTTATAGTCGAATTTATCTTATTTATAACCCTATATTAAAAATTATTTACTTATTAAACTTTGATTTTAACTATTTTAACCCTTCTTTAAATAAATTAATAATAAATGTCTTAATCTAATCCAAGTGGGCCTAAAAGGTCATATTTTATTCATAAGGTTTTTTTGGTCGAATTACACAAATCCAATAGAATTAGTACATGTGTTAGGGTAATAATAGTATTATTTTTACCCTTAATTGCCCTATTAACTTTTAACCATGGTAAATAAAAGTAAAACGTTACTATTCACCAAAAATTATTTTCATCTCATTGAACCACATTTTACTTACTGACATCAACTGTGTCTCTTGGATTTTTGAAATTCCACTCACAGAAGTAGTAAAATTATGTTTTATGTAAATTTTCAAATTCTCCTAGGAGGTGGGTAAAAGACGGTGAAAAGTTCAATAAAATTTTTATATATCTAAAATTATTATAAAATTAATCCAATGAATTACATTGAACCTATATAGGTATTATGTATCAATTTTTACCTTAAATAAATTTAAATAAAATAAATAATTATTTAAATAAAAATTCGGTTATTAAATAGTAACCCAGTGTTTTCACTATTCATCAAAAATTGAAAGTTTCCAGAAAAATACCAAAATTTTACCCTAAGCTAATTTCGATATTCTGAATCCAAAAACGAAGTACATTTTGAAAAATAAAATTTACAAAATTTCAAAAAGTGGTTATTACTATTCATAATGGCTATTTTTAATAATATTTTAATAGCATATCATTGTTTAGTGAAACTCGGTATTGCGTACAATGCAAGCTATCAAGGAAGGTCGTGATTGCGTGTAAATCAAGCCCAGATAGTGTTGTGCGTAGTGAAATATTCCTTTGATGATTTATATAAAATAAAAATAAAATATTTCTTATAAAAGTCTCGGGTGTTACACATATTCATTTTAAATGGATTTGTTGTGAACTAGAAGAGATCAAAGAAGGATGTGGTCATAGATTCTATAGTAGAGACTGATTAAATTGCATCTTTTGAGGAAACTAGGGAAGTATTACGAATTCACAACTTCATCTAACAGTTGGATGTGGTACCTAGTAGTAAATATCCTATCACACTCTATAATGATATTACGGTGGTGGTGGATCTTGCATAATAGACAAGGTCATATCAATGCATGAAGCACATACTTCAGAAGTATCATCTATTCAGTTATTTTTATAACTGAGGTACGGTTGTATTGAGTAGTATTTCTATGGAAGACAACAAGGAGGACCCCTTCACTAGAGCCTTGATGTAGTAGAAACATGATTATCAGGTCATTTCTAGCAAAGTAAAATTCATAGGCTATTGGATCTAGTCTAAGTGAGGGTTTTTTAGAGATGGTTTCCTAGGACCAATAGATTATACTTTGATTGCATGTATATTCAATGTATTAATTATTAATTTAACATATTATTACATATTTTTCATTCTTTGTTCATGGATTTAATGTAATAATGTTCTTGAGTATTTTTTTCATCGATAAGGCCATAGAAGTTCCCTGTTATGATCAGAACCATGTTATTCTATGGAAATATTCAAAACATAGTTATACGGTTTGATAACATAGTATGATGGTAAAAATAGTATTTATACTATCTGGTGTGAGTGCTCATAAGTGGATGAGTCTTATTCTCATAAATATCAAGCTTGGTAATCTCCAAGATGATAGATAATGAGAAAAGAGATGATAGTAGGAATTCTGCATGTTTTGGGGTCATCGTATATTCTTATATGAGAGTGTGTGTAAGGGTCCTTAGAATCTAAGATTATCATTAATGTATTCCATGACTCATGCACATATATTTACTAACTAAAACTATCATTCCATATGTGGGTGGGAAGTATAGTATGTTGGGTGTTTCATGATTGACATTTTATTAATGGATGAGTTGAGGAAAGATTTTTCCCATCCATCATTATGAAGTTCATATCTCGGCCCTTTTATTAGAATATAATAGTTATATTAAATTACATGGCCATGGTGTATTGACATGTTTATTTCATATACTCAAAGAAAGGTGTATCGATTAAATAGGTTGATGATGCCATCATGAAACCTACTTGGTGAGATATTGTGAAAAAGGGAATATATTAAATAGTGAGTGTTCATATGTGGTTTTTAATATTATGATATTAGGAAAGTCCACCTAATTTCAATGAGAAAGAATCATATAAGGACACATTATAAGGGTTTATGTTGATCTTGATTAAATTATATTATAGTTTAGTTAATGGAATAAATATTATACATAAGTGTTAGGAATAATTTTATTGAAGTTATATTGATCACATAAGGTAAAACATATATTTATTCACCAACATGTGAATAAAAATATATTTATTTATTTTATTTAATATTTAATAATTATTTATCCATACATATGTGAATGAAATATTTAATTATAAAAAAATATTATTCATGTGTTTAATAAATGCAATAAGAGTTCAAATGGACCAAGACCCTATTCATTGAAAAATATAAATTAACAAGCTATTCAAAAAAATATTTTTTATTGCACAAGTTTTCTTGCACCACAAATAATAATATTACTATAATTATTATGTGACATGGGGTTTATTAATGGTAATAAATTTTATTTAATGGGCAGCATGAAATTAAAAAATATTTTAATTTGAATCCTAACTCTATAAATATATAGTTATGTCTATTGTGTAGAGCATCCGAAAAATTGAGAAAAGATAATTGTCGTGTGCAAAACAAATCTCTCTCAACTCCTTCACTCGCTCTCAAGAACAATAAAAGGATGAGATATTTCTTGAATATCGAAGAAATAGATATCAATAATTAACAATGAAAGACATTTGATTCACCATACAACAACCCATAGATCGATTGGTGTTTCTTAGATATCATAGGATCACATGTAGATCACCACTATAGGGCTTATATCCATGGATCCTCATAGCATAAAAAAGGTAATCTGAAATGGTCTTTTTGGATGATCAATGTTCACCAATAAAGAAATTTCTTAATCCCATGCATTTATTTCTTCAAATTTAAATAAATTAATTAAAAATTTGATGTAAAATATCCTCACTCTTGGTGTCATACAATGACTATTAAAATATATTTTAATACATAACCCAGCACTACATGGTTCTATTTCATCCATAACCAAAATCCAATGAATTTATATCCAATAAACTGACCATACATGATGTGTTTTGTGAACTTGTAATGCACTGTAATTAACATTTTATATATGAACATCGAATTATATGTTTCAGTTTATGTTTTAACAACAATTTTGTTATGAAAGGATAATCTCTAAATATAGTCTAAATCATGGTATGAAGTGGGTGGTAGAATATAAGAAGATTATGGATTAATTAAAATAGAAACATATTAAGGTATATATAGAAATATTTACCTATCAAAGCATATTTCCAAACAATTTTCATATTTTGGTCAAGGTTTCTATGGTGTCCAAAGCAAGATAACAATAATTATTTTGGATATTATGTTTAAAAATTTATGAGAGATATCATAAACCATAGAAAGACCAGTATCCCAGAATATGTAATTTATAAAGGTAATTAAAAGTTCATTAAAAATATATCTTAATCATTTGGTTTTATATATTTTCTTCTTGCTACCAATGTTTTCAAGAACAATCATACTCAAAATAAGAATTAAATTTGTTTAGAGACGATTGAGTAGAGTACACGGTGTCCTAATGTTGGATGATATCAAATTTTGGTGATTACCTACCATGTTTGTGATCTATTATAAGCTATGACCATATAAATATATTTCTTTGTGACACATTAGTATCATAATCATTATATATTATTTTTGATATGTTTCTCAAGGAGAGTATAATGCAGAAAATAAATTTTTTTATAAATTATTGGGAAGAATACATAGTGTCAGAATGAAAAAACCAATAAAATTATCTTGGATTGTTTTAAAACATTTATAAAATGATCCATAATTAATTTTTTACATGTTCGATTTGAACAAATGTCAATAAAACACACGGTGTAATCGGTATTACTCAACTTGTGTGGTTTGAGTTTAAAATTTTCATTTTAGTAAAAAAACAAAAGTGACATGATCAAAATTGAGAAAACACATTCAGATTGTTTTGATACATTAGGAAAATGATCCCTTAGTAATTTGTGACATATATGAATCAAACATACTTCAATCTAATGCACATTTTGCATGGTAAGACTCAAATTGTGTGGTTTTGGTTTAAAATTAAAATTTTATTAAAGTGTTGTTTCATATTTATGTTCAATATATTTATTTATATTATTACTAACATAAGAATTATTTTCTTATACATGTGGATTATTTTTATTAAGTTGGGGTGGTTTGTTTGAAGATTCTTGTTATTGTGAGAGATTGGAATTTGAGGCTGCAACTAAGATAATGGGAATAAGGAAATGGGTTAAGAATGTATACAAACATCATGAAAAGTTTAATTCCTACAAATTATTTAGTTAATTTTTTCACCATTTTATCTATTATTTTTATGTTAATTTCCTTATCATTTTCATCTAAAAATTATTTAGATTTTTCATAAATCTTATTAGAATTCATACTTTTCATTAAACTGTCTACAACAAGCTTTAAAAGAGAGAACATGTTTCTTTTAGATGGTGATTTTTAGGCAGCATGGGGTTTCCTCTTCCATCCAAATGGAACATATTATCTATTTTCTATCTTTTTTAAGATAGTTGAAAGAAAATTACACTTCACATACTCAATAAATCATACCTCAATCTGATACATAGTGCCCTCAGTATGACTCAAACTTTAAGTTTTTAGTTTATAATTTACATTTTAGTTTAAAACAAACATCACATAATAAAACAAAAGAAAAAACACACATGTTATTTTGATACTTAAGAAAAATGATCCATTATTCATTTAAAATTTTTAAGAATTACCGACACCTCAATCGGACAAATAGTGTGATAGGTATGACTCCAAGTGTGTCTTTTTATTTAAAATTGACATTAATTTTGGTAAAAAACACAACTGACATACTCAAAACTGAGCTAACATGTTATAATTATTTTTATACTTTAAGAAAATGGTCTATATGTCATTTTCAACATGTAGGAATCATACGCACCTCAATATGATGCACAATGTGACCGATATGACTCCTTTGGTGTCTTTTTATTTAATATTAACATTAATTTAAGTAAAAAAGACAAGTGATATACTCAAAAATGATCAAAAGAATTCATATTGATTTTATGATTTAGTAAAAGGATCCATAAGTCACACTAATACAAAATAAGGTTATAGCCATGGTTTAGAACCATGGATATAGTCCCAAAAATTGTGGCTATAGGTTATATCCAGGGTTTAATAAATTGTGGATGGTATTGGCATGGATATAGATAAATGCCTATAGCCACAGTTTGAAATCATGGCTCTATCCATATAGCCACGGTTCAAACCATCGCTATATCCCTATAGTCATGGTTCAAACCGTGTTAACAGCCCTATAGCCACAGTTTGAACTATGGTAGTAGGTAGATACATTTTAATCTATTACCATGGATTGAAACTATGGAACTAGGATAATATCCACGGTTCAAACCATAGAAATAGGTCTAATTCCATGGTTCTAAACTATGGATATGGACAGCACTTTTTAGAAGAAAAAAATCAGCATCTCTATGGCCACAGTTTATAACCGTGGAAATATCTTTCTTTCCAAGAAAAAAATGCATACATGCCACAACCTACACCATTCAACCTACAACCTACAACCTGTAACATGCACTACACTACACACCCCCTCCCCCTACCCCTTTCACCCCCTACCACATCCTCATTTAACACCCACCTGCACCCCCCACCCCTCACCTTACCTCCTACACACCCCATGCCCCTCCGTCTTGCACCCCCTGCTCCTGCACACCCCCATACCCCACCCTCTCCCCCTAAAAACCTGCACTACACACCCCCCTTCCCACCCCACCCCCTTCACCCATCCCCCATCCCCTTGCACCCCTCTACCCCCTCCTCATTGCACAACCACCTTGCACCCCCCTCACTCATCCCCCTACACACCCCCTACCCCCTTTCACCCCTACTCCTGCACACACCCCTCCCCCTTTACAACCTACACAGCACACCCCCTTCCACACCCCCTCCCCTTTTCACCCCTACCCCTACCCCTTGCACCCCCTACCCCCTCCTCAATACACATCCCCTTGCACCCCCTCCCCCACCCTACCCCCTACACACACCCCTGCCCCTCCCCCCTTGCACCACCTACTCCTACACACCCCCTCCCCCTTGCCAACATTTCACTCTGTAACCTACACTACATGCCACCCTACCCCACCCTATCCCCCCTTACACCCCTTCCCTTTCCCCTTTCACCCCCTTCCCCCTCCTCACTGCACACCCCCTTACACCCCCCCCCCCCTTTCCCCCCTGCACACCCCCTACCCCTCCTCCCTACAGTTTCTTACAACCCAATAACCTGCAGTTTCCTACATCCCACTGACCTGTAGTTTCCTACTACATTTACCTATGGGAAAAAATACATGTCTTCCTAAAATCCACCCATAGTAGATGCTGAAAAATAAAACATGAAATTTCCTAAATAAGTGGACAAAAAAACAATCTTATATAACAAAATCTATCCAGAGCATCCTTCAACCACCAAATGCATCTCCATATAGACATTTACACATTGTATTTCCCCCCATATTAAGAACACAACTCAAAGAGGCGACCTTGGTGAATCAGAACCCAAGTATGTGACATGGTTGAATTGGTGCTCAGGTGGTTTCCACCCTGATGATTGATACCTAACTGATTGACTGCTCAAGTGGGTCACATGTGTGAATGGGAACCCAGGAATGAGAATTTTGAGAATTTTAACTATGATGATCAGTTCCCAATAGGTTAAACCATACGTGTTTGGGAACCCATATGATGAGGTTTTTTTGTGATAAATACCCAAGGATTTCCTCAAAATAAAGAGTTCCAAGATGGGACTCTAAATTGATGTATATAGGATTTTCTGGGAAGGAATCTAAATTAATGGTTTTTAGGTGCATATTTCTTCACCTATATCATCCCATTAGGGATGGGAAAGGTTCCAAGATTGGTTTCATTCCTAAATGGACATATTTTTAAGCTATGCATATCTGTAAAACATTCGAATTGGTTTTTATTTATATAAAACCAATATAAATTAGTATAATATTTGGGCATATATGCAAGATTACTATGTGCTAAGGATATCTTGGAGAAACTCTCTATCTCATTACTCTTGAAAATGTGTATCCAGTGGGTATTTGGATAGGAAAAACCCATCTTGGGAATTCATCCATTACCTGTAACCACTCTTGAAAACTAATAACACCAAGGTATAGGTTTGGTCATTTGTGTATATGTGAAGGAAATGTATAGGTTCATCTGAGTGAATTGTATTAGGATATGTATGGTTTCATCTTGGTACATGTTGAGGGATACATAGCATGGTGTGATAGACTAGGTGTTCAATGTAAGGGCATGGGAGTTGGGGCATGTGAGGTTATACTCCTAAACTGGGTGCATGGGAACACTTATAGAATATACCATTGAATTGGATAATATGGTTAAGAAACAAGTACCAAATACCCAATTATAATTTTCTTGGTGGATATTCTCAACACCCGATTTGATGGTTTCAAAAATAATTATCATAGATTATGGAATTTAGGATTCCAAGAGGAATATCCCAAATTATTGCATTTTGGACTTCCAAAAATTATACCTTGACCTAATGAATTTTAGGCTTCTAAGAGGAGTGTCATGACTCTAGGAATTCTGAGTTTCCAAGGAGAATATCCCAAAAAAATTTATTTAGGTCACTTAGAATGGTATCTCTACTCATTTTATTTTTATATTTTTATAAGAATGCTCACTTCATGGTTTCTCAAAATGAGGATATTATCATCTTTAAAGTGAAAAAAATGTCATTTCCTATTATCAAGTTCACTAAAATTTTCTAATGAACACGTGAAGGGAGATTTATGTTTATTCATAAGATAGATAACGATGAGTTGTTTATTCCATTTTATGTTATATTCAATCCACTTAAATCTCATACAATCATGAAGATTCTTATAAAGTACCTTGAACTAGAATATATGGTCATTGTTATGTTAATATTGGAAGATATTTCTCAAAGGGTGGGGTATTTTTAAAAAGTCTTGTTTCATGACATGTATTTTCTTTATTTTATAATAAAATATGAGAAATTAACTTGAACAAGATATATGTTTAGATACATGTATCATTTCTAACATAGATCATTAAAAGTCAATTTCTATCCTTATGGTCGGGTGCTAATACTTCTATTTTAAAAGGTATATGTAGATTCAAATCATCTGATAAAATGTCATCATAGTTTCATTTTATTAGCCAATAAACTTAGAAGCTTTATATTTTTATTAAATTATACCTTGAAAAAGTTAGTGGTTTTTAGAAAACCGGTTTTTAAAACAATCAAGAAATTATGGAAACAAGTTTTTAAAAAAAATCAAGCAATTATAAAATTTAAATTAAAGGGTTATGCAAAGGGAACCTACCTCAACATCAAGGCACGCTTCTTTAATGATGAAAACTCAAATCTTATTTTTTTTAGATTACAAGAATATGCAAATTCAAATATATATAAGGACACCTAGCCCATATGTACATATTTTTATGGCCAAATATGCATAAGGGAATCCTTACATATATGTTTATACTTAAATATACTCCTTTACACTTACACATGTATGCATTTTTCATATCTATATATAAGCACACCTGGCCCCAATATATATATTCATACTACCATGATTGAATATCTATAAAGGGGTAACATATATATGTATATAACTACCTATGAATACACATGTAAGCCTTCATCAACAGCAACTCGAATCCACCTCAATGAGATCCAAAACGCACTACAAAAATATAAGGATCCAAAAAATCACAAAATCCCTAATTATAATTGGTCCAATGAATAAAAATGGAATAAAAGTTACCCAAATCAAATGTTGAAGTCACTGTCTTCAATGGTGGTGGATAGAACCAGCCTCACCATAAGAAACCACAAGTAAGAAAATAGTGGGAAAAGAAATGAGATATAACGACTTATTATATATATATGATAAGTGTTTCAACTGTACATGATAAATGATACATGAATCCATAACCAAAAATGAAAAAATAATATTCATATTAATATATACATCCCAATACTAAATAACATGATCATTAATAAAGATGCAAATTTCGAAATCACCCATTAATCAAAGAAAAACACATTCCAAAACTTCAACATTCCAAAAAAATAATTTCCTATTAAAAACATTATATTGCATAAGAAATATAAACACTTTTTTTAGAAACACTTGTTTGGAAAACATGGAATGGTGAACCTAGCTTCTCCCCCTGCTCACCCTGCACACAACCAACACAACCCCTGCACACCCCCTCTCCCTCCACTGTACACTTCTTGCCCCCTACACACACTCCCTCCACCCCCTTGCACACTCTCCCACACATTCCTTTCCCTTGTACCTTGCACACCCCATGCACACACCCAGTACACTCCCCCTGCACACCCTAGAACAACCCATGCACACTCCCTCTATTGCACAATTCCTGCCCTTACACACGCTCCCTCCACCCCCTACACCCTACACCCTGCACACCACCTTCCCACACTCCCTCCACCCCCTGCACACACACCCTGCCCCTGTACCCTGCACACACCCTGAACACACACCCTGCACCCAATCCCTACATACACACCCTACACACCACATCACAACCCTTGCACACCACCTCTACTGCACACTTCTTCTCCCTGAACACACTCCCTCCACCCCCTGTCTCAGACCCCCTCCCCCTTCCCTACATAGCCCCTCCACCTCCCCCTACTACACCAGCCCCTCCCCCTCCCCTACCATGCACATCACCTCCCCCTCCCCCTACTGCACCATCCCCCCTTGCACACCCCCTATACACACCCCTGCACACAATGGAATGTGGGCTGCATTTCAGTTACTTCAAAAGGTATATAGGCATGGGGTTTTTCTGGTTCAGGCTTATGATTGGGAAAGAAAGTTCCAAACTCAAATGTTACAGATCTTGCAACTAGTGTCGTGGTTGTAGTTCACTCCAAGTATACCACACCCAATGAGGTTTGTTTCTTTAGGGAGAGTATTATTGTGGAAAAATTTGGAGACATAGCACCAAATATTTAACATACAACTGGATACATGATACATAATTTCTAAGTGTGTTAAATGTGCAGGAGGTAGAGGTTACGATGGCTCAGTTTGATATATTTTCACCTTGAGGACAATGTGTTTTTTCAAGAGGGAGATAATGATAGGAACATAGGGTTGAAACCATTGGGAAGGGTCTTGCTACAGGTCTTATGCTTATGTTCTGTTCAACACAACTTATAATGAATGCTAAAAAAATTTAGAAGCATCATAGAAACCATATAAATCTTAAAAGTTTCAATATAAATCTCTGATGTTTAGATATTCAGGAGTCAACAAATTCTTAATGTGATTAAAACATCATGTAAAAGGAAATGAAATAAAAATAAATATGAAATAGAAAGATAAAAATTGAGAGATGTTTGAAGATACAACATAAGATATAGAAGGTTTTTGTTGTTTGGATAATGGAACATAACATTAGCATCATTTCATTCAAAATTGAACATTACAATAGGAAAATTATATAGTAATAAATGAAATCCATGCTCATTATTGCATTAAAAAAATTAAAAATGAATAAAAACATGAAACAAAGGCATTATAAATGTAGCTACGATATCAAACAATGTAAACAAACAATATATTAAGAGATTAAAAAATAAAAAAAATTATAGAAAAGATAAAACATTTTATGTAATTATATGAATTATAGGAAGTTGTGTCAAACCATTTTATAATATTATGTAAAACATATACTAGAGTTTATAATTTTTTAGATGGGGTTTATAGAAAGAAATAACTCAATTTTAAGCTCTTAGTGTGATATAAATAATTCTAAAATATGAACCTATAAACTAATTGGAATACACTATAGAACAAAAATACCAAAATCATAATTCCATGTTTGGAATGTAGTGGAATTTAGGATAATAACATGAACCTTTCATGGAAATGTTTCTCTTGAGATGATTAGATGGATCTTGAAAGAAAGCATTCATAGTTTCTAAATCATGCATCCTTGAGAATCTGCAATCATCCAACTAAATGGGGAATATAAAAATCATAACATGAGTAATAGAATTAATTACATAAATCCAATTTACAGCCTCAATTGGGATAGTGGGTAAGACTACATTTGGTATAATATAAATCTTTCTAATGGAGAACTATAAATACATGGGCATTGAAATATAACTTTAATCATTTATTATTATGATTTACAATTTCCATCAAAACAAATAGTCTTCCATGAACTAATCCAAATTCATTAATCTAATATAATCTGAACTCCTAAACAAATCAAAAATCTATATTGTTTGTTAAAACCAAGTGTGGGTATAAAAAATTTAAAGAGTCAGCATTATCCCCCTACCTTCCCCCATCTCTGTACATGTAGTAGCCCCCCCCCCCACACAAACACACATACACCTCTTGCCTATATCTACCCCCTATAATTGCATACCCCCTCTCCTAGCCCATGCCTGTAGCCCCCCCACCCCATCCCTCCTGCCTCTAGCACCCCACCTTCACCCCCACAACCCCCTGCCTGCAATGCAAAACCCCCTCATGTCCCCTGCCTAACCCCCTTCCCCCAGCCTCATGCATGTATCCCCCCTCCCCATTTCTATAACTTCCCCCCTCCCCTCCCTTGCCTACCCACCCCCATCCTGTAGCCCCCCATCCTGCTTGTAATACCCTTTTTCACCCCCCACTACACCCCCCCCCCCACACTTCCCCCTACTTTCCCCACCCCACTGCACCCCAAACCTTTTACACACCCTACCCCTCCTCCCCTTCACCCCCACTACCCCCCCCCCCCACCCATACTGACCTCACCCCACTAAACCCACATCCTACTATCTGCACCCCACTTCACCCCCACCCCTTCACCCAACCCCCCCCCCCTTGTACCCCTCTTTCACCCCCCCCCCCCCCCATTGTCCCCACCCACTACCCCCCTACGGTCCCCACCCCCTGATATGAATAGAACCAATATAAAATAACTGATGGTCCCCTAACCAAATTAAACTAAACTATAAAAAAATTCATTGAATGGTTTCTATAACTCCTCTTTATTTTGTAATTTTTAGAATATATTTTTTTGGGTTAAATATGGAGAAACCAAAATACCCACAAATAAATTATAGATAGGAATTAAAATTTAAATTATAAAATTAATCTTTGCAAGTAGTTCAGCCACACACTGTAGTATTTAGGATGAGATAAGACATTTCTCTAGATCTATGTGAGAGCTGGAATCATGTGACACCTAAAGCTATGTTCCATCGGTCACTATCACCATTATTCTAGCCCCATTTATATCAGTCAACTCACCATTTCCAATGTGCATCACCACATCAAAAATTCCAGACTTGTGATACTAAACACCACTACTCCTGAACCAATTTCACCAGAAATTTCATTTTCATCATTGAATCAAGAAAACCCTGAACCAACAATAGACGAACCATAATCAAATTCCACATGATTATAACACCCAAAATGACCTTCACCAATGATAATATCAATCAATAATCCAAACCATGATGATCCAAATACTCTAACTTAATCAAACTAATCAAACCAAATTCATTCACTAAACTAATAAGAAGAAAAAGCTATGGACTTAAACTAAATAAAATAAATGTGACCTGATCCAAATCAAATATAATATATAACTAATACTACTACAATTGATAAAACCATCCTAGTTTAAATAAGACCTAATAAAATCTATAAGATTCTAAGTAAATCAATGTAATCCCACCAAATTGATTCACTAAAATAAGAACCTAAAGTTATAGACCTAAACTAAACCAAATAGATTTGGCCTGATCCAAATTAAATGGAACTAAAAAACCACTTCTAGAATTGAGACCACCCAGATTAATCTGAACCAATGAAAATAAAAATGAAATTAAGTTACCTAAACTAAGTCTTTAAGAAAGAAAACAAATTCTCAAAAACAAGAATCATCCCTCTAGATTTCACAATCCTTAGAATCCAAAACCAAAAAACTAAAATGTATTTCATAATAAAAATTTTAATTTTGTTAATAAAGATAATAAAAAAATAAAAAAATGTGTTCCTTAAATATATATATATATATATATATAATTTATAATACTATGATTTCACCCACACTTCCCCCTGAACCCCCTATCCCCCACCACACCCCCTGCCCCCACTGCAACCCCCACCCCCATTTCCTCTTGCACCCCCGCCCTATACCCCCACTTCCCCACACCCCCACTACACTTCCTTTCCCCCCACTCCCTTCACCCCCACTATAACCCCACCCCACCCCCACTTCTCCATGCACCCTCTTACCCACCACCCTTCATTATTTTCTATTAAGTTTTTCTTGTCAAATTTTTCCATCACCTGATCAGATCTAAATAATATCACCTCTTTAGTTTTGATCCATTGGTTGAGAGAACTATCCTAGCATGAGTTATAAATTAAAGAATCATTTACAATTTAGATAAAGTTTTGTACTATTTTATTAAAAATTCATAATCCTCGTATACTTCTAGATTTGTAAAAAATAGTGGTAATATGGAAGAGAACCTAACCCAATTAAATTGACCAATTGGAGATTTGTGTGAATAAAATTTTAACTATTATAATACCTGATTGGTGTTTCTAAATTATCAAGTAGACTTTGATTAAAATCATGGTCTAATACAAATGTTTCCTATTTTTCAGGATTTGGTAGGTGAAGACCCCAACAAGATCTTAGAGTAATTTGCCACCATGTTCATTACCTTCAAAATGAGAGAAATTTCATAAGATCAAATAAAATGAAAGGAATTATCATTTATTCTAGAGGTCTCAACAAATGAATGGATGAAAAAAATATAACTTGGAGAGGTCACAAGATATTTTGAGCCCTAGATATCCATTCCTTAAATTTTATTCTCTAATTCAAGGAGCATATAGTAAAAAATGAGATTTATGGCATAATGAAAGCTATTGGACAATCTATTTATGGGTATTGGGAATGGTTCTGGAAGTTTAATTCTAGTAATCCACTTTAAACCAACATATATGATCATAATTTCTTAAAAATATTATAGCAAGGCCTTCTGAACAATGATAGAAACCTATAGAATTATTCATTAGGCTGATCTCTCATGGAAAAATATTTAACTGGGGCCAAGGATTTAATAGAGAAGGTCTCTTAGAAATCTAAAAAGTTTAATACATGGACCCATAATAAAAATTTTCATGAGTTAAAAAGTTTTAACTCACATTTACTTGAGTCTATAATTAAAGAACTAACCTCTCCTATGAGATAATTAGTGTTGAGAAAAGTGAAAGAAGCACCAACTACACCCCCATTGGTGTCTCAATTGTGTATTTTCTTAAGAGTTTTTTATAAACTTTTTACCTTAAATGTATAACACTGAAATATGTGACACTATGAACTGAAGATAATTCTAACAACCAATGAACAACAAAGGTTTCAAGGAGTATTCAAAAGTCTGATATGGATATGAAAATAAATATCAATCCAAGTCACCTTTATAATAGATTTTATAATAGATTTATCATCCCCCACACTTCCAATAGGTAAGTAAAAACTATATACCTTAAATAGGTTACCAAACTTAAGGAAACAATTCAAGATCCATCCATGAAGGACCTGTAGAGACAGATAGAGTACCAAGGAAATCAAAAATCTACTTCGAAAACCAATTTTTCTAAGCATAAAGATTTAAAATCCTATATGTAAAAATATTTATTATTTTAAATACACTGATAAATCAAGGTTCGGGTAAACACACATCTCAACCAATTCTTAACCCAATGTTTTATTTCTATAAGAAGTGGTAGGAAGGTATATGGTAGTGTGCATTAACCTATAGAAGTAAAACCTAAGACTAAACACCCAATGGGAATTGAATAAGACAATGTGGGGAAACAATATACTATGCATCTATCACATCTTGGTTTCGGAACATACATTTTCTATGAGACTCTTCATAATTGTATTGGATTTTATTTATATGGGGAAATTATTTTCTATAAAAAAATTGATAACTCAAAATTAAATTTATTAAATCCTCCAAACATTACTGCTAATAAACAACTGCAAAAATGTCGTGATATATCAAATATCCATCACTATAAAACATATGTTTACATTAACCAAAGTAATAATAATCAATTAATACTATATATTTATGAAATTTTCTTTTATAACTCACCATAGATCATTCATCCATCTTAAAATCATATCATCATAACTTTTGATTTCTAGCATTTACATATTTAAACTCTATAAGACAATCCAACCTAATGAAAATAAAAAAAACAAAGAAATCATACTTGGTGTAATAAGTGAAAACAAATAAACCCTTTAAAATACAAATGTGACAATTAAAAAGTGAAGAAATAATAACAAATAAATCTTACCCAATGAAAATTGAAGAGGTTGTGGATCTAAAATCAAAGAAACCCTTCTATGTGGTAGAAATCAGATGGCATGTGAGGAATTAGAACCATCTTGGTTCATATGTATGCGGATATGTATTGGATAAAATCAGAGTTAATTGAAACCCCAACAGAATAAACATAATATGAATTTGAGGAAATAGAAAACGAGCCCTAATGCACCCTACCATAGGCCACTCACAAGCTGTGAGTCGTGGACCACCCACCAGTGAGATGTAGAGGGGTGCCTAGAATGTTTGAAGACTAAAAAAACATTATATAGTGGTGAGTAGAGGAGGAAGGTGTCCCAAGGTGGAGGCAGAGGTGGAGGTAGAGGTGTATTGGTTCAGTTTGATACATGGTGTTCCCAATATAACTCAACGTGTCCATTATTAGTTTAAAAATAATATTTTAGTTCAATAAGTGTTTCACTCACTGAAAACCAAGAAAATATGCTTGGATTGTCTTGATAATTTAGGAAAATGATTCATAAGTCGTTTTTATGTGTAAGAATTAGTCACATGTCAAACCAAAACACGATGATACCGATATGACTCAAAGTGAATGTTTTCATTTTAAAATCATATTTTAGTAAAAAAACAAGTGACATACTCAAAATTGAGAAATCATTTTCATATTGTTTTGATAAATTATGAAAATGATACATAAGTCATTTGTGATGTGTATAAATTAGACTCACCACAATTTTATGAATGGTTCTACAGATATGACTCCAAGTGTGTCTTTTTATTTAATATTGAAATGATTTTTACTAAAAAAGATAACTAACATATTCAAAACTGATAAAACATGTTAATATTGTTTTCATACTTTATGAAAATGATAAATATATCATTTTTGTAATATATTAATCATCCAAACCATAATAAAATACACAATGTTCCTGATATTAATTCAAGAGTGTCTTTTTAATTAAAATTTACATTAATTTTTTAAAAAATACAAGTGAAATACTTAAAACTAGGAAAACCCATTCATATTATTTTGATACATTAGTAAAATGATCTATATGTCATTTTTAGCATATAGAAACCATCCAAATTTTAATTTGATACACAGTATTCCTAGTATAATTCAAAATGTCTGATATCAGTTTAAAATTGACATTTTAATTAAAAAAGTGTGTCACTCACTAAAAACCAAGAAAAAATCTTGGATTTTCTTGGTGATTTAGGAAAAGTATTCATAAGTCTTTTGTGACATGTAGGAATTATTCTCATGTCAAATCGACACATGATGTGACCGGTATGACTCAAAGTTATTTTTTCGAGTTTAAATTAAATTTCAATAAAAATGATAAGTTTTATACTCAAAACCGAGAAAACACATTTGAATTTTTTTAATATTATATTAAAATGATCCACAAATCAGTTTTTATGTGTATTAATAAACCACATCTCATTCCGATTCACAATTTGATCGGTATGACTCTAATTATGGCCTTTTATTTGAAATAGACATTAATTTTAGTAAAATGAAGAAGTAACATACTCAAAGATGAGAAAACACATTCATATTGTTTTGATGTTTTAGTAAAATTATCTATAAGTCATTTTTTAAAATATATAATTAAGACGTACCACAATATGATACATGGTGTTCCCAATATAACCCAAATTGTCAGTTATCATTTTAAAATTTACATTTTAGTTCAAAAAGTGTGTCACTCACTAAAAAATAAGAAAACATGCATGGATTGTCTTGATAATTTAGTAAAATTATTAGTAAGTCATTTTTTACATGTAGGAATAATTATCACATCAAATAGACACACTATTTGACCAGTGTGACTCAAATTTCATGTTTCCATTTTAAAATGAAATTTTAGTAAAAAAGACAAGTTTCATAATCAAAATTGAGTAAATTCATTTGGATTATTTTTGATACATTATTAAAATGATCCATGGGTCATTTTGTACATGAAAGAATCATTTTCACCTAAATCTGATTTATGGTGCTACTTGTAAGACTCTAAGTGTGACTTTATATTTAAAATTGTCATTAATTTTAGTAAAAAATAAAAGTGACATACTCAAAACTAAGAAAACAAATTTGTACTATATTGATAATTTTGAAAAATAATTAAAATATAATTTTGGATGGTTAAGAATAATCCACACCAGAATCTAATACAATATATTCCCAGTATGATTCAAAGTTTTTGTCATTAGTTTTAAATTGAAATTTTAGTTCAAAAAGTGTGTCACTTACTAAAAACTAAGAAAATGAACTTGTATTATCTTGATAATTTAGGATAATGATTCAAAAGTCATATTTTATGTGTATGAATTAGTATCATGTCAAACTAACACATGATGTAACTTGTATTACTCAAAGTGTGTCTTTTCAGTTTAAAAAGAAATTTTAGTAAAAAACAAAAGTGACATACTAAAAACGGATCAAACACATTTGGATTGTTTTAATAATTTATTACCATGATCTATAAGTCATTTTTGACAAATATAAATCTATGTTAAATCAATTAGACACACTATATGGTTTTTATTACTCAAAGTTCATGTTTTCAATATATAAATTCCATTTTAGGTTGAAATGCACATCACATCACCAAAACCAAGAAAAAGATATCATATTTTTTCTCATCATTTTATCTATTATTATTTAATTAATTTCCCTATCATTTTTATCTTATAATTATCTAGTTAATTTTCATAAAGATAATTCTTGAAGATGAATAAGAAATGGTGTGATGTGCAAGAATCAGCCGCAACTCAATCTGATACATTGTGTTCCTAGTATGACTCAAAGTATATGTTTTTATTTTAAAATTGAAAATTTGTGTTTAATTTATTTATTTATATTATTACTAACATAAGAATTTTTTTCTTATATTGGTGAATTATTTTGGTCAAGCTGGGGTGGTTTGTTCAGCAATAGCATAACCAGGGATCGGGGGATTAAGACAAAAGAACATTGATGTTTTTTAATGTATGTGATAATTTATACTTACTCATGTATTTGTAAAAACTAATTCTTAAAATTTATCTAATATAGTTTTTTGGTATTTATGTATTAAATTTAATGTTATTTAAATCATATATTTTCAACCTATATTTGCAACCATTTTTCTATTTTTTTTTTCTGCTGCAATGTGCTATAATTTTAACAACACAATGTACCATCCTGCCCCTTTATCAGTGTTATTGAAAGCCCTCATAAAGGGACTATTTATCATCACTTTCAATAACACTAATAAAGGGTTTCCTTTATCATTTCTATAGAAAAGTGTTGATAAAGTGATTCATTTATCAGTACTTAAATAATCATTGATAATGTATCCATTTATTGAGGTTTTTTTAGCGTTGATGAAGCATGCCTTTATCATCACTTTTCTACTAATGATAAAATAACAGTGTCCTTAATCGCTCTTTGGTAATCAATAATTTTTTCAACTGGAAATAGACAATTTTAGAAATTTTAAAGGCTTATATTTGTAGTAGTGAACATAACTATACTTTAAGTGACTAAAAAGAGGTTAAAACAAGAATCTGTATTCCACACCATCGCAAATAATCCTAATATTGATAGATTTATGGTCACTTTTGAGGCTGTATTCCAAGAGGAACTTATCCCATTTCGTCTTGTTGTGAATGAGAGATTCAGTTATGGAATCCATATTTTCCAAGATTTTAATACATTTTCCTCTATTAATTTTACCTTCAATGAATCCATTTAAAAAAGATTCAATTTTGAGTGTCGATCCAATGGAATTTTTGGTAATTGGTGTCAACATAGAGACCTCTTAAATAGATCATTTTGACATCTTCAATCAATGCTTGGATAGTAAATTGATCTTCCACCATCTCCTTAGAATGTATAATCAAATAAAGATAGGTTTCTCACAATTTTATCTTTGTGGATTCCTTTACCATATTCTTTTCATTCCCTTACTCGTATTGGTCATCAATAACCACTGAAGGGTATTCTTTCTTAGGATCTACAGGCTTATTCATAGATATAGTCTCCATGGGTTTTAGACAAAAAGAGTAATCATTATGACTCTAGGTCTTCTCCCTTTTCTTCAATGAGCGATTTTCTTCGTCAATTTTTCATTTTATTCCTTTATTATTCCTTTAATGATAAATATATTTGTTATGTAAGTATTCTTTTAATTCTTATGAAATCAAATGGGAGTCATCATCTGAGAAATTCTTGGACAAGGAAAACTCTTATACTATATGATTACCCTCTTTCTCAAATTTTGATAGAGGCCCAACATCCCTATCCTTCCTCTTATTTTTAGAATTAATATGCTTCTATTAAACTTCATCATGATATGGGTGAAGAAGTTAAGGACTCCCAAATCTATTGGTGGGATCCAAAATAGGATGATTCTACTTGTATCCTTCCCGAATTATTGATGCGACACCAGATGGGTAAGAGCTTGAGCCTGCCTTCAAATGAGTATAAAACAGATCAAACAATTCCCCATCCTTAGAAGCCTTTAGGATAATCTTATATCATGAATGATCCTTCCTTATTCCAATATAATCATACATGGTTCTAGATCTGGTTACAAGATGAGCAATATTCAACCCAGGTCCTTCTACAGATGAAGTCTCTAAACCCTAATTGCACATTTATCCAACCATAACTAAAGCTTCTTTCCTTTTTAAGCCCCCTCGAGGTGATTTTACTCTGTCTCTCATAGGTGATTAATACATCTGGATATCTTCTTTAACAAAATATTATGAATTATCTACATTCAAAATCTCCTTACCCATACATAAGATTGATGTACCTTCATTATCACCATCTTTCAAAGTCATGACCTCATGAAAATTACCCTCCAAATAAGGAATAATTCCCCTATGATTCCATCTAGCCTCACATCTAAAAAATTGGACCTCATCATGATACATCTAGTAATTACAATGACAAGTAGAAATATCCTGGGTAATACGATTATATGAATGAAAAAAATCAAACCATGATTCAAAGAAAAGTAGCTATCAACACCAGCATTCTTCTTCGATTTTGATTAGAATCAAGTCCATCAACTATTGTGATACATCAACTTTTATGTTAAGGTATGTGGAAATCAGATGAATTTTCACCCTTATCTTACTATCAAAGAACAAAAAAATCCTACTAAGTTTTGGGACCTAAAATGGTATTACCACTGGTGTAATGATAATCATGAGATAAAATAAAGTGAAAAATGTGGAAATAAATGGACACCAACTATAACATGGAAAAACCCCAAAATGAAAGTGGTAAAAAACAATAGGAAAATTGGAGGATCACTATGGATAAAAGTGGGTGCACGGTCCCTAAATATCATAGGGATAACCCCCTAAAAATATCTCTCTTGAATTATGGGGAAACAACCACACAAATACTCCACATAACCAAGGAATATAATCTTGTTGATTGATGAGTAATGATATTTTTGATGAATCTGATGCTGGAACCACTAGGAGAGAGCCCCATTTTTATGTTGTCTCTCCCCTCCTGTTATCTTCTCCACCGGTGGGTTTGGTGGGATTGTCCACCCACCACACACCTACCTCATCTACCACCTTCCTTCCTCCTTTTGAAAAATTGGGGGCATCCACCATCCCTGGAAAAATTTTGCTGACACATCTACCACATGGATATTTATTTAGAACCAATCAAATCTCCATGCATCCTTTATATCTACTAAAAACCATACTTATCATGTCTCTCTGTGGCAACTAAAGGATATTCACCATCTAAACTTATCAGATTCAATTTCCTTCATTAGGAAATATTTCAAATTTTATTTAGTGTGAAATTTCTATATGTCCATACTTCTTTTGTCCACCAAATCTCATAGAAATTATTATTATACCCCCAATTTACTTCAACCTAGAATTAAAATATGGATTCCTTGCAATGTGAAAGGTTCTAGGACTGTCAAAAAATAATGGATTCTTATTCTTTCTATAACCAAGATTATCTAACAACCCTCTCATCTAGATTGCCTATTTCTAAGCATGTGTAGCTTCTATATACTCTGTCTTCATCATAGATAAATCCACATCTAACTATAACTATGAAATTCGTCTCACTACTCCTCCTATGAGAGTAAACACATAACTAATAGTTGATTTCCTCCAGTGATAATCACCTAAAAAATATAAATCAAAATATATTATGATAGTGAAATATGATCCTCCATAACATAATACACCATTTAAGGTCTCCTTGATATATATTAGGATCATATTCACCATGTTCCAATGTTCATGTCCAAGATTCTCCATGTACTGACTAATTTCTCCCAATACATGTGCATTGTCTGATCGAGTACAAATCATAGAGAACATCAGACTCCCCACTAATGATGAATATTGTTCTCAAGATATATCCATCCTATTTTCTTAACTACTGGGACTCATCATAGAAGATAATATAAAATTTACTGGAATAGGGGTAAAGATTGGATTATAGTCTTTAATGTTGAATCGTTTCAAGACTTTCCATAATTAATTATTCTGTGATATCCAAATATTCCCATTATTTCTATCTTAGTAAATATACATCCCATGAATCTTGTTTTCTAGTCCAAAGTTCTTCATATCAAACTCCTTATCCAATTTTATCTTTTTCTCTTAGATTAGATAAATTTTGGTTCCTGCAACCAATATGTCATCCATATACAAAAATAATAATAATGAAATCATTACTATCCAAACACCTAAAATGTGTACAATGGTCTGAATGAAGTTATATGTATACAAGGCTCATGATATAGGAATCAAATCACTTGCACCAACACCTCAGCACCTTCTTGAGACTATACAGAGATTTTTTCAACCTGAAAACCATGTTCCATTTTCCTTCATTTGAAAAACCTTCTGATTGGAGCATATATATCTCTTCATAAATGTCACCCTGAAAAAAATTAGTCTTTACATCTTGCCACTCTAGATGAAAACTATATATATCACACATCTCTAGAACTATCCAAACATTCATCAATATAAAACAAGAAAAAAAATATTTCATTAAAATCAATACCTTCTTTCTAATTATATCCTTTGAAAACTAGTCTTGCACAATATATTTCCACCCTATCCTTTCCATCCTGCTTGATCTTAAGGACACATTTTTTGTTGATAACCTACCTTCCATGAGGTAATGTAAAAAATTACAAAGTCTTGATCTTGTGTAGGGATTAATGTTTGTCTTTTATTACCATCATCCATGAGGATGCATCTAGACTTTGGCTCACCTCCAAAAAATAATATGGATCTCCATCCTCATTCAATAAGTAGTACATAATATTTCTCTCTATCATGTACTTTGAACACCACACTGGTGCTCTTTTCTCCTAATTTGTTCTTCATAGTCCAAACTCAATTGATTCTTGATCTTCATCCTCTATTATTGCCTCATTGGTAACTAGTTCTTCCTTGTATTTTTCTTCTACTTTAACTGTTGTGATTTTAGTATTATCTTTCACCATGCATCCATTAATTGTCATTTTCACCTAGTCTTCTGAAAAAAATGACATCTTTTCTGATGATAAGTTTACAAGTAGTGGGATCCCACAAATGATACCCCTTTACACTATTAGCATTCCCCAAGTAGATACATTTCCTAGATCATGAATCTAAATTCATTCTTTCCTAGTTATTAAACTATGTATATATAGGACTTTCAAAAGTATGTAATTAAGAATATTCAGCAGATTAACTAGTCTACATCTCCATTGGTGTCTTCAGATCTATCGAAATTGATGGAGATATGTTGATCACATAACATATGGTATTCACTAATTCTACCACATCACCCTTATTCTATCTAAAAGGGATCTTTTCATATACTCTACCACTCCATTGTACTAAAGAGTGAATTCCATCATGAATTGTATCTTGATTCATTATCGTTGACAAAAAGTATCAAAATTCTCACTTGTATATTATCCACTATTATTAGTCCTTAGACATTTGATCTTCATTCCAGATTCGAGTTCCTTACACGCTTTGAAAGTTTTAAAAACTTCAAAAACATATTATTTAATATATATTTTGTACACCCATCATCTCTATGAATAATTATCATTGAATGATAAAAAATACTTTTCTCCTCCTTAGGATATAACTAGTGATTTCCAAACGTCTAAATCAATCAACTCTAATATCTCCTGACATTTTTTTGTTGAAATCTAGAACATTAACCTTTGTTACTTTCTCAAAACAAAATGCTCACAAAATTGTAAGGATACCTTTGTAATCTCATGTAGAAACTTCTGATCCGAAAGAATATTTAGGCCTTACTTTGACATATGGCCAAGTTTCTAATTCCATAACATCATCAAAACGATTTTTGAGGTAGTTTATGTGACAAAGATATCTACCTCCTAGTACATTTTTTCCATAAGAATATATAGGTTCTTTTATATATTCTCTACCTTCTTCACTAAAATCACGCCCTACACAATTATCATGACCCCATTCTTTGTGCGAGTCTTGAATCTGATGTCATCAAATTTTCTTAAAGATAATATGTTATTCTTCAATCCCTTCACATGGTGTATACTTTGGATGGTTTGAACAAAACTATCATGAAACTTTAATTTGATGGTACCAGCTCAAACAATCATCAAGGTGTGATCATTACCCAAGTAAAAAAATTCCTTTTAGGATGGTTTCATACTAATCAAACCATTCCCACCAAGACATCATGTGAAACATTTATCTCGAGTCAATTATCCATGCCTCGTTGAGATGTTATATTCTTCCAGTAGTCATAACCGCTTTACTAACTAGTATATATCCATTTCCAGAAGTACTCTCTGCATTTATGTCCATGTCTTGATTAGGGCTCCCACTAGAACCATGCTCAATCTTCACTTCTGTTAGTCTTTCTCTAATTCCTAGTAGGAAATTATACTTTTTCAACACTTTCTACATCTTTATTTTCCACAATGGAAAATTATTTTCAATGAATTTTCTAATCTCGAATTTTACTACCATCTAGACATGTCATCAGTACAAAATATCATCTATTTCATAATGATGTATTTAAAAATATCAATGATTTTTTTCTCAAATTAATGATAAACTATAGTTTTAATCATAGATCATACTCAAATTAATGAGAATTATTAACACCAAAAAACTGAATAGAACTGGTCCAAAACCTTCCCTTTTATACCACTTGTTTGGATTGAAAATGATTAGTTCACCGGTTCAGTGATAATCATGAGTTAAAATAAAGTGAAAATGAGGAAATAAATTGACACCAGATGTAACATGGAAAACCCCTGAAAATTAAAGGGGTAAAAAACAATAGGTAAATAGAAGCATCACTATGGGTAAAAGTGGGTACACACTCCCTAATTATCACATGGAGAAAACCCTCAAAATATTTCTCTTGAATAATGGGGAAACAACCTCACAAATACTCTACATAACCAAGGAATATGATATTGTTGATTGCTAAGTGATGAGAATTTCTACAAAATAGATACTGGAACCACTAGGAGAGAGCCCCATTTATAGGTTTCCTTTCCCCTCCTATTGCCTTATTTGCTAGTGGGTTTAGTGGGGTTTTCCACACACCACACACCGACCTCATTTTCCACCAACCTACCCCCTTTAATAAATTGAGGGTAGCCACCATTCATGGAAAAATGTTGTCGATACTAAGTTCCTAATCAATTTGAGAATTGATGGATTATGACATGGGAGAGATAAAACAGGTAAACAAATCTAGATCGATGTGGTAGGGGGTTGTTCTTCATGTGAAACAAGTATGACCAGTGGAATAAAAAAAATAAACCTATTCAATCCACGTGAAACTCCAAACCAAGCCAAAATTAGGTCTTCCTCATATGAAAATCAAATAATTATAAATATATATTAAAAATTAATAAATTAAAAACATATTAGATAAATAAATATTAAAAAATATAAATTACACTGAAAATTTAACATAATAAGTGATTAAATAATATTAAATAATATTAAATAATATTAAATTAATGAATTTTTCCTCAAGGGCGTAGCCTAGTGGTTACGCCTTTAAAGGGTCTTGCGGGAGGTATCACGGTCAAGTCTCCCCGATTACTTGTAGGTACAGTGGTTTCTTTGTTTATTTGTTATTTCCCTCCCCAAATTATTATAATTAAATGAATGGATGTTAAAAAAATAGTTGCAAGAAATTTAAAAAATGAATAAGTGTTATTAATTATATAGATTACTAAAATAATTAAAAGTAAATATATGTTAAAATGAAAATGAATACATATTAATTATACAAATTACAACCATATTAAAGACATTAGACATTAATGAATAAAATAGTATAAATCAACAGTAAAAATGTCTAAAATTACAATAATATTAAATGAAAAAAAATGAATAAATTATAAAATATTAAAAATGAATAAATTATAAAAATAATATTAAATAGTAACAAATAGTATATAATAAATAAAAAATAAAAAATTGAATAAAATTTACTGATTAAAGACATAATATATTAAATATGTTATGTTAATGAATAAAATTATTAAATGAATGCTAAAAATTGAATAAATTATAGAAAAATCATGTGTGTGTTTCTATATAAAATTTCATTAATTATCTAAATGTGTCTGTAAAATTAATGTATATATATAACATAGATATATCTTAAATTGAATAAGAAAATGGCATTTATAAAATATGACCATTAAATTTTCATTACTCGATACTAAAAAGTCAATATTTTTAATTTCTAATAGTTTTTAATTATAAATCATTTTTCACTATATAAATATATCAATATGAATATATTTTTATATTAAAACTATTAAATATATTAATGAATATTCATGTATAAAATTATATTAAAAATTTATAAATTGCATAAATTTTAAATGAATAAATATTAAAAATGAATAAATTATAAAAAAAATAGAAGTAATTGACATTATTAATGAATAAAAAATTTTAAATAAATGAATGTTAAAAACAAGTGAAATTTAATTAAAAAGTGTATATATTGAAAAAGATATTAAAAAATGAATAAGTGTTATTAATTATGTAAATGTAAATACATGTCTTATATATATATATATATATATGTAAATAAATATTTTTTGTATATGTATATATGTAAATACAAATTTTTTATTATATAACTCATATTTAAGGAAACATTATATATATACATATATATATATATAGAAATATTAATATATTTCTATATTAAATATATTAAATTTGTTAATGAATAATCATATATAAAACAATATGAAAACGTAATAAATTACAAGAAATATTCAACCAATAAATATTAAAAATCAATAAATTTTAAAAAAATAAAACATACTTAACATTATCAATGTATAATTAATATTAAATTAATGAACCTTAAAAATGTGTGAAATTTAATTACAAATGAATAGATTGAAAAAATATTTAAAAATTAATATGAGTTATTAATTTTATATATTTTAAAAAATTAAAAATGAATAAAATTATAAAAAATATTAACCAAATAAAAGTTTGAAATTAATATATAACAAAAATATTAAAAAAATATTAATGAAAGAAATAATAAAAAAATAATGAATTAACCTATATATATATATATATTAAAAAGTAATAAATAGTTCATATAAAATAAAAATATAAAAATGAATAAAATTTGATAATTTAAAACATAATATATATTAAATATTAAATATAAATAAATAAGAATATAAAATGATAATATTAATAATTTATTATTTGTGTATGTGTGTTTCTATAAAAATGAATTAATTAGGTACAAGTGAAATTACTGTATGGCATATTAAGTGTAAGTATGTATATTTAAAAAATATTTTTATTTAATAATTAAATATTTGTTATTTGATGTGTGTGTCAAATTGAAAAGAAACATTGATATAAAATGTTATTGAATTTACATTAATAAATATTAGTAATTATTTTTAATTTATATTAATTATTAATTAACATAAAACTAAATATATGACATATATATTAAATAAAAATACATATTTAGCACTGTATAAGTAATTTTTA